>CM046876.1:192779924-193979924 GCA_025667525.1 Glebionis coronaria | reverse complement strand
TAATTTTGAAAGATTTTCTCATTTTTTATTTTGTTTTTATAGGTTTTATATTTTTGTATTTTGATTTTATGATAGATATATACAAGAATACTGCGAATGTGCAAGACGTTCAAGTTCATCTAGAGGGAAACTACGCATACCAAGTCGACGAACCAAGATTTCAAATTTGTCTTGAGAAAGAGATTTGGTGAAGATGTCAGCTAGTTGGTAGTCCGTCTTGACAAAAAACAGTTCGATCGTTCCTCTTTCCACATGCTCCTTTATGAAATGGAATCGGACAGCAATGTGCTTGGTCTTGGAGTGTTGGACCGGGTTGCAGGATATGGTTATGGCTGATTGTGAATCACAATAAATAGGAACCTTGTTAAAGTGAAAGCCATAATCCGTGAGTTGTGTTCGCATCCAAAGGACTTGAGCACTACACACGGATAGAGACACATATTCTGCTTCTGCGGTGGACAACGTCGTGAAATCTTGTTTTCTTGAGGACCAGCTCACTAGCTTCTTGTTCCGTGCAATCTTGTTTTCTTGATCGGGTCCCGATTCTTGTTCCTAATGACCGTTTGCTCTTCATCCAACTTGTTTTTGAATAACCATTTCAGGTAAGGGGATCGATATTGTCCGGGCGTGGTACTAACTCCCATACATCAAGTCGGATGAACTGATTGAGCTCTTCTTGCATAGAATCAATCCATGATGTGTCAGTCATTGCTTCTTTAACACTTGTTGGTTCCATTGTGCTGACTGATAGTGCATAGATACACATATCACCATCGGTACGCAGCTGATTTCGTGTCGAGACTGGTCGTGAGAGATTACTAATCACTTGAACCAAAGGATGATCCTTAGTCCATTTGTGTTCATGTGTAAGTGTATGAGAAACTTGAAGCGAGCTTGACGGATCCACATATGGTGTTGAAGGCAGAGTAGTACTTGTGGAAGCTGCAAATGGATTAACAAACTCATGTTTGTTGAACATCGCATTGTTTGCATTTTCAGCAACTATTTCATTCTAAAAATGAACATGATTAGGAATTTGCTGAGAATGTTGTTGAGTTGCGTCAGCAGTCGGAGAAGTGGGTGGAATATTTGGAGGCAATATGGTTGAGGCTGACGTAGATGGTGCAGAAGTAGATGTCGTTGGTGTAGATGCAATCGGAGATTCTTGAACTACCGTAGCAGGTGCAGCCGGGGCATTTTGAGGAACACCAAATGACGAAGGCCCCTCCATATATTCATCATAGATTGGCCCAAATATAACTTCCAAGTCACGTTCCAAGGATTGTAACGATGAGATTGCTGACAGTGCAAATTGAAATGCGAGTCCTGAACTTACGTGTCCAGAAGTCTGACCTTGAGGCTCTGGATGTGAACTTCTATGTTGAGAGGCCATACCCGAGAGTTCATCAAAGGTAACATTCATAGTCTCCATTACCTTTCTTGTCCTTCGATTATAAACCCTGTAAGCACAAGCAGTTGAAGAATAACCAGTGAAAAAGCCAATATCACCTTTGGGTTCGAGTTTACCGATATCTTCAAGATCATTCTTCGGATAACATAATGCACCAAAGACATGTAAAAATGAAATATCTGGTTTTCTTCCATTAATGATCTCATAAGGTGTTTTATTGAAACGGGTGTGAATAATGGAGCGGTTTTGAGTATAACATGCAGTTGCTATAGCGTCGGCCCAAAGGAATAACGGTGCACTGGAGGAGAGAAGCATCGTCTGAGCAGCTTCAACTAACGTACGATTCCTCCGTTCCACAACTCCATTTTGCTCTGGAGTTCTTACAGTCGAAGTTTGATGAGAAATCCCAACTTCGTCAAAATAAGCTTTCAGTTTCTGGTTGGTGAATTCTGTGCCGTTATCCGTTCTTACAATGATAACAGGAGCTTGAAGAAGCACTGATGTTTTCTTCAAGAAATTAATAATTACATCAGGGGCTTCATCTTTTGCAAGAAAATGAACCCACGTGTAACGAGAATAATCATCCACAATTACAAGGACATGCCGCTTTCCATTAATGCTTTTAATTGTCGTTGAGCCACAAAAGTCCATATGTAAGAGATGTAACCTATTCGTTGAGTTGGGAACAGGTTTGGGTTTGTGAGGTTTCTTCTTACTTTTACCTTGCTCACAGGAAGGACAAAGATGGTCTTTTGTATATTTAAACTTTGGAAGACCGGTAACGAGATCATCTTTCTCAAGTTAGGTGATGGCACCGAAATTGAGATGAGATAATCTTTGATGCAATAACCATGACTTTGTTGAAGTGGCCTGGGCCATGAGACAAATTGGAGAAGCAGCAGACATTTGAAAAAGATCAATGGTGTAAAGGTTGGTGGTACGATTTCCTTTCAACAAATCAATTCCTTCAAGATCTCTTACAAAACATGTATGACTTCTGAAAGCAACCTCCAAGTCTGAATCACAAAATTGCCCTACCGAGAACAAATTATGTCCCAAGCCATCAACAAAAGAGACTCTGGTGATGATTATATTTCTCTAATGAAGATCACCATAGCTTAGAATTGCCGCAACATGATCATTTCCAAATCGAACAGTTCCCATGAAACGCCATACAAAGTTTTTGAGGAGGCTTCGATTCCCAGTCATATGTTTGGAACAGCCCGAGTCCATGCACCAGAGACAAATTTCAACAGCCTGCCAATGATAAGAGAAGAAAATATTTTGGCAACCGATGAAATAGGTTCCTGTAGGGTTAGATGATAATTAAGCCGTATCACATACCGACGTTTCACTGTCAGTATGAGATCTACTAGTGTCGATAATTTTGCAACTACAGTCAAAATTTCTACCAGTAGGCAACCATTTAGAGGTGAATATAGGGCTACTAGGCTTAGTAAGACTTTATGTGGACCCTACGTGCATACTTTTTGGAACATACACCTTAGCCTTAGGAGTGCGTTGTTGTTCACTGACTGACAGTTTGTCAATTCGAGTGTAACCACCATAATTCAAACCATTCATATTCAAACCACAAGCATCATGACTAAAAGTAAAAAAACATTTATTACATTTAGCACAAATAACTTCAGATTTTTCATTCCGAATAGCAAGCTTAAAGTCATTACATTCAGATGAATTAGGTTTCTGATTATGATTAAAAAGCGGTAAATTCCTAGGGTGTTCTTCTACTTCCACATTATTGATCTTGGGGCGACTACTTCTAGAGGCATAAGGGACCCTATCATTCCTTGTGTTGCTCGTAGGTTGTGGCCTTTTGCTCTTAGTGTAGTTGTTTATTCATGTGGAAGAAGACACGTGTTTATTAGAATTAGCACTTTTTAAATTAATAACTTGTGGTTGAGTTATAGTGATCGGTTTTGTCCTAACGCTTGCTTTACGTTGTTTGCTAGGCACAGAGGGAGAACTAACACGAAACATTCCTAAGGCAATCACAACAGTTTTCTTTCCAGCAACCTTGGGAAAAGGTGTCACAGCAATACGAGTTGGTCCCGATGTTGTTGGTGTCTAAATCGTACTAGGCTCAAAAGTCGTATCTTTTAATAAGGCTTTAACTTACAGTTCTCACAGATTTTATCAATTAGTTTCTAATAGACAGACTTACTTTGTTCAACAACCCGCTTATATGAAACAACAACAGATTCTAAATCTGCAATTTTAGCCTTAAGCTTCTGAACATTTCCATCACTGACATTCTCTAACCCTGAAGAGGTCAAATTCTTTTCCTTAACCCCTCCTAACTGAGCTTGCAACCGTGCGATAGTTTGTTGCATTTCATTGTAGGCTTTATCATATGAAATTTTGTCATATTTGCATTCATCACATTTTTTGACAAACTTATTCCATAGATCGGTAAATTCTTTGTCCTTTTTAATGACAACAGATTCCATTTTCTCTTTCGTACGTTCAAGCTCAGGTTGGAGGGTTTCTTGATTCGACACAGAGGTATCTAACGCAATGGGGCTACTATCAACATTATCACGTGCATTAGAGAGACGTTCAAGATCGTTTTCTAAAACTTTGATTTTATCAAGAGATTCATCAGCCTCCTTCGTCAATGATTTGAAGTCTTCAACAAAGTTGGCTAATTCTTTAAGAAAAGCGTTTTCCAAATTGCTTATCCGAGCATTAACTTGATTAATAATCAGATTAATATCGTTTTGAAGAATTTTCTGGACCTCAATCTGAACAGGTGATGTAAAGTTTCCTCCAGTGATTTTGGAATTAACAACACGTTTAAGTATGACAAAGTTATCTTTTAGCTCATTTAGAAATCAGCGTGTGATATTCGGTTTAGGAGGGTCATCAGACAATTCCTCATTTGGGAGCAAAATCATTTCAGTACTCGTTTTAGACCAAAACAAAACAGTTGGAGGATTAACTTTTGGATAATAAATGGGTGTCACTTCTTTATCAAGCTTTTTCATTCTTAAACGAGTCTCTACTGCAAGTTCAGTAGTTTCCTCAGAATCATGCACACTAGAAGGATCATGCTCATCAGAGAAGAGCACACTACCATTATATAAAGTTTCATTAGTGGCCTGAACTTGCTTAAGATATCCGGGATTCGGAGGTAGAGGACAACCTAAAGCCAATTTGTATCGAGTGTAATTTATTTCATTCACTTTTGGTGTGAGCATATTTATCGTCTGCATAGTTTGGCCACGTTTTACTAAAAGGTTGTCTAATTCTCTAATCCTATCCTGAGCTTTGCAAAAACCCTCAAGAAGCCCATCTTCTCGAATTTTGAAATCATGTTTCATCTTTTTTTGTTCTTCTTTTAAATCCAAAATAGTAGATTTTTCAGTTGAAAGCTGTTTATTAACAGAGGTGATTTCATCATTCAATCCGCTTATCTTTTTAGCACTACTTAAATGTAAGGCATTTAATTTCTTAGTTGTGCATTTTTCTTGATAAACCGATGTTGTAACACCCCATTTTGATAAATGGAATGTCACGCGTGATTATGACGTGCCATCAAAGCATACAAGGATAAATGTCTAAAACATTACATGACCATAAAAGGAAATACCAGAATCAAACATCGGTAGTCCAAAAGTAAAGCTCATCACACACAAACATAAGTACTGTAAATAAAAGGACTAAACAATGTTCATGGAAAGAGTATCAAATTATAGATAATGCATAAAGTAAAGAAATGCTAGAAAGCTTCCAGTCCATATGCACGTACGCTTAAAGTCTACAAGCATCCCTGAGTACCTGCCGTTTTGGGAACATGAAAAGGAAAATGGCTGAGCAATACGCTTAGTGCACGGATGTACAAATAAAGCATGAATAATATAAGCATATAAGCATGTAACAGCGGGAGAAACTAAGACCTGGATAACCTGGTTATGTCTTAGTAAAACTGGTTTTATAGTTTGAAAAGCCTTATGTTTGTCTTGTAAAAACTGTTTAACATATTTTACCATTAGCCAATATAGGTCATGAAAATCAACGTGCATGAATACTTGGAGGGGTGACCTCGTCATGCAAATTAGAGGGGCTGCCTCTAATTTACTATACTGGTTTTGGGTAGGAGGGATCAGCTCCTTGTGAAGGATGCAAGGCACACACCACATTCACTCTGAGTAATCTGCTGAAAACATGTAACTAGGATGCACCCATACGCCCCACATGATAAATCTAATAATATGGCCAAAAGCTGAAGGGACGCCACGAGCAATCACTCTGCCATGGGGAAGTCATAACACCAGTGCCTCTAGTGTTATGGTTATGGTACCTCCATAACTAGGTGAAACTGGTCATGCATGTATATGGATTTAGGTATTCTAATTAAACATAAGCAATCAAACATATAAACTTATACTATGGGAAAACAGTTGGCTGCATACGGGGAATCCTAATAAGGAAAGAATGTCCTTACTGAAAGGACGGGAATCCATACCTTATGTCCAGTGAAGGAAGAAGACGAACGGAAGGGAGTCCTACTTCAGTATCACTAACGCTACATAAATACATACGTGTATAAGTATCTGATTACTAAATACGTAACTGGTTTTATATCATGTCTTGGCTTATTTTATATGTTCATGTCATGGTTTACTGTTTTAAGCTTTATACTGTGTTTATCTTATATTCTGTCTATTCTGATTAAGTATTACTTGTATTTTATGTATTATTATACTTGTTGGGTAATAATAAGTAACTTTCTAAAAATAGCAGGTTTCCTAAAATCGAAAGTTTCCAAAAATAGAAAGTTACCAAAAATAGAAAGTTTCCAAAAATAGAAAGTTTCCAAAAATAGAAAGTTTCCAAAAATAGAACTACTGCTTAAAATAGATAAGTTTCTAAAAATAGAAAGTTCCCATAAATAGATTAGCTGCCTTAAATAAATAAGTTTCTAAAAATAGAAAGTTTCCATAAATAGATATAAGCTGGTTAAATAAGCTAATTATATAAGCTTAAGTGTTTTCTGATTATTATTCTATGTCATGTGATTATAAAGTATAGTTTACTAATTATTACATGTGAATTAAATAAACTATAGGTTAAAAGTATTTAATTAAATATAACATGATTTTAATTAAATAAAGGTAAAATACTTAGGTTAAAACATGTATTATTAACTATTAATAATAAAATCTAAGTCATGTTAAATAATTAATTATAGTCATTGTTTTAAATAATTAAGTAATTATAAAGTCTAATAAATATAAATACTTAGGTTAAAATTCATGAATTACTAATTAAATTTATAAACTAAGTCATGTACATTAAATTAATCATGGCATGCTTTTATTAATTTAATTCAAGTCTAAAACATAACTGGTGAAAATCATAAACCTTGAAAATAATTTATGAACCGGACCCGTGACTAAAAACCATGAACCAGACCCGTAACCAACACCATACCCCAACCAAGGTCGGGTTTCCCTTGCCCCTTGTTGCTAACGTGACACCATCACCACCATACCGAGACCATATGGTCTCGGTGGTGTGTAATAAGCCAAGCCGGGACCCCCATGGGGCTCGGATAGGCGTCGGCTAGGAACAAACACCCCTAAACCCTTGATTTGATTCACCCCATGATTATTAACATGTTTAAATAATTGTTTTTAATTAGTTTAATTAAAAACATCATGATTTTATATGATCACCAAAATCAAACATAAAAGAAAAGGGTTAAAAAGTTATACCGAATATGTGGATCAAATAAGGATGAACACACACGAATCCTTGCACAATTTCCAAGGTCAAAATCAACCCGAAACAACCTTGTGGTGTCCTTGAATCCGGCGGCCAAAGAGAAAAAGGAGAAAAGGGATTTTTAGGGTTTTAGTTATTTTTCTAAATCTTGTTAAATGAATATCCTTTTTCCATAATTTGCATATTTAGTAAAATTTTGGGCTTGGCCTATTTCCTTTGGTGTAGTCGCGGCATGGGGCCCCACTTGGGGTAACCTGTACCTTTTTCCGTGTCTAAATATTAGTGTGTTCTCGTGTGTTCTCGTGTTCGTGTTTTACGTGTTCGTAGTTAATCATCGACCGTGACTTAATATATTTATTCGTGTTCGTAATAAATATATATACGTAAATAATATTAGCTCGTGATTAAATTACGTTCATGATTTCATGATCGCATGTTCGTGATTATAATAATTATTGGAATAATTATTGTGTGTTCATACGTAATAAATACTTATCGTGTTCTAACACGTACGTAATACTTGAAATTATTATACGTGAAACGTAACGTGCTATAAATGGAAAGTTCTAATCATGTACGTACGATCTAAAGGGTACTATTCATGGTAAAAGCATGCGGGTTTTACAACTCTTCCCCCCTAAAAAGAATTATTCGTCCCCGAATTATAGATAAAGTAAACTGAAAAAGAAGAACATACCCGAATTCAAAATATGAAATGAGGGTAAGAAACCCGAATAGACTCCTCTGTTTCCCAAGTGGCTTCCCGCTCGGTATGATCCCTCCAAAGGATTTTGACGAATGGAATCGTCTTCCTTCTCATGACTCGTTCTTGTCTGTCAAGAACTCGTTCGGGTTCTTCTATAAAAGTAAGATCTTCACGTATCTGTTCCAGTGGATACTGAACCATGTGAAGGGATTGATACTGGTACCCTCTGAGTAAGGACACATGAAACACATTGTGTACATGCGAAAGCTGCGGAGGTAACGCTAAACGGAAAGATACTTCACCGACTCGTTCAATCATATCAAACGGTCCGATGAAACGAGGACTGAGCTTCCCTTTAACCCCGCAGCGTCTAACACCACGTGCCGGCGAAACCTTAAGAAAGACGTGATCTCCTACGTTTAAATGTATGTCCCTACGATGCTTGTCTGCGTAGCTCTTCTGCCGTGACCGTGCTTCTTGAAGTTTCTGCTTAGCTATTGGGACCCTCTCATTAGTCATTTCTATAATCTCTGGTCCTTCAAGTGTTCGCTCACCAACCTGATCCCAGCAGATTGGGGCGCGACAGTTTCTGCCATACAACATCTCGAAAGGAGCACACTTGATACTTGCGTGCCAACTGTTGTTGTATGCAAACTCCACCAAACATATATAATCGTCCCAATCACCCGTCCATTCCAACGCACATGACCTCAACATGTCTTCCAATGTCTGAATCCTTCGCTCTGACTGCCCGTCTGTTTGAGGATGAAAAGCCGTGCTAAGCTTAAGTTGTGTACCCCAAGCTTTCTGCAGACTCTTCCAAAATCGCGAAGTGAATCGAGGATCTCTGTCTGAGACGATGCTGGATGGAGCACCGTGGAGTCTCATGATCTCTCTTCTATACGTATCGGCGAGTTTACTGACCGAATCTTCCTTGCGGATTGGTAAGAAATGAGCTGATTTGGTAAGTCGATCTACGATAACCCAAATTGCATCGTGCTTCCTCTTGGTTGGCGGAAGACCAGTAACAAAATCCATGGTGATTTTGTCCCACTTCCACTCTAGAATATCTAACGGTTAAAGGAGACCGCCAGATCGTTGATGCTCGATCTTAACCTGCTGGCAGGTAAGACATTTGGAGACGTAAGTGGCAACATCCTGTTTCATACCACTCCACCAAAAGTACTGCTTGATGTCATGGTACATCTTAGTCGAACCAGGATGTATAGAGAATGGGGATCTATGAGCTTCAGCTAACAATGCTTCCCGGAGTTCTTGATCATCAGGAACACAAAGTCTCGTGCCCTGCCATACGATACCAGCTACATCTACTCTGAATTCCGTCTGCTTCTCCAAATTCTAAACTATCGCCCAGATTTCTCCATCATCTTTCTGAGCTTCCTTGATCCTAGAGAGTAACTCGGGTTCTACTCTAAGATTAGCCCAGTAACCGTGTTGTCCACGTACCATGATCTCTATGTCTAGTCGCTCCAAGTCTCTTATGGTTTCCTCCTCAATCTTAATGTCGTTGATCATTCCGGACTTCCTACTAAGTGCATATGCTACTACATTCGCCTTTCTAGGATGATACTGCATATTAATGTCATAATCCTTCAACAGCTCTAACCATCTCCTCTGCCTCATGTTCAATTCACGCTGAGTGAAGATATACTTCAAGCTCTTGTGGTCCGTGAAAATGTCACATGATTCTCCATATAAGTAGTGCCTCCATATCTTCAATGCAAACACGACTGCAGCAAGTTCCAAGTCATGCGTATGGTAACTTTCCTCATAAGGCTTAAGCCGCCGTGAAGCGTACGCGATCACTTTCCCATGTTGCATGAGAACACAGCCAAGTCCCTTCCCCGATGCATCACTGTAGATTTGAAACCCACCCGTACCAGATGGGAGAGTAAGAATAGGTGCAAATACTAGCTTCTGCTTCAGGTCTTCAAAGCTCTTCTCTCGTTCTTCAGTCCAGTTGAATTTCTCCCCTTTCTGTATCAGTTTGGTCAATGGTAGCGCTAGGCGGGAAAAGTTCTCCACGAACCTACGGTAATAGCCAGCTAAGCCTAAGAAACTGCGGACTTCAGTTGCGGATGTCGGCCTCGGCCACTTAGTAATAGCCTCAACCTTCGCTGGATCCATAGTGATTCCTTCTGCTGATACAATGTGACCTAAGAATGCCACCTTGTCTAACCGGAACTCACACTTGGAGAATTTAGCATACAGCTGCTTCTGGCGAAGAATCTATAGTACTGTACGAAGATGGTCTTCGTGTTCCTCCTTGGACTTTGAGAAAATCAGAATGTCATCGATGAAGACAATGACGAACTTGTCCAGAAATTCATGGAAGATTATGTTCATTAAATCCATGAACACGGCTGGAGCATTGGTCAGGCTGAATGGCATGACTACAAATTCATAGTAGCCATAGCGGGTACGAAAAGCACTCTTGGCGATGTCCTGCTCCTTAACCCGTAGCTGGTGATAGCCTGACCTAAGATCAATCTTGTAGAAGTGTTTGGCCCCTTGGAGTTGGTCAAACAGATCGTCTATACGTGGCAGTGGATACCTATTCATGATAGTAATCTTGTTGAGCTCGCGATAGTCTATGCAAAGGCGCATACTGTCGTCCTTATTCTTAACAAATAAGACCGGTGCGCCCTCATGGAGATGCGCTCAGTCGAATGAAACCTCGTTCTAGAAGTTCTTGTAGTTGATCCTTCAGCTCCTTTAACTCTATGGGAGCCATGCGATAAGGAGCCTTGGAAATCGGCTCAGCTCCTAGGATGAGCTCGATATTGAATTCCACTTCTCGTGCAGGTGGTATGCCCGGAAGTTCTTCTGGAAATACATCTTGGAATTCTGACACTATCGGTTGATCCTGAATTGATGGGGATTCAGCATCCATGTCATGAACCGTAGCTAGATAACCCTCGCAGCCATGTGACAGTAGTGCACGTGCTTGCAGGGTAGATATGATTTGTACAGACCTTCCGGGTATGAACCCATTGTGAATGTACTCTAGTGCATTAACATCACCGAAGATGACACGATATGAATGGCAGTCTATGGTAGCATGATGCTTGGATAGCCAATCCATGCCCAAAATCATGTCAAAGTCATTCATGTCTAGTGGAAGTGCGTCAACAGGACGAACCTTATCGTCAAACTCTAGGGGAAGACTCTTGTATACATGGGTTATGAATACAGAGTCCCTCAAAGGCGTGGAAATACTGAGTCTATTCTCTAGTGGCATGGGGAGTATCCTAGCATTCTTGGCATAAGCAGTAGAAATGACCGAGTGAGTAGCACCCTATCAAACAGAACACATGCAGCTTGACCATACATATACAAGATTTCAGTGATGGTACCTGTAGACTTGTTGGCCTGATCGCGAGACGTCGTGTAGACGCGTCCAGTGGTAGGAGGCGGCTTGGTATCAGCATGTCGCGATGTGCCCTCCATCTCGCCATTACGGCAGTCCTTCATGCGATGGCCAGGAAGACTAATAACTGAATTTTAGTTAATTAAAAAGGTAGCTTTTGCAAGATCTTTCTTTGTGTTGCTCGTACCCAATTATATTTGTTGTTGTTTCGTTCTCGGTATCTTCTCGAATTGATCACGGTTCAAAGTGGAATTGTTGTAATTGGTGACTAAAAGGGGGAGCTTTTGATCTATTTCTACTTAAAAGGTAAAAGCGTGAAGTAATAAAAATAGACTAAAAGAAATTAATTAATAAATACAATTTAAAATAAAGCTTAAACTTAAACAGTAAAATACCTTCCCTTGGAAAAACTAATGATTCAGAATAATTTTGCTGATCCGGAATAATCACTTCATCCGGAATAAATAACCTTCATCCGGAATAAACCCTTCATGCGGAATAATCACTTGATTCGGAAAACAATGTTCATCCGGAATATATGACTCACTCGGAATAATTGGTTCATGCGTAAAAGAAGTTCATCCGGAATATACAACTCATCCGGAATATCAACTCGTTCGGAATAATTTGTTTATTCGGAATAAATCAGCTTCATTCGGAAAAATCGTGCTTCATTCGGAATGTTACTCATGCGAAATAAATTAGCTCATCCGGAATGTCTCTCATTCGGAATAACAAACCTTCATCCGAAATAAGTCATTCGTTCGGAATATTAACTCATCCGGAATAAAAGTGGTGATCCGGAAAAATGTGGCTGATTCGGAATATTTGAAGAGAAAATACTGGTTCGGAATATCAAAGCTGAGACGTTTATTCGGAATAAAATAAACAGGAAATGATGGTTCGGAATATATATGTTTATCCGGAATATCCTTTGATCCGGAATAATTAGCTCAAAATGCTCATTCGGAATGATTTTAACAAAACGTTGATTCGGAATATTTTAGCTCATTCGGAATAACTGACAAAAACCCTTGGTTCGGAATCTGGGGAAGTTAAAGACGCGAAGAACATGGGAGGTTTAACAACACGAATTTAAACCAAAATCAACCAAGTTTACACCAAAGATTAAAACAAACTAACCACCCATCATCTACCAATGATAAGCATCAAACCAAATCAATAAAAACACAAAACCCACTTGTTTTTTGAGATCAAAATCAACAAAATAAAAACTTAGAACTTAAGAATCAATAAGAAAAGGAAGAACAAGATTAGATGGAAACTTGTATTAAGGATTAAGATTCAAACAAACAAACGGAAAGATTAAAACTTACAAGATCATGGATAGATTCTAAGAAAAATAAAAATCCCCAAACTCCTTAATGGAGTTGGTTTCCTACGAAACAGGAAGAAAAAATAATAGAAATTGAAGACTAGCTTTGAAAATGTGAAGGGAAGGTCTATTTATAGGCCTTGAGCTTTGGTTGGTGAGTGGGCTTTTCTCCTCTCTTTTTGTCTTCTCGTCTTTTCAATAGAGTTGACGTTTTTTTTTCTGATTCGGGATTTGTCGATGAATAAATTCAACTCGTCTTTTAATTTCTTCGTTTAATAGACTTGAGTTCTTTGACATATATAAATCTTCCATCTTTGGCCCTTTTCTTCGATAAATCTTCAAATAGGCTCATTGACTTCAAATCTTTTGCATCTCTTGGACTATAGACTTCGTCTTTTCGTCTTTTTCTTTGATAAAACCCGTGCAATCCCATGTTTTCTTTAATATTTATCCGGTTGGCTCTGAAAACACAACAAACACACAAACCACGCATAATTCCAAACAAATGACATTAAATACGCGTTTTGGTCTCGTTTTAGCAAGCAATAAGTGGTAAAAGGATGGGTGTTTTCACACTTATAAAATCCCCTACACTTAACCATTGCCATGCCCTCATGCAATGCATTAATTTTAAAGCACGTTTTACATTTCTCATCATAAATAACCCACCTTGGCCTTTATTAAATTCTAAACACTAAGGAAACCAAAAGAACAAAACAAGTAAAGTATTCAAAGACTTACATTGGGGTTTTAGGTTGTCATCAATGTTCATCATTCTCAAGTTTCACGTTCCCCATACCAAGCTTAAAAACGAGATCATTGTTATTATAAGTTAGTAAACTAACACGAACTCATGTGGCCCAATTATTCACTTAGACTTCCTTATTCCTAGGTGTATCTCTTATATTTTATTTTTGTCTTGAATGATCATGAGGATGCATTGTTTGACTTATTTTGATAGTTATTTAAGCTGAAAACAAAGTGGGACGATTTGATCAATAGTTAGCTAAAGGACAAAATCTTTTAAAACTGCTTCTCGGGACCTCATAAAGTTCATATCTTGGCATAACTCGCTTCATGATTTGAGACCTTTCTCGGACCGATATTTGGCAGCGACTTCATACAAAATCTTTGAGAGACGTTCTTGAAATTATGGTCTTCTCTTCATAATAGGAATTTCTTCACTTGGAGTTTTGAGAGATTCTTCATACTTGGACCACGACTTCTTCATTTTTCTCCAATCTTTATTTTGGACTTTGATATACAACGATCCGCCTCCTTTTAGGACTTGGATCTATTTATCCTCATACCTTGCTAGGGTCTTTTCGGATAGACTTCTCCATGATCTTTAGGGGAGTATTTGCTTTTCGTCGTGTGTCTCGATCCTTCATATTGATCTTTGATAAATGATTCTTCACATCACTTTTGGATCTTTAGCAACAAAATTTAGCCCTCATGCCTTGTTAGGGCCTTTTCGGACTCGCCAATCTTCGCATCCCGCTTCAATAAGTTATGCCTTGGCTATGAACTCTAATTAATACCGAGCAACTTTTAAACGATCTTGTGCTAGAAGCTAAGTAACTTTTCAAATCATAAAACCTTATTTATTGCAGATAAATTTATTAGCAAGCGATGGGAGAATAGGCACATAAATTCACGAAAGAATACCAAACTTATAATTGACTCTATCATCTCTCGTTCTCCATAATTTAAAATCTCAAGGAATGAGACTCGTGGATGCTTAGCCAATTAAATCAAAGCTTTGGGTTTTCGAGTCATCTATAGGATCTTGCAAATTCTTAGACTTTTTCAAGTTTAGAAATCGCATTTTAAAGTTCCCTTGATAAATGACTCTCTAGGATCAATTATAGGAACTTGCGAAAAGTTCTTGTTCTTAACCCGTGAGAGTTAAGACTTTCGCGTTTTATAGTTCCCTATATAAAAGCCTAGCAAAACTTGACTTAAACACGTTAAGGATACTAGCTAGAGTAAACTTAGATAAGTAAACTCGGGTTGAGTCAAAATATTCACGACTTTGAAAAAATTTAAAACCACTTTATTAAACTTTATTTTGGCAAGGAAAGAAAATAAACATAACAAAGCAAAATACGACTATACAACTAGGCCAAAATAGATTAAAAATTTTGAAAAATGTCGAAAAATCAAATTTTCCGGTTAAAATGAGGACCATTTAATGGAAAATTCCACTTAAAACTTCGATAGAAGTCTCCCCTACACTTAATATAAACATTGTCCTCAATGTTTAAGCATGTGGGAAAAGTCTCCCCTACACTTATGACATTGTGCACGTTGGTTGAATCAAGTTAAGGAGGAGACAACTAAAGTGATAAATTTTAAATGTGAGTATGAAGAAAATTGAATCACGATAGTTGAGAGATAGAACCGGATTTGCGGATAACATGGGAGCACGGTTCTTCAAAGATTCCAAAAGTGCACTTATCCCTGTAATCACATCACCATACAAACACAGGCAACCTATATAGCTCCCCCTACACTTAGGATGAAAAACGGAAAAGGGGGATAGATACTCGGGTTGCCTCCCGAGGAGCGCTTGTTTTTGTTAACCGAGTCACGAGCCTGACTCGGTCCCGAAACTAGTTCATGGGAAACGTGGTGAGGGATGGAATCATCTCATGAGAGATGTCCTCACCAAAGTACAACTTCAAACGTTGGCCATTCACCTTAAAATTGGGCCCATTTGGCTGAGAAAGCTCAATGGTGCCATAGGGAAAGACTTTGGCGATGGTGAATGGACCAGACCAGCGGCTCTTCAACTTGCCCGAGAAGATCTTCAACCGAGTGTTAAAAAGTAAGACTTGATCGCCAACGTGGAACTCTCGGTTCTTAATTCTAGCATCGTGGATGATCTTGGTCTTCTCCTTGTAGATCAATAAGTTCTCGTAAGCTTCATTCCTCAGTTCATTTAGCTCGTTGAGTTGAATCTTGCGAAGATCACCGGCTTTGTTGATGTCGAAGTTAGCCCACTTCAAGGCCCAGTATGCCTTATGTTCCAGCTCGATAGGGAGGTGGCATGCTTTCCTGTACACAAGACGATAAGGTGTACATCCAGTCGGTGTCTTATAGGCGGTATGGAAAGCCCACAAAGCATCATCAAGTTTATCGGCCCATGAGGCACGATGCTCTCCCACAGTACGTTCCAAAATTCGCTTCAATCCACGGTTAGATATCTCGGCTTGCCCATTAGTTTGGGGGTGATAAGCGGTGGAAAGACGGTGATTGACATCGTACTTAGCCATGACTCTTGCGAATTGGTCATTGCAAAAATGAGTCCCACGGTTACTGATTATAGCACGAGGAACACCGAATCTAGCGAATAGATGTTTCAAAAAGTTACAAACCACCCTTGCGTCGTTATTAGGTAAAGCTTTTGCTTCAACCCATTTTGAAACGTAGTCAACGGCGACAAGGAAGTATTTGTTTCCTTTAGAAGAAGGGAATGGCCCGATAAAGTCGATGCCCCATACATCAAAGATTTCACATTCTTGTATGAAATTTTTAGGCATCTCATCTTTATGTGTGATATTGCCTTGTCTTTGGCAAGCATCACAATTTTTAACCATTTCGTGAGCATCACGTGGTGGGCCAATAGAATCCCGAGTCAAACACTTTTTTGGCGGTGAAGTTGGGACCAAAGTGACCACCGGTGGGTCCTTTGTGGCAAGCCTCGAGAATGTCTAAAGCTGTCGGTCCGTCAACACATCGGCGAATAATCAAATCAGCGCATTGTTTGAAGAGAAAAGGGTCATCCCAAAAGTAAGTCTTAACATCGTTTAAGAACTTTTTCTTTTGTTGGGATGTTAACCCTTTGATGAGAACACCACCCGCTAAGTAGTTTGCAATGTCGGCAAACCACGGGGTGTCATCAAGCTTGGCACTAATAGGCATTAAGGTCTCAAGGGGAAAAGAGTCATTGATCTCTTTGTTCGGATGATCCCCTTGATATGGATCCTCAAGTCTACTTAGATGATCCGCGGTTAGGTTTTCAGCTCCCTTCTTGTCACGAATTTCAATGTTAAATTCTTGAAGGAGTAAAACCCAGCAAAGAAGTCTTGGCTTAGAGTCGTGCTTAGTCATCAAGTACTTCAACGCGGAATGGTCCGTGTATACAATGGTGGTGGATAAAACAAGATAGGGGCGAAATTTTTCAAAAGCATAGACAACAGCTAAAAGCTCTTTTTCGGTTGTCGTATAATGCAATTGAGCCCCCGTCATTGTCTTGCTAGCATAATGGATTGGTTGGAAGTGTTTATTCACTCTTTGGCCCAACACTGCTCCAATAGCAAAGTCGCTAGCATCACACATCAATTCAAAAGGTAGCTCCCAATTAGGGGTGACCAAGATCGGCGCCTTAGTTAGCTTATCCTTAAGAAGATTGAAGGCTTCAATACACTCTTTGGAAAAAATAAAAGGAGTATCTTTTTCCAAGAGGTGGGTCATCGGGCGAGCGATTTTAGAAAAATCTTTGATAAAGCGACGATAGAAGCCCGCAGGACCAAGAAAAATTCTCACACCCTTCACGGTTGAAGGTGGAGGTAATTTGGCTATGACATCCACTTTAGCACGGTCCACTTCAAGAACGACTTTTGAGATTTTGTGTCCTAGCACAATGCCTTCTTTTACCATAAAATGGCATTTTTCCCAATTGAGAACAAGGCGAGTGTCTTCGCACCGCTTAAGCATGCGTTCTAAATTGGCAAGGCAAGAAGAGAATGAATCCCCAAAGACCGAGAAATCATCCATGAAGACTTCCATGGTTTGCTCAACCATGTCATGGAAAATAGCCAACATGCACATTTGGAAAGTCCCGGGGGCACTGCATAAGCCGAAAGCATTCTTTTATAAGCAAATGTGCCATAGGGACAAGTGAATGTTGTCTTCTCTTGATCTTGGGGATCGATGGGTATTTAGAAATAACCCGAGAAACCATCTAGAAAGCAGTAATATTCATTACCCGCTAAACGTTCAAGCATTTGGTCCATAAAAGGAAGGGGAAAATGATCCTTTATCGTGGCATCATTGAGTTTGCGATAGTCTATACAAACTCTCCACCCAGTAACAAGACGTGTAGGAATCAACTCGTTGTTTTGATTGGGCACAACGGTGATTCCGCCTTTCTTAGGCACACAATGGACTGGACTAACCCATGGTGAATCCGAGATAGGGTAAATCATGTCCGCATCAAGAAGTTTGATAACCTCTTTTTTGATAACGTCATGGATTTTAGGATTCACCCTTCGTCGGCTTTGAATGGTGGGCTTAAAGTCGTCCTCCTTGAGAATTTTATGTGTGCAAAAGTGAGGATCAATTCCGCGGATATCAGAGATTTTCCAAGCGATAGCTCTTTTATGTTTCTTGAGAACTTCAATGAGACGAGTTTTCTCATTGGCTTTTAAGTCTTTAGCAATGATAACAGGAAGTTGATCAATGTCCTCTAAGAAAACATACTCGAGATGAGGAGGTAAGTCCTTAAGCTCAAGAGTAGGAGGATCATCAATAGATGGTGTAACTAACGATGGATCATCATTAGTCACCTCTTTAGGAGAAGGAGGAGAAAAAGGGTCTTCATTGAGAAGTTTCTCAATTGTACGAATGTCTTCTTCCCAATCGATGGGAGAATCATCATACTTAAGATCAAGTGGACCCAAGCTAGCTTCAAAATCATCCAAAAGAAAGTCACTTTCTCCAAATGGAGTCAATGACAGAGCAATTGAGGCAACGGTCTTAACATTGGGTAGAGAAGAAAGATTACTTTTGCAAGCATCATTAAAATGTTCTTCACAAGCCTCATCGAGAACATCAATAGCATTAACACTCTCATATGAATAAGGTTGCTTAGAAATCTTACACATGTTGAAGACAATGTTATCGTCACCAACTCTCATGATTATTTCGCCCGCGGCTACATCAATGAGAGTGCGACCGGTCCTCAAGAAGGGACGTCCAACGATTAATGGAACACGAGGATCCATCTCGTAGTCAACGACAACAAAATCCGCCGGGAAGGTGAATTTGTCAACGCCAACGAAGACGTCTTCGGCTATCCCCACTGGATAAGCAACCGTACGGTTAGCTAATTGCAAAGTCATTTTGGTGGGGACTAGCTCGGGGAGAGATAATTGCTTCCAAACACTTAAAGGCATTAAGTTTATACTAGCACCTAGATCGGCTAGGGCCATGCAATTCTCTACTCCCGGGAAGTTACAAGGAATTAAGAAGCGACCCGGATCACCAAGTTTGGTGGGCAATTTCCTTAAGAGAACCGCGGAGCAATTCTCGTTAAGTTGGGTCTGAGCAATGTCAAGAAGCTTTTCATTGTCACTAAGAAGATCTTTAAACATCTTCGCATATTTAGGCATGTGAGCGAGAGCCTCGGCAAAGGAGATGTTAAAATTTAATTGTTTAAACATTTTGAGAAAGTTTGAAACTTGAATATCATCCTTGCTCTTTTGCTTCTCTTTCCTCAACCTTAAAGGATAAGGTATATCGGATGAAGAGGAAGGCTTTAGGGGAGTAGGATCACTCACAACCGCGGGTGGTGGGGGAATGGGGGTGGAAGGCAAAGGAGGTGAGGAAAGTTGCTCTTTTTCCTTGTTCACAATCACGGGTGGAGGTGTAGGAAGCTCGGGTTCCGTATAACCTTTTCCACTACGAGTGGTGATTGCTTTCATCTCCCCTCTTGGATTAGCAACGGTGTTACTCGGAAGAGTACCCGAAGAAGAGGGTTGATTACCTTGGAAGAGCGACCCGATCATATCACGTATATTATCCGCTTGAGTTCTGAAAGAGTCTCTCATGTTTGCGCGAATATCATTGCTTTGTTTCGCCGTGTCATTCATTAGCTCGGCTCGAATATCGCTCCCTTGTTTCGCCATGTCTCCCTTCAAGTTGATGAATTGACTCTGAAGATTCGTCACCATCTCTCTATTAGTCCTCATGAACGTCTCGATGTCTTGATTCAACGTCGTTGTTTGATAGAGAGGTGGAGCTTGGTAAGCTTGAGAATTTCCTTGAGGTGGGTATGGGTTTCTTTGGGATTGATATTGATTGGTAGCACGAGGTTGGGTTTGGTTATTTCGGTTATAGCTTTGTTGTTGGTTTTGGTTTTGAGGAGTAAAACCGGGTGGTGAAAGATAGTTGTTCGAACGATAACTTAGCAAGTTACGGTCTCCTTGAGGACGAGCTTGATAGCCTCCCGTGGGATAAGTACCATATGCCGCGTTAACGTTTTCACAAAAATTGCCTTGAGTAGAAGGACAATCATTGTAAGAATGAGGACCACCGCATGTGTCACAAGAAATAGCAACGACTTTAGCTTGTTGAGTGTGGTTATTAGCCAAAATTTGCATATTTTTGCTCATTTCGATAATGGCTCGTTCCATGCCGGACATGTCGGTGGTGGAAGAAGTAGATGAAACATTGACTCTCGGATTAGATCTTGAGGATGCGGAAGAATCCCAATTCTTGTGGTGAGTAGTCATGTTTTCAATCAACTCTCTACACTCCTCCGGTCTCCTTTTCATAAAAGTACCACCGGCGGCGGCGTTGATCGTGTCACGATCACGAAAAGTGAGACCATTGTAGAAAGTATCAATGAGAGTGACGGGGAGCATGTTATGATTTGAACAACAGTCGATCAAATCATTGTAGCGTTCCCAAGCATCAAAGAGCGATTCATCATTGTCTTGCATGAATCCACTAATTTGGTTACGAAGGCTCGTGACCATGGATGGTGGAAAGTAGCGCGACAAAAATCGTTGAGTCATGTAGTCCCAAGTATGAATAGAATTCTTTGGGAGACGGTCAAACCATTTTTCGGCATGGTGAGAAAGCGAGTGGGGAAATAGTTGAAGGCGAAGTACATCCATAGAAGCACTGGGAAACTTCATGCTTTGGGTGATGGTAATGAATTTGTCGAGGTGTTTGTTGGCATCATCATCCGGTATTCCGAGAAATGGATTAGTTTGCACTTGTTGGATCATGTGATGCTTCAACGAAAACTCCTGAGCCGTGATTTGCATCGGCGCAATCGGGCCTCCAGGTCCATTCATCGTAGGTTGGCATAGCTCCTCCATGGTTCGTAGGTCAGGTTGGGGTAGATTATTCATGTTGGGGTGGGGTGGATTATTATTGTTGTTGTGTACACCAGCCATGTCTAAATTATCGAGACTCTCGGGCTCGGGATAGGACGTTGATCGGGTACGCATACACTAAAAAAGAAAATGCAAGAGAAAATATTTTTGGTTTTTATAGGTTTTTAAAATTTTTTTGTGTTTTTTGAAAATTTTATATTTTTTATGGGTTTTTGAAAATTTTTGTACTTGAAAATAACGTTCCCGAAATAACGGATCCCAAAATCCAATTTTTCTCACAAAAACCGTTGATCCTTACGAAAAGAGCCAGCAGCGGCGCCATCTTAATAACTGAATTTTAGTTAATTAAAAAGGTAGCTTTTGCAAGATCTTTCTTTGTGTTGCTCGTACCCAATTATATTTGTCGTTGTTTCGTTCTCGGGATCTTCTCGAATTGATCACGGTTCAAAGTGGAAATGTTGTAATTGGTGACTAAAAGGGGGAGCTTTTGATCTATTTCTACTTAAAAGGTAAAAGCGTGAAGTAATAAAAATAGACTAAAAGCAATTAATTAATAAATACAATTTAAAATAAAGCTTGAATTAAACTTAAACAGTAAAATACCTTCCCTTGGAAAAACTACTGATCCGGAATAATTCTGCTGATCCGGCATAATCACTTCATCCGGAATAAATAACCTTCATCCGGAATAAACCCTTCATGCGGAATAATCACTTGATTCGGAAAACAATGTTCATCCGAAATATATGACTGACTCGGAATAATTGGTTCATGCGGAAAAGAAGTTCATCCGGAATATACAACTCATCCGGAATATCAACTCGTTCGGAATAATTTGCTTATTCGGAATAAATCAGCTTCATTCAGAAAAATCGTGCTTCATTCGGAATGTTACTCATGCGGAATAAATTAGCTCATCCGGAATGTCTCTCATTCGGAATAATAAACCTTCATCCGGAATAAGTCATTTGTTCGGAATATTGACTCATCCGGAATAAAAGTGCTGATCCGGAAAAATGTGGCTGATTCAAAATATTTGAAGAGAAAATATTGGTTCGGAATATCAAAGCTGAGACGTTTATTCGGAATTAAAAACAGGAAATGCTGGTTCGGAATATATATGTTTATCCGGAATATCCTTTGATCCGGAATAATTAGCTCAAAATGCTCATTCGGAACGATTTTAACAAAACGTTGATTCGGAATATTTTAGCTCATTCGGAATAATTGACAAAAACCCTTGGTTCGGAATCCGGGGAAGTTAAAGACGCGAAGAACAGGGGAGGTTTAACAACACGAATTTAAACCAAAATCAACCAAGTTTACACCAAAGATTAAACCAAACTAACCACCCATCATCTACCAATGATAAGCATCAAATCAAATCAATAAAAACACAAAACCCACTTGTTTTTGGAGATCAAAATCAACAAAATAAAAACTTAGAACTTAAGAATCAATAAGAAAAGGAAGAACAAGATTAGATGGAAACTTGTATTAAGGATTAAGATTCAAACAAACAAATAGAAAGATTAAAACTTATAAGATCATGGATAGATTCTAAGAAAAATAAAAATCACCAAACACCTTAATGGAGTTGGTTTCCTACGAAACAGGAAGAAAAAATAATAGAAATTGAAGACTAGCTTTGAAAATGTGAAGGGAAGGTCTATTTATAGGCCTTGAGCTTTGGTTGGTGAGTGGGCTTTTCTCCTCTCTTTTTGTCTTCTCGTCTTTTCAGTAGAGTTGACGTTTTTTATTCTGATTCGGGATTTGTCGATGAATAAATTCAACTCGTCTTTTAATTTCTTCGTTTAATAGACTTGAGTTCTTCGACATATATAAATCTTCTATCTTTGGCCCTTTTCTTCGATAAATCTTCAAATAGGCCCATTGACTTCAAATCTTTTGCATCTCTTGGACTATAGACTTCGTCTTTTCGTCTTTTTCTTCGATAAAACCCGTGCAATCCCATGTTTTCTTTAATATTTATCCGGTTGGCTCTGAAAACACAACAAATACACAAACCACGCATAATTCCAAACAAATGACATTAAATACGCGTTTTGGTCTCGTTTTAGCAAGCAATAAGTGGTAAAAGGATGGGTGTTTTCACACCTATCAAAGACCACACTTGAAGCATGCATCACTGTCGCGACGACATGGCCCTGGGTGCCTACGATGGCAAGTAGAGCAAAGAGGATGAGTATATCCTCCAGCAGGTGCTCTGGCTGGCTGAGAATCTGATAAAACATTATACATGAGACATGATAATAGGGTACAAAGGACAATGCGAATAATCGTAAGATTGAATACCAGTGATAGCTGGACGGCTAGGTTGTGAACCTCTCTGGTTCCGGTCCCTACCGTTTCCATGGTTCCTGGTAGAAGATTTGCTAAAGTGTCAGAATTATGAGTTATAACATGAAATCATAGGAAAAGGCTTAAGTATCAGGATCTGCTGCCGTTGGAGTGTCCAAAGTTGTTACAGTAATTATCATTACCGCCACGCCTATCCATAGCAGAACGGTCGTTAGTCTGACCGTTTCCCTTGGGCTGATTAAGCTGCTGCTGTAGCTGGCTGAGACTGGTCCCTAGTCTTCTGCCTGGAAGATACAATTTAAAGAGATGAAATATTTGACATACAAAGAAAGAATACGGATTGGTCACCGCTTGATTACGAATGTTTACCTCTTATCGGGTTTCTCTGCTTCCCCGAACTCATCTCTCTCATGTAGCATCTCCAGCTTATGTGTTGCATCGGCCACTTGTGCTACCGTGTTGAACGTGGCACACACCAGATTGTTTGCGACCGATGTGCGAAGAGCCCACCTAAAGTGGTGTGCCTGCTCTTCAGGAGTACCTGCCGCTTCACCAAGGAAACCAGCTAAGCGGAGAAAGCGCTGCATGAACTCGTTGATATTCTCCCCAGCTCTCTGCCGGATCCATGGTATTCTCTCTTCAGCTTGTCTTGCTCAGCCTTGGGAAAGAACTGCTCCATCACCCTATCTCTGAACTGAGCCCATGTTAAACCAGCCACCCAATTATCACCTCCCTCAGACTGCTTCAATGCTAACCACCAATTTAACACATCTCCTTCGAACCGGTAACATGCCAACCTTGCCTTGAACACGGGGTCACAACCCATAGCATCGAAGATCTTCTCGATGTGAGCCAACCAGCTTTCAGCTTCACTGGGGCTATCTGTTCTCTCGAAAGCTCGAGGACGGAGCTTGTTGAATCTCTCCAGTCATATTGCCAATGTCACTGGAGGAGGAGGAGGAGGTGCTTGGTTTTGCTGCTGATTGTTGGCAGCCTGAACCTCAGCCCTGATGTCATTCCTCAGTTAAGGAAGCAAAGCTTGCATTGCAGCTTGGATTGCTGCATTGAGTTGTTCCTGTTCGCGTGTGAGAACCATCTGACAGTATAACATAAAATACATGATTAAACTGATCAAAAACATAAAATATATATACATGAAAAAAAAAATTATACCAATAAATCATGAGAAAAATTTTATGCAAGAAAATTTGTACATGAATGCATGATGCAGTTTTATGAAAACTTTTGTATGCTCGAGAGTGAACGTCTATGGTCATTTCACCCAAAATAAAAGACATGGCGAGGGGACGCCTATGATCGGTCCCAAATTTAAAAGTTTTGATAAAACACATGCGACTAAATAGGGCCAGTCCTGTACCAACCATTACTTAGTCATAAACCTGCGATAAAGACATATATATGTATGCATGAAAATGATGAATGCATGAAAACCGACTGTCAGTTCTAGGAAGACCATAGTGACTACCCACTAATCACATGTCATGTTTTGAGAGCCTACAGGTCGAAGCCTTGGCTCTGATACCATAATTGTAACACCCTATTTTGATAAATGGAATGTCACGCGTGATTATGGCGTGTCATCAAAGCATACAAGGATAAATGTCTAAAACATTACATGACCATAAAAGGAAATACCGGAATTAAACATCGGTAGTCCAAAAGTAAAGCTCATCACACACAAACATAAGTACTGTAAATGAAAGGACTAAACAATGTCCATGGAAAGAGTATTAAAGTATAGATAATGCATAAAGTAAAGAAAGGCTAGAAAGCTTCCAGTCCATATGCACGTACGCTTAAAGTCTACGAGCGTCTCTGAGTACCTGCCGTTTTGGGAACATGAAAAGGAAAACGGCTGAGAAATACGCTCAGTGCACGGATGTACAAATAAAGCATGAATAATATAAGCATATAAGCATGTAACAGCGGAAGAAACTAAGTCCTGGATAACCCGGTTATGTCTTAGTAAAACTGGTTTTATAGTTTGAAAAGCCTTATGTTTATCTTGTAAAAATTGTTTAACATATTTTACCTTTATCCAATATAGGTCATGAAAATCAACGTGGATGAATACTTGGAGGGGTGATCTCGTCAGGCAAATTAGAGGGGCTGCCTCTAATTTAATATACTGGTTTTGGGTAGGAGGGATCAGCTCCTTGTGAAGGATGCAAGGCACACACCACATTCACACTGAGTAATCTGTTGAAAACATGTAACTAGGATGCACCCATACGCCCCACATGATAAATATAATAATATGGCCAAAAGCTGAAGGGACGCCACGAGCAATCACTCCACCGTGGGGAAGTCATAACACCAGTGCCTCTAGTGTTATGGTTATGGTACCTCCATAACTAGGTGAAACTGGTCATGCATGTATATGGCTTTAGGTATTCTAATTAAACATAAGCAATCAAACATATAAACTTATACTACGGGAAAACAGTTGGCTGCATACGGGGAATCCTAATAAGGAAAGAATGTCCATACTGAAAGGACGGGAATCCGTACCTTATGTCCAGTGAACGAAGAAGACGAACGGAAGGGAGTCCTTCTTCAGTATCACTAACGCTACATAAATACATACGTGTATAAGTATCTGAATACAAAATGCGTAACTGGTTTTTTATCATGTCTTGGCTTGTTTTATATGTTCATGTCATGGTTTACTGTTTTAAGCTTTTTACTGTGTTTATCTTGTATTATGTCTATTCTGATTAAGTATTACTTGTATTTCATGTATTATTATACTTTTTGTGTAATAATGAGTAACTTTCTAAAAATAGCAGGTTTCCTAAAATAGAAAGTTTCCAAAAATAGAAAGTTACCAAAAATAGAAAGTTTCCAAAACTAGAATTACTGCTTAAATTAGATAAGTTTCTAAAAATAGAAAATTTCCAAAAATAGATTAGCTGCCTTAAATAAATAAGTTTCTAAAAATAGAAAGTTTCCATAAATAGATATAAGCTGGTTAAATAAGCTAATTATATAAGCTTAAGTGTTTTCTGATTATTATTCTATGTCATGTGATTATAAAGTATAGTTTATTAATTATTACATGTGAATTAAATAAACTATAGGTTAAAAGTATTTAATTAAATATAACATGATTTTAATTAAATAAAGGTAAAATACTTAGGTTAAAACATATATTATTAACTATTTAATTAATTATAGTCATGGTTTTAAATAATTAATTAATTATAAAGTCTAATTAAATATAAATACTTAGGTTAAAATTCATGAATTACTAATTAAATTTATAACCTAAGTCATGTACATTAAATTAATCATGTCATGCTTTTATTAATTTAATTCAAGTCTAAAACATAACTGGTGAAAATCATAAACCTTGAAAAAATTTATGAACCGGACCCGTGACTAAAAACCATGAACCGGACCCGTAACCAACACCATACCCCGACCAAGGTCGGGTTTCCCTTGCCCCTTGTTGCTGCCCTGACACCATCACCACCATACCGAGACCATATGGTCTCGGTGGTGTGTAATAAGCCAAGCCGAGACCCCCATGGGGCTCGGTTAGGCGTCGACTAGGAACAAACACCCCTAAAACCCTTGATTTGATTCACCCCATGATTATTAACATGTTTAAATAATTGTTTTAATTAGTATAATTAAAAACGTCATGATTTTATGTGATCACCAAAATCAAACATAAAAGAAAAGGGTTAAAAAGTTATACCGAATACGTGGATCAAATAAGGATGAACACACACGAATCCTTGCACAATTTCCAAGGTCAAAATCAACCCGAAACACCCTTGTGGTGTCCTTGAATCCGGCGGCCAAAGAGAAAAAGGAGAAAAGGGATTTTTAGGGTTTTAGTTATTTTTCTAAATCTTGTTAAATGAAAATCCTTTTTCCATAATTTGCATATTTAGTAAAATTTTGGGCTTGGCCCATTTCCTTTGGTGTAGCCGCGGCCTAGGGCCCCACATGGGGTAACCCGTACCTTTTTCCGTTTCTAAATATTAGTGTTCTCGTGTTCGTGTTTTACGTGTTCGTAGTTAATCATCGATCGTGACTTAATATATTTATTTGTGTTCGTAATAAATATATATACGTAAATAATATTAGCTCATGATTAAATTACGTTCATGATTTCATGATCGCATGTTCGTGATTATAATAATTATTGGAGTAATTATCGTGTGTTCATACGTAATAAATACTTATCGTGTTCTAACACGTACGTAATACTTGAAATTCTTATACGTGAAACGTAACGTGCTATAAAAGGAAAGTTCTAATCATGTACGTACGATCTAAATGGTACTATTCATGGTAAAAGCATGCGGTTTTTACAGATGTAGCATGAGCTTGTTCAAGTTCTTTAATTTTAGTCTGATGAATTTCAAAACTTTTCTCCGGTTCCTTATATCCCGCAAGCTCAGTGGTCAATTTGGCATTAGTTTCTCTAAACGTATTATTAACCACCGTAGCATGGTCAACATCCTTAGCAAGCTTATCAAATAAAGATTTATAATACGCAAGTGTTGCATCAGGAAGGGTTGTAGGCTGGGCAACTTGATCCACATTATGGTCCACACTGGGCTCACTCGAAATAATATTACTATTATTCGTTTTATCCCCGTGTGTCTCAATGTAGGGCTCAAGTATCTCAGTATACTCCTCCTCCTGATTCGACGTACTATATATATAATTATCATTGAAACGTGGGTGTACCTCAGAGGGACCGTCTGAATCATAGACGGGAGCAATGTCATCATGCATTCCTGAAGTAGATGCTTGTTGTAGGTTTGCCATCAAGATGTAGTTGGCATTCACTTCTTCATCCTCGTCATATTCAGCTGCAGAAGCCATAAGATCAAATTCCTCAGCTTGAAGTGGAATCCATGCCTCTTCTTTTTGTTCTATAAGAATTTGAGTCTGAAGATAAGCAGCATCCCTCTTTTTTTAGCTGTGCAATCTCGAGCATAATGACCAAATCCCCTGCAGTTGTAGCACTGAACCTGACGATTGTTGTTTCCATTTCCCGTACCAGTATTCTCAGCCCTTGCAGCCACAATATTTCCCATCTGATTATTAACCGCTGGCATAAAAATTAACCTATTCTGATTACCCACATTCGGAACATTCGGATTCTGACCACGGATTTGTCCATACTGATTTCCTGCATTCTCAACAGTCTGCCCAGTATTCTGACCATATTGTGTCCCTGTGTTCCCAGCAACTATCAATTTGCGATCTTGATTCGCATTCATGAAAGGTTGAGCAATCTGCCTATTTCTAGTGTTCGAAGAGATTCTCTGATTGTTGTTGGTGGGGTTAATGGTAAATTTGAATGCCTTTGCGAGAAGTGCAAGACCAGTATTAATCGCATGAGTAGGATCGGTGATGTCATCAAAACAGGCAATGGGTTGTTGTAAGTAATTCACAGCAGTAGGAGGTTGATATCCATAAGAGGTGAATTGTTGTTGTTGTTGTTGTGGCATGAAGTTACTTGTTGAGGGTTGATGGTAAGGGACCATGGGATATGACATCGATGATGGAGAGTTTGCCATAAAAGCCAATGGATCTTGTGTCTTGGCCCGTCGTTCCGCCCTAACTTCGTTAGCTTCATCTTGATTCATCTTCAAATAATCATATACTTGAGTGTAGTCCACGACATGAAGATCCTTGGTTTGATTGACAAGAGTGACATATCGTGACCATTCAGAAGGAAGATTATCAAGAAATTTGATATTGGCAGCAATTTGAGCAGGTTCATGTTTGTTTCTTCTAAGGTGATTCATGAGGGTTGAAAACTGATGATAGTAAGGTTCAATTTGTTCCCCTTCAGTAGACGTAAATTTCTCCCATTCACGAAGCAACTTAGTTTCCTTTTCTTGTAAACCAATTTCATTCCCCTTCATCATTTTCTGAATCCTAAGCCACATCTCGTGTGCGGTTTCACAACTATCAACAGCAGCATAAACATCTTCAGGAAGTCCCATGAGAATGACTTGAATTGCTTGATCATCAGCGTCGAGTTGTTTGGATTCAGCTTCAGTTAATTCTTCATCTATTTGCTCATGACTAGAGTCAGCCACTGGGTTAGCATTCGTAGGGTCCCTAGGCACAAGAATTGTTCTTATAACATACGGCCCTTTTTGAATCGAGTTGACAATCAACTTTCCCAAAGGTTTACATTTTTCATAACGAAGGAGACGACTAGCCCATGTAGTGTAATTCTCCTTGGTAAGCATGGGTGGACGATTCTCAGTACCCGCAGCATAAATATCTTGTTGAGACGTCATCGTAGAAGTCGTGTGAAAAACAGGATCTCAATTCGTAGAAAGCGTGTAATGTTGTTGAAATTCCGAAACTTCCGATTGAATTTTTTTTCTCAGTCCGATAATAAATTCCTCAGTCCGACAAAATGGTAAGCTGAAAAAGTTTTGTATCGCCAAATTTTGAAATTGAGTTCGAGAGCGCCAAAAACTAGTAGGGAAAAAATTGATTTTACTTGACCTAAAAATTTTAACTCTTTTTTTTTAATCTTCGTATAAACTATGTTCCGAGACAAGTCTAGATAGTGGCTAAGTCTGAAAAGTAATCGAACAAGATTTAATCAAACAGATTGAAGTCCTTGATCGTAACGATTGATCGTGGTCTTAGATCGTGGTCTTAGATCGTGGTCTTGGATCGTGGTCTAAGATCGTGGTCTAAGATCGTGGTCTTGGATCGTAGTCTTTGATCGTGACGATTGATCGTAACACTGGTCGTACTCCTTGATCGTGATGCTGGATCGTACTCCTTGATCGTGACGCTGGATCGCACTCCTTGATCGTGACGCTGGATCGCACTCCTTGATCGTGACGCTGGATCGCACTCCTTGATTGTGACGTTGGATCATAGTCAGTGATCGCAACGAGTGATCGTAGCCAGTGATCGCAACACGTGATCGTGGCCTGTGATCGCAACGGTTGATCGCACTCCTTGATCGTAGTAATAGATCACAGTTACTAGATCGTAACGTGGATCGTAAGTTGTGATCGTGATATTGGATCGCAAGTAGAAACCCCAGGTTTATGCGATCACAATAATCAGATCGTAACAAGTAAAGTGTTCGAGACTTGTAGGCAACAAGAAAGATTAGATTTTTTCTTGGGAATTCGTGTTTCTAGCCAAGCCAATGTACCCAAATCGCTACTACAACTACATAGAAGATATATGAAACACGAAACACAATAAAAACAAGGACAACACCCAAGAGCTATCCACGAATCCCTTGGCGAATGATACCACTTGTATGACTTATGCACACGACTTAACCCAATACGAGTAACATCATGGAATAAACCAAAAAGAAAGATTAGATTAAGAAGAATAAAAGAGAAGAACAAAAATGGTTGTGAATTCCTAGTGAGAGAAAGACATATGTTTCTCTCTCTATAATCTATGAAATGGAAGACACACACACTCAAATGAGGTGCTAGGGGCCTTTTATACTACAAGTGTAAAGTATAGAAGGCCTTCCTCATTTGATTGTTCGGGAATAATTCCCGTTACATACATAACATTATACAAGAACTCTCAACACCATTATGTAGCATTTTCCACGAGCTTCGCAAAGGTATATTATATGACCATCACTTTAAATACTTCTAACAATATCCCCCTAAAGGGGGGTCATGTAATATGTGACTTCACTTCTTTGATGTTGTTGACTTTGAAGCTCGTTGTCTTGAGAGTTCCTTCATAGTTCCTTTCATGACTTGTGATCTTGGATCTTTGATCTTTGCCTTGACTTGATCATAAAACTTTGCCATCTTGTGTTCTTGTGTCTTTCCCCATATACTCAAACTTTGATTTGATATGAAAGCTTGTTAACAATCTCCCTTGATCATCAGAGTAGCGGAAGTCTTTGTCTTTATATGTTCTTGAGCTTTCTTCAGTTACATGAGCATGTGGTCTTGAATTACGACTCTTGAAGTTACACCACCGTTTGCATTCCTCCGGTTTCCCGTTATACAGTACGAATACTGTACCTGTGATTAGGTAAGTTCAAAGGAATTCCTTGATAGGGTTTCCGGCTGTGGTAGCCGTTCTCAGTACTTGAATATCTTGAAAGATAGTTCATAGTAAAGAGTGAATCAAGCAGTTCCATAATGTTGATTAAGTCGTCAATTCAATTTCCTGGAACAAGTTTGATTCAATTAAGAATCAGACCATTGTTGCTTTCCAATTGACACAAGTTTGATTCAAATAGAATCTCACAAGTTACCTACCGCAGTGCTGTTTGATGATGACACTGGAAGGATTTCCATTCGTCACTGTAAATACTCGGGAGTATTACTCTGAATGTTCTGGCAAGATCATAAAGATATTACGTCAAGACCTGGAATGAGTTTGAATCACAAAAGAATCAAACCACTGTTGCTTTCCAGTTAACATATGTTCAATTCAAGTGAATCTTACATATGACCTACCGTAGAGCTGTTTGAAATTAGCACTAGAAGGATTTCCATTCATCACTTTGAATACTAATGAGTATCACTCTGAATGTTCTGGCAATATCACAAGGATAGAGCGTAGGACTCTGTAAATAATCGCTTGTGTTCTAGTGATGAACAATAATTGATATATGGAATAAGTGTCCTAATGAGATTTTTGATGAATTTCGTTGGTTGTAGACTCTATAAGTGCACTTTTATTTGGTGATCGGAGGCTGGAGCAGACGCCACCTTTTCAATATCTACTATCTCGGAGTGAGAAAGTTGATAGAAATGAGTTGAACTCCGTGACAATAAAACAAACTTCTTTTGAGAGAAGCTTGAGTAGGCTGGGAAGGGTTGTGCATTGCATCACTGGGTCCATGATGCTTTGTCTTCAGTATCAGAAATCATCAAAGTGATTCTGATAATAGATGTATTGACCCGGTTTCTGCCTAAGTTGTATGGAGGGCTTCTTTCTTTACACCCTTTATCCTTACATTTCTTTTTCATTCTTCAACCCCTTCAATGCTTACCAAGACGTCATAACTAGCACCTTGTTGTGATTGTTCCAGTGCTAGCTTAAGTCATTAGTCGGCATTTTTCCCGTACACTCAACTACTCCATCTTTCCTAAGGACATCTAAATTCTAATGGATTGTCCCTGGGAAGATGCCTCCGGTTCTGGTTGGATCATAGGACGAATACCTAACCACCTTTTGACACCAATACCGTCATGAATTAATGTGTTGAAGGGTATAGATATCGTAACCAGAAAAACCTATTGAAAAAGCAATCAAGGTGTTGATGAAATCAGTGTTTACACCTTGAAGGTTTTTTGTATCACCAAAACGCTCCCCCTACATATGTGCATCATAAAAGGAAAGGTTTTTGCACATATTAGGAAGAGAAAGCACTTATATCAAAGATCTTATCTAAGATAACACATTTTAATCACTATTCTCCCCCTCAAAAATTGCATGACATTGAAATTTTTGTGAAACTAGTGATGAAACATGGAGAGAATAATGTTGCATGAAAGTTTGTACTCCCCCTCGAAAATAAATTCTAATTAAAATTAGGGGAGTATATGAGCACACAGTTTTGAAATACTTTGAAAAATTGTGCTCAAAAACCTGAGAAAACTTAATTTCCCGTTGTTAAGGAATAATGTACATAAATGAACATTTTCCTTGTGTTCATGAGCTTAAAACTTTGAATGTTTTGATATAAGCCCATGACCGAGAAAATTTAATTTCTCATCGTTGAGGATAAGTCAAAGACTTTCCTTTCTTTGGGGACCGGGTTATAGTCTGACATGTGACTATAAGCCATTATAAGAAGAAAATAGAAAAGACATGTTTTGAACACATTTGAACTCTCATTCGAACTTTATGTACGTACCCGTGTTGTTATTGAGTGACATTTCAAAGTACGTCCATATTATCGATGCTGAGAGACATGTCGGAGAAGAATATTTTTGGTATTTTTGAAAGATTTTCTCATTTTTTATTTTGTTTTTATAGGTTTTATATTTTGTATTTTGTATTTTGATAGAACTCTCAACACCATCATGTAGCATTTTCCACGAGCTTCGCAACGGTATATTATATGACCATCACTTTAAATACTTCTAACATTAATTACTAATGCAAAATTAATCTAAATGCAAGCACGTAAAACAAGTAAAAGTGACAAAAAAATAATCACAAAGATAAACTTAAAAATAAAGCGTAAAGCTTTAACCTTTATTGCTTATTAATCTTTTTAGATAATAAAGTTTGAAGCTTTATATACTAATAAGCTTAATAATCACAAAAAGGTGTAAACTTTATACCAATAATAAGCTTATCTAAATGAAAACTAATTTTTACAAAATTTTAAATCTATTATTAAAACAATAAAAAAATTCAAACTAATTAAAACGATTTTTATAAAATAGATAATATTTAAAAACAATTTAAACTATATTAATCTAATTAATTAAACTAAAACGATTAAGCTAGATATTTAAAAAGGTAAGAACTATAGTACCCGTGGTCCGAAGAAAACGCTCTAAACACAATCAACATAAGCAACAAAATATGTCCCGTAAAGTACACGACCTCCCATAAGCAACAAAATATGGCCCGTAAAGTACACGGCCTACCAAAAACGTAATCAAAAGTGTAACCCGGCCCGCAAAGTACACGGCCTCCCAAATCAAACTCGAACCAAATCTATACAAACCATAAGCTCTTTACCAAACTTGATGAAACGATTTGCCAAGATCACAATAACATAAGAGGTTAGAATAATAAGCAACTATTAATATTTTATAAAGAGATTCTAACAAAACTAATATATCTAGAATAGTTTTTAAGTTTTATAAAAATATATTAATTTTAAACTAAAAATCAATAAATCTACACTATTTTTATAAAAAACTAATAGATCTAAACTAAAAGTAATTAATTAAAAAGCTAGCTTATTAATAAGTTGTAAGCCTAAGCTTAAAACTAATGTGATTCAAAAAGCTTAAAAGCTAAATGAACAAATCACCCACAATAAGCTAGATTTAGAAAAATAAGCCCACAATAAGCTTGAAATAAAGGTAACATTTCAAACTTATATATAAATCTTAACTTATTTGGAAAAAGTTATAAAAAACTAATCCCAAAATAATAAGCTAGATTATAAGAAAAGATTAAGAAAGGTAGAATGAGAATAAGCTAAAACATAAACTTTTATTAATATGAAAGTGCTTAATGATAAGCTAGTACAAAGTTGAAAGGAAATACATTTAAAAAACAAGAAATAAAATTGACATTATTTAGCTACCTAAAATCTACATACAAAATGAAGAAAAATGAGGTGCTATTTATAGTTGAAGTTAAGATGATTGGGGTAGATTAGTCTTTTTAGGCTCCTAACCACCTTCTTTTCTTTAACTTGAGGGCATCTTGGTCATTTGGTAGGTGATGATGTGTTTCCACCAATAGGATGAAAGATGCTTTTTAGCTAGACCAATGAGAGCACTTCACATGGATCACCATCTTCACCTTTCATTCTTCTTTTATCCAAGGGCTCTTGATTAATCTTCTTTAACTAACTCCATCATTCTTTAATCTTCTATAAGCATGCACCTAAAAAGAAACACACATGCTATTTTTTTTTCTTTTTAATATTTTTGTGTTAGTTTAAAAATAGATAAAAATAAATAAAAATAAAACTACTAAAACTAAAAATATTTAAAAATCAAAATTAATTATTTCAATACTAAACTAACAATTATAAAATAAAAAACTTTTATTTAATTAATTTTTACTAAGACTAATAAAATGTTAAAATTAGAAATAAAATAGTAGAATATGCAAAATGCAAACCGAGACGAGTTACGCGGCAAGGCCAGAACCGTTAGCTTCATAATTTTATGCTCTTCTATTGGTCCATGGTTTGTTAGTGGATAACTTTGTGGTGTGGCAGAAATAGTCCTTGTTGTTTGCATTTCTTGATTTTAAGCTTGAAACTTCATTAAATCCTCATCCTTAGCCCTCCAAACTTCATTCTTTTGGCACTTTTGGTCCTTTGACTTTATATTTGACTTTTTCTTTGATAAATGTCCATGAAATCCCGTGTTTTTTTTATTTTGTCCTTTGTACCTATTTAACAACAAAACACAAAACCACGCGTAATTCCGATATTTACGTTTATAAATACACGTTTCAGTTTGGTTTTTCCTTGTTTTAAGTGGTAAAAGGATAAGTGTTTTCACACTTATTAGGAATCTCAAGCTTCTAATTAAATTTGTGGAGAAATTCCTGGGTACGGTCCGATGCGGAAATGATCAATTTGCACCGATCCTAGGATATGGAGATTTGGTTCAGGGGAATATCACGATCAAAACGTCGAAGGGCTCAATCACAATCTTTTCTCGGTTGGTCAATTCTGTGATGCAGATTTGGAGGTTGCTTTCAGAAAGAAGACATGTTTTGTTCATGATTATGATGGGAATGATTTACTCACAAGGTACAGACCTTTACACAATCTCACTTCAAGACACGACTTCTACAACTCCAATTTGCTTAATGGCTAAAGCTTTGACGACTCAGGCATGGTTATGGCATCAACGTCTATCTCATCTCAATTTTGGTACCATCAACTTTCTTTCCAAGAAAGATATTGTGAGAGGCCTTCCAAGCTTGAAATTCATCAAAGATCATCTTTGTTCTTCTTGTGAGCTTTGTAAAGCTAAACGGAGTAGTTTCAAGACAAAGACTACACCAAGCTATAAAGGATGGTTAGATCTTCTTCATATGGATTTGTGTGGTCCTATGCGTGTTCAAACTATAAATGGGAAGAAATACATTCTAGTTGTTGTAGATGACTACAAGGTACATGTGGACTTTCTTCTTGAGATCCAAGGATGAAACACCCGAAGTTCTCATCAACTTCATTAAGCAGATACAACGTGGTCTTCAAGCTCAAATAAAAGTGGTACGTATTGACAGAGGCACGGAATTCTTAAATTCAACTCTGAAGAATTATTTTGAAGCCAAAGGGATTGAACACGAAACATCTATTGCCAGAACACCTGAACAAAACGACGTTGTTGAAAGACGAAATCATACTTTAGTTGAGGCTGCTCGAACATTATTATCCGCTTCAAAACTATCATTATTCTTTTGGGCCGAAGACATGTCAACTGCATGCTATACATAAAATCGTTCCTTAATTATTCCAAGACACGAAAAGACACTATATCACATAATTCATGATCGAAAACCCTCACTCAAACATCTTCACGTTTTTTGATGTACTTGTTACATAATACGAGATGGTGAAAATTTGGATAAGATAAAAGAGAAAGGTAATGCATGTATTCTAGTGGGATATGCAACTCAGTCTAAGGGATATAGAGTTTACAACAAGAGAACAAAATTGATAATCGAGACTATTCATGTCAGATTCGATGAATTACAAGAAATGGCACTTGAAAAAAGCAGTTTAAGTCCCGATCCACAACGACAAAAGACTTCTGTACACAACCGCACGGAACTCGGAACTCAAAACCACAACAATGAACCGTCAGATTCAAAGCTGGTTCAAGGAAATGTCCCAAGAGCAGATATGACAGTCGACACGACAAGTGAAGAGTTGGAAATGTTATATGAACCAATGTTTGATGAATATTTCACGGGGGAGAAACATGTTGTATCGAAGTCTTCCGCTGTCACTCATGATAAGAATGATGATACCGATCATCATCAACAAAAGGATACAACTTCATCTACTTCAACACGGTTTGCTGCAGATTTACCTCCTCAGAATATCACTTCAACAATCGATCCTACAACATCCACAACTATTGTCATTGCTCCAGAGAACACAAATCAAGCAGACAATGCATTATCTGACGATGACGATTTTCACAATCCATTCGGTACATCGATATACGAAAATGGAGAGTCTTCTACTCGACATGTAGATCCGTCAAATATGCATACGTTCAATCAACGACATTCGTCAACACATCATTGGACCCGAGATCATCCTTTGGTTCAAGTAATTGGAAACCCTTCACAGCTCGTTCGTACAAGATGACAACTAGAAACCGATGGCGATGTTTGTATGTTCGCACTCGCCGTGAGTACAGCTGAACCAAAAAACATCAAAGAAGCCATGGTTGATCATGCTTGGATTGAATTGATGCAAGATGAACTTCTTTAATTTGAAAGACTTAAAGTCTGGGAACTTGTTGACGGACCATACGATGTGATTTCATTAAATCTTCGTTGGATCTGGAAAAACAAGATGGATGAAGAAAACACAATCATCAAGAATAAATCTCGGCTAGTGGCTAAGGGGTATGGCTAGAAAGAGGGTATTGATTTTGAAGAATCATTTGCACCAGTAGCTCGTATGGAAGAGGTCAGGATTTTCCTTGCTTATGTTGCACATAAGGGATTCACTGTTTATCAAATAGACGTAAAGATGGCATTTCTTAACGGTCCTTTTAAGGAATAAGTCTATGTCACGCAGCCGGAAGGATTCGTTAATCCACATTATCCTGACAAGGTGTATCGTCTCCACAAAGCACTATATGGACTTAAGCAAGCTCCAAGGGCGTGGTACAATGAGCTCTCGAAATTTTTGGTATCCAAAGGTTTCTCAAAAGGTTCCATTGATCTTACCTTGTTCATATACAAATATGGGGATGACATTTTGCTTGTGAAGGTTTACGTTGATGACATTATTTTCGGGTCTACAAACCCAAAACTTTCATAAGGGTTTGAAAAACTAATGCACCGCAAATTTGAAAGGCCAATGATGGGCGAACAAGTATTCTTTCTAGGAATTCAGGTTCACCAATCCCCACGTGGTATCTTTATTAACCAAGCTAAGTATTGTCAATAGATAATCAAAAAGCATGGTATGACCTCATGTGACCCAGTTAGGACACCATTATCCACCACATCCCTAGATGTTGACTTGGAGGGAAATGCCATAGATCAAAAGAAATAGTGTTCCATGATCGGGTCCCTCATGTACTTAAATACAAGCAGATCAGATATTACACATGCAACATGCTATTGTGCACGATATCAAGCCAGACCTACTGAAAAGCACCTCAAGGAGGTTAAACGGGTCTTTCGGTACCTCAATAATACCATTCATTTGGTACTCTGGTATCCGAAGGAAACCGGTTTCTTTCTAACGGCCTATTCAGATTCTGATCACGCAGGGTGTCTTGATACTCGAAAAAGTACTTCTGGTGGTGCACAATTTCTAGGATAAGATAAGCTTGTGGGATGGTCTTCCAAGAAGCAGGATTGTACGTCACTTTCATCAGCCAAAGCGAAGTATGTGTCTCTATATGCGTGTTGTGCTCAAGTTCTTTGGATGAGAACACAACTCACGGATTATGGCTTCCACTTTGATAAAGTACCTATGTATTGTGACTAAAAGTCGGCCATAGCCATCTCCTGTAATCCAGTACAGCATTCCCACACGAAGCACATTGACGTCGGATATCACTTCATAAAGGAACAAGTTGAACGCGGTATCGTTGAATTATACTTTGTTGGAACGGATTACCAATTAGCCAACTTGTTTACGAAAGCTCAGTCGAAAGATAGGTTTGAGTACCTCGTTAGGCAAATTGGTATGAGATGTTTGACTCCAGCAAAACTGGAGATTCTAGCAAAGTTGCCTGCTTGATTCATCTATCAAACATCTACTTGTAAATATCAATGAAAAAAACAAAACACAAAATTAAAAATCTTTAAAAATCCAAAAATATTCTTCTCGACATGTCTTTTAGTATCGATAATATGGATGTACCTAGAAATGTCTCTCAATAACGACACGGGTGTGTACATAAAGCTCGAATGAAAGTTGTAAATATTTTTAAAACATGTCATTTCTATTTTTAATAAAGGAAAATGTCTATTTTGGACAATTTTTCCAACAACGGGTAGAGCAATCTATCTTGGGTTGAGCTTGTCACAAAACATTCAACGTTTTGAGCTCAACACAATGGCTTGTAATCACTTTCAGATTGCAACCCGGATCTAAATTTATGGGGGAGTGTACAATTTAGTGCGCTTACCCTCAGCAAAAGAAGAGAAATCTTCTTACACTTGAGTGGATTTGTCAAGACATTCAAAGTCTATGAACTCAAGTTTATGCTTTAGAAAAACCTCTTAGCCAAAAAGAAATAGAGCTTTTCAAAAAGCGTTGAACACAATTTTTTTCAAGAATTTTTCAATGATTATTCAAAATCTTTCAAAAATTGTGTGTTCAACAACTCATATCCTCAAAATTTTAATGTGGATCATATCCTCGTAATGACAATTCAATTGGATCAATTTTTCAGGGGGAGCTTTCCAAATTCATGCTAAGTTAGACACATTTTTCTCCCGAAAGTTTTTCAAGACTAATTTTCGCGATATATTTTAATCAAATTTGATATCTCTAATATCAAACGATTATATATATTAGATATAGGGGAGAAAATGTCATATAAGACTCAAGCATTCTTACCCACATGTGCGAAACACTTTCGATTATCGATGCACATGTGAAGGGGGAGCATTTCTGAATTGACAAAACTAGCAAAGTGTTACATGTTTTTCAAAACACTTTGTTAGAATTTAAAGTGGTTTAAGGCTATGATCAAATACCCACAACATCTTTAATCCATGACGTTATTGGTGTCAAAATGGTGGTTAGGTTTAAATCCTACGATCCAACCAGAACCGGAGGGATCTTCCCAGGGACAATCGAATAGATTATTAGAATTCCTTAGGAAAGATGGAGTAGAATGTGAATGTAGCTGAATGCCGACTAAGTACTGATGCTAGCACTGGAACAATCACAACAAGGTGCTAGTAATGATGTCTTGGTAAGCATTGAAGGGGTTGAAGAATGAAAAAAAATGTAAGGATAAAAGGTGAAAAGAAAATAGCCCTCCATACAACTTAGGCAGAAACTGGGTCAACACATCATGAAGACAACACATCATGGACCCAGTGATGTAGTGCACAACCCTTCCCCAGCTGACTCGGGCTTCTCTCAAAATAAGTCTGTTTTATTGTTACGGAGATCAACACGACTTCTATTGACTTTCTCACTCCGAGATAGTTGATATTGAATAGGTGGCATCTGCTCCAGCCTCCGACCACTAAAAGTGCACTAATCGAGTCTAGAGCCTAGAGATCAATCAAATCTCGTTACGACACACGGAATGACGAAGAAGAGAGTCCTACGCTGTATCCTTGCGATATTGCTAGAACACTCAGAGTGATACTACCTAGTATTCACAATGATGAGTGGAAATCCTTCCAGTGTTAACATCAAACAGCACTGCGGTAGGTCATGTGTAAGATTCTTTATGAATTGAACATGTGTAAACTAAAAAGCAACAGTGGTTTGATTCTGAATTGACTCAAACTCGTTTCAGGTTTCTACGCAATATCTTTATGGTCTTCCAGAACATTCAGAGTGATATTCATTGGTATTCACAGTGACGAATGGAAATCCTTCTGATACAAGCATTTTGCTATGGTTCAGATTAAGTTCTCGGTATCTCCTCGAATTGATCATAGCTCAAAGTGGAATGATTTGTTCTTGGTGACAAAAAGTGGGTTTTGTTATCTATGTTACTAAGAAGGTAAATGTGTAAGGTAATTAAAAGTAAACTAGAAGGAATTAATTATCAAAAGTAAAACTTGAATTAAAATGTAAATAAACAGTAACAGTAACTGAGAAATACCCTCACTGAAGATGCTCTATTCGGAATGTTTATCATGCGGAATATAGGGCTATTCGGAATAATCAAAGCTTTGCGGAAAAATCAAGCTTATGCGGAACATCAAGACCATGCGGAATAACGAATTCTACTCGGAATATGAGACCATGCGGAATAATTGAGCCTATGCTGAATAAAATCACTATTCGGAATAAAGGGTTCTAAGCGGAATATTATGGTTACTCGGAATAAAAGGTTACTCGGAATAATAACACCACGCGGAATATAAAGGCAATCCGGAATGAAGAGCTATGCGGAATAAAGAAATATTCCGAATAGAAGAGAAAGGAAGAAGACTATCCGGAATATATATAATATTCCGAATAAGGAAAAAGGAAAAAGGATATTCGGAATATTTGAATATTCCGAATAAGGGAAAGAGCAAATGGACAATACGGAATAATCTGGGAATGAAGAACAGTTAAACCAAAATAACAGGGGAACACGAATTCGCCTAAAATCAACCACGGATTTAACCAAATCTTATCCAAAACTAATAGCAATTCATCTACTACCCGTAAAGATCACATCCCAATCATAAAAACACAAATTCAACGCTTTTTAAGATCAAAATTCAACTAAATAAGAACTTAATAACTTTGAATAAAAAGATGATGAAGAACAAGAGGAATGAAAAGATTCAATGAAAACTTGTATTGATGATTAAGATTCAAAAACAAAATGAAAGGATTACACTTACACAATTCAAGAAGAAAATCAAAGAAGAAGAAAACCACTCCTTAAGGGAGATGGTTCTTCCTACGAACTAGGAAAAGTGTTACTGAAAACTAAAACTCCCTCAAATTTTGTGAGGGTGATTCCTTTATATAGGCTAAGTGGTTGGTTGGTGAGTGGGCTTTCTCCCTTTCTTCTTGTCTTCTCGTCTTTTCAGAAAAATTGACGTTTTCGATTCTGATTCGGGATTTGTCGACGATTAAATTCAACTCGTCTTTTAATTTCTTCGTTTAATAGACTTGAGTTTCTTCGACATATGTAAATCTTCCATCTTTGGTCCATTTCTTCGATAAATCTTCAAATAGGCCCATTGACTTCAAATCTTTTGCATCTCTTGGACAATAGACTTCGTCTTTAGTCTTTTTCCTTGATAAAACCCGTGCAATCCCATGTTTCCTTCAATATTCATCCGGTTGACTCTGAAAACACATTAAACACAAAAACCACGCATAATTCCACACAAATGATATAAAACACGTGTTTTGGTCTTGTTTTAGTAAGAATTAAGTGGTAAAAGGATGGGTGTTTACACACCTATCAAATCCCCTACACTTAACCATTGCCATGCCCTCATGCAATGCTTAGTGATAAAGCAAATTTACATTTTTCTCATAATCAATCAACCTTGGCCTTATTAATATACTACTAAACAAAAATTTAAATACTAAGAGAAATTGAAAACTTTAAAGGAGATAGAGGATAGAAACCATTTTCACTCGAAAATAGCTATATGGAAATAACTTGCAAAGAGATCTAGGACTTACATTAGGGCTTCGGTGCTGCGAAGATTTATCACCCTCAAGTTTCACGTTCCCCAAACTAAGCTTAAAAACGAGATCATTGTTATTATAAGTTAGCAATTCAAACACTTACACACATGGCTTAATTAAATGCTTAAACTCCCTTATTCCTAGGTGTATCTCTCAATTTTATTTTTGTCTTAGAATGATCATGAAGATGCATTTTTGGACTTATTTCGATAGTTTATTTAGGTTGAAAGCAAAGTAGGACGATTTGATCAGTAGTTAGCTAAAGGACAAAATCTCTTAAAACTGCTTCTCGGGATATCAAAAAGTTCATATCTTGGCATAACTTGGTTCACGATTTGAGACCTTTCTCGGGCCGATATTTGGCATGTACTTCATACTTCATATCTTGAGAGACGTTCTTGAGATAATGGTCTTCTCATCGTTAATAGAGTTTCTTCACTTGGAGACTTTTGAGGGGTACTCCAACTTTGTTGACCACGACTTCATGATTATTTCTTCAATCTCTAATTGGGATTTTGAGATACAACGATCCGCCTCCTTTTCGAACTTGGATCTATTTATCCTCATACCTTGTTAGGGTCTTTTCGGATAGACTTCTCCATGATCTTTATGGGAGTTGATTTCTTTTCGTCGTGAGTCTTGATCCTTCATATTGATTTTGGGAATAATGCTTTTCACATCACTTTTGGATCTTCAGCAATAAAATGGAATCCTCATCCCCTGTTAGGGCCTTTTCGGACTCGCCAATCTTCGCGCCCCGCTTCATAAGTTATGCCTTGGCTATGAACTCTTATCATTACCGAGCAACTTTTAAACGATCTTGGGCTAGAAGCTAAGTAACTTTTCAAATCGTACGACCTTACTTATTGTAGATAAATTATTAGCAAGTGATGGGAGAATAGGCAAATAATTACACCAAGTGAGCTTGCGCAAGAATACCGACTTATAATTGACTATCATTTCTCGTTCTCCACAATTTAAAATCTCAAGTAATGAGACTCGTAGATGCTTAGCCTAATAAACCACTTAAGGTCTACATGGTTAAGGATACTAGCTAGAATAAACTTGGATAAGTCTATTCGGGTTGAGTCAAAATAATCGCAACGGGCCTAATATGTCAAAGATTTCAAAACTAGCTACACCACTTTATTAATATTTTTGACTTTATTGCGGGATATATACATATGAAAGAAACAATAAAAATTTAAAAATTACGACAAAATGGCCAAAGTTAATTAAAAATTTGAAAAATGTTGAAAAAGATGATTTTCCGGTTAATGAAGGCATTTTCATGGAAAAGTCCACTTAAAACTTCGATAGAAGTCCCCCTACACTTAAGATAAACATTGTTCTCAATGTTTAAGCATGTGGGAAAAGTCTCCCCTACACTTATGACATTGTGCACGTTGGTTAAATCAAGCTAAGGAAGGGACGACTAACGTGATCAATTTCAAATGTGAATATGAAGAAAATTGAATCACGATAGTGGAGAGATAGAACCGGATTTCGGATAACACGGGAGCACGGTTCTTCAGAGATTCCCAGAGTGCACTTATCCATGTAATCACATCACCACACAAATACAAACACCTATATAGGTCCCCCTACACTTAGGAGGTTAAAACAGAAAAGGATAGATACTCGGGTTGCCTCCCGAGGAGCGCTTGTTTTTGATAACCGAGTCACGAGCCTGACTCGACCCAAAGTTAGTTCATGGGGAACGTGGTGAGGGATGGAATCATCTATTGAGAGATGTCCTCACCAAAGTACAATTTCAAACGCTGGCCATTCACCTTGAAGTTGGGCCCATTTAGCTGAGAAAGCTCAATGGTGCCATAGGGAAAGACATTGGCGATGGTGAATGGACCAGACCAGCGGCTCTTCAACTTGCCTGAGAAGATCTTCAACCGAGAGTTAAAGAGTAAGACTTGATCACCAACGTGGAATTCTCGGTTCTTGATTTTAGCATCGTGGATAATCTTAGTCTTTTCCTTGTAGATCAATGAGTTCTCGTAAGCTTGATTCCTCAATTCTTGTAGCTCGTTGAGTTGAATCTTGCGAAAATCACCGGCTTTGTTGATGTCGAAGTTAGCCCACTTCAAGGCCCAGTATGCCTTATGTTCCAGCTCGATAAAGAGGTGGCAAGCTTTCCCGTACACAAGACGATAAGGCGTACAGCCGATCGGGGTCTTTTAAGCAGTACGGAAAGCCCACAGAGCATCATCTAACTTATCGGCCCACGCGGCGCGATGCTCTCCCACAGTACGTTCCAAAATTCTCTTCAATCCCCGGTTGGATATCTCGGCTTGACCGTTGGTTTGAGGATGATAAGCGGTGGAAAGACGGTGATTGACACCATACTTAGCCATGACTCTTGCAAATTGATCGTTGCAAAAATGAGTCCCGCGGTCACTGATAATAGCACGAGGAACACCGAATCGAGCAAACAGTTGTTTCAAGAAATTACAAACCACCCTCGCGTCGTTAGTGGGTAAAGCTTTGGCTTCAACCCATTTAGAAACGTAGTCGACAGCGACAAGGATGTATTTGTTGCCTTTAGAAGAAGGGAATGGCCCCATAAAGTCGATGCCCCATACATCAAAGATTTCACATTCTTGTATGAAATTTTGAGGCATCTCATCTTTATGTGTGATCTTGCCTTGTTTTTGGCAAGCATCACAATGTTTAACCATCTCCTGAGCATCACGGTAAATGGTGGGCCAATAGAATCCCGAATCAAACACTTTTTTGGCGGTGTAGTTGGGACCAAAGTGACCACCGGTGGGTCCTTTGTGGCAAGCCTGTAGAATGTCCAAAGCGGCCGGTCCGTCAACACATCGGCGAATAATCAAGTCAGCGCATTGTTTGAATAGAAAAGGGTCATCCCAAAAGTAAGTCTTAACATCGTTCAAGAACTTCTTCTTTTGTTGGGATGTTAACCCTTGGATGAGAACACCACCCGCTAAGTAGTTTGAAATATCGGCAAACCACGGGGTGCCATCAAGATTGAGATTTATAGACATTAAGGTCTCAAGGGGGAAAGAGTCATTGATCTCTGTGTTCGGATGATCCCCTTGATATGGATCCTCGAGTCTGCTTAGATGATCCGCGGCTAGGTTTTCAGCACCCTTATTGTCACGAATTTCAATGTTGAATTCTTGAAGGAGTAAAACCCAGCGAAGAAGTCTTGGCTTAGAGTCGTGTTTAGTCATCAAGTACTTCAGCGCGGAATGGTCCGTGTATACGATTGTGGTGGATAAAACAAGATAGGGGCGGAATTTTTCAAAAGCATAGACAACAGCTAAAAGCTCTTTTTCAGTTGTCGTATAATGCAATTGAGCCCCCGTCATTGTTTTGCTAGCATAGTGGATTGGTTGGAAATGTTTGTTGATTCGTTGTCCCAAAACCGCACCAATAGCAAAGTCGCTAGCATCGCACATCAACTCAAAAGGCAGCTCCCAATTAGGGGTAACCAAGACCGGTGCCTTAGTTAGCTTATCCTTAAGAAGATTGAAGGCTTCGATACACTCTTTAGAAAAGATAAAAGGAGTATCTTTTTCCAAGAGGTGGGTCATCGGGCGGGAGATTTTAGAGAAATCCTGAATGAATCGACGATAGAAGCCCGCATGACCCAGAAAACTTCTCACACCCTTCACGGTTAAAGGTGGAGGTAATTTGGCTATGACATCAACTTTAGCACGGTTGACTTCAAGACCGGCTTTAGAGATTTTGTGTCCTAGCACAATGCCTTCTTTTACCATAAAATGGCATTTTTCCCAATTCAGAACAAGGCGAGTGTCTTCGCACCGCTTAAGCATACGTTCCAAATTGGCAAGGCAAGAAGAGAAGGAATCCCCGAAGACCGAGAAATCATCCATGAAGACTTCCATGGTTTGCTCAACCATGTCATGGAAGATAGCCAACATGCACCTTTGGAAAGTCCCAGGGGCATTGCATAAGCCAAAAGGCATTCTTTTGTAAGCAAATGTGCCATAGGGACAAGTGAATGTTGTCTTCTCTTGATCTTGGGGATCGATGGGTATTTGGAAATAACCCGAGAAACCATCAAGAAAGCAGTAATATTCATTACCCGCTAAACGTTCAAGCATTTGGTCCATAAAAGGTAGAGGGAAATGATCCTTTCTCGTGGCATCATTGAGTTTGCGGTAGTCTATACAAACTCTCCACCCAGTAACGAGACGGGTAGGAATCAACTCGTTGTTTGCATTGGGCACAACGGTGATTCCGCCTTTCTTAGGCACACAATGGACTGGACTAACCCATGGTGAATCCGAAATAGGGTAAATCATACCCGCATCAAGAAGTTTGATAACCTCTTTTTTGATGACTTCATGGATTTTTGGATTCACCCTTCGTTGGCTTTGAATAGTGGGCTTAAAGTCGTCCTCCATGAGAATTTTGTGTGTGCAGAAGTGAGGATCAATTCCGCGAATGTCGGCGATTTTCCAAGCGATAGCTCTTTTATGCTTCTTCAACACGACGATAAGTCGGGCTTTTTCTTCATCTTTCAGGTCCTTCGTGATGATGACCGGTAACTTCTCGTTGTCTTCAAGGAAAACGTACTCAAGATGAGGCGGTAGATCCTTAAGCTCGTGAGTAGGAGGATCCTTAATAGATGGTGAAACTAACGATGGATCATCATTAGTCACCTATGTAGAAGAAGGAGAAGCAACCGGGTCTTCATTGAGAAGTCTCTCAATAGTACGAATGTCTTCATCCCAATCGGTGGAAGAATTATCATACTTAATATCGAGAGGACCCAAGCTAGCTTCGAAATCATCCAAGTCACTTTCTCCAAAAGGAGTCAATGCCGGAGCAATTGAGGCAACGGTCTCAACATTGGGAAAAGAGGTAGGAATACTTTTACAAGCATCTTTGAAGTGTTCTTCACAAGCCTCATCAAGAACGTCAATACAATTAACACTCTCGTTGGAATAAGGCTGTTTAGACAACTTTCCCATGTTGAAGACAATTTTATCGTCACCCACTCTCATGATAAGCTCATCAGCTTCGACATCGATGAGAGTGCGACCGGTCCTCAGGAATGGACGACCAACAATTAATGGAACACGAGGGTCCATGTCATAGTCGACGACGACGAAATCGGCAGGAAAGGTGAATTTGTCGACTCCAACAAAGACGTCTTCGGCTATCCCCACTGGATAAGCAACCGTACGGTTAGCTAATTCCAAAGTCATTTTGGTGGGGACTAGCTCAGGGAGAGATAATTGCTTCCAAACGCTTAAGGGCATTAAGTTGATACTGGCACCTAGATCGGCTAGGGCCATGCAATTCTCTACTCCCGGGAAGTTGCAAGGAATCAAAAAGCGACCCGGATCACCAAGTTTGGTGGGCAATTTTCTTAAAAGCACTGCGGAGCAGTTCTCATTAAGTTGGGTCTGAGCAATGTCAATAAGATTTTCCTTATCACTTAGAAGATCTTTAAACATCTTAGCGTATTTGGGCATGTGAGCGAGAGCCTCGGCAAAGGAGATGTTAAAATTCAATTGTTTAAACATTTTGAGAAAGTTTGAAACTTGAATATCATCCTTGCTCTTTTGCTTCTCTTTCCTCAACCTTGAAGGATAAGGTATATTGGATGAAGAAGAAGGCTTTAGGGGAATAGGATCACTCACAACCACGGGTGGTGGGGAAATGGGGGTAGAAGGTGAAGGAGGTGGAGAAATTGGGGAAGTAGAAGGATGAGGAATAGGAGCAGGTGACTCGTTTTCCTTAGTCGCAATCACCGGTGGAGGTATAGGAAGCTCGGGTTCCTTGGTACCTTTGCCACTACGAGTGGTGATTGCTTTCATCTCCCCTCTTGGATTCGCAACGGTGTTACTCGGAAGAGTACCCGAAGAAGAGGGTTGATTACCTTGGAAGAAACTAGCCATCATATTCTTTAAGTCATTCGTTTGACTATCCAAAGTGTTTCTCATATCAGCTCTCAGATCGTTCCCTTGTTTCACCAGGTCTGCTTTCAAGTTGAGCACTTCCCGCTAAAGATTTCCCACGATCACATAGTTAGTCCTCATGTAGGTTTCCACTTCTTGGTGTAAAGCGGTGGGTTGGTTGGGAGGAGCATTGTATGCGGGTGGTTGATAAGCAGGTTGCTGGTAAACTTGGTTGTTTCTTTGAGGTGGATATGGTTGCTTGTGAGGTGGTATGTATGGTGTACGAGGTTGTTGTTGTTGTTGAGGAGGGCGGTTGAGGTTTTGTTGTTGGTTTGGATTGTTAGGAGTAAAACCGGGTGGGGAGAGATAGTTGTTCGAACGGTAGCTAAGCAGGTTGCGGTCACCTTGAGGACGAGCTTGATAAGCGGCCGGAGGATAGGTACCGTATGCTGCATTCACATTCTCAGAAGGGTAGTCTTCGGTGGCAGTACAAGTGGTGTAAGAGTGAGGACCCCCGCATATCTCACATGGTTGGCTGACAGCATTGACTTTAGCGTCTTTAGCGTTTTTAGCGTTGATGCTGTTGGTGTTGTTGGCGGTTTGGGTAGCAAGCGATTCAAGAAGCGCAGTGATTTTGTCAAGTCGCTTATCGTTGTCACTAGTACTAGCACTAGCGACATTGGTCCGAACACTCTTGGTTTGCACACGAGACTTATTCTTAATGATATCCCAAGCAGCATTGGAAGTCTTAGCCAAAAGATTACCCCCCGAGGCACTGTTTAGTAAATCTTGGTCATTCATGTTTAAACCATTGTAAAAAGTATTAATTTGATGCACTTTGGTAAAACCATGTTGTGGGCATTTTCTCAAAAGGTCTTTGAAACGGTCCCAAGATTCACTAAACGACTCATCGTACTTTTGTTCAAAATTGATAATTTCATTCCGCAAAGCGGTAGTACGAGAGGGTGGGAAAAAGTAGTTGATAAACTTGGTCTCCAAATCCGTCCACGAAAGAATACTCTGTGGCGGTTCCTTAGCAAGCCAATGCCGGGCTTGTCCCTCTAAAGAAAAGGGAAAAAGTTGTAAACGGATTACCTCTTGTGGAACACCATTGAATTTGACCGTATTGGTGAGTTGCAAGAATCTCTTGATGTGGTCATGTGGATCATCAATGGTACGCCCCAAGAATGGTTGAGCAGAGACCATCTGGATAAAACCGGATTTAAGCTCAAAATTGTTGGCTGCAATCGCGGGTATGACAATGGGATCATTGTTGCCGTCTACATGTGCTTGCAGAAGTTCAATCATCGGGCGATTGTCAGGTAGAGGCTCATTGTTGTCGTTATTATTGTTGTTGAAAGGTGGATTGTTATTGTTATTATTATTGTTTTGAGGTGGGTTATTGTTGTTGTTTTGTACACCGGCCATGTCTAAGTCTTCGAGAGGCTCGGGCTCTTGATAAGACGTTGATCGTGTACGCATGCACCTGCAAAAGAACTAACAAGGCAAAAACAAAGCAAAAATATTTTTGGTTTTTATGTTTTTTAATTTTTAGGATTTTTGAAAATTTTATATATATATATATTTTTTTTGTGTTTTTGAAAATTTTTATGAAAAAGTAACGTTTACGGGGAACGGATCCCAAAATCCAAGTTCTCACAAAAACTATTGATCTTAACGAGAAGAGCCGGCAGCGGCGCCATTTGATACAAGCATTTTGCTATGGTTCAGATTAAGTTCTCGGTATCTCCTCGAATTGATCACAGCTCAAAGTGGAATGATTTGTTCTTGGTGACAAAAAGTGAGTTTGGTTATCTATGTTACTAAGAAGGTAAATGCGTAAGGTAATTAAAAGTAAACTAGAAGGAATTAATTATCAAAAGTAAAACTTGAATTAAAATGTAAATAAACAGTAACAGTAACTGAGAAATACCCTCACTGAAGATGCTCTATTCGGAATGTTTATCATGCGGAATATAGGGCTATTCGGAATAATCAAAGCTATGCGGAAAAATCAAGCTTATGCGGAACATCAAGACCATGTGGAATAATGAATTCTACTCGGAATATGAGACCATGCGGAATAATTGAGCCTATGCTGAATAAAATCACTATTCGGAATAAAGGGTTCTAAGCGGAATATTATGGTTACTCGGAATAAAAGGTTACTCGGAATAATAACACCACGCGGAATATAAAGGCAATCCGGAATGAAGAGCTATGCGGAATAAAGAAATATTCCGAATAGAAGAGAAAGGAAGAAGACTATTCGGAATATATATAATATTCCGAATAAGGAAAAAGGAAAAAGGATATTCGGAATATTTGAATATTCCGAATAAGGTAAAGAGCAAATGGACAATACGGAATAATCTGGGAATGAAGAACAGTTAAACCGAAATAACAGGGGAACACGAATTCGCCTAAAATCAACCATGGATTTAACCAAATCTTATCCAAAACTAATAGCAATTCATCTACTACCCGTAAAGATCACATCCCAATCATAAAAACACAAATTCAACGCTTTTTAAGATCAAAACTCAACTAAATAAGAACTTAAGAACTTTGAATAAAAAGATGATGAAGAACAAGAGGAATGAAAAGATTCAATGAAAACTTGTATTGATGATTAAGATTCAAAAACAAAATGAAAGGATTACACTTACACAATTCAAGAAGAAAATCAAAGAAGAAGAAAACCACTCCTTAAGGGAGGTTTTGAGATACTATACAATCAATCGAAGGGGCAGATCAAATACAATAAAAAGGGGAAAAACGCTTTCTTCCTACGAACTAGGAAAAGTGTAACTGAAAACTAAAACTCCCTCAAGTTTTGTGAGGGTGATTCATTTATATAGGCTAAGTGGTTGGTTGGTGAGTGGGCTTTCTCCCTTTCTTCTTGTCTTCTCGTCTTTTCAGAAAAGTTGACGTTTTCGATTCTGATTCGGGATTTGTCGACGATTAAATTCAACTCGTCTTTTAATTTCTTCGTTTAATAGACTTGAGTTTCTTCGACATATGTAAATCTTCCATCTTTGGTCCTTTACTTCGATAAATCTTCAAATAGGCCCATTGACTTCAAATCTTCTGCATCTCTTGGACAATAGACTTCGTCTTTAGTCTTTTTCCTTGATAAAACCCGTGCAATCCCATGTTTCCTTCAATATTCATCCGGTTGACTCTGAAAACACATTAAACACAAAAACCACGCATAATTCCACACAAATGATATAAAACACGCGTTTTGGTCTTGTTTTAGTAAGAATTAAGTGGTAAAAGGATGGGTGTTTACACACCTATCACCTTCTAGCGTCAACCTCAAACAATGCTATGGTAGGTGACTTACAAGATTCTTTATGAATCAAGCTTGTGTCAACTGGAAAGCAACAATGGTAAGATTCTTTAAGAATCAAACTTGTTCCAGGAACTTGAATTGACAACTTTAATCAAGCGAATGTTTATCAAATTGATTCACTCTTTATGTTCGCAGTCTTGCTTTGAGACGGTCGAGTAAAGAGAACGGCTAGTACAGCCGTGAAACCTTGTCAAGGAGGTTCTTAATTGAATCTACCTAATCACAGGTACGATATTTGACATCGTCTAACGGTCTTCACCGACCGGAGGTAAAATGCTACCGATTTAGGACGAATTTCAAAGCCATTTAGTCTGTGTCCATGTTTTGTCTCAAGAAGGTGGCGTTATAGTGTACTCAGTAAAGTCGAAGGTTCAAAACCACATACTCATGCCCAAATACATATTCAACAATCAAGAAAGCTAAAGACTTCTACAACTCTGATGATCAAAATCTTCCTTAACTATTAATGTAGAGGAATGACCTCTCTTCAAAGGAGATTGTTAGCAAGCTTTCAAGATGGTGTATAGTGTGAGTATGTGGATGAAGACACAAGATCGCAAGATGGCAAAGACAAGCCAAGGATGATTTGAAGATCTCAAGATTAAAAGACAAAGTCTAAAGACAACTACAAAGGCTCAAAGATCACAACATGAAGGTACAAGACTACTATTACACGTTCAAGACTCAGTTATGGCGAGATTAGTAATCTCTACAAATCTTCAAATGACCTCTCATTGAGGGAGATTGTTAGCCTCAAAATATTGATTCAAACAAGAATGATCGGTCATAGGTTTATTATGTATCGTTTATTAGAACGTTGTAATAGGTAGTATAATAGTCGTGGCAATACGGGCTTGATGGCTAGCTTAAAAGGCCTCTTTCAAGGTACTAATCATTTATTCAAGCCCAGCCCAAACAATATAGTCCATAGAAAGCCCACATGTAGGCGGACTATATAAAGCCCTTCCTAGCATGTTAGGAAGCGTTAGCCATTTCATTTTCTTAATCTAATCCTCCCTAAGTTTCACACACTTCTCTCTACTTTCTCTCTTTACTTTCTCTCTCTAAATTTCATCTATTTTTCTTCTTTAATTCGTTTTTAATCATCATATAATATGCGACAACATTTATGTTGTATTTTATTTCAATAACCTAACTAGTTTCATGTATTTAGTGTTTTTCTAATGATTGGTTTTTTCAGGAAATCGAATACAACAATGACATAGAAGCTGAAAAAGAGGTGATGAAAGAGATGATGGATAAAGAGGAAAGGCTTGATGAAGAGAGGCTTCAGAATGGAAGGGTCTATAGAGAATGTGATGGAGCTAATTGGTGGGATAGTAGTAGTCAAGATGTGGGTGAGTTGGATGGAAGGGCTACAAGAAGTGAAATAGCAGCTTTTGAAGAAGCCATTGCCAGATATAATGCTGATCTTCCTTCAATAACTAACCCCACCCCCACCTTTGGTCATAGTAGTGGCACATCAGACACTCAAAACCAAAGTGTACAGATGGTGACCAAATGTAGTTTCTCATACAATGGCTAATGAAGAGGTGCAGGTTCAGGGACCTCCACATGGTGTTGCTCATGTCTCATCAATACCTGGCCATATTTTGCAAACTGCTACTGAGGAAAGCCAAACCAGAAAGAGCCCAGCACCAAGGCCAGTAACAAAGAAAAGGACTCAGATCAAGCTTAGAGAGCCATCTGAAATGCTTGACAAGAAAAAATTAAAGTACACTACTAGGGATAGTCCCTTCAGGCCGTGCAACCTTTGAAGTATCAAATGGTTGTATCTTTTGTATGTAGGTCCTAGAAGTATGACCCTTATGAACTGAATATGTTAACTGTTAGATATGTGTGCAAAAAATGGCACATCTTTTGTATAATTAGGTAATGTGCCTGTAAACACCTTAACATTTTGCCTATCTATCTGAACAGTTACTTTCTACTTTACTCATTTGACTATGTTTATTGTTGTCATGCATATTATGTCACATTACAGACCACAAAACAATTGACACAAAACAAAGTTCCCATTGTTAATTGATACAAAACAAAGTACATCATACATAGGTGTTATTGAATAAGTTCAAATCCTAGAAGTACATCATACATCATACATAGAAAGCCAGAACACAAACATTACACTCAAAGTAGCACTAACAAGAACACAAACATAAAAAGGATAACAAACAACATAAAACCAGTTATCCTCCTCCATTTCGTAATAGTTGCCTTTTCCTTTTCAAGTTCAAGCATGATTGGTTTGTAGTCTTCAAGATCTTGTTCCAAGTAAGCAATTCTTTCTTGTCTAACAATCTTCATCTCATGACGGTTGACCTCAGTTTCAAACACATCTCTTTGATCTGGATTCAAAGTATTGTTCATGAGGTACAATGTGTTTGAATACCAATGGCTATACAACTCCCCATCAATCCAATAGAATGCATCACACTTTCCATTTGAATACTAAAAGCCAAAAATGACACACAATTTAGGGAGATCTTAATAAAGTGATCTATAGATTGAAATTTGCATATCAATTAATAAAAAAATCAATGAAATATAAAAAAACAACATACTGATGGTTTTGGGCAAACCAAAAAATGACAACCTGGATTGCGTTCGGTCCATGAAACTCGTTTTGCCAATCGAAGGCCACATTTGTAGTAAGATGGAAACACACGATTTCGAGTACCATTGGTAGAAGAAGATGAAACCATTAGGGAAAAAGGGGGATTTTTATGGGTTTCTGAAATTAGGGTTCATAGTGTGTGTGTGTGTGTGTAATGGGGGGTTTTTCTGGGTTTCTTTAATTAGGGTTCATAGTGTGTGTGTGTGTGTGTGTGTGTGTGTGTGTGTGTGTGTGTGTGTGTGTGTGTGTGTGTGTGTGTGTGTGTGTGTGTGTGTGTGTGTGTGTGTGTGTGTGTGTGTGTGTGTGTGTGTGTGTGTGTGTGTGTGTGTGTGTGTGTAATGGGGGATTGTGTGTTGGATAAGCTGAGTATATTATAATATCCAATTAATACCATGTGTGGAAATACTAATTAATATAATAATAGTTAAAACTGCCACGTAGGTGCAAAAATCGGGTAACTTGTTTGTAGTCGGTGGGGTTACTTGGAATGATAAAATTTTGAATGTTTAGTGGGAATGGTGACATGTAATATAGTTGGTTGGGTACTTGTGTATAATTGAAAAATAATATAGCGTATCTTTAGCTTTCACCCAAATGATTATCGGGATTAAAAATTAGGTAAATCAAGTCATTTGTCAAACACGGTAGATCTAAACAGCCTATTACGGTTTGAATTAGAACCCAACGGTAGGGAGAGTCGATCGAATTGTAACCTTCGCATCAAATACCTGAATCGTTGTCCATAATGATTACACCTTTCACTGATCTTGTTTCTGCAACGCAATAGTGGATTGCTTGTATTTGCCCGTTGTGCAATTATCCACGGTGATGATGTCAGCTGATTGTACATTCTATATCGTTTATTTCTGGAATAATGATTTTTTTTAGGGTTTTTGATTAGGGTTTGGGGGGTTTTTTAAAGTGGAAGATGTGTGTCGGGCTTAATTTGGTAAAGCGTATGAGTGGAATGGCCCACAAGGTTGCCTCGAAATCAAGTATAGACTTTTGGGTTGCCTCGAACTGAGACCGTATAAACTTTTTTTTTGTTGCCTCGTACGTTTTTTGTCAGTTGCCTCTAATTTTTATACGGAACGTGCTAAGAAATACGTACGAGTGGAATTTCACGTGCCCTTTATTGGAGTTGCCTCGGTCGCCTTGGGCCATTTCCGACAACCTGACCATTGTTGGCCAAAATAGAAATTTCAATATGTTTTTGGGTCATTTTGAAAAATACCCCTAAACACATTCCCAACCATCATAAACACCACCTTCATACTTCATATCCACCATCACCCAAGCCATCACATCTGCACCCCTGTCGCTACCACCTACACCCCTAACACCCGCCGCCCACGCCGTCGCAACCCCCCCCCCCCCCCCCACCAAATAGTTTTTGGGTTTGATTTGTTGTTTCGGTTTGTTTTTCTTGTTTATTGTCGTGAGTCGGTTAGTTAAGGATATTGGTTATAGTTTCTGGGTTTGATTTATTGTTGTCGTGATGATATTAATTTATGATCGAGATTTGCGTTAAGGATCATGATTGGGATCCGGGTTTTATGATATTGGGACTAATATTTATTCTTGTGTGTTTTTTTATCTTTGATTTGGTAAGATTTTAATTGTGTTGTTGTTGTTGTAGGGTCATGAATGAGTTTGTGATTTTTGTTAAGGATCTGGGTTTTTTGTTATTATTATTTTATTTTATATATTTGAATTTGTTGGGTATTTAAATATAATTGTATACTGATAATAATAATAAAATAATAGTAATATCTAAACAAATATACTGTAATATAATAAAGTGTGTGTTTTAAATAGTAATAATAATGAATTTGTCATTAATTAAAAATATATTTAATAATAATTTGTGGGTAATTTAGACATTTCACCTCTTTAAACGGTCAATCTAACTCAAAAGTTGGTCAAGGGACCAAACCCATACAGGTCAAAACCACAAGGACAAGATTCGTTAGTTTTTTTTAAGAGACGATTTCCGTTATACTGACAAACCACAAAGACGATTTATGCAACGGACTCTATAAACCATACTTCTCAAGTTCTCATTGTTGTTAGTATGTAAGTTTAAAAAACAAGCATTGAATCATATAAATTTTTATGGTCATACGGTTTGCCTATGTAACTGAGTTGAGGTCTTATTGGGACTATGTAGAGGAAGATTAGGACGAGAGTGACGAAGGCTTAGACCTCATCATATTGTATAGTATGTTTGATGTTTTTCTTTTGAGTTAAATGCTCTGTTTTTCATGGCAATGTAATAGGCTGAGATGTGAAACTCGCCACATTCACATTGTATGTACATGACTAAGTGACTATTCTTTGGAATCAATACATTTAACGATTAGAATCAAAAAAAAAAAAAAAAAAAAAAAAAAAAAAAAGTTACAAATCATCCTGCATCTGATTATATATACTTCTTAAGTTACACATACTTTACTACTTGGGTTTGAGGTCGGACACAAGTTGAGGTTCAGGGCCCAAGGGGTGATCCAAGTTTTAGATTCGGGGATGCTTCAGAAGTGCTATTCTTCAAAAGGTAAACCTCATGAAATACTGGAATTACAACCCAATACACATCCTGCATATATGTATAGGGTTTTTGATGATGCGAAAAGATCAAGTCGTCCATCATTGCTAGCTAGTCTATAACAGAACTTCATAAACAGTCTAATGAGGTTTTAACAGAGTTGGTATTGTATCTAACAAATTAAAAAAAAAAAAAAAATAGGAAATTAATCCTCTTTATTATAACAAAGCACAACAGTAATACTGTGTCCTAATTCCAACACCACCCAGACTCAGCTTCACATGCTAACCTTTTACACACAATTAGGAGGGTAATCTTATAAAATCATTGTTTTAGCTATAAAATTACACACAATTACAACTTTAACCCGATGTAATACTTGGATCAATGAACAGTGTGTGCACTATCATAATTCCAGCCATGAAACGAGACTCGTGGTGTGACACCCTTAGGTACCTCAAAAGAAATTGTGACTGCCATTTCCTCACCAGGAACCAACGAAAAATAGTTGTCAGAATAATGAACCGGAAGAATTCTAGTGTCTTCACCTTCTTTATGATCCTTATTTGAAGCATGAACCGAAAAACTAAGAAAGAACGCAACACCATCCTCCGTACCATTTATTTCAGACACATTAACATCATTATCTTCCTTCGAAAACCGATTGAAGAACTTCTGCAGTAAACCAGATTCCTGTTTTCTAGTATCCAATGATGTCAATTCAAAGTCAAAATCAGCATTATCATAACCTTCCGTGAAATTGTTCTTGTAGAGTAAATTGTGGTTGTCTGGTTTCTTTGATGTGTTTTGAACCTGCACACGAACTTTATATGTTGACCCGCTAATGGAAATGTCAGAACTCATCTTAAGAGGTACTTTCTTCTTCCTGTATGGTTCCAATAGTTTATAGTCACCATCAGGTTTATGTAACCAGTAAAAGTTTCTTGATATTATACGGAAATCTGATATGTTATAGAGTTTGAGAAGAAGAAAGTAGACAGCTTTAGGGTTTTCGGACTTAGGGTACTTCATCTCGAATATTGGTACTGTTTTCTTTGACGGCACAGAGAGGTTTTCTGAAACTTTGTAGTATGGACAGGTTCCTTCAAGATCCCACACCGACACCTCGATAGCCACATCCAAAAGTTCACTGGATGTAGTGTTCACCACCTGATGATGGGGAAAGTGTAAACTTATCACATTGCTATTTGTAGTAATGTTCTCCAGTCAATTCTTGTTTTTGAGTAATGTTATAGCTGCTATATGCACTAGAAGACTAGATTAAGTACTTAAAAGGCATACATACAAAAAGAGGTAAAAAATTTAACCGGTCAAGTTGAATGGGTCGATTCTGTTATTTTCTGTCCCTATACAGGTAACGAAAAGGATAATATAATCCTACACAGAATAGCGTTCAAGCGTACTTTTATATATTCAAGTGTGAAACCTAATTTTTGTTTAAGAAGTAAGATTGTTATCGTGATTTATTTTTGTAAACATGTGACACGCTAACTAGTATTTTGTAAAAAGGTAAATGTTTTTTGACAAAGTATTTTGGGTCAACTCCGGACCATAACAACATGACTACCCGATTGAACCCGAACTCGTTTAAACCCATTACCCAAATCACCCGTTTCAGTTTTGGCATATCTAATTACATATCACACATGTAATCTGTTGTCACCTCTAATATGTACTCACTGAATTTATAAGAAAAAAGAACATTGAGAAATGAATATTTCACCTCAATGAAATAACTTGCCAGGTTTAACTGGACATGTATTGGTTCTGCAGCATGCCGACAGCCATAAAATCCGGCAGTCTGGTCATGTAGATGATCATAAAATTGGCCTCGCAGGCCTGTCCAAGGATTCTGAGTTTTCCATATCAGAACACCCGTGTACTTAGTCCACATACGTGATGTCCATCCCTCTAATAACGCTCTATATTGAATATAATTCACTAATTGAGCCTGTGAAGAATTTGAAACAAACAGAAACAGAGAACAAAAAGTGAATGGGTGTTTAGATATACGCAGTCAAAATGGTTATAACATTGATAAGCAGCTGTATTGATAAGGATTGTAAAAGATAGTGTTTGTATGTCCTTTTGCTGTTTGAAGTTTTAATTATTCGAATTTTTTTATTATTCAAGGTATTAATGGATATAATTGACCAAAAAGTACATCCTTCTATAATATAAGAAAAACATTTCATTCACTGGGAGAAAGTCTCTTATTTTGGTTAAAGGGGTAATAGGTGATAAATAACATTTATTTATCATTATATAATCAGATTTTTTGCAGCTGTTTAATAACACTAAAAACTGTCAAATGTGAATTCAGATCGCAATAATTAGATAATCAGCTCAAAAACATGAACCGAAACCACCATAGAGACATAGAGACCATCGTTTACCTTGAGACAAAAATCGTCAAGATCCTTTGGTTTACCATAGAGTAGAATCTGATCATGTACCAAACCCGGTTTCGAGTAAGGAATATATTTATGGTACGTCCAAATAGGGTTTGGAACTTCCTCTATATATCCACTCGGCAATTCATTAAACAATGGAATCTCCCATCCTTCTGGAGGCATTGTTGCTCTAATAGTTGCAGCGACCGGCATTCCCACATTACCAACTTCAGGATTAAACCCATACTTATAAAAATCATCCCCAAAAAAGGCTTCAGGGTTCTGAATTTCATAAGGCCCATCAGTCCAGCCACCATTCGAATCTGCAAATCCTTCCCACAATGACCCTTTTATGTAAACCCGTGTTCCATCTAGATACTGACTGGGGTCCATCAAAACCGGGGTTGTTTCTTCCTTTGACTTATTCGTTTCAGTGACTTTTAGAAAAAATGGATGAAGTCTCAGATCATTCGTTAAAGCTTCATTGATATCAGGTGGTGGTATTTGTTCATTTCCTCCTACCCATAGAGCAAGACTTGGATGATTTCTTAGAAGTTTGACGGTGTCACGGGCAGAATACAAGAATAGTTCATGGTCAAGTGGACCATCAGGGTTGGAGACCGGGTCACCTCTTCCATCAACATCTCCGGTGATCCAAAACTCTTGCCAAACCTACAATAACTATAACATCACTGATGCACACTTACATATGAAATTATCTTATTTTAAGTATCTTGAGAAAAAATCTTGAGGTGATACATGTTGCACGTCGAAGGGGCAAAATAAGAAATTGCAGCAATATCCTTGTTTCATATTATGCAAAAAGTGGTTGCAAAATGGGCAGGTCAGGCAGGCCAGCTAGATAATGGGTCACAACTGAACAGGTACTTTTTAGCTCAACTAGGGTTGATCTGAAACATTTTTTTTTATCAAAAACACCTTTTTATATCTAATGTGCCAATATGATTACAGGTTATATCATTTAAACGATAATATTGTTCTAAATCAAATACAAATAATACATTGCCAATGACTTCCAAGTTTCTACCTATTTGACATGTCTCCATGTACTTGTTAACTTTACCTGTTCAAACATCAGGATCTATGTATTTTTTATTTATTACGGACATAAAGTCAAGTATCATCTTGATTACATTTATGTGTATGAACAAATGGATCAGGATGTTGCTATTTTTCAAGAATTTGTTCGCTTAAATGATATATAGATCTAAAATTTTGGTGACATTACATATGCTCCAAATTGGATATTGTGAGTAGCTCTCTGCATAGTTGAGCTTACACGTATTACTTGGTACACAACTTATTTGTTGGACTTTATTATTGACTTATTGTATCTAATCCCTGAGATCTTCCTATCTATTAAAACCACCATTATCCAAATTCGATGCTTATTAATTTAATTTGTTGATATTTACTATTTAGCAACTCTAATATAAAATGTTGACAATCAAAACATGTGTTTTATACCAAATGAATTTACAAAAAAATCTTTAGACCGCTATAGACAGGTCCTAGAGAGAAAAAGGTGTGAGACTTACTAGCAAACCATAGATGTCGCAGTAGTGATAAAAATCAGGTCTCTCAGCCAACCCACCAGCCCAACAACGTATCATGTTAAAGTTCATATCTGCATGAAACTTGATGTCTGTTTTGTAGCGTTTTTTTGATAACCTCAGCAAACCATCAGACAGAATCCAATTTCCACCTCGAATAAATATAGGCTCTCCATTGACTTTAAACAGCCTGCAAAGTGAAAACAATATATAAACACAACTCTTTGTATAGCCACCATAAAGACACAGCAATTTCAACCTATTAACTTATGAACGGGTCGATTTGAGCGAAATTGTATCTCAATTCGGTCAAACAGACAAAATCTCTAAAAAGCTAAAACGGGAATGAGTGAATCCTAAAGATTGTGTTTTAGTATGTAACATTTTTTGAATCCATTTTTATCTAGTAAGAAAGTATCTGCATGTCAACCCATGTTTCAATCCACACTAACTTTTTACCCATTTCTTCCCATAACAAAGGGCGGCCCGACCTACCCAATTTGCCTCTTCTAACATATACCTTCCACCAGTAGCACTATCGATTTCGCTATGAATTTTCCGGAACCCAAAATGATGGTTCCATGCATCAGACTCTCCGTAATCATCAACATCAACTGCAATTTCAACATTATACAGGTTTTGCTTGCCCATGCCATTTGGCCACCACAGATTTGGTTTGTAGAAAAAAAGCTGAAAAATACAAATCATCAACATTTTAAACGGAGATAATAGCTACATTAAAACTAATTAATTAATTAACTAAGAATCCGATCACAACGTTTTTTAATTAACTACAAAGATTTTGACATAAAGAACTTCACCTCAGGTAATGTATATTGAACATGTGATCGGGCCGGAATTGAGAGATGCTTTGATTGAAGATGTTCAACCAGAAAAGTGTTCCCCTCAAGTTCGGTTGATACTTGAATTTTCAAAGAACAGTCAGCTGCCTTACCACTTCTGTTTACCAACTCTGCAGTGGCATGCAGATAAACCCTCTTGTAATCATCAAAGAATGATGAAACCAGATGAGGATCGACAATTTTGACAGGCTGCCCGTGTTATATTTAAAAATTATAAGCAATAGCAAATCTAAAACAATTTTATAGAATCTTAAATTGGTGATAATGTGAAAATAAATTCTAATATTTGACTCACCCCAGCAACAGTGATGGATACCTCGTCCCAAATGCCAGTGTTTCTATCCCTGCAAGATTATTATACATACATACATCATAACCACTTTTTCTCAAGAAAATCACTGTAGCTTGGTACATACAGACTTATATGTCGATGATATTTAAACGCGTGATCTTTAGGGCAAAAAGACTAATTCTTTATTATATATGACCCATAATGCTCCTAAAATTTGTGCAGGAAGCAGCGTGTAACAATTTATTTTGAGATGTGAGGAACAACTTTTGAGTGAAAAAAAACTTGTTGTGGGATGTAAGGAAATGCATAGAATTTAGATATAAAAATTAATAACTATTCTCTTAAAATACAAAAAAATGGAACCCTTGTTACTTCCTTTGACTGCGCTTTCTGTGTCCATGAAAAACAGTCGTCTTTTTGGTAAGTTTTTTACTAAGTTTCTTTAGCAAGTATATGTGAGGTTGAATGTTGCGTAAGTGCCAATCAGAAAATAATTACAGAAGTCTGTAAGTAGCTCTTCAAATAGCAGGAAATGAAAAGGAAAAAAAGTAATTTTTGACTAGTTACTCAGAAAATTTGTTACCTGATGGGAGCCATCCAATCCCACCCCTGAACATATTGCGTGGTGACATCTTTCCCAATCTGACATTGACACATTAGACATTAGTCTTGAAAGAATGGCACTAACGTGTATATACTAGAGGGAGTGTAGGTGGAAAAATGAATGGGTCAAGCTAAATCAAAAAATGGGTCAAGAGCTCCATTTTATACCTCATGATCACCTCCTTGGCCTCCTTGAGGAGGAATGGTTCCAGGATGATCAGGTGGGTGAACAAGAACTGCAAGCATATTTTGGCCATCAGTATTCAGAATATCAGTCACATCATTTGAATGCCTGCGAAACATCCCCTTTGGCAGTACAATTTGGTGTCCATTTAAATATACTTCAGCAGAGTAATTAATTCCTCGGAAGTTCAGATCAGCATGTTGCTCACTTGACTGAAAAACATTCCATACATCAAAAACCAATTACATGCCAAGTCAATTTCATAAAAAACAAATCTCTGATATTTTTGGAAACCAACGCTTTGGTACTTAAATTACACAGAACTTATTGCCTTCACTGAAACAAACTTGTTTTCTTTCTTAATTCCTAGGTTTGTTAGACTTTTGGATATGTATGCTACTCCAAAGTCAAAAGATAAAAAAATATGCAGTTTATAAATAGAATACAAGAATGTGTAACGTACCAGCTTACACTCAAAAGTAGTGAAAAACCAGAACGTGTAGTATTCCCGCCCTGAATCACCAATGTCCAGAATTGCTTCATTCATCAACCCATAGAAAGGATCTGGAATGACCTTGTTCTTCACAAGGGTTGCCAAAACTCTGCCAATTAAATTATCTTAGCTAATGAATGCAATAAAACAACTTAGAAACTGTAGGCCATGTAATTTGACTGACATATTAGCATAAGGATTGATGTTGTACATGGTGTGAAATTGCATTATGTTTAGGCTTCTAATTTTAATTTTACTTGACATAAATTGCATTCACCATCAGCAATTATGAAATATAAATCAAAGTAGCAATTCTAACCCATTTACTTATTAACGTGTCGTCTGCAACCCGTACACAATTTACCCACTGTTATCCAACCCATTTGACCAGCCCCTTTGACATATCTGTAAAATTAATCAGTAATTGTAAATTTGGAATATCTTAATTTTTTTAGTTTTTCATTTTCAGTAATGTCGTTACATGTCTAAATTAAAAATATATCAATTTCTCTTTGCACTCAGTACTTTTAAGAATGATATAGTTAGTAAACATCAATCAAATTATCTGATATAACCGACTCCTATACCTTGCTAGAATGTAAATGACACACGGCAATGTGTCGTCTCATCTTTAAGTACAACATGATCTGAGTATCATAGATATGAAAGTGGCGAGGGCAAGATTAATCTTAGCTGTAAGAACTGAATATTACTAGGACCCTTCAAAGTTCAAACAAGCTAAGCGAACTATGATGTAATAGATGTTGGATTCTATCAGACGTTATAGTAAATCCAATTCACAAGAAGCAAGAAAGTAGATGGAAGTGTTTAAATGGCTCGAAGTATTCCATTATTTTTTATGTTGATGGATACAACTAAACTGATCCATAAATATGATCCATCTCGTGTAACTTAGATTAGCATTATGCCATTTCACATGTAGACAGATGTATAGAAAACAATATAGTAACAATGATTGCACACATTCTGGAATTCCAAAGTTAGTAAGAATATATTATAATTCAAAATTCAACAAAAATATTATTCCATTTGTTGTACTCAGTTGAATTATTTTAATAAAATAGGCCTGATTCCCTGAATAACAACAAATGATGGGATCTTGTAAACCACTATCCAAGGTTTGTTTATTCATCACTTATGACATGACATGATAAAACAAACAAACCAAATTCAACACAAGTAAGTAAAATTAAATGTGCAACAAGTAACCATACTTAACAATTAAAAAACTACAGGTGTGTATTTGTTAGTTAATATATACGTAGTAGTTTATAAACTAAATAAAGTAGTCCAAGAATATATTTTGATTTTGAAAAACAAGTGATAAAAAATACACATACCAATACCATGAGTGACTGTTGCACACCACAGCGGGTGGGTACCATCGAAACAAAGACCCACCTTTTTGGTACAAAATATTACTACTGTACTAGAAGAAAAGTATATATATATATATATATATACACGTACGTTCCAGGAACGACAGCTGGCATCCAGGGAGAGGTATCTTGAGGAGGAGGAGGAGGGTGAGTAGTAGTGAGCTGAATTCCGGTGAGCTGAATGTCGGTGGATCTTGCACCTATCCATCCTTGTTCCAATACTTTCTTTCCTCCCATTTTTTTCATCTTCTTTTTTTCTTACTTACACATATACTACTAATTACTAGTAATTTTAAGGAGGATATATATATATATATACATATGGTTTGTTCCAGTTTTTAATATCTATCTATCTATCTATGTTCGTCGGTTGTTTGGTTTGGTTTGGTTTGGTTTGCTTTGCTTTGCTGTCAGTGGGACGGATCATCTAAAGACGACTCCTTTTTCTTGTTTCTTGTTGTTTGCTTATGTTGGAGGAGTCATAAACTCAAACACTTCCTCTTTTGCTTTGGTTTATTTATTTATTATTCACCTGTTTGACTTTTTAACTACACTATCCACATAGTTAATGCTAATGTAACAACACCAAGTTTCATTACATGGTTTTCTATAGTGAGGTTTTTTGGAACTTAGCTAAATATTAAGTTTCTCACACGTATCTACCTTATTAACATTTATTACTATAACTATATGTATTGCAATCGGTCTTGTAAAAAAGGGATTAGGCGGTCAAATAAGTTAAGAAATTAATAAAAAGTCAATTTTTTTTTTATAAAAAAAATTAAAGGTTTTCTTTCTAATATATAGCGCTCATATTTATTTTAACATAACATCTTAAAATAAAGAGCCCGGTTATTTTGTATACCTTGTATCCTTTGGATACAAGGGGACTGATCTAAGCCGTCTATCTCATCTCATCGAACAGCCCAGATTAAAAACAAAAAAAAAAGCGGAGGGGTAGTTCCGTCATTTTACCCCTCCCACCTAACACCCCTCCCACTTCCACATCCCTGATCTGGATCGATGTTTTCTTTTTTCTTCTTCTCTCTAAAACACACACAAAAACACATACATGTACACATATTCAGGTCTTAATCTATCATCACAAACATCAAATTCATCGATCATCACCATTGTAAATCAATCATTCCGTTCATAAATAAGGTAAAGTTCATTCGATCTATTTTGATTCATCTTTTTTTAGCTTATTCGATGCGAATAAGCTTATAATTCATCTTATTTTTTTATAGCGTATTTGATAAGTTACGTGAAGTTGACATGTCGAATGATAAGGTGACTTGATGCTTAATGTGAATAAGCTTATAGATTATCATCAGCTTTATTATGATGAATTATAAGCTAACTTATTAGCTTATTTTCATGAATTATAAGGTTTTATGGCTTAATCTCTCTGAACATATTTAGTGTAACCTGTTTGTGAAGTATCATATATGATATACTATATCATATATGATATAAGCTAAAATATCATATATGATAAAATATATCATATATGATTATGTGGTTGAAAATTGAATTAACTCTTTTTTTTATGGATTAATCTGGCTGAACATATTTAGTATGGCTTGCTAATGAAGTATCATATATGATATGCTATATCATATATGATATAAGTTAAATATCATATATGATCAAATATATCATATATCATTATGTGCTTGAAAATTGAATTAAACCTTCTTTTTGTGTAGAGAAGGCTGTTTACAAGGCGTGTTGAACTTACAAGCATCCAAAAGGCCAAAAAGCTTAATGAAGAAGCTCATGAATTTCTCTTTTACGTTTATTGTTTGTTTTTTCCTTGTAATCTCCTAATGGAGTTTTGAATTATATGAACGATTTTGTAATCAATTGGTATCTCGTACAACATCTTGTTAATATGATTTAACTTTCTTGGTATTATGTCATGATGGTTTTGATAAATTTGGAGTATATGATAATGCACTATCATATATGATACTCAAGAAAAACTTGGATATATTAAATAAAAAATATGATGAATTCATGATTACAAAAAAGAGTATGCACAATTAATAATTAAACACTTGTTCATGACATTAATAAATGTACTTTTGAACAGAATCATATATGATAATTCAAACAGAACGTAACCTAATGTAAATTCATATATGATATACCTCTGATATCATATATGATAACCATTTATACAAAATGTATTTGCTTATTAAATTCATGATTAACACCAAAAATATTCTTATTATTGAAACTACTCTTCTTCTTCTTTAAGCAATTCTTCTTCATACTTGTGCACGTCCGATTGTTATGATAAGTACCCTATCAACTTTGCTCTAACCATTGCAACATCTCTCTCTTCTCGTTGTTTTGTTCGCAAGATTTGCATTTGTATAAAACAGAAAAAGAGTTTTGGGGTCAAGCTATATACAATACAATAAAAGTGTAAAAGTCATGTACAATATCATAGAAGGCACGTTTGAAGAGCTTAATGATATTCAATGTAAATTAATCAAAAAATCTAGTTTTTCTTCTAGTTTGTTAGATACATCATATATGATACCTCATGTATCATATATGATATACCGATCATACATCATATATCATATATTTATCATATATGATAATATGAGGTAACATATATGTTAGCCTCAAAATATTGAGCTAAACAAGAATGCTCAGTCATATGTTTATTATGTATCGTATTTTAGAACGTTGTAATAGGTAGTATATTAGTCGTGTTATTACGGGCTTAACTTTAAGCTAAGGTTCATTAATAAGTAACCAAAGCCCAAAAGGAAAGCTCGGCCCATGATCATATAGCCCATTAAGCTACATGTAAGCAAAGGCTATATAAACCCTTCCTAGCATGTTAGGAAGGGTGTTGGTCATTTCATTTTTCTCCTAATCTAATATTCCACAAGTTTCACCAACCTTTTTCTCTCTAATTTCTCTCACTACTTTCTCTCTCTAAAATTCATATCATATCTTCCTTTCTTTCTTTAATTCGTGTGCTATATCATCATATATTAGGGACAACAATTGGTATCAATCGCCATGGGGTAGTTTTGTGATTGGTTTTTGAGTTTTCATTTGATTTGATCCTTATTTCTTCCACGAATTCAAGTTTTTTTTTGTGTTTTTTAGTGTTCTACACGCCGTATTACTTCTTTATTCGTCCCATAGTGATTTGGGTATCTTGGTTTTGGTTTGAACACGAGTCTTTTGAATCAAAAGTTGAAAACTTTATTGTTTTACTTCTTTCCGAAATTCTAGCTTGTTGAACCATCGAAAAGTACAAAAGTGAGGCCAGATCGCAATAACCGCTAGGTTCTACTTTGCGATCTAAGGATTTCGATACCTTATTCCGATCTGGACATTCCGATCGTACTTTGCAATCTGGGATTCCGACGGTTTTAAGGAATTTTGGGTCGTTACTCTGCCAAATTTGTTTCAGCCACATTCCGATCTGAATATTCCGATCTGGGATTCCGACAGAAAAACATTACGATCTGGGATTTCGATAGGACATTCCGATCTGAACATTTCGATAGGTACACATTGCGATCTAAAGGACATTCCGATCTGAACATTTCGACAGTACATTGCGATCTAAAGGACATTCCGATCTAAGCCACATTCCGATCTAAGCATTCCGACAGCCAACATTCCGATGGGCATTCCGATGGCACATTCCGATGGACATTCCGATGACATGTTTAGCTAAATTTTGTTTGAGTATTTTTTAGACTTAGCCACCATCTAGACTAGTTTCGGAACGTAGTTTACACGAAGATTAAAAAAAAGAGTTAAAATTTTTAGGTCAAGTAAAATCAAATTTTTTCCGTACTAGTTTTAGGACATTTCTAGCTCAATTTCAAAATTTGGTGATTACAAATTTTTTAGGTCTACCGTTTTGTCGGACTGAGGAATTTATTGTCGGGCTGAGAAAAAAATTACAATTTTCAGAATTTCAACAACCAAACAATCACAACACAACTACTTAAGATCCACATTCGATTCATCATTTCAGAGAACATTGAGATGGATTCTACCGCTGAATATCGTGTGACGAACAACAACATAATGGTGGCAGGTAACAAAGAAAGACCACCAATGCTTGTGTCGGGCCGATATGATCAATGGCAATCCCGTTTTATACGTTACCTTGACACAAAACCTAACGGTGATGCTTTAAGGCAATGTATCTTGGAAGGACCCTATAAACTCTCAAGGATTCAAGTTCCTGCAGTACCAGCCACAGACACAAGTGACGCACAACCCGCATATGAACGTGATGAAAAGAGGACCGACCTCACCCTAGAGAACCGTGCGTGGTTTGATGCAGAGAAGGAAGCAATCTACTTAATTCTCAGTGGCATTGGAGATGAAATTTACTCTACGGTTGACGCATGTCCTACTGCTCAAGAAATGTGGACGGCCATTGAAAGATTACAACAAGGTGAATCACTTAACAAACAAGATGTGAAAACTAAGATGTTTTGGAACTTTGGCAAGTTTACATCCAAGGATGGGGAATCAATTGATTCTTATTACTCCCGATTCTACAAGATGATCAATGATATGACCCGAAACAACTTGCAAGTTTCCACCATGCAAGTCAATGTCCAATTTCTACAGCAACTTCAACCAGAGTGGACACGGTTTGTCACCTTGGTGAAACAACAACAAAAGTTAGACGAAGTTTCATATCACAAGCTCTTTGACATCTTGAAACAATTTCAAAATGAGGCAAATGAACTTCGAGCTGAACGAGTTGCAAAGATTTCCAATCCACTTGCTTTGGTGTCTACCACTCAACATTACCCAGAATATCACTCCCGTACTTCAAAGACCTACTCTACTCAATCATCATCACCACGATCATCCATTGTCTCCAAGTCACATGTTCCAACACGATCCTGAGGCAAAGAAGTTGCAAGAGCACCATCACCCACACCTGAGCAATCATCCGAAGAAGACAGTGATGAAGAAATAGCTCAAAAGGATAGGGAATTCAAGCAACAAATGGCTTTCGTTATGAAGCAATACAAGAAAATCTACAAACCCACCAACAACAACCTTCGAACATCTTCAAACTCGAGGAACACCCATGCACAGAGTCCTCCAAGGTATGACACACGAAGACGTGCTGAGAGTCCTCGAAAGTATGATCGACAACCTAAGTATGATAATCAGAGGGTGGCTACTGTTGTTGGAAATAGGGAAACTATTGGTACTCAAGTTGTGCAACAAAGTGGGATTCAGTGTTTTAACTACAGAGGTTTTGGGCATTTGGCTAAGGAATGCAGGCAGCCAAAGAGGGTTAAAGATTATGGTTATCATAAGGAAAAGATGCTGTTGTGCAAGAAAATGGAAGCTGGAATCAAGTTATCAGCTGAGGAAGGAGAAATGCTTGACGACACAGATGATGAACTCTCCGACCAAGAACTCGAGGCACATTATTCATACATGGCAAAGATTCATGAGGTCCTTAACGTCACTGAAGATGACAATGGTCCTATCTTTGATACCGAGCCAATTGATAAGGTACAAGATGATGCTGAATATAATGTGTTTGGTGATACACATGAGCATAGTGATCTACCAACAACAATTACTGACACGTGTATGATGGAAACGGTTGATAGCAATACCACACCCGATTCATCAAACATGTGCAATAATGAGTTTGAGGATGATCAACATGCAAATGAGTATGATGACGAGGAGCGTGTCGCGCTTGCTAATTTAATTGCTAGTTTACAAAAAGATGTCAATGAAAATAGAAAGAATCAAAAGCAATTAAAGAAGGCAAATGCAGCGCTCACTCAAAACTTTGAAGAATGCAAAGCCGCTCTTATAAAATCTAGTGAGACTATTGATAGTTATAGGGTTGAGCTTCTTCAAAAGACCAACGAGCTTGAGGGGTACAAAAGTCGTGTCATCAACGTTAAAAAGGACAATTTTGAAAATAAATACAATGAAGCTCTTGCTTTGTTAACTAAAGAAAAACGTCAATTTAATGTTTTATTAAGTGATGAACGTCAAAAAACGTACCTTGCCACAACAAAAGTTAATGAACTTGAACAGAGGCTTTCTATGAACACCACCGATTCTGCTAAAATTCTTGACGAGAAGAAACAAGAGGTTGAAACATTAAAACAAGATTTCAAAAATAGACAAAGCAAAGATACTGAAAAAGTAAAGGATCTCGAAGAACAAGTCGATTTTTTGAAAAAAGTTGTTTATAATACACATGACTCTATTCAAACCGTAAGAATGATAGCACCTCGGTCGTTTTTCAAGGGTCAACCTAGCTTTGCCACCCCCAAGTACCTCGAACAAGCTCAAGCTGCGAACCCTCATTTATATCTTGACGAGTCTGAATGGACCGATCATGATTGCCCTGTAGCTAACCTCAATCGTGAAGAGACGTCCCTTTGGAATGAGGAGAGTAGATCACCGGTCAATAAAGATTTTGTGAAACCATATAACTATGCTTATGAAAACAGTCTTTATGGTCTTTTCACTCCACAAAAACAGAAGTCTCGTGAGGAATTCTTTTTAGAATGCAAACAAAAAAGAATTCAATGGAAAAAAGCTTTTGCCACTAAGAGGAAAACTAATGTTTTTAAATATATTAACTATTTGCCTCTAGATGCTTCTAAAAGCAAAAGTAGAAAAATATTTGGTTTTCTTAAACACCACGTTAATAATGTTCAATCAATTATTGAAAGTGATTGGGAGAAACGTCAAAAGGATAAGTGGAAAACCGAGATTCCTCACGACATAACTGTGCTTGTGAAAGAACTTTTAATACCAAATACGAAGATAATAAAAGAACATGTTCTTGAGTTTGAAAATTTAATTCAGTCTGAAATGTTTGATGATTTGAAATATGTTGAGTCTCTTGAAAAAGAAATTGATGACCTTCAAAATGACAAATTAGAATTTTCAAACGAATATGATCTACTCTTAGAAGAATGTCTCTCCAAAGATATTTTGTGTGTTACTCTTCAATCTTGTGCTGATATCGATGAATAATCTGATGTTGCATGCAAATATCTTGATAAAATCAAAGAGTGTGAGCGTCTTGAACTTGAGCTTTCGAAACATAAAGAAAATGTTGATAAAAAGGCTTTTGAGTTACTTCAACACAAAACTGATTTCCTTCAAAAACATTGTCATTCTCTTGAACTTGCTTTGCAAAAAGACGTTGGTAATTTTCCACATGATAATAAATTGCAAGAAAAACTTCCCCAAACGTTTAGAGAAATGAACGAACAGAATTTGGAAATTAAAGGGTTGAAAGCTCAGTTACAAGACAAGGACAGAGCGATAGCAGAGTTGCAGAAACTCGTTGCTAAGATGGGTGGGAAGATTGTGGAACCTAGTGTTAAGAAACCTGTTGTAAGACAACCCAATGCTCAAAAAGTGACTAGACCCTCTGTCTTGGGAAAACCATCTGTTTTCTATAATTCTGCATTTGCAAAACCTGCGTTTGCCCCCAAGACGGATGGGAAGGATAGGTTACCACAAAACACTCCCAAAACACATATTCGATCACAAAGCATTAAGAACACAAATGTGGTTAAACCAGGGATGTATAGATTGGCTACTAAACCCACACAAAACGAAGAAAGTCAATCACCTCAGACTTCTAGAAACACTAATAGACGTGTGTCTTTTACTACAGGAGTAGTCCCCACTGCTAGTGTTAGCCGGCCCCAGCTTAAGAGCACTCGCATGAATGAAAAGGTCTGGCAAAACAAAAGTCAAGGGAAGATGAAGGAAGTAGAAGACCACCCTAGGATTTTCAATGTTTCTAAGAATAAAACGTCTGTAATCGCGTGTAATGACGATTTGAATGATTCGACTTTGAATGCTATGAAAGTTAAGTTTGTTTGTGTGAAATGTGGAAAGTGTGCTAATGCTAATCATGCTATGTGTGTTTCGAATAATGTCAAAGGCGTAGAAACTAGAACTAAGAAGCAAACTGTGATGCCTATTAGTGCTAGAAAACCCAAACGCAAAGTGAACCATTCTGGTGCAACCCCCCCCTAAGAAAAGTATTGCATCAGACTCCACCACTAAGAACCCTAGAAGCAGAATTAGGGAATTATATGAGTCTGCTAGCGAGCCTTGGAAATGGTGGTTTGCTAATCAATGTTCTCCAGGATATAAATGGATTCCTAAGGTTAGGAAAGAAAATGTGACTACGAGCGTTAGTGTGCCTCTAAGTGATGAAACTAGGGAAACTAATGAATCGGAAATCACAACTAACATGGAATCCAATTCAGCAAATGCTCCATCGTGTTCTAATTCTTCTGCAGGTGATCGAAATAATTCTCTTCATACTGGACTCCGGATGCACGAAGCACATGACGGGGAATCTCAAGCTTCTAATTAACTTCGTGGAGAAGTTCCTGGGTACGGTCCGATTCGGAAATGATCAATTTGCACCGATCCTAGGATATGGAGACTTGGTTCAGGGGAATATCACTATCAAAAGGGTTTACTACGTCGAAGGGCTCAATCACAATCTTTTCTCTGTTGGTCAATTCTGTGATGCGGATTTGGAGGTTGCTTTTAGAAAGAAGACATGTTTTGTTCGTGATTATGATGGGAATGACTTACTTACCGGAACACGGGGTACTGATCTCTACACTATTTCACTACAAGACTCCACATCTTCAACTCCAATCTGTTTCATGGCTAAAGCTTCAACGACTCAAGCTTGGTTATGGCATCAACGTTTATCTCATCTTAACTTTGATACCATCAACTTGCTTTCCAAAAAAGATATTGTGCGAGGCCTTCCTAACTTGAAATTCATCAAAGATTATCTTTGTTCTTCTTGTGAGCTTTGTAAAGCTAAACGGAGTAGTTTCAAGACAAAGACTACACCAAGCTCTAAAGGACGGTTAGATTTTCTTCATATAGATTTGTGTGGTCCCATGCGTTTTCAAAGTATCAATGGGAAGAAATACGTTATGGTAATTGTCGATGACTACTCAAGGTACACATGAACTCACTTCTTGAGGTCCAAGGATGAAACACCCGATGTTCTCATCAGCTTCCTTAAAGTGATACAACGTGGTCTTCAAGCTCAAGTTAAAGTGGTTCGTACTGACAGAGGTACTGAATTTTTGAATTCAAAACTGAGAAACTATTTTGAAGCTGAAGGAATTGAACATGAAACATCTATTGCTCGAACACCCGAACAAAACGGCGTTGTTGAAAGACGAAACCGTACTTTAGTTGAGGCTGCTCGAACATTATTAGTGATGAGACTGCTTTTATACATAGTCTCATCGTCCAAATCGGGCTTAAAATGCATAAAATATCATTAAAACTGCCAAATATATGCTCGTGTTTGTTACTTGTGTATTTTTAGGTACGGATATTGAGGAAAAGGCAAAAGATCACAAGAATCATTCAAAAACGAACACGGGAAACGAAGCCGCATAATGAACCGGACCCAAGTTTTGAATTTCCAAAAATACCCTTGAAGATTGGCAAGATTGGTCCCTCATTTTTGAAGACTTGGCAATTTATACCCTTGCAAATCTCATTTATTGCATTGGGGTCCCTAAATTATCAAGATATTACAAGTTCAGTCCTTGAAGAATCCAAGAATTGCAATTGAAGCCCTTGGAAAAAGTTGGAAACATTGATGGGCCATTTTCAGCAAGTTGGCAAAAGTTGATAAGTGTTATTTAGGCGTGGACGGCTTTTTAATACAAAGTGAAAGACACAAGAAACTTGGGGGACTTAAACTGCCAGACATTGGAACTTATCTCAGCCAATCATGTGTACACATCACCCACCACCACCAATCACAAACCACCACCTCACAACCTCCTCCACGTCACACATCCACTAGCAATTTTTTTTAATTAGTTAAATAAAAACGGGGGTAAACATGTTTTTCAAATTTGATTAATCCTAATCCTAATCAAACAGCTGTTCTTCATTCCCTTAATCCCATAAACCCTAAATTCCTAATTACCCCAAAACAAAGGGTTTTACCCCCATAATTTCCAGAACCTTGATTTCACCCCTCCTAAACCCATCCCACTCATGAAAACATTCTCATGTGACTCCTATGGCCCACCCCGTACCTCCCCTACACCCATCACTTTCCCCCAAACCCCAATACCCGACCACATGAACGGATGGATGGTAGTCCTTGGTCCCCAAGCACAAATGGACGTTCCTGATCAACAAAGGCAGCTGGCAACTTCACATGTATCAACCTTGACCAAGATTTCAGTCAAAACCAAGGGGCATTCCTGGAATTTCCTCCATTAGGGTTTAGGGTTTTGATTTATTGTATTATTTTATTCCAGGCTTCTAGTTAGTTCTATAGAGTAGTATAAATAGAGGTGCCTGTACCTCTATTGTTTCTTGTTCCAGATTTTGGCTTTCTCATTTGTAATTCCTTTTTAATGATATAAAAGTTTGGTGTTTGTTGAAACAAGTGTAATTCCTTTTTATAGTTATTAAAAGTTGTGTGGGTGTTGAAGGCCAATCTGAGTTCCATTTTTAAATTGTGTAACACTTTGTGTGCTTAAATTTCAAAAAGGTTTTTAAAAAGTTTTTCAATTTTCAGAAATCTAAGGTCCAAGAAAGTGAAAGTGGACTTGGACCATTGATTTCTGAGTTTGGACTTGTTTTAAAGACATTTTATAGGTTCCAAGGATTGTTGGAATTTAAGGTTTCAAAAAGTTTGGTAAAATCAGATACTGTGTTTGCTTGTTTTCATTTTCTCTTAGCAGGATTTGAGTTTTGTTTGTCCAAGGTTCAGCATAGACCCGGGTCTATTGGAGGTGACATACAGTCACTGTTGGGCCTGGATGTAGGCCCAACAAGATAGCATACTTGTCCCATTTTTCATTTTTCAGTATTTTGTGAATTTGCTTGATATTTGTGAAGAAGGTGTTAAATGCTTGTATTTCTGGTTGTTCATGCCTTTTTTGATGTTATATGCATGATAGGTAAGGTTTAAATTAGTTTGGATAAGTTTTGTATAAAGTTGCTTTGAAAAATTTGCATTTCAGAAACTTAAGGGGTGTTTGGGATAAGGGATTAACCAAATTTGGTGACATAATTTTGAGGTAAAACCTGGTTATAAACACTCCTTTGTTGTTTATTATATGATACATGTACTTGGGTTTCAGTTTGGATAGGTTTTAAACAGATTTGCATGCTAAAAAATTGAAAACTTAGCCAAGACCAGTAACTGCCTATTGAGCTTGATTTTGTGTGAAATTTGCCTTCAAACTTGTAAATCTGTTAGGGTTACAAGCATAGAAGTGTTTTGAATCAGTTTCATGCCTTGATATTGATTTGTATGCAAGATATGAGCATTTGAATTCCAAAATTGTGCAAGTAATTGTGCCTATTGTTCATCAGAAACCTTAAGGCTTAATCAGAAACTTGTATGCCATTGGTGCTTGATTTTGTGCTAGCTTGTGTGACATCCGTCAAATTTTCATCTTAAATTATTCATATAGTATGAGTACTTTAATTATTTACCGACGAGTTGTCGACATGAATGTGTTATTTATTTTGCTTTGCGGACAAAGCCCTTTTTAGGGAGAGCATATGTAACATCTCGAGTTTTTCGCGTCTATTAAGTTTGAATGCAATACACGAAATTGGTAGACGTATTATGTTTGCCGTATGTTTATTTGAAGTACTTACTAAATCCCGTGAAGTCCCGCATAATTGCCTTTGTTTTGGATCGTGTGTCAAACTGTTATAGAGTCGTGTTTATTCAGTTTCGCGTCTAAACTTAAATACCCGTCGAACCCGAGTCGAGTAGTATAACAGATACATCATGTACAAACATTTAAGTATAAACCTTTATTCACTTTTATTTCAAAAACTTGCTTAACAAGAGTCCCATTTCCAGTCACAATTTAATCCCATAGTTTATTACCCACTAAGCACTACAAGACAGCACACATGCCAAGTTTACCCAAATTGGGTATATCACAAGTTTACCAATTTCAGCTTGAATCTAACCCTAGACTAATAATACCTGATTAAATACAATCCAAGTTTACCCAATGTCCAAACATAACACACAAAGTTTTCACAGTCCAAATATTACAATTACAAATTCTGTACAAGTTTTCAATTACAAATCCCTGGGTAAAGTGAAGAAAGTGTCCAGCCGACCCATACACCTCGTCCACACTTGCAAACCGAGAGAGTCAAGCCATCCGTCTCGTCCACACCTGCAAACCGAAACTTAGCATCCCCTTTGTGAGTCTTTTAAACCATCTCTTATTTTCTGAATGAAATCTTAGTTGTGCTCGTCTTTGACAAACCTGCGAAAAATCAAATGAATGTGTTAGTATTCGTCACGGTCTTATTTTAATTAAAAACTGAAAGGGTTAAACTATAGCAATTATTACTTGAACATGACCATGACCCTTATTTTTCTGTCAGCCAAACCGAGACCCAAACCGAGGCCAAACCGAGAACCAAACCAAGCCAACCAAGTTGCTTGTTTTCTGCCGAAACCATCATCAATCAATGTCACCATAATCCAAATGTCTTAACCATTTTTATTTTACAGAAACATCATAAAAACCCCCAATTATGTCGCGGGTATAAAACCCCCTTTTCAAATCAAAACCCTAGAAACTAAAAACTTTTTAAACATGAAATTAATATTTTCTATATTCCAAAAACGCCACTTAATCATGATTTATCAACCGAATGTAAAAACCCCCAATTTTATATAAACCCTAATTTGATCTTTATTAATTAAAACTCTAATTAAACCCAATCTAAACCCGAATCCAATAGTTAATTTGACTGAAAACGAGATATGCAAAAACCCCCAATTGACCGAAACCCTAACTTTTATAAAACCGATTATATGTTGAAATTAACATGATTTTATACAAGAAAACATTAATTAATCGTATTTAAACCCGAGATTTAGAGAAACCCCCAAATATTTCGAAACCCTAATTTATTTATTTTCAAATCCGAGAGCCATTGGTTCTCAATAAGTTTATACAAGTTATTTAAACCCACTGATCTTTTATAAATCAAAAATCAATTAACTTTTATTAAAAGAAAATAAGGATGAATAACTTATCTTTGATTTTGGCTGATGAATAACGTTGACCTGAGGATGAACACCATCAATAACCCAATCGGTTTGATGTGGGGATGAAACCCCACATCTCACGCGATCTAAACACCACAAACCGTCCCATATGATTGATATATTTAAACTGAAACCATATTAACCAAGGGAGAGAGATGATCCGATCCAGATTAGAAAAGAGAGAGAGAGTGGGGCGGTGGGTATGTTTCGAGAGAAGAGAGAGAGAGATGACTCTCTGTTTTTGAGAAGTGTGTGAATAAACACACGTATTTACTCCCCTGGATCCCTTGTTTGTATCGCCTGGACCGGGCCGGGTCATATGACCCTTGGGCCGGATTGTGGGTGGGGATAATGGACTCATTTTGGGCCAGTGTATGTTTTGAGTTTACTTAAAGCCCAAAAACGGATTTGGTAACCTAAGGGTATAATTTAAACCGTAAACCTCGACCGTTTAATAACTGACTTTTATGTGTCGTATTTTTCCGTAAACGTAAGGTTTTGTCAAGCACAACTAGGGTGTCGTGTCTTTTATTAGTATAACTTTTCATATCGTAACCCGATCCTTATAATCAAATAGGTCGCGGCTAGCGTAACCGTACTCTCGAGCTACTTTTACCTTCGTCCTTTTTGCTGAATTACGAGGTGAGTTTATAGCCCCATGTTTAACTATTTTTACTGCTTTTTGGGGTGAGACATTGCTTGATTTTAACGTATGAACACAAGTGCATTTACTGATTTATATATTAGTCTAAGTCCCACTAAAAACCCAGTTGCTTTGGCCCGTGAATCGTGAACCGTTAATTACTTTGTGTAAGCGCGAATGTTATGGATAGATCTATCGGGATTGACGTCCCTGTCTATCTTGTCCAACAAGGGGACAAGCGGGCACAGTTTCATTTGAGTCTGAGATAGGATGTCGTGGGTTTAGGCATCTAGTTGGGCTACATTTATATGATTATACTGCCGGTGTTGTTAACGCTTCGGTGTCACGAGCTTAGACTGTAATAAATACTTTTGGGATGACTTTGTATCTGTTATATTGTCATCACTTTTGGGAAAATCTTGTGGTTCATTAAACATTTCAAATTAACTAAACCTATGAACTCACCAACTTTATGTTGACACTTTAGCAATGTTTTTCTCAGGTATTAAGAAGGAAGATGCTAAGTGAGGTCTCATGCATTGCCGTCATTTCTTTGAAACAAAGATCATTTGTACCATTTGAGAAAACTATGTTTTGTAACTGTATCCAGTTTTATGCTTCCGCACTTTGTTAAAACTATTTATTTAATTAACTACAAGTGATCTATTTTCCGAACGTCTCATTTAGAGGTCGTTCTTTGTAACTGTGTGTGTATGATAATCATGACGTCACCACTCCCTTGTCGCCATTATACTCTGATATTTTGGGAGTGTGACAGATTGGTATCAGAGCCATGGTTATAGAGAACTAGGTTGCATTTAGTAACTCTAGACTATAACTGCTATATGTTTAATCGATTATCATACGGATTGTAAGTATTAAGTATATGTAGATACATGAACATAGATAAGTAATAAATGGGATACATGTGATTTAACAAATACGAGGTATATTTACATGGGTTACATGTGCAACAACAAAATCTGAATTATGTTATATGGGATACATGTGGATTCAACAATGATTGCTATGTTATGTTAATGTCCTTTTTACGGACTAATTTTATAAGATATTTACACACATTTATTTTGTTTATGATTACAGTGATGTCTTCTTCTGATGATTCCACGTCTACAGGAGCGTACTACAACCGTAGTTCACAGTCGACTATCAGTTCATCAGTAGGACTACCTAGAGGATCACCGTCAGGATATCCGTGGTACCGGATGGTTTCAGATGATGATACAGAGAGAGAGACTGAGGAGGTTCGTCGTTCACCGATCCGTATTCCTGATGCATCAGCTGACGACGTACTTAGCCTAGAAGGCGGAGGAGAGGATGACTTAGACGCTGATGTGGTGCAGTCACCAGGTCAGACATCAGTTACTAGAGATGAGACGGTAGAGGAGACAGAGGATGATGAGATGGAGTTCACAGATGGGGAAGGAGAGCCTATAGAGGTCACAGACACTGAGGACCCTCCTACTGCGTATGCTGCTACTCCTGAGGTTTCCCTAGCACACATCTCCTCATCTTCATCTGAAGACGAAGGAGAGAGGACTGCTATTCCTGCTCCAGCACCTGGTACTCTACCTTTCTACTATGTGAGACGACGTCTTTGGGGGAGAGCTGCTCGACCACCACTTTCACCTTACCGACCCCTCATACCTTTTACTGCCACTGACAGGCATGCAGCCCGCACACCTGCCAGTCCTGTCCCAGAGATACTACTACTACCACCACCAGAGACTGTACCTGCTGTGTACCAGGAGATGCTTACTGATGCTGGCATCTCTACTAGGCCGAGAGCTACGACTCCTCTTCCTAGGAGAGCTACATCGACGGTGGTGATGCTGGGGGCGGCAGATGGATGTGTGACGACACGATTAAACAGGTTGGAGGATGCTGTAAAGGCTTTAGGAGAAGAGTATAATAAAGTGCAGGATAAGTTGGAGGCACTGGCAAAGAAGAGTCCAGTTAGGGATGAGACAGTGTTGACGGTATGTGTGACCCGTCTACGAGGACAGCTTCATACTGTTCTTGATCAGATGGAATCCATGCCGAATGCTCGTCTTGAGGAGATCGAGAGCCTGATGACCCGTTGGGGAGTAGAGCCATTGGTGGAGACAGGCGGACTAGAGGCACCAGTAGAGGACCCTGTTGCAGACTTGGATAAGAGGTTTAGAGCCGCTTGTTATGATACCGATGTTAGACTTAGAGATTCCCAGGCTCGTGAGATCGTGGTTGAGAGAAGGTTAGCAGAGTTGGAGAGAGAGCTTCATCAGCGCCGTGAGGGCACTAGTTAGATTTATCTTGTACCATCGACTTATCCTTGTATGACCACTAAGCTTTGAAGTTTATCTTAGCTAGTTGGCATTTTATTTCCTTTTATTATATTATGTATGACAAACTATGATGTACTACCAAACGATTCTATGAATGATATTATGGGTTACAAAAATTGTGAGATCATTATATATTGTGTATTATACCCTGGAGCATTTCATAATTGTATTGTGCGTGCCATGCATGTTATGTCTGGCAAAACTCATTGTCCTATTACCTTTTTAGATTATGGCGCCAGTTAGAAGATCTGAAACGCAGAATCCACCAGCCGCTACCGGTGGAATTGACACCGTCATGCTAAGTCAAATGATAGCCGAACGAGTGGCCGAGGCACTCGCAACAGCCGAAGCAAATCGTACAGCTAGCACACAGGAGGAGACCAACCAAGGAGCTACTAATGCTATTGCACGGACTTGTACCTACAAGGAATTTCATGCAGTTACGCAAGTAAGTTTCTGTGGTACTGAAGGAGCAGTAGGATTAACCAGATGGTTTGAGAAGCTAGAATCCCAATTTGGGATTAGCAATGTTGCTGAAGCTGATAAGGTGAAGTTTGCGTCAAGCACGTTAGTGGATGGTGCTTTGACTTGGTGGAACGTCTATGCTCGTGCAGTGACCATTGACGTTGCCCAAGCGACGTCCTGGAGTGAATTTAAAGCTATGTTTGTGAGGAAATACTGCCCACGAAATGAAGTCAAGCATATGGAAGTTGAGCTGTGGAACCTGAAGGTCAAGGGTACTGCTCTTACTGCTTACAATCAGCGCTTTCAAGAGCTGATCTTGTTATGTCCTGAAATGGTGCCCAACGACGACCGATTGTTGGAGCGATACATTGAAGGACTACCTTTGAGCATCAAAGGGAATGTGACTTCATCCAAGCCAACTGATTTGCACGAGGCAATCGACATGGCTCAGAGTCTGATGTACCAAGTGGTACAAGAGTTAGGAGAGAATACTGGGGATAAAAGGAAGTGGTCTGGCAACCACTACAACAACAATACCAACAATACCAACAACAGCAACAACACAAACAACTACAACCAGAACAAGCGACAAGAAGTAGCAAGGGTGTTTACTGCTGGACAAGGTAATACTGGAAACTACGCTGGAAGACTTCCTTTCTGCGGAAAATGTGGCCGACACCACGAAGGAGCATGTCCCCCTACGTGCTACAATTGTGGGAAGGCCGGACATAAGGCAAAGGAATGTCGAGCACCACCTCGTCCTACTAACCAAAGAGGACCTGGAACGCAAGGTGGCCAAGGAGAAAATGTCACTTGCTTTGGATGTGGAGAGAAAGGTCACTACAAGAACAAGTGTCCAAGCAGTGGGAACCAAGGTCGTGGTAACCAGATTCGAGGGAATCAGAATCACAACCAAGGGAACCAGAGGCAAAATCAAGGGAACCGAGGAGGGAATAACCGAGCCACAACTAGTACTCCTGGAGGATTCACGGCACCTAGCAAAGTGTATCATCTCTGTGCTGAAGCTGCAGTGCAAGACAACAATGTTGTGACTGGTACGTTTCTAGTCAATAACAACTATGCTTTAGTACTATTTGATTCTGGTGCGGATAGGAGTTTTGTGTCGTCTATATTTAGTGAACGCCTAAATGTTACCCCTACTGCGTTAGACGTTAAGTATAATGTAGAATTAGCCGATGGGAAGTCAGTAACCACCGACGTTATTCTGAAAGGATGTAGTGTAAGGTTACAAGGTCGTTCGTTCAGTATCGACCTACTCCCTATAGAATTGGGAAGTTTCGACGTCATCATTGGAATGGATTGGATGTCGAAGCATCACGCGGAAATTGTATGTCATGAGAAGTGCGTCCGTGTTCCTTATGGAAACTATGTACTAATCATACAAGGCGAAAGAAGTGGAGTGAAGAATGGATCAAGACTGGAAGTCATCTCATGTATTAGGACCCAAAGATACATTGAGAAGGGATGTCCAGTATTCTTGGTTCAAATAACACAAAAGGAAGGAGAAGAAGATCACGAGAAGAAGGTGGAAGATGTACCGATCGTTAGAGACTTTCCGGACGTATTCCCAGAGGACTTACCAGGACTACCACCAACACGGCAAGTGGAGTTTCACATCGAGCTTACACCAGGAGCCGCGCCTGTTGCTAGAGCCCCATACCGTCTAGCACCGGCCGAGATGACAGAGTTAGCTGAACAGATAAAGGAACTTTCTGACAAAGGTTTCATTAGACCAAGTTCCTCACCTTGGGGAGCGCCGGTCTTATTTGTCAAAAACAATGATGGATCCTTTAGAATGTGTATCGATTACCGAGAATTGAATAAGCTGACGATAAAGAACCGTTACCCATTGCCAAGAATTGACGATATTTCGACCAATTGCAAGGATCTAGCATATACTCGAAGATCGATTTAAGGTCAGGATATCATCAACTAAGGGTTAGAGAGGAAGACGTTCATAAGACGGCTTTTAGAACCCGGTACGGACACTACGAGTTCCATGTTATGCCTTTCGGTTTGACAAACGCGCCTGCGGTATTCATGGATCTCATGAACCGAGTTTGCAAACCATACTTGGACAAGTTTGTGATTGTATTTATCGATGATATTCTCATCTATTCTCGTAATGAAGAAGAACACAAGGAACATTTGAAGACCATACTAGAGCTGCTAAGGAAAGAGAAGTTATATGCAAAGTTTTCCAAATGTGAGTTTTGGATAAACACAGTGCAATTCCTTGGGCATGTAATCGACAGCAGTGGTATTCACGTTGATCCTGCTAAGATCGAGGCCGTGAAGGATTGGGCGACTCCAACAACACCCACGGAGATCCGCCAATTTTTAGGTCTTGCTGGTTACTATAGGAGATTCATTGAAGGTTTCTCCAAGATAGCTAAACCAATGACGGAACTGACTCAAAAGGACAAGAAGTTTGAGTGGAAAGAGGATCAAGATTTGGCATTCCAGACATTGAAGCAGATGTTGTGTGAAGCACCTATACTAGCCCTACCCGAGGGTAATGAAGACTTTGTGGTGTATTGTGATGCATCCATAAAAGGGTTAGGTGCGGTACTGATGCAAAGGACTAAGGTCATAGCGTACGCATCAAGACAACTAAAAGTGCACGAGAAGAACTACACGACTCATGACCTAGAGTTGGGAGCAGTGGTGTTTGCCTTGAAGATTTGGAGACACTACCTTTATGGTACTAAGTGTGTTGTATTCACTGATCATAAGAGTCTACAACATATTTTGAATCAAAAGGAACTCAACATGAGACAACGACGTTGGCTAGAGTTGCTCAGTGATTGCGATTGCGAGATCCGTTATCACCCGGGCAAGGCAAATGTCGTGGCCGACGCTTTGAGTCGAAAGGAGAGAGTTATTAGGGTGAAGGCTTTGGTGATGACCATTGACTTAGACCTTCCATCCTTAATTCTCAAGGCTCAGAAAGAGGCAGTCGAGGAAGAAATTCTCAAGACTGAAGATGTTGAAGGAATGATAAAGAAGTTAGAAGCACGCTCGGATGGAACGTTATGCCTTGATAATAGGAGTTGGTTACCATGCCATGGTGACCTACGATCTTTGATTATGCATGAGTCGCATAAGTCAAAATACTCCATACATCCGGGATCTGACAAAATGTATCATGATCTGAAGATGCTGTATTGGTGGCCGAACATGAAGGCGGATATTGCTACATACGTTAGCAAGTGCTTGACTTGTGCCAAGGTCAAGGCCGAACATATGAAACCATCAGGATTATTGGTCCAACCCGAACTGCCATAATGGAAGTGGGAAAGGATCACTATGGATTTCATTACCAAGCTACCAAAGACCGCAGCCGGATTCGACACGATTTGGGTAATCGTCGACCGACTCACCAAATCGGCTCATTTCCTACCCATCAAGGAGACTGATGGAATGGATAAGTTAGCAAGAACATACTTGGAGGAAGTAGTCACGAAGCACGGTGTGCCTGTGTCTATAATCTCCGATCGAGACAGCCGATTTACTTCGCAGTTTTGGAAGTCACTGCAGAAGGCATTGGGAACGCAGTTGGATATGAGCACTGCGTACCATCCCCAAACTGACGGTCAAAGTGAAAGGACCATTCAAACCTTAGAAGATATGCTGAGAGCTTGTGTGATCGACTTTGGAAATAGATGGGATAGACACCTACCTCTGGTGGAGTTCTCATACAACAATAGTTATCACACTAGCATTAAGGCAGCGCCGTTCGAAGCACTGTATGGTAGGAAGTGTCGTTCACCCGTGTGTTGGGCAGAGGTTGGTGAAGCACAACTCACTGGACCCGAGATCATACACGAGACTACTGAGAAGATATTTAAGATTAAGAGCCGTATGCAAGCCGCAAGAGATCGACAAAAGAGTTATGCTGACATGAGACGCAAACCCCTTGAGTTTGAGGTTGGTGATAGAGTCATGTTGAAGGTCTCACCTTGGAAGGGTGTGATTCGCTTTGGAAAGCGTGGAAAGTTAAATCCTCGTTACATTGGACCCTTCAAGATTATAGAGAGGATTGGCCCCGTAGCCTATCGTTTGGAATTACCCCAAGAACTTAGCCGAGTGCATAATGTGTTCCACATTTGCAATTTGAAGAAATGTTTAGCCGACGAGACACTCGTTATTCCTTTGGAAGAGATTCAACTCGACGACAAACTCAATTTTGTAGAAGAACCAGTAGAAGTTATAGACCGTCAAGTCAAACAACTCAAGCAAAGCCGTATACCTATTGTAAAGATCCGTTGGAATGCGCGTAGAGGTCCAGAATATACGTGGGAACGTGAAGATCAATTCAAGAGCAAGTATCCTCATCTTTTCGCTAACCATCCTACTACAACAACGTCTTGATTTCGTGACGAAATCTCTAAAACATGGGAATACTGTGACATCCGTCAAATTTTCATCTTAAATTATTCATATAGTATGAGTACTTTAATTATTTACCGACGAGTTGTCGACATGAATGTGTTATTTATTTTGCTTTGCGGACAAAGCCCTTTTTAGGGAGAGCATATGTAACATCTCGAGTTTTTCGCGTCTATTAAGTTTGAATGCAATACACGAAATTGGTAGACGTATTATGTTTGCCGTATGTTTATTTGAAGTACTTACTAAATCCCGTGAAGTCCCGCATAATTGCCTTTGTTTTGGATCGTGTGTCAAACTGTTATAGAGTCGTGTTTATTCAGTTTCGCGTCTAAACTTAAATACCCGTCGAACCCGAGTCGAGTAGTATAACAGATACATCATGTACAAACATTTAAGTATAAACCTTTATTCACTTTTATTTCAAAAACTTGCTTAACAAGAGTCCCATTTCCAGTCACAATTTAATCCCATAGTTTATTACCCACTAAGCACTACAAGACAGCACACATGCCAAGTTTACCCAAATTGGGTATATCACAAGTTTACCAATTTCAGCTTGAATCTAACCCTAGACTAATAATACCTGATTAAATACAATCCAAGTTTACCCAATGTCCAAACATAACACACAAAGTTTTCACAGTCCAAATATTACAATTACAAATTCTGTACAAGTTTTCAATTACAAATCCCTGGGTAAAGTGAAGAAAGTGTCCAGCCGACCCATACACCTCGTCCACACTTGCAAACCGAGATAGTCAAGCCATCCGTCTCGTCCACACCTGCAAACCGAAACTTAGCATCCCCTTTGTGAGTCTTTTAAACCATCTCTTATTTTCTGAATGAAATCTTAGTTGTGCTCGTCTTTGACAAACCTGCGAAAAATCAAATGAATGTGTTAGTATTCGTCACGGTCTTATTTTAATTAAAAACTGAAAGGGTTAAACTATAGCAATTATTACTTGAACATGACCATGACCCTTATTTTTCTGTCAACCAAACCGAGACCCAAACCGAGGCCAAACCGAGAACCAAACCAAGCCAACCAAGTTGCTTGTTTTCTGCCGAAACCATCATCAATCAATGTCACCATAATCCAAATGTCTTAACCATTTTTATTTTACAGAAACATCATAAAACCCCCCAATTATGTCGCGGGTATAAAACCCCCTTTTCAAATAAAAACCCTAGAAACTAAAAACCTTTTTAAACATGAAATTAATATTTTCTATATTCCAAAAACGCCACTTAATCATGATTTATCAACCGAATGTAAAAACCCCCAATTTTATATAAACCCTAATTTGATCTTTATTAATTAAAACTCTAATTAAACCCAATCTAAACCCGAATCCAATAGTTAATTTGACTGAAAACGAGATATACAAAAACCCCCAATTGACCGAAACCCTAACTTTTATAAAACCGATTATATGTTGAAATTAACATGATTTTATACAAGAAAACATTAATTAATCGTATTTAAACCCGAGATTTAGAGAAACCCCCAAATATTTCGAAACCCTAATTTATTTATTTTCAAATCCGAGAGCCATTGGTTCTCAACAAGTTTATACAAGTTATTTAAACCCACTGATCTTTTATAAATCGAAAATCAATTAACTTTTATTAAAAGAAAATAAGGATGAATAACTTATCTTTGATTTTGGCTGATGAATAACGTTGACCTGAGGATGAACACCATCAATAACCCAATCGGTTTGATGTGGGGATGAAACCCCACATCTCACGCGATCTAAACACCACAAACCGTCCCATATGATTGATATATTTAAACTGAAACCATATTAACCAAGGGAGAGAGATGATCCGATCCAGATTAGAAAAGAGAGAGAGAGTGGGGCGGTGGGTATGTTTCGAGAGAAGAGAGAGAGAGATGACTCTCTGTTTTTGAGAAGTGTGTGAATAAACACACGTATTTACTCCCCTGGATCCCTTGTTTGTATCGCCTGGACCGGGCCGGGTCATATGACCCTTGGGCCGGATTGTGGGTGGGGATAATGGACTCATTTTGGGCCAGTGTATGTTTTGAGTTTACTTAAAGCCCAAAAACGGATTTGGTAACCTAAGGGTATAATTTAAACCGTAAACCTCGACCGTTTAATAACCGACTTTTATGTGTCGTATTTTTCCGTAAACGTAAGGTTTTGTCAAGCACAACTAGGGTGTCGTGTCTTTTATTAGTATAACTTTTCATATCGTAACCCGATCCTTATAATCAAATAGGTCGCGGCTAGCGTAACCGTACTCTCGAGCTACTTTTACCTTCGTCCTTTTTGCTGAATTACGAGGTGAGTTTATAGCCCCATGCTTAACTATTTTTACTGCTTTTTGGGGTGAGACATTGCTTGATTTTAACGTATGAACACAAGTGCATTTACTGATTTATATATTAGTCTAAGTCCCACTAAAAACCCAGTTGCTTTGGCCCGTGAATCGTGAACCGTTAATTACTTTGTGTAAGCGCGAATGTTATGGATAGATCTATCGGGATTGACGTCCCTGTCTGTCTTGTCCAACAAGGGGACAAGCAGGCACAGTTTCATTTGAGTCTGAGATAGGATGTCGTGGGTTTAGGCATCTAGTTGGGCTACATTTATATGATTATACTGCCGGTGTTGTTAACGCTTCGGTGTCACGAGCTTAGAGTGTAATAAATACTTTTGGGATGACTTTGTATTTGTTATATTGTCATCACTTTTGGGAAAATCTTGTGGTTCATTAAACATTTCAAATTAACTAAACCTATGAACTCACCAACTTTATGTTGACACTTTAGCAATGTTTTTCTCAGGTATTAAGAAGGAAGATGCTAAGTGAGGTCTCATGCATTGCCGTCATTTCTTTGAAACAAAGATCATTTGTACCATTTGAGAAAACTATGTTTTGTAACTGTATCCAGTTTTATGCTTCCGCACTTTGTTAAAACTATTTATTTAATTAACTACAAGTGATCTATTTTCCGAACATCTCATTTAGAGGTCGTTCTTTGTAACTGTGTGTGTATGATAATCATGACGTCACCACTCCCTTGTCGCCATTATACTCTGATATTTTGGGAGTGTGACAGATTGGTATCAGAGCCATGGTTATAGAGAACTAGGTTGCATTTAGTAACTCTAGAATATAACTGCTATATGTTTAATCGATTATCATACGGATTGTAAGTATTAAGTATATGTAGATACATGAACATAGATAAGTAATAAATGGGATACATGTGATTTAACAAATACGAGGTATATTTACATGGGTTACATGTGCAACAACAAAATCTGAATTATGTTATATGGGATACATGTGGATTCAACAATGATTGCTATGTTATGTTAATGTCCTTTTTACGGACTAATTTTATAAGATATTTACACACATTTATTTTGTTTATGATTACAGTGATGTCTTCTTCTGATGATTCCACGTCTACAGGAGCGTACTACAACCGTAGTTCACAGTCGACTATCAGTTCATCAGTAGGACTACCTAGAGGATCACCGTCAGGATATCCGTGGTACCGGATGGTTTCAGATGATGATACAGAGAGAGAGACTGAGGAGGTTCGTCGTTCACCGATCCGTATTCCTGATGCATCAGCTGACGACGTACTTAGCCTAGAAGGCGGAGGAGAGGATGACTTAGACGCTGATGTGGTGCAGTCACCAGGTCAGACATCAGTTACTAGAGATGAGACGGTAGAGGAGACAGAGGATGATGAGATGGAGTTCACAGATGGGGAAGGAGAGCCTATAGAGGTCACAGACACTGAGGACCCTCCTACTGCGTATGCTGCTACTCCTGAGGTTTCCCTAGCACACATCTCCTCATCTTCATCTGAAGACGAAGGAGAGAGGACTGCTATTCCTGCTCCAGCACCTGGTACTCTACCTTTCTACTATGTGAGACGACGTCTTTGGGGGAGAGCTGCTCGACCACCACTTTCACCTTACCGACCCTGCGCCACTCCTCCCACACACAAACACGTTAACCATCTCTGCCCTAGGGTCTTTGACTGCTAGGTTTCATTTTAAATTCTATTTAAGGTGTGTTTGTTTTATAGCTTATTTAGCTAACAGCTTATTCATAAGCTTATTTCTGCTTATTTCTTTGAGGTTTTTACTGTTTAGCATTTTTCCTAGGCTCTTGTTAGGGTTTTTGACTTTTCAGTCCAAAAAGTTTATTTTTCTCTTGATTAATTAATTTTCTAGGATTATTTTTAGTTTAAATTTTGAAAAGTAATTTAAAAATAGAAAAAGGTAATTTAAAAATCTAAAAAAATATTTTTTAGGTTTTTATTTATATTTTTGAGGTTTACATCACAAAAAGTTTTCAAAAAGTCTTATTTTTGATTTTATAGGATTTTAGGGTTTTTACCAACTTTAAAATTCAATATAAAATTATTAAATAGGTTTTAGAAACTTTTAATTGCATTTTTGTTTTAGTTACAATATTCTAGATTTTTGGTAATTTTTTAGAATTTTTTAGTGAACTTTGAATTTTTTTGATTATTTTATTATTATTTTATTATTAAAAATTGAAAGTTTGTTTTTTCTATTTTTTTTATTTTTCCTAGATTGTAAACACTTAATTAGGAATTTTGTAACTTTCCAAATCTTTTTAGTACTTTTCAATTATTTTCTAGAATTAATTTAAGTTTTAATTGATTTTAATAGTTTTTAAGTATTTAAAAATAGTTTAATTTGGTTTTAAAATTTTAAAAAATACTTTTTAGCTTAATTAGGTTATTTTTGAGGTTTACAAACTTTAAAATCTTGTTTAGGGCTTTTTAATAATTAATTGTGATTTTTAGGGCTTTAAATAGCATTAAAAAGTCATTATCTAATTAATTAAAAGGTTTTACCAAGTTTTGATTTCTTGTAAACTCTTAGAATTTTATTGTGAATTTTTAGTAATTTTTTGGAATTTTTAGGTTAAAATTTTAATTTTTGTAGTTTTACGGTTTTACGTGAACGCGTTTTCGTCTTAGCTCGATCCGTCTTCGTAACCGTCATTTCTTTCTTATTTCTTATTTTCTCTTTTCTTAACAATAAAATCAAACATAAATCAATCCAATCCACAACACACTAGCCTCCTCGAGAACGAACTCTTACAAAGGGTCATAACCTGTGGTTTTCCTAAACTACTCGTTAATACTTACCCTAATTACCTTCCTTTTCCTAAAGGGGTAAAAACACAATTATCATTTTGGCGCCGCTGCCGGGGAGGCGTGTTGTGTTTTGATTGAACAATTGTTGTTTTTTATATTAGCCATAGTTAGTATTTGTATTAGTAGCACTCTACTAATACGTATTATCGTTTTTTCGGTTTTTGTGTGAATATTATTAATATATTGTATACGTAGAACAATAAATTCACAAGTACTCCAAATACGTGAGCAATCACAACCTTGACTTGGGAGGTCATTACCCAATCATTGTATTCGAATCTCAAACCAAAGAAAAAAGGCAAAAATAGATAAATACTTTCGTGAAGCTCGATTTTGAAAATACAAACTATAAGGTGGGTATAAGGCGGTTGTATTTCACGACCTAAAGGAAAAAGGCTCTTAAGTGCTTCGCGCCGCCTCGTTTCCTCCGCTTGATTGTGCGTATTTGATTTTGAGAGTGAATCGAGGGTTTTGCCGCCCAAAGTATTATTACATATCATATATATTTTCTTGGTTTCTATTGATTAAACCCTCTTGAACGATTTGGTGTTCCACCATCGTTCTAAAGTCATCGAAGGCGTTCACTTCACGTGAACGTTTTCATTCCTTGAGGCTTCTTTAATCAAGAGATTTGATTAAGGAGGAGATTTGTAGATTTTTGTCTACTTAATACATTTCACCAATTTCCAAAAAAGTTAATACCATCAAAAACCACAAAAAAAATGAAAAATACAAAATACCAGAAAGAATCTTCTTTGCTCGTCTCCACGTTGTACGTGACGTTTATGCTAACTCGTAATCAAGCAAAACGTGCACGTAGACGAAAGAACAAAACTCCCACTCCAACTCATTCTAGTGAGGAGTCTCCTATTGACGAACCCATTGTACGAGAAGCACCAACCATGGCGAATCGAACCATGAAGGAGTTACTTCAAGCACCCACCGAGGGTTATGGAGAAGCTATTGTGATTCCCGCTATCCTTGCGGAGAATTTTGAGGTGAAAATGGGTTTGTTGTCGATGATCCAAAACAACAAATTCCGTGGTGATGAGAAGGACAATCCCCACAACCATATCAGCCAATTTAATCGTCTTACCGCCACTTGCAAATTCAAGGATGTCTCGAATGACTCGATTAAGATGATGCTTTTTCCATATTCCTTAGCGGGGCCCGCTAAAATTTGGTTAGAGAAAGAGCCACCCAATTCTATATTGACGTGGAAGGATCTCGTTTTAAAGTTTGTGAACCAATTTTTTCCGCCCTCTAAGACTACGCATTTGAAAAACGAGATTTCTAAATTTTCACAAGAATCAAATGAAAGTTTTTCTACGGCTTGGAATAGGTTTAAGGAGATGTTACATGAATGTCCTCATCACGGTTTTTCCGATTTGCACCAAATATACACGTTTTACAATGGACTTAACGATCATGAAAGAGATTATTTAAATTCCGCCGCGGGTGGTAATTTTTTGTGTAAAACGGTCGAGGAAGCTTTGGTCATAATTGAGAATAGGTCTAAGGTTTATAGCCCTCGTAACACACCGAGTGTTGCCAAATTGGGCTCATCATCGTCTCGTAGCATTAATGCTTTACATGATGAGGCAAATGAAGAAAATCGATTTTTTGATAGATTTGCTAGCCTTATGTCCCATTGGAAAGCTCAAGAAGCTTCGAATTCCGCTTCGGTTAAAGCGGTTTCTAAGAGTTGTTTGTCGTGTGGTGGAGCTCATGATCTTTCCGAGTGTATTACCGCGGATGGTAACACTTCGAGTGCTTATGTAGCCACGGGAACTTATAACCAAATCGGTCAAGGTTCCCGCCAAAATCAAGCTCCACCAAATCAAAATACTAATAATTATCGCAACAACAACCAAGGTGGAAATTACCAAGGAAATCAAAGGAATTACAACAAGGGTAATTATCAAAGTGGTAATGGGCAAATTTCTAATCAAAACCAAAACCGTGATTTTCAAACTTCTACTCAAGGTTTTCAAAATGATCACACCAAAAATCTTCAAGGAGAATTTTTGAATCATGCTAAGGCAAACGATGCTAAGTTTGACAATATGCAACGTGAAATGGTTAGCTTAAGATCCGAGTTGAAAAACGAGCTTAAAAACGAACTTGCTAATGAACTTAAAACTCATGCTAATAAAATGGAAGGAAATGTTCAAAGACTCCAACAAAATCAACAAAAAATGGAGCAAGGTCAACATGAGATTAAGCAAGAGTTGTTAAAAGCGGATGCTAGGCAATCTAAGTTTGAAGACCGAATGGGAAAAATGTTTGAAGCTATCATGTGTAAGCCCTCTTCTTCGGGTGGTCTTCCTAGTGATACCATCGTGAACCCAAAAGGAGAATTGAAGGTTATTACTACTCGTAGTGGTAAAACTTTCAAAGAACCCATTTCTCGTCCAAGTACTTCTATGGAGAAGGAAAAAGAGAAAGAACCCGAGGTGGTGGTAGAAAAGGAGCATATTACAAGCCCACGAAGTACCGCTCAAACCACACCTACGGTTGAACCAATACCAATAGTGGAACCCGAGATTCCAAGGCCGATGCCTACTATGCCCCAACCCACACCACCTTTACCCTACCCTTCAAGACGAGACAAGGAAAAGGCACAAGAACGAAATAATTATCAATTTGAACTTTTTATGAAAATGTTTCGTGACTTGCATTTTAATATAAGTTTTGCCGACGCCTTAGTCATGATGCCTCAATTTGTCGCGAACTTCAAAAGTATGTTGAATAACAAAGAGAAATTGCAAAAATCGTCTAGTTGTTCTTCGGTTTTTCTAAGCCGCATACCTCAAAAAGTCGGTGATCCTGGAAAGTTTTTAATCCCATGTGCTATACAAGACATGGAAGAATGCTACGCCTTGGCCGATCTTGGTGCTAGTATTAATTTGATGCCTCTTGAGATTTTTAAATCGCTCAATCTTCCCAATCTCACTCCTTCAAGAATGTCAATCGAGATGGCCGATCATTCTACGATTCTAGCTTGTGGAGTAGCCGAGGACGTCTTTGTGAAAGTTGGAAAGTTCTACTATCCTGTAGACTTTATTGTTGTTGACATTCCTATCGATCCTAAAGTTCCGTTAATTTTAGGTCGATCATTTTTGGATACCTCGAGAGCACTTGTCGATGTGCATGCAAGGAAAATCACTCTTCGTTTCAATGAGGAAGAACTCGTCATTAATGCAACCCAAAACTCCACTCTTTGTCATGTGTATTCTATCACATCTTTGTACAATGTCAATCCCATCAAAAACATTTGCAAAAGAATTTCAAATAGAGTTTTAGGAGTTGTTGAGAAAAATGAAGTTCCGTCCCCTCCGCCGGTGGAGGTTAAGAGTGTTAAGCCTACGATTCCAATTTCGAGTGATTCTTCGGATGATGAATACGTTGATCCCGATGGGGGAGTTTTCTTTGTTGACAAAAGATTTGAAAACTTACCACCACCTTTACCAAAACGGTTTCAAAATGTGAGAATTTTTAGTGTGACTAACATTGCTTTAGAAACACCAAATATTTTTGACATAATCAAATCGGGTTTTCACAAGGAGAGTGTAAAAGATGCAAAAGGAAAAGACTTTAAATTGAATTTAAAAGATTTTTCTACAACTCTAACTCCGTCATCACCGCGTTTATTGAGTACTACAAGCTCGTCTTCTCCTTTTGACGATGCTTTGTGTGGACTTAGTGTGGGGGAATCCCCTTATGTTCCTTCCCCTTTTTCCACCGAGGACGAGATATTTGATCCTGGAATTGCTTATAAAGGGAAATCTCGGTCTTCCACCGATGCAATAAATGGAAAATCTTTTCATTTGATTGGTGCGAGTCTACCTCGAGTAGCTCAATGTTTGTATGACTTACCCATTGTCCCACCCTTCTATTTCTTCTCTCCTATTTTCTTGAAACCCTTTGGGTTTGTGTTGACACACGATGAAGTGGCGTTGGTTTGTTTTTCCAATGAAAACGAGAACGCCATCTTCGATCCCGGTATTTTGCATCATCAAAGGACTTAGTCCTTTATACCGGTTGTTTTTGGGCCTTGTTTATCATGTAAGCCCCACCAAAAATTGACCATACCATGATATCCCTAAATGATCACATTTATGGGGATTCGAGTCGAGCTTTTGACTCGGTTATCAAAAACAAGGTGCCTCGTGGGGGAGACCCATGCTTATCCATGTACATATTATTGGTTTCTAATTAGATAATGTGAGGGGATTTGTGCCCTTCCAACCTTTGTTCCGTGGTTTTTTGTGCATTGTGGTTTTTAGATCATGATCTTCACGATTGGAGCCTCTCGTGTTCGTTTTATGGGAGCACTCGATCGTTTGCTTTGAAGACTTTCTCAATATCCAAATGATATATCCTTGATGTTCTAACCTTAGGTTTATAGCACACTTCATAAACGGCTATTAATTTATTGGTTACACCCTTTCCATGTTAGATTAGGCATTCGACTACGTCTCTAGTATGGGGGTGTTTGCACTCCTAGACTCGAAACATTGAGGACAATGTTTAACTTTAATATGGGGGGGGTGAATAGATACTTGCCTTGCCAAACCTTCACGCTTTCCAAAGTTTATCGTTTTGTTTATCGTTTTGTTGCAAAATAAGGCTAAAAATGGCCAAATTTTAATTTTTTTTTCATATTTTATAAGTGTTTGAAGACACGAATGTAGGTTTTCTGATGGCGAGAATAAGAGTAATTTTTGACTCGACCGTGCGTGTTGAGCACTTAGCTTTGTTTCCTTAACTACACATTAGGCTAAGTCTCTTAAATGAGGACAAGAAATGATAGAGTTAATTATAAGTTACTATGCTAAACGTAGAGTACTCGTATTCTTTCAAAAACTCATGTGTTCTCGTTGTTTGCTTATTCTCCCTTCGCTTGTAAATATTTTTTGCTTAATAAATATTGACTTAGCGGTTTAGTTAGGATTGTTGGGTTTCTAGTCTTTTCTAGTAGCTTCCGTGTAATTAAATTGGGAAGACATTAAGGTATCGCCAGCGTCACGGTTTTGAAGTATTGGCACCCCAATAATCGAAAGCTTCACCTAATAATAAGATTTCAAGTGCTCACCTAAATCTAGCAAACAATTATCGCATAAGTCAACGATGTATCCTCGTGAAACATTCAAGACAAAATAAAATATAAGAGATACAACTTAGGAATAATGAGAGGATAAGTACGTGATTAGGGCATATGAGTAGTGTTAGCATTACTAACTTATAATGACAATGATCTCGTTGCACGCTTGGCATGGAATTAAGGTGAAAATCGAGGACGATGAAATTATTTCTAACGAAGCATTCACATGTTCTTATTCTATGAACCTAAACGTCCCATTTTGCGATGAAAATCATACATTATGTCTAAAACGCAAGTAGTAGTAATAGTAGTAGTGTAGCTAGTTTATCATTCAATAAAGTCAATAAAATGAGTTTTGGAGATTCTACGATACTTAATTCTAGCATTGCGTGAGGGCACGGCAATGGTTTAGTATGGAGGAGTGATGAGACTGCTTTTATACATAGTCTCATCATCCAAATCGGGCTTAAAATGCATAAAATATCATTAAAACTGCCAAATATATGCTCGTGTTTGTTACTTGTGTATTTTTAGGTACGGATATTGAGGAAAAGGCAAAAGATCACAAGAATCATTCAAAAACGAACACGGGAAACAAAGCCGCACAATGAATCGGACCCAAGTTTTGAATTTCCAAAAATACCCTTGAAGATTGGCAAGACTGGTCCCTCATTTTTGAAGACTTGGCAATTTATACCCTTGAAAATCTCATTTATTGCATTGGGGTCCCTAAATTATCAAGATATTACAAGTTCAGTCCTTGAAGAATCCAAGAATTGCAATTGAAGCCCTTGGAAAAAGTTGGAAACATTGATGGGCCATTTTCAGCAAGTTGGCAAAAGTTGATAAGTGTTATTTAGGCGTGGACAGCTTTTTAATACAAAGTGAAAGACACAAGAAACTTGGGGGACTTAAACTGCCAGACATTGGAACTTATCTCAGCCAATCATGTGTACACATCACCCACCACCACCAATCACAAACCACCACCTCACAACCTCCTCCACGTCACACATCCACTAGCAATTTTTTTTAATTAGTTAAATAAAAACGGGGGTAAACATGTTTTTCAAATTTGATTAATCCTAATCCTAATCAAACAGCTGTTCTTCATTCCCTTAATCCCATAAACCCTAAATTCCTAATTACCCCAAAACAAAGGGTTTTACCCCCATAATTTCCAGAACCTTGATTACACCCCTCCTAAACCCATCCCACTCATGAAAACATTCTCATGTGACTCCTATGGCCCACCCCGTACCTCCCCTGCACCCATCACTTTCCCCCAAACCCCAATACCCGACCACATGAACGGATGGATGGTAGTCCTTGGTCCCCAAGCATAAATGGACGTTCCTGATCAACAAAGGCAGCTGGCAACTTCACATGTATCAACCTTGACCAAGATTTCAGTCAAAACCAAGGGGCATTCCTGGAATTTCCTCCATTAGGGTTTAGGGTTTTGATTTATTATATTATTTTATTCCAGGCTTCTAGTTAGTTCTATAGAGTAGTATAAATAGAGGTGGCTGTACCTCTATCGTTTCTTGTTCCAGATTTTGGCTTTCTCATTTGTAATTCCTTTTTAATGATATAAAAGTTTGGTGTTTGTTGAAACAAGTGTAATTCCTTTTTATAATTATTAAAAGTTGTGTGTGTGTTGAAGGCCAATCTGAGTTCCATTTTAAATTGTGTAACACTTTGTGTGTTTAAATTTCAAAAAGGTTTTTAAAAAGTTTTTCAATTTTCAGAAATCTAAGGTCCAAGAAAGTGAAAGTGGACTTGGACCATTGATTTCTGAGTTTGGACTTGTTTTAAAGACATTTTATAGGTTCCAAGGATTGTTGGAATTTAAGGTTTCAAAAACTTTGGTAAAATCAGATATTGTGTTTGCTTGTTTTCATTTTCTCTTAGCATGATTTGAGTTTTGTTTGTCCAAGGTTCAGCATAGACCCGGGTCTATTGGAGGTGACATACAGTCACTGTTGGGCCTGGATGTAGGCCCAACAAGGTAGCATACTTGTCCCATTTTTCATTTTTCAGTATTTTGTGAATTTGCTTGATATTTGTGAAGAAGGTGTTAAATGCTTGTATTTCTGGTTGTTCATGCCTTTTTTGATGTTATATGCATGATAGGTAAGGTTTAAATTAGTTTGGATAAGTTTTGTATAAAGTTGCTTTGAAAAATTTGCATTTCAGAAACTTAAGGGGTGTTTGGGATAAGGGATTAACCAAATTTGGTGACATAATTTTGAGTTAAAACCTGGTTATAAACACTCCTTTGTTGGTTATTATATGATACATGTACTTGGGTTTCAGTTTGGATAGGTTTTAAACAGATTTGCATGCTAAAAAATTGAAAACTTAGCCAAGACCAGTAACTGCCTATTGAGCTTGATTTTGTGTGAAATTTGCCTTCAAACTTGTAAATCTGTTAGGGTTACAAGCATAGAAATGTTTTGAATCAGTTTCATGCCTTGATATTGATTTGTATGCAAGATATGAGCATTTGAATTCCAAATTTGTGCAAGTAATTGTGCCTATTGTTCATCAGAAACCTTAAGGCTTAATCAGAAACTTGTATGCCATTGGTGCTTGATTTTGTGCTAGCTTGCTTGTCTTTTTTTGTGTTCATTGACTCCCTACACTCCAACTGAGTGTAGGGGTGCCCTTTTGTCCATCAAAACAACACCAAGAACTCAGATCAAGCCCTCTTGATCATTATCTTCACAAGTGAATGAACATATTTGTGTTCATCAGAAACAATAGCTTATCTGAGCACGTTTTGGTCCTAGCTAGGTTTAATCTTTGTTATTTTTGAATTGTGTTTGTGTTTTTGTGAGTTAAGAGTCACATGTTTGGGTTTTTTTAAAGTTTAAAAAGAAAAAAAAAATAAAAAGTAAAAAGGACGTGGCCAGGACTCGAACCTGCGCCACTCCTCCCACACACAAACGCGTTAACCATCTCTGCCTTAGGGTCTTTGACTGCTAGGTTTCATTTTAAATTCTACTTAAGGTGTGTTTGTTTTATAGATTATTTAGCTAACAGCTTATTCATAAGCTTATTTCTGCTTATTTCTTTGAGGTTTCTACTGTTTAGCATTTTTCCTAGGTTCTTGTTAGGGTTTTTGACTTTTCAGTCCAAAAAGTTTATTTTTCTCTTGATTAATTAATTTTCTAGGATTATTTTTAGTTTAAATTTTGAAAAGTAAATTAAAAATAGAAAAAGGTAATTTAAAAATCTAAAAAAATAGTTTTTAGGTTTTTATTTATATTTTTGAGGTTTACATCACAAAAAGTTTTCAAAAAGTCTTATTTTTGATTTTATAGGATTTTAGGGTTTTTTACCAATTTTAAAATTCAATATAAAATTATTAAATAGGTTTTAGAAACTTTTAATTGCATTTTTGTTTTAGTTACAATATTCTAGATTTTTGGTAATTTTTTAGTGAACTTTGAATTTTTTTATTATTTTTTTATTATTTTATTATTAAAAATTGAAAGTTTGTTTTTTCTATTTTTTTTATTTTTCCTAGACTGTAAACACTTAATTAGGAATTCTGTAACTTTCCAAATCTTTTTAGGACTTTTCAATTATTTTCTAGAATTAATTTAAGTTTTAATTGATTTTAATAGTTTTTAAGTATTTAAAAATAGTTTAATTTGGTTTTAAAATTTTAAAAAATACTTTTTAGCTTAATTAGGTTATTTTTGAGGTTTACAAACTTTAAAATCTTGTTTAGGGATTTTTAATAATTTATTGTGATTTTTAGGGCTTTAATTAGCATTAAAAAGTCATTATCTAATTAATTAAAAAGTTTTAACAAGTTTTGATTTTTTGTAAACTCTTAGAATTTTATTGTGAATTTTTAGTAATTTTTAGGTTAAAATTTTAATTTTTGTAGTTTTACGGTTTTACGTGAACGCGTTTTCGTCTTAGCTCGATCCGTCTTCGTAACCGTCATTTCTTTCTTATTTCTTATTTTCTCTTTTCTTAACAATAAAATCATCAATCAAAATCAACTCATTACACAACACACTAGCCTCCTCGAGAACGAACTCACTTCATTGGGTCATTTACACACGGTTTTTCTAAATCGTCGTGCTCGCTTCCCTATTTTACGTTCTTTTTCCTAAAAGACGTATTTCTACAATTATCAATTATCCGCTTCAAAACTTCCACTATACTTTTGGGCCGAAGCCGTGTCAACCGCATGCTACACACAAAACCGCTCCTTAATTATCCCAAGACACGAAAAGACACCATATCACATAATTAATGATCGCAAACCTTCACTCAAACACCTTCACGTTTTTGGATGTACGTGTTACATTATTCGAGATGGTGAAAATCTGGACAAGATGAAAGAGAAAGGTGATGCATGCATTTTAGTGGGATATGCAACTCAGTCTAAGGGATACAAAGTGTACAACAAGAGAACAAAATTGATAGTCGAGACTATTCATATCAGATTCGATGAATTACAAGAAATGGCACTTGAACAAAACAGTTTAAGTCCCGATTCACAACGACAAACGACTTCCGTTCACAACCGCACGAAACTCGGAACTCAAGACCACAACAATGAACCGTCAAGTTCAAAGCTGGTTCCTGAACATGTTCCTAGAGCAGATATGACAGTGGACACGACACTTGAAGAGTTGGAAATGTTATATGGACCAATGTATGATGAATATTTCACGGGGGAGAAACAAGTTGCATCGAAGTCTTCCGCTGTCACTCATGATACGAATGATGATACCGATCATCATCAACAAAAGGATACAACTTCATCTACTTCAACACGGGTTGTTGCAGATTTACCTCCTCAGAATATCACTTCAACAATCGATCCTACAACATCCACAACTACTGTCATTGCTCCAGAGAACACAAATCAAGCAGACACTGCATTATCTGACGATGACGATTTTCACAACCCATTCGGTACACCGGTACACGAAACTGGAGAGTCTTCTACTCGCCATGTTGATCCGTCAAATATGCATACGTTCTATCAACAACATCCTTCAACACATCATTGGACCCGAGATCATCCTTTGGTTCACGTAATTGGAAACCCTTCACAGCCCGTTCGTACAAGACGACAACTAGCCACCGATGGCGATGTTTGTATGTTCGCACTCGCCGTGATTACGGCTGAACCGAAAAACATCAAAGAAGCCATGGCTGATCATGCTTGGATTGAATCGATGACGGATGAACTTCAACAATTTGAAAGACTTAAAGTCTGGGAACTTGTTGACAGACCATACGATGTGACTCCATTAAATCTTCGTTGGATCTGGAAAAACAAGATGGATGAAGAGAATACGATCATCAAGAACAAAGCTAGGCTAGTGGCTAAGGGGTATGGCCAGAAAGAGGGAATTGATTTTGATGAATCATTTGCACCAGTTGCTCGTATGGAAGCGGTCAGGATTTTCCTTGCTTATGTTGCACATAAGGGATTCACTGTCTATCAAATGGACGTAAAGACAGCATTTCTTAACGGTCCTTTGAAGGAAGAAGTCTATGTCACGCAACCGGAAGGATTCGTCAATCCTCATTATCCTGACAAGGTGTATCGTCTCCACAAAGCACTATATAGACTAAAGCAAGCTCCAAGGGCGTGGTACGACGAGCTCTCGAAATTTCTGGTATCCAAAGGTTTCTCAAAAGGTTCCATTGATTTAACTTTGTTCACTTATACATATGGGGACGACATTTTGCTTGTGCAGATTTATGTTGATGACATTATTTTCGGGTCTACAAACCCAAAACTTTCAAAATGGTTTAAAAAAGTAATGCACAACAGATTTGAAATGTCTATGATGGGCGAACTAAAATTCTTTCTAGGAATTCAAGTTCACCAATCCCCAAGTGGTATCTTCATTAACCAAGGTAAGTATTGGCAAGAGATAATCAAAAAGCATGGTATGACTTCATGTGACCCCGTTGGGACACCATTATCAACCACATCGCTAGATTCTGACTTAGAGGGATTACCCATAGATCAAACGAGATATCGTTCCATGATCGGGTCCCTCATGTACTTGACAGCAAGCAGACCTGATATTTCACATGCTACGTGTTATTGTGCACGTTATCAAGCACGACCCACTGAAAAGCACCTCAAGGAGGTTAAACGGATCTTTCGGTACCTCAAGAATACCATTCATTTGGGACTCTGGTATCCGAGGGAAACCGGTTTGTTTCTAACGGCCTATTCAGATTCTGATCATGCAGGGTGTCTTGATACACGAAAAAGTACTTCTGGTGGTGCACAATTTCTAGGTCAAGATAAGCTTGTGGGATGGTCTTCCAAGAAGCAGGATTGCACGTCACTGTCATCAGCAGAAGCCGAGTATGTGTCTCTATCTGCTTGTTGTGCTCAAGTTCTATGGATGAGAACACAACTCACGGATTATGGCTTCCACTTTGATAAAGTACCTATGTACTGTGACTCAAAGTCGGCCATAGCCATCTCATGCAATCCAGTACAGCATTCCCGCACGAAGCACATCGATGTCCGATACCACTTCATAAAGGAACAAGTTGAAAGAGGTATCGTTGAACTATACTTTGTTGGAACGAATTACCAATTAGCCGACTTGTTTACGAAAGCTCTGTCAAAAGATAGGTTTGATTACCTCGTTAGGCAAATTGGTATGAGATGTTTGACTCCAGCAGACCTGGAGATTCTGGCAAAGGTGCCTGCTTGATTTATCTATCAAACATCAACTTGTAAATATCTTTGAAAAAGCAAAATACAAAAATATAAAACACATAAAAGCAAAACACAAAATTAAAAATCTTTCAAAATCCAAAAATATTCTTCTCGACATGTCTTTCAGTATCGATAATATGGACGTACCTAGAAATGTCGCTCAATAACGACACGGGTGTGTACATAAAGCTCGAATGAAAGTTATAAATATTTTTCAAAACATGTCATTTCTTCTTTTAATAAAATAAATTGTCTATTTTGGACAAATATTTCCAAACAACGGGTAGAGCAATCTATCACGGGTTGAGCTTGTCACAAAACATTTAACGTTTTGAGCTCAACACAATGGCTTGTAATCACTTTCAGATTGCCACCCGGATCGATATTCACGGGGGAGTGTACGATTTAGTACCCTTACCCTCAGCAAAAGAAGAGAAATCTTCTTACACTTGAGTGGATTCGTCAAGACATTCAAAGTCTATGAACTCAAGTTTATGCTTTAGAAAAACCTTTCGACAAAAAGAATTGATTTTTCAAAAAGCGTTGAACACAATTTTTTCAAGAATTTTTCAATGATATTCAAAATCTTTTAAAAATTGTGTGTTCAACAACTCTCATCCTCAAAAAGCGAAATGTGGATCATATCCTCACAATGCCAATTCAATTGGATCAATTTTTAAGGGGAAGCATTTTAACTTCATGCAAAAGATTAACACATCTTTCTCCCAGAGATTTCAAGACTATTTTTTCAAAATATATTTTAATCAAATTTGGTATCTCTAATATCAAAAGATTTTATATATTAGAGATAGGGGAGAAAATGTGATTAAAATGTGATCCAATATAAGACTAAAGCACTTTAACTCTTACCTACATGTGCGAAACACTTTCGATTATCGATGCACATATGAAGGGGGAGCATTTCTGAAACGACAAAACTAGCAAGGTGTTAAATGTTTTTCAAACACTTTGTTAGAATTTATGGTGGTTTTCATGGTTACGATCAAATACCCACAACATCTTTAATTCACGACGTTATTGGTGTCAATAGGGTGGTTAGGTTTAAGTCCTATGATCCAACCAGAACCGGATGGATCTTCCCAGGGACAATCCAATAGATTATTAGAAGTCCTTAGAAAAGATGGAGTAGAATGTGAACGTAGCTGAATGCCGACTAAGTACTGATGCTAGCACTGGAACAATCACAACAAGGTGCTAGTAATGATGTCTTGGTAAGCATTGAAGGGGTTGAAGAATGAAAAAGAAATGTAAGGATAAAGGGTGTAAAGAAAGAAGCCCTCCATACAACTTAGGCAGAAACCGGGTCAACTCATCATGAAGACAAACTCATCATGGACCCAGTGATGTGAAGCACAACCCTTTCCTAGCTACTCAGGCTTCTCTCAAAATAAGTTTGTTTTATTGTCACGGAGATCAACACGACTTCTTTTGACTTTCTCACTCCGAGATAGTTGATATTGAATAGGTGGCATCTGCTCCAGCCTCCGACCACTAAAAGTGCACAAATAGAGTCTAGAGCCAAGAGATCAATCAAATCTCGTTAGGACACACGGATGAAGATCAAGAGAGTCCTACGCTATATCCTTGCGATATTGCTAGAACACTCAGAGTGATACTACTTAGTATTCACAATGATGAGTGGAAATCCTTCCAGTGTTAACATCAAACAGCACTTCGGTAGGTCATATGCAAGATTCTTTATGAATTGAACATATGTAAAACTGAAAAGCAACAGTGGTTTGATTCTGAATTGATTCAAACTCGTTTCAGGTTTCTACGCAATATCTTTATGGTCTTGCCAGAACATTCAGAGTGATATTCATTAATATTCACAGTGACGAATGGAAATCCTTCTAGCGTCAACCTCAAACAGCGCTACGGTAGGTGACTTGTGAGATTCTTATGAATCAAACTTGTGTCAACTGGAAAGCAACAATGGTAAGATTCGTTAAGAATCAAACTTGTTCCAGGAATTTGAATTGACGACTTTAATCAAGCGGATATCTATCCAATTGATTCACTCTTTATGTTCACAGTCTTGCTTTGAGATGGTCGAGTAAAGAGAACAGCTAGTACAGCCGCGAAACCCTGTCAAGGAGATTCTTAATTGAATCTACCTAAGCACAGGTACGATATTTAATATCGTATAACGGTCTTCACCGACCGGAGGTAAAACGCTACCGACTTAGGACGAATGTCAAAGCCATTCAGTCCGTGTCTATGTTTTGTCTCGAGAAGGTGGCGTCACGGTGTACACAGCAAAGTCAATGATTCAGAAACCACATACTCATGCCTAAAGACATATTCAACAATTAATAGTGTGAGCATGTGGATGAAGACACAAGATCGCAAGATGGCAAAGACAAGTCAAGGATGATTTGAAGATCTCAAGCTTAAAGACAAAGTCGAAAGACAACGACAAAGGCTCAAAGATCACAGCATGAAGGAACAAGACTACTATTACACGTTCAAGACTCATTTATGGCGAGATTAGTAATCTCTACAAATTTCCTAAATGACTAAGGTTTGTGACCTCTCATTGGGGGAGATTGTTAGCCTCAAAATATTGAGCTAAACAAGAATGCTCGGTCATATGTTTATTATGTATCGTATTTTAGAACGTTGTAATAGGTAGTATATTAGTCGTGTTATTACGGGCTTAACTTTAAGCTAAGGTTCATTAATAAGTAACCAAAGCCCAAAAGGAAAGCCCGACCCATGATCATATAGCCCATTAAGCTACATGTAAGCAAAGGCTATATAAACCCTTCCTAGCATGTTAGGAAGGGTGTTGGTCATTTTATTTTTCTCCTAATCTAATATTCCACGAGTTTCACCAACCTTTTTCTCTCTACTTTCTCTCACTACTTTCTCTCTCTAAAATTCATCTCATATCTTCCTTTCTTTCTTTAGTTTGTGTGCTATATCATCATATATTAGGGATAACAATATATGATACACCAACCTTAATCTAGCCAACATCAGCAAAATAAAACTCCTACTAATACAGCTTATTCACAAAAACATAAGCTTATTCATAACTCTCTTATTCAAATAATCCGATAAGTCTTTAAAAAAAAGCTAATAAGCTAGCTTATAATTTAACACAATAAATCCAAATCATCTAATTTACAAGTTTATTTGTAACTCTCATCTAATTAAATATCTCATTCATAACAAATAAGCTTATTTACATAAATCACCTAACAAATTAGCTTATAAGTAAGAACAATCAATCTTAGTAATTCGTTCAAAATAAGCTGATTAAAATCTTATAATTAAAATGATAAAGAACTAATAAGCTTATTCAAAATCAAATAACTTAAAAATAAGAAGAGATTTTATACAAACCTGATGATGAATTCGTATGTGATCATGAATTTGTGTTGATTAATTGATCGAATTAAGCGGTTCATGATTGATTCATGATGATGTTCGTGCGAGATTCATGATTATATGCTTAGATCTATCTATTATAGAGAGAGAATCAGGGGAAGAGAGAGAAACAAAAAGACGATGTGTGTGTGTTTATGAGAAAAAAAAGAGAAAATGGCTTATATAGTGAGCGGGTGAAATGACGAAAATACCCCTTCAGTCTAAATTGTAGATCTAATCTCAACCCTTGGATGAGATGGAGATGGATGGTGGGGATGAGTCCCTTTGTATCCTAGAAAACTTTGGTATCCAAAAGAACTTAAATCTAAAATAAAATATAAACGAACGATTGTAAACATTAAATAATAGGTTTTTCGTATGAAATTAAAATCAACTGAATTATATGTGTACGATTAAAGTTTTAAGTACTTAAATTGTTATGTTTATTTGTCTATTTTGTAACTTCAAACTATTTGAACTTTGAATTATTTGAAATTAGAAGTATTTTGTTATGTCATATATATTATTTATAATATTTATATGCATAAAATTCCAATCCACCTAGACGACGCCTAGGCACCGTCTAAACAAATTCCGCCTTGAAAGTGCTCGACCATCTGACTAGCGCCTACCAATTTTTACAACCTTGATTGCAATCATACTATAACTATATGTTTTGCACGTGACTACACTTACTGTTAAGTAATTAAAGTTTAAATGCTTGTGGTTTTGATAGTTTTAATTTATTTATTTTGGTTCGACCATGTTTGAACTTCGAGTTGTTTTGCGAGATACAATAGGGTTGGAGTGGCTTATTACCACTCTTTTATGTAAATCACATTTATTTCATTTATTAAATTTTCCAAAAATAAAAGTTCTGTTTTGTCTAACACGTTAATCAACACAAGCAAATTCTGTATGTAAAGAAAAAGGATAATCAAACAAAACCATGGACTATCGGGTGTTTAGAATTGCTTATTAAAAATAAATTATTCGTTTTAAAAATAAATAATCAGATAATCAACAATTAGAAAACGCGGTTTTGAGAAATAGTGTTTGGATTTGATTATGTTAGATTATCAATTTTTTAGTGTTTGGCAAATCAGATTATTTATTTGGTTGATAAGTAAAATGACTAAAATAGACTTATTTTAGCTTTTCTTTATTTTAAAAATGAAATAAGTATCTCCTCACTTACTTTTTCAAAACTTTATTTTGAAAGCTTATAAACACAAATAATCACTGTTTTCTTTTTATTATCCAAACACTTATTTTAACTTATCTTTATTTTAAAAGTAAAATAATTAGATGATTTAATTCCAAACGCAATTTAAACACCCACTAAAATTAGAAGGATCCAAAAAAATGTTCCATTTGAGTTTGAAAATTTAGAGTTTTGTGATTGTGGTGTGTTTTGAAAGTATTGGTACACACAAAAGTGTAAAAGAGTAGGGTAGACATGTAGTTGTGGTGGGAAAGATAGATTACGTTCCATGCACGTAAGGATGACGAGCGAAAGCTACAAATGGCCGTTCATGGAAAGGAGAGACGCAAGATCAAGGACGGCCGGTATCTCACTTTGTCAAAAGAACGAAAGATCCACTCGTACATAAATAAGATGAATCATATTGTAAATTTACTCGTTGTTATAAAGCAAAGCTACATCTCACATACTAGTCACATGCAACATAAAGATGCATTAAAAGATAGTGGGCCAAATTTTTTGTGCAAGACAAAAGACTTTTGAGGACAGGGTGGGCCAAATTTTTTGTGCAAAGACAAAAGACTTTTAAGGAGAGGATCATGGTTATAAATAGCGTGAGACGTGACGTGACGGGATATCCAAGATACATGTTTTAACAGTTAAGGTGAAGTTTTAGCGTTTCTAAAGCGTGACTTATAGCCGCACCACATATAAAAATATATATTTGTTTTATCATATTTCAATATTATATTTATCTTAAGTTTATAATAAGTGTTATACATAATAATCAAGGTTCTAAAAGACGCGCCATGGCGGCGCAAAGGCGTCGCCAAGGCGTGAGGCGTGGCCTCGCCGTTACGATATACACCATGGCGCGGGTTCTAGGTGTGACGTGAGAAAGGCATCAAAAGGCGTGATAGGGCGGGAAAAGGCGTGAATCGTGGCGAGTTTTTTTTATTCAAACTCTAATTTTTTTAATTTTTTTAAGGGAAGAAAATTATGTGACACCCCCAAATTGAGTCAAATGCAGCGGAAATAATATTTGGTTGTCACGTAGGTGGATCAACAGCAGACGGTGTATAGAGCAACAGATAAAAGATTATCCTTACATTTATTACATGATTAAAAGTGTAAATAGTATTAAAATAGTCTTTAACATTGTTCAACAGTTTGAATTATTCCCCAGTTTATAAAACCCCAGATGAGCTCTATAAATGCAGCCTATCATGATGCTTGACTCCATGCACACCAATACCTGCTTCAGTTTCCTGAGAAAACATGCTTAGAAAGTCAACATAAAGTTGGTGAATTCACAGGTTTAATAAAATAAGTTTAGACAATAAATATTCACTGAAGTAGTAATGCACAAAGCATCAATACTTAAAAGTAATTACATTCCCATATTGCCTAAAACTGAGACTTGACAGTTAAGTCCTTAACAAATAAGGACCCTTCGCCTTATAAAAAGGCACCCATAAAAATAATAAGTGCTAACATGTGAAACATCTGTTGTCCTGGCCTAGGAACAGGAGCATGACTCACCCAGATGGGGACGGTCAATCTCAAATAGATCTATTTATAACATTCAGGTAATTCAATAATTCTAACAGTTTCAGATGCACGGGTCATGCGGGTTCATCTACAATAGGCAATGTAATCAAAAGTTTCACAGTTCAATTCATGTCCATAAAATAAAATATGTTGCATGTTTTCTTCCCCATTAAAAGGTTTAAAAGTTTGTCAATATATAAAGTGGGGCCATGAACTCACCTCAGTAGTACAACAAATAGTCAGTAGATAAATCTGATAAGGATGTTCACGATACAATCAACGACCTAAATAATTATAAGGTCTCAGTAAATGCATAACATAATGCATAAAAGTTTCAGAATAAATATGTGCATGCTTATACTGGTTTTAAGCATTTTATTACGATACTTGTATTTTAGTTCATCGTTGTACAAGTTCTAGTAGTATTTATTTTAAGTATAAAATAAATAATAAGGTTAAATTAATTAATCTATTTAATAATTTTTTTTGTACTTATGTTGTTTATAAAACACTTTAAATATTTATAAAAGGTAGTTTTATATATATTTAAAGTAATAGAAAATAAATATAACTAATATATTTATTTTATAAGTTAATCATTTTTAATTTATATTTAATATATAAATAAGGTTTATAAAACGTATAATATTTTAATTAAATTCCAAGTTTACGTAGTATTTATAATTATTAAATTATAAGTTTGGAAAAATAACAATTGTTATGTTTATTTAAGTTTTACGTTTTAAATATCGGATATAAACATATAGGAATTTTAGGGTTCGTTATACTTTGTATAAATTACGTTTTAGTCCTTCTATTTAAATAATTACCCGCGGTTAAATTACTTTTATACCCCTAGGGTTTCTAAATCTTTCAAGTAATTATAATATTGGTCCCTCCCTAGTTACACGTGTAACTAGGGTTTGTTTAAGTTTCATTAAATGGCAAATTTAGTCCCTAAAACATTCGCTTATATTAGGGTTTGTTATAGTTTCATAAATTGACATTTTCGGTCCTCCAATATTCAGCTTATGTTTAAGTTTATAATTAAGTTACACAAATGCCCCCTAGGGCTTGTATAGGTTTCGGCTTAAGGCATAAATAGCCCCTAGGGTTTTACTTAGGGTTAGATATAGTTTGTTAACTTGGAAAATTAGGTCCCTAGGGATTATATTAAGTTTCGGTAAATGGCAAATGAGATCCCTAGGTTTTTATTAAGTTACACAATTTACCATAACGCCATAGTAATTCCATTTAGGTCCTTTTTATTACCTTGAAGTTTCGGATAATGTCAAAACAACACCCTCAACTCACGGCTAATTACAAAAGTGGCCCTAAAGTTTATATTTTTGGAAAAATAAGTTTCTATACTTGTTCATTTAGATCCCTATACTTAGTAAAATTACCAATCCAACCCGAAAGTATTATATATGTTACTTTTAATCCGAATTTTTGGTAGATCTATTATTTTAATCCAAAACTTCTTAGATTTATTATTTTAGTCCAAAACACTTATAGATCTATATTTTCAACATGAAACTTCATAAAGTTATATTTTGACACTAAAAGTTTTATACAACATTTTATTTAGTGACAATGAAGATTTAATTAGGCAACTTATTATAGTGAGCTTAATACCTAATCTTATAAGGCATAATAGTGAACTTATCATTTTAAGGCATCTATAATCATAAATCTAGTATTTCTAGTCACATCTAAATATTACAAGATTACCCAATATAGAATCATGGGCTTATACCCCACGTCCAAAATTATGCATGCTTAGGTTTCCATAGTTTTTCAAGTTTAACTAGCTTATAGTGATATGTTCTTCATGGTTGATAAGATTTTACATCATTTCAAGCCGTGACCTAATATAGATTTAGGGTTTCATATATTTGTTTCAACATTAAATTTTACTAAGGATAACCATGTGTATGTTAATGTATATGAAAGTAAATGTATAGAAAGATAGGTTTTAGATTTGACTTACTTGTTTAGATAGGTTTAGGAGTGATAGGAGAATGAGTAAGAACAAGAGATAAGGTTTCAACAATGGAGATCCTAGTAACCAATATGTAGCCGTGGGCTTCAATGGGAGCTTCTAGGGCTTCTTTCTTACTTCAATGATCAAGATACTTGTAGGATGAGCTAATGATTAACCTTAATGTAGTATGAGACATGATCTAAGAGTAGTAAATGAGCTTGAAGGTTTGATAATGGTGGAGATAGTTTTTAGCCGTAGGTAGAGAGAGAGAGATAGATGGAGTGAGATTTGAGTTTAAAGTGTTTTGTGTTGGTGAGTGTTGTGTGTATGTTTTGGCTTATGAAGGAAAGAGAGAGTATCCACTTGTGATCTTTGTTTGTACAATGTATCTAATATGTATCTTGATTTGATTCACTTAGGATTTGATTGGAGATACATGCTAGCTTATTCCCCACATGCTCAAAATAATAATTGACTTTCTCCCTCAAATGGCAAAGTTGCCGTGTGTTTAGAGGTCAAAGGGGGACAAGAAGGGACTTTGCATAGTATTAGGCATGGTGTGTGTAAGTAAGGTGTAAGAAAATCATGGTTATGTAAGAAAGTAGGATTAGCATAGTGTATTAGTGGGATACACATGATTATACTTGCAAGTTAGCTAAACAATGATGAATGTGTAAACATGTACACATATACACGCATATACATGCATGTTGGAAAGTTTTTGATAATTTTTGCCAAGTGTAGTATGAGAATAATAGCCCTTGTTTAATATTGTATGCATTTGTTGAGTTGTAGGTATTTTTGTTGAAGCTTTTAGGTAATTTAGTGAAAGTGTATATTAAATACATCACTATAATTATTTTACTTAAATAAAGTAAATAAATGACAATGTAAAATAATGTACATTGTTTTAAAGTGTTAGGTGTTTATTCCTTTTATGTAATATATGTAAATATGTACATATAAAATAAATCCAAGTACTTAATAAATAAATTAAGTAAAGTTACAGTTTATCTCAAAATATGTACTGAGGTGATGAGTCTATTATTCAATCAAGTGGCCAGTCAGTTGCCAGAGTAGTCAATAAATGACTAGGAGTTCATATAAATGTAAAATAAACATGAAAGGTAGTATGATAACAGGTATATGATTAAAAATAATTCATATAAAGGTAGAATTATATAGATTCCAAAAATAAATAGTACAACAGTTGACAAAGTCAATAAGGTAAAATCAGAGGTTTTACAGCACCATCCCGTTATTTAAGCTTTGTCCTCAAAGCTTAGGATGAAGTCATTGGTCAGGTGAACAAGTGTGGGTACTTGGTTTTGAACGAGTCTTCTCATTCCCAAGTGAACTCAGGGCCTCTCCTAGAGTTCCAGTGTACTTTGACCAACAGGATGCGACTGCGTTTCAATTTCTTAACTGTCCTCTCCATGATTTCCACTAGTTCTTCTCTGAACTGTAGTTTGTCGTCAAATTGAACTCCCTCCAATGGCATAGCCAATGGTTCTTCAGCATAGCACTTCTTCAGGTTAGACACATGAAAGGTAGAGTGTACCCGACTCAGTTGCTGGGGCAACTCTAAACGATAAGCTACTTCCCCGATCCTGGCTATTACTTTGAAAGGGCCAACATAACGTGAATTCAGTTTTCTACGTTTGCCAAAGCGTACAACACCCTTCCAAGGTGATACCTTGAGCATAACACGGTCACCTACTTCAATTTGCATAGGTTTGCGTTTCAGGTCCGCGTAGCTCTTTTGTCGGTCGCGAGCAGCTTGAATTCTTTGCTTAATGAGAACTATCTTGTCTGTAGTCTCCTGGATTAATTCTGGTCCAGTGAGCTGAAATTCACCTACTTCTGCCCAGCACACAAGTGAACGGCATTTGCTACCATACAGTGCTTCAAAAGGGGCAGCCTTTGATACTGGCGTGATAACTGTTGTTGTAGGAGAATTCCACTAAAGGAATGTGGTTGACCCATCCATTTCGAAAATCAATCACACATGCTCGTAGCATGTCCTCTAGAGTCTGGATGGTTCGTTCACTTTGACCATCAGTCTATGGATGATAAGCAGTGCTCATGTCTAAATTGGTACCTAATGAGACTACTTTTATACATAGTCTCATCGTCTAAAAAGGGCTTTAAATGCATTAAATATCATCAAAATACCCCAATATATGCTTGTGTTTGTTGCTTGTGTAATTTAGGTACGGATATTGAGAAAATGACAAAAGATCACAAGAATCATGCAAAAACGAACACAGGAAACGAAGCCGCACATTGAACCAAGCCCTAATGAAGAATTTTCCAAGAAAACCCTTGAAGATTTGAAGATTTATGAAGAAGGGCCCTCCACTTTGAAGAATTGGCAATTTTAGTCCCTCAAAAAAACTAAAATGTCAATATTAGTCCTTCTCAAAGTCAAACATACCAAGAAGGACTTCAAGTTACAAGAATTACAAATTTAGTCCTTTAAAAATATCAAAATTACCAAAAGGACCCTTGACTTTGAAGAAATGGCAAAAATGATCCCTCATTAATCATGACTTGGCAATTTCAGTCCTCCAAGAAGTCAAACAAACAATTCAAGGCCATCATCTTTGAATAAAATGCCAAATCAGTCCTTCAAGAATCAAGAATTGGCAAGAAATACCCCTAAAAATACTTTGGAAAAGTATTTGGGGCAAAAGTGTGAAAACCAAAACTTTATTTATAAAGGAAAACAGATTTCGGTGTATTATTTACAAAGTGAAAGGAGAATAGAAGATGAGGGGAGTAAGCTGCCAAGACATGATAGTTACCTTAACCAGTGTCATGAAGACACGTGTCCCACTCAACCAAACCCACCAATGGGAGCTCTCCCTGGCTCCACATCATCTTCCACTCACAACCGTTTAACCAAACCTTAATTAATTATTTAATTAAGGCGCTAAACACCCCTTTTAAACACAAAAGAAGATCAAACCTGTGTTCTTGAAGTTCATAAGCAAATTTGGGTATTTGATTAATACTTGATAATACCCCTTAAATCACTCCAAATTTGTGATTAAGGTGAGACTAAACCCAACCCCACCTTAAAACCTTGGCCACGTCACCATACCAGCTCACATGATAAACCCTTCTACACCACCTTTGGGGAAAATGCCAAAATGGCCAGCAAATCCAACGCCCAAGATTTGGCTTCAATCCTAAGCTTTCTTCTAAGCCTTTGATCACATTTGCAGCTATGACACCTCACACAAACAGCCAATTCTCTTCACATGATGCCAAGATACTCAAGCTACTCAAGGGGCATTTTGGGACTTCTATTGCATTAGGGTTCACGTTTTATTGCTTTCTAGTAATCACTTGTAGCCTATATAAGGCATAGGACTCATTACATTTCAGTTTTCTCTTGAATTATCCTTTGTTCAAAATTCTGTAAACCCATATTCAGTTTATTGAAATGTGTTTGAATCTTTGAAGAAAACTCAAGTGCCATTGTTGTTTACTGCTTATTATTGTTACTTGTTTGCTAATCTTGAATCCAAAAACCTGTTTTCAAAGGAGTGTGCAAAATTTTGCACATTTTCCACTTTTCTTGATATTTTGCTAAGTCTTGTTCAAACCTTGGAATTCTTGGGCTATAAAGCTGATCATAGCATCCTGATATTAAGTTATCAAGGTGTGGTGAAGCCTATAACTTTGGGATAATCAAGTGTGGGGAACTAAGGTTGCATTAATCAAGAATTTTTCATTTTTCTGATTTTTATATTGTGCTCTTAACCTTGTTGAATCTTAGCAGGCTTTATTGTAGAAGCTTGTGCTTGTTCTTGCTAGCACATAAGCTCAAAATTCGTGGGTGTGGATGTACATCCATGAGGTTTGCATACTTAATCTCAAAATCTGATAAAATATTGGATATTTGTGATATTTGTGTGTTGCTTGTGTTCTTATGAGATTTGTGGCTTAATCTTGCTTGAATCTACATATCTCATCTGTTATTGTGCTAATTTGGGCTTGGGTGGTCTTGGATAACACTTTTGATTTGAAAAGTTAAAAGGGTGTTTGGGATTACCTGTTTAAGATCATAAGTGGATATTGTGTTGTTAGAAGTTTGTGTTATTGTTTGGTATCTGTTAAATACTTGGTTGAGTGCTATTTGCTGCAATTTTTTGGGTTTAAAACCTCAAATCAAACATTGTGCTATATCTCATTAAATTTAACTGTTTTTGACCTAAGATTTTGGTAAAATCTAGAATTTATGCATGCTTAGGGTTAAAAGTTGTTAAATCATCATTAATATAACATATGTGATAGATCTGAGTGATTGAATTTGGCTTGTTGGTCAACTCATCAGCAAAAGTAAAAACTGCTTGTGTTAGTGTTCATCAGTAACCTTCATCTGCTTGAATCTTGATTTAGGCCTTGTATCATTGCATGAAACTTGTTTAAACTTGTTCATTTAAGTTTATAATAGCTTGTGTATGCTTTTGGTGCAATTTGGTTGGCTGAAATTTGCTAAAACAGCTTATAAGTGCTTAACTGCTTATTTGTTCATGTCTGTGCTAGATCTGGTGATGTTTTGATTAAACTGTACTAATTGGCTGTTAGTGATTGTGATTTCTTGATTGTTATTGACTCCTCTTGATCCACTGATCATTCGGGTGCCTTTGTGTAACTTGAATCTCCAAAAAAGTCACTAAAGACAAAAAGTCAAACAAGTCAAGCAGTGGAAACTTTTCCCACTCCTCAGACACCAAAACTAGCCCCTGCTAGTGTTAATTTGCATTCAGCTTATTAATAAGCCATATTGGTTTATCCAGACCTGCAACAACTTATTTTTTGTTATCAATCTTCATCATTTGACCCATTTGTTTGAACTGGAGCTTATTAGACTTTGACTTTGACTTTTAGCTAGAAAACCAACTCATTTGACTTTTTCATAAGTGCTTATTTGCTTATTTTAGCTTATTGAGTGAACTTATTTGAAAACTTTTTGTTGATTAAGCTTAGTTAAGTCATTTAAAAGCTTTTGAAACTTGAATCAGCTCTTGGGGTGGCCTAGAACTCAAAAACGACTATTTTGTCGTTTTCTGTAGATTGCTTATTGCATTTTCAGGCTTATTCCTTGGACTTTTTTCAAATTTCTTTTTACAGAAGTCTTAAGCAACTCAAAAGAAGCTTGTGTGTCTAATTTGAGCTTATGGCATCAGCTTATAGCTTAATGGGCCAAAAAGCCTATTAAGAATAAGCTGTTTGATATAAGTCAGCTTATTTCACATTTTCAGCTTTTGGGCCTTTGAAAAATTGTGTTCAGAATCAAATTTTGAGTTAGATAGGAGTTTTTGGGCTTAATTGGAAAACATTTTTCTTATTGGGCCTTAATAAGCCCATTAAGGGGTCTGTTTGGACTTTTGGCCCATTTGGAGGCCCATTAGGGGTATTTTTGTAATTTCAACTTCATTTCTATATTATTTAGGTTAAATTAAGCTAGTTTGCAAGTTTTTAGAATTTTTTCAAAATTTTGGATTTTTAATATTATTTTATTATTATTTTATTATTAAAAATTAAAATTTAGATTTTTAAAGTTTTTTATTTTTCTTAGGCTGAATACATTAAGTTAGGAATTTTACAACTTTTAAAATATTTTTATTGTTCTTAGATTAATTTTTATAATTATTTTAATTTTTAATAGTTTTTAATTGTTTTTAAATAGTTTAATTAATTTTAAAATTTTCAAAAATAGTTTTAAATTAAGTTAGGTCATTTTAGAGGTTTACAATTGAAAAAATCTCATTTTAGGCTTTTTGTTAATTAAATTGATTTTTAGGGCTTTAATTAGCATTAAAAAATCATTATTTAATTAAATAAAAGGTTTGAGTGATTTTTGATCTTTTGTAAACTCTAATTACATTATTTAGGATTTATTGCAGTTTTCTAGGAATTTTTAGGGTAAATTTTTAATTTTGTTACTTTTTACGGTTTTACGTGTACGACACTTTCGTCTTAGTTTAATCCGTCATCTTAACCGTCATTCTCTTCTTATCTCATTTCTATTTTCTTTTCTCATAATCATATAATCACAAAGTTAATCATCTCTCTACACAACACACTAGCCTCCTTGAGAACGATCCCCACTTTGGGTTATAACTCGTGGTTTTCCTAAATCACTTGTGTACTTACCCTAATTACGCTCTTTTTCCTAAAAGACGTAAAAACTCAACTATCATTTTGGCGCCGCTGCCGGGGAGGCGTGTTGTGTTTTGATTTGGCAATTGTTGTTTTTATATATAGCCATAATATCTATTGGTATTAGTAGCACTCTACTAATACGTATTATCGGTTTTTCGTTTTTTGTGTGAATACTATTAGTATATTGTATACGTAGAACAATAAATTCACAAGTACTCCAAAAGTGTGAACACACAACCTTGACTTGGGAGGTCATTACCCAATCATTGTATTCGAATCTCAAACAAGAAAGAAAGGTAAAAATAGATAAATACTTTCGTGAAGCTCGATTTTGAAAATTACAAACTATAAGGTGGGTATAAGGCGGGTATTATAAAATATACCCTAAGGAAAAAGGCTCTTAAGTGCTTCGCGCCAGCTCGTTTTCCCGCTTGCTTGTGAGTATTTTAAGATTGAAAGCTAATCGAGGGTTTTGCCGCCCAAAGTATTATTAAGTATCATATATACTTTCTTGGTTTCATTTGATTAAACCCTCTTGAACGTTTTGGTGTTCCACCAACGTTCTAAAGTCATCGAAGGCGTTCACTTCACGTGATCGTTTTCATTCCTTGAGGCTTCTTTAATCAAGAGATTTGATTAAGGAGGAGATTTGTAGATTTTGGTCTACTTAATACAATCACAAAATCTAAAAAAAAGTAAAAACAATAAAAAATCCAAAAAAATTGGAAAAATACAAAACACCAAAAAGAATCTTCTTTGCTCACCCCCACGTTGTACGTGACGTTCATGCTTACTCGTAATCAAGCAAGACGTGCACGTAAACGAAAAAACCGAAAGGAGTCAACACCTACTCCTAATCTTTCTAGTGAGGAGTCTCCTATTGACGAACCCATTGTAAGAGAAGAACCAACAATGGCGAATCGAACTATGATGGAGTTACTTCAAGCACCCAACGAGGGGTATGGAGAGGCTATTGTGATTCCCGCTATCCTTGCAGAGAATTTTGAAGTGAAAACGGGTTTGTTGTCGATGATCCAAAACAACAAATTCCGTGGTGATGAAAAGGACAACCCGCACAACCATATCCGCCAATTCAATTGTCTTACCGCCACTTGCAAATTTAAGGATGTTGCTAATGACTCGATTAAGATGATGCTTTTTCCGTATTCCTTAGCGGGGCCCGCTAAAATTTGGTTAGAGAAACAGCCACCCAATTCTATATTGACGTGGAAGGATCTCGTTTCAAAGTTTGTGAACCAATTTTTTCCGCCCTCTAAGACTACGCATTTGAAAAACGAGATTTCAAAGTTTTCACAAGAATTTAATGAGAGTTTTTCAACGGCTTGGAATAGGTTTAAGGAAATGTTACATGAGTGTCCTCATCACGGTTTTTTCCGACTTGCATCAAATTGACACGTTTTACAATGGACTTAATGATCATGAAAGGGATTATCTAAATGCCGTCGCGGGTGGTAATTTTTTCTGTAAAACGGTTGAGGAAGCTTTGGTGATAATTGAGAATAGATATAAGGTGTATAGTCCTCGTAGCACGTCTAGTGTTCGTAAGGCTTCGTCTTCGGCTTCACCTTCTTTGTCTACTACCATCGATGCTTGCCAAATTGAGGCGAATTTGGAAAACAAAATCTTTGATAAGCTTAAAGGTCTTCTAATTGAATTCAAAGTTGGAGAACCAAATGCTCCCGCTACGGCTAAAGCGGTTGAGGTTTCATGCATGTATTGTGGTGGAGGTCATGATTTCTCCGAGTGCATTACCAACGGTGGTAACACTTCGAGTGCCTACGCGGCCACGGGAACTTACAACCAAAACGGTCAAGTTACCCGCTCTAATCAATTGACTCCACCGGGTTTTGGGACAAATAAAAATGCTAACAACAACTATCGAAACAATCAAGTTGGTTTCAAAAACAATTACAACAAGGGAAACTATGGTAATCAAGGGGCTAATAATCAAGTTTCAAACAAAAATCAAAATGATTTTCAAAACAACAACAAGAGTTTGCAAACTTTGAAAGATCTTCCAAATGAATTTGTTGAATACGCTAATGGGAACGATGCTAGGTTTGACAACATTTAAAGAGAAATCATTAGCCTAAGATCCGAGTTTAAGAACGACTTGAAGAAAGAGTTGAAAAATGAGTTAGCAAATGAGCTTAAAATCCATACAAACAAAATGGAAGGAAATGTAACTAGGTTACAACAAAACCAACAAAAAATGGAACAAGGGCAACATGAAATTAAGCAAGAAATGATTAAAGCCGAGAAGAGGCAATCCATGTTTGAGGATAAAATTTCATCTATGTTTGAGGCAATTATGTGTAAACCGTCTTCGAGTAGTCTTCCTAGCAACACCGTATCAAACCCTAAGGGTGAGATGAAAGTGATTACCACACGTAGTGGTAAGGCACTTAAGGAACCGACTCCTCAACCAATTTCTCCTACGGAGGATGCAATTGAGGAAGAACCCGAGGTGGTGGTCAAAAAGGAGCATGTCCAAATCCCACGAAGTACCGCTCATGCCACACCTACGGTTGACCCATTACCAACATTGGAACCCGAGATTCCAAAGGCTATGCCTATGCCTCAACCCACACCACCTTTGCCCTATCCATCGAGACTTAGAAAGGAGAAACGTCAAGAGCGCGACAATTACCAATTTGAGCTTTTTATGAAAATGTTTCGTGATTTGCACTTTAATGTGAGTTTCGCCGATGCTTTGGTCATGATGCCTCGATTTTCCGCTAACTTTAAGAGTATGTTGAACAACAAGGAGAAATTGCATCAATTGTCTAGTTGTTCATCGGTTTATCTTAATCGCATACCTCAAAAAGTCGGTGATCCCGGTAAATTCTTGATCCCTTGTGCAATCCAAGATATGGAGGAATGCTATGCCTTGGCCGATCTTGGTGCTAGCATTAACTTGATGCCACTTGCAATCTTCAAGTCGCTCAATCTTCCTAATCTTACTCCTTCACTAATGTCTATCGAGTTGGCCGACCATTCCACGATTCCCGCATGTGGATTGGCGGAAGACGTTTTTGTGAAAGTGGGAAAGTTCTATTATCCGGTAAACTTTATTGTTGTCGATATTCCCACGGATCCTCAAGTTCCTCTCATTTTAGGTCGTTCATTTTTAGATACGTCTATGGCTTTGATCGATGTTCATGCTAGAAAGATCACCTTACATTTCAACGACGAGGAACTTGTTATAAACGCAACTCAAAACTCTCAAATTTCTCATGTTTATTCCGTTGCAACCATAAACCTCGTTGATATGATTGACGTTTTTTGCGAGGAATTTTCACAAGAAGTTCTAGGTTTTGGTGATGATGAAAATAGTGGTAATCCCACTATGTTAGATCCCATTCTTGATAACTCGACACCAACCTTCACTCCATTTGAAGGTGGTGGTTTTACGTTGGAAGAATTCGATGTTCCACGTACTTGTAACGAAGACCTCGACAATGACGAGGACTTCTCGATTATCAAGGATTTTCTTAACGATTTCCCATTTCCTCCACCCGAGGAGGTTATGAGTATCGAGCCCAAATCTTCAATCGAGGAACCACCTATCCTCGAGTTGAAAGATTTACCTCCTCATCTCGAATATGTCTTTTTGGAGGAAGGCGAAAAGTTTCCGGTTATTATTGTGAAAGAACTTTCGGATGATGAAAAAACCGCACTTGTCGATGTTATAAAGGATCACAAAGGGGCAAGTGCGTGGAAGTTATCCGACATTAAGGGGATCGATCCCAGATTTTGTACCCACAAAATCTTAATGGAGGAGGATTACAAGCCCGCAATCCATTATCAAAGGAGGGTGAACCCCAAAATTCACGACGTCATCAAAAAGGAATTCCTTAAACTCCTTGACGCGGGAATGATTTACCCTATTTCCGATAGCCCTTGGGTGAGTCCTATTCATTGTGTCCCTAAGAAGGGAGGAATGACCGTTGTGCCAAACGATGCCAACGAGTTAATTCCAACTAGACTCGTGACCGGATGGAGAGTGTGCATTGACTATCGTAAGTTGAATGAAGCCACTCGTAAAGACCATTTTCCCTTGCCCTTCATGGACCAAATGTTGGAGCGTCTTGCGGGAAACGATTTTGTTAATGCAAGTAATGCCTAAAAACATTATTAGTGTTAACTAATCTTTCTTAGTTTTGATCACAACAAACCATACAACACATTTAGTGTAGAAACACAAAATGAATTATTTAACTAACACTATCATCAAGGTAATAATCATATCACTAATCTTTCTTAATCATACTTAGTGATCATTAAAATGATTATCCTTAAAACTCACTTTTGCTAATAAGACAAAAGACTTTTTTTAATAAACTTTCTTTTTTAGAAACTGTTTTATTAAAATGGAAAATGAAAATTTGAAAATGGCATATTCCAAATGCTGTTAGAATATCCTTTGAAGGGTTTAAATACCTCAGATATTCCCACCCCACTAAAAGACAAAAAAGGGAGCGGAGTCTAGTGGCGGTACCTTAAGTACCTACGCGGTACTTTAGCGATATGGTACCGCGGGGTGAGATAAGGTACCGCGCACAGATAGCCGTTATAGATCCGTTATACTTTGTCTCCTTTAAATAGTGGGTCAAATCTCATTTTCCAGCAAGCCTCTTGGACGTTTTTCTCAGCCCTCTTTCTATTTTCTATAGCATAATCATTAGTAAATGATCACTTAATTTGTTAAGGATGTTTACATATGATTCCTCTTGATCCCCTCCTTTACCATGTCCAATGAGAAGATCACTCACTCACTAGTGTAGTGATAAAGATGAATTTATGAGCTAGTCATATTCATCATTATACCTTTTTGTTTTAGGTCAATCCAATGTATTTATGAATACTTAGACTAGTTGTGTTCATCCAAGTTATTTGTGGATACTTGGATTTGTTGTGTACATCCATTGCATATGTGTTTGCTTGGATTTGTGTTGTGTAAATCCAAGCTACATGTGTGTACTTGGATAAGTCTAGTTGAGTTGTAATAGATTTGATTAGGAGTTCTCACTAAACTATAAAGTGATGTGGTTGTGTCTTGTGAGTTCTCACTAAACTTTAAAGTGATTAGTAGTTGTGTTGTGTGAAGTTCTCACTTAGCTTCAAAGTGAAGAGTCGTGAAGATTGGTTCTAGCTTTCGATTAGAACTCGACATCTAGCCTTGTGTCGTAAAATGGTGAAGTAGGCAACGTCGTGAAGATTGGTTCTACCTTTCGATTAGAACTCGACATCTAGCCTTGTGTCGTTAAATTGTGAAGTAGGCAACGTCGTGTAGATTGGTCCTAGCTAAAGATTAGGTCTCGACATTTAGCTTAGTGTCGAAAAATAATGTAAGCAACGATGTAAGGTTTTCTCCGCCGAGAAGGGAGCTTGTGGATATAGTGGAAATCTCGAGTAGGTGTACTCGAGGAGTAGAGTAGAAACGAGGATAGAGCCTCGTTGTCGAACCACTATAAATCTTGGTGTCTTCCCACTAGGTCGTTTCCTTCCTTGCTCTTTACTTATTTCATTATCATTATACTTGCTTATTATTCTTGCTAGTGCATTTCAATTGAACCTAATCATTATGCAACTTAGCTTTAAGTAAAAGATAGTTTTGATACAAACCAAATTGAAAGCAACTTTAATTTGGTCACCAATCGAAGAGAAACTATTCAACCCCCCCCCCCCCCCCCTTCTAGTTTCTACAATTGGTATCAGAGAGATGGTCACTCAAGATCTTTGAAGTATATTGTACTTTAAAACTTGGATCGATCCATTGTCTCCTCAAATTAGAAGGTCTAGTTGCACTAAAGTTTCTCTTTGGTCAAAACTATGTTTTCTTTGAAAAATAGGTCTTTTAATTGATAACATTGCATCCCACTTAAGATTAGTAGCCTTTATGCATTTTAGATATACTCTTGAAATGTATCTACTAGTTTGCATCTTGCTTTGTGTAGGTACTCATGAAGATCAATCACTTAATTGGTTGTGGATTGAGTTACTTGCACTTGTAGAAGAATCATTTTCATTGATCTTTAACATCTTTGAATAATGATACCAAGATGATTGGGAATGATACTAGTCCTTGAAGACTTAGTACTCATCATAGTCATTGATTAGGCTTAGCACTTATTCCTTCATGGATTGCTCTTTGTGGCCAAGGTACGCTCCCGTTCTTCCACACGCCCTTTGATCATTCTTTTGATCATTACTTGACTATGTGCTTGTTCTCGGCATCCTTGCCTTGACATTTATTTGTGGTTTGTGTTCCTTTTCTTTTATCCTCTCAAACCTTCATTGCTTGGATACTTGACTCACTATGGTGATGTAGAGTGAGTTAGTAGAAGCTTAAAGTATCAAGCATGATTTCCATGGTTTGCACCCATACGGTTAGTAGGCCCTTTGTGGGAGGGAAAGTGAATTAATACTTTGCTCATATTTTAGTTTAGACTAAGACTATTATTGAAAGTGATCTTAGTTTAGACTTGAATAATTGCTTTATGCTTATTCATTACCAAAGCCGTTTATCGTTTCGCGGGAAAGGCACGTCTTAAACCACTATATATGACACAAGCTCTTCGTTTCATCTACTTGAAGATTGTCATTAATCCCTTGAGCATTGATCCTAGTCTTGATTCACTTCTCTTGACTTCTCTCCACTTAGTCATTTTGCTACGAGTAGTCGTTTGTCCGTTTCGGTTCCTTTCGATCTTGATTTAACTCGTAATCCTTCATTAAGGCATATTGCTTAGTGTTATGATGATCCAATGATATTCTAAAAGGCTCATGATTTAATTTTAAGTATTTTAGAAAAACTGGATTTTCAAAATTTGGCATTTTTCAGAGATAGAAACCTGCCTCTGTAGGCGGTTCCTTATCTCCGCGGCTCAAACCCGCGGTACCTTATCGATAAGGTACCGCGGGCAGTAACTTTTGTCAGAGCGCCAGTTTGTGTTTTTTATTCTTTTTCAAACCAAACTCTCTCTCTCCCAAAAACACACAGCCGACGGGTTTTACCTTTTCCACCATTGTTGAAGCTTCCAAAACCTTCAATCACTCAAATTAATTGATTCCAAGTTGTGGGTTTCACTCATCCTTCATCTAACATCAATTAATTGTAAGTATTTTCTTTCAATTTCATCTATTTTGTTCTAGGGTTCATCCTTTCATAATTGGGGATTTTTAAAATTGAAATTGAATTAAAACCTTAATGGGAATGTGGGTTGACATGGTAATCTTACTATGATTCCTTAGGTTGATATTCATTAAGATTTCACTAAAACCCACTTATAGAACAAATCCGAATTTAGGCCAAATGATTTTGGTTGAATGATGGATTTGAGATGAACCCATGAAAAAGTAGGTAATGACATTGTTAATGCTTACCTAAAAACTTTGTTTTGAAAAACCAATGTTCTAGTCCATTGTTGATCTAACATAGATCATGTGTTCTTGGTTAATGATGGAATAGACACATTGTGAACATGAAAATGATATGGATTCAATCCTATGTTTGTCAAGAAATTGATATAACACATTTTCATTTTTCGTTTTCCTTTTTGATTTTCATATGAGTGATTGGAGAAATATTGTCTTGTGTTTATAATTAGGTACTAATCATGCCTTCACAATACCAAAAGGATCATCAACTCACCAAACAGTATATGCCAAACCTATCCGACTTTTGTCACTCAACTCACCTTGCCCATACTTTTTCTTCTCTCCAATCCCGTTGCTTTCATGAGGGTAGAGTTATCCAAGAGGATATCAAGAATTATGTCTACATCAAATCCATGTTTGAACACATTTGATTTGATTGTTTGTTGAACATTAAGGAAGACATCTATCCTCGATTCCTTTTGGAGTTCTTTAGCACATACTCTGTCATTGAAAACAATGATGGAATATTTGTTAGGTTCATCTTGAAAGATCAACTCATTCAATACTCTCTCGAAGTGTTTGGTCAAATTCTTGATGTACCATTTGTAGGCACTTGTCGCTTCACGAATAAATGGAAGCTTAGTGCTCTCCTTGAAACCGACAATTGTCCTCCAAATGATCATGAGGAAATTGATCTTGACTTCATTGTCGACGTTGTCTCCAAAGAGCGTAATCGACCCGTTAAGAGAAGCCTTCATACTAATGTACGTTCGGTGAAACGTCATGAGGTTCTCTTGAGCGACCTTAATGATAATATGGTTCAATGGACCAATATCCTTAGGGAAAATGTGTTTTGTCTTGGTGGAAACCGGGATCATGTTCCGGCGAGTTTAGTTCATATGTTATATTGCATCTTTACCAACACCAATTACAATTTGGCATATTTTATCGCTCAACGGATCAATTATGCTATTCACAAGCCTAAAACAAACCTCCCTTACGCAATGCTTCTCGCTCGCCTTTTTAAAAGGGTTGGCCGTGATTTTCCAAATCTTGATCTTTCTCAATTTCATCCGGTCAAACGGGTCATGCTACCTATTCGAGAGGTGTATAAGAGAAAGACAAGATCTGACCGTAAATCCGATCAACAAGAGCTCAGTGATGAGGACATGGACATGCCAACAAGTGATGGTGATGGCATTGGCACAAGTGCTCCCATTGACTCTTCGAGTTCTTCTCACCATTCCACAAACTCATTCGTGGATGGTTTAGATGAAATTGCTTCCCCTCCCCACCATTCCTCTAGTGAAGTTCCTAATAATCTCAATTTGGAGGAACTTTACCGTCAAAATCTTCGAACCCGAGGTGATTTGCATGAACACCGGATTGAGTCAAGAAGGGGAATCAAGTATTTGGGAAAAATGATCAAGGATTTAAGCAAGAAAAGGAGGTGAAGACTTTGTAGTGTGTCAAAGTTTGGTTATCTTTTGCAGCTTAAACATTTGCTTATTAACACTTTGGTTTAGGTGTTTATTTACTTATGTTAATTGTTTGGATTACTATTTACTTTGATCCTAAACATTTATTATGCCATCAGGTTTGTGTTTTACATAGCTTTGTGCATGCCATATGATAGTTAGCTTATTAAATTATGATCTGTAGTTAACTTTGGCTTGTGAAACCTTTGGGAAAAATCTGGGTTTATCAAAAAAAATGGAATGGGAAATTTTTTAGAACCTTCTGGTCGCGGTTCCATATCGACCCGCGGTTCCTTATCGATAAGGTACCGCCGGTCCTAGATAAGGAACCGCCGGCCACTGTGCACGACAACATCTCTGCTTTACACTGTTTTCTTAATTTTGTGTAAACCTTGCATGATTTTCAGTAATAAACTGCACATTTCCTAAACTAGGGTATCTAAATTCATTATTCACCTAAAATGATTTTAACCCATTACTAGTTTGGATCATCCCCTCAACCATTTAAACCCACCTTGTTTGCCATGTTCTTCACACATCAAACATACTTCCCTAAACCTTAAACCACCCTAATCAACCATGGTGTGTACCAAAACCTCAAACACTTCCAAGACCTCCACCCCAAGAAAAACACTCAAAATAAGAGTTAAGGTAGCTAAGCCTAACTCTTCACCTTTCCATACACCTAAGAATGAGAATTCTCATATCCTCATTTCTTCATCACCTTCCCCACCTCTTGCACCATGCAAGACCTCCTCCACCCATGGTACTAACCACTCCATTGGTTCTACCTCCTCTTCATTCATTTCTAGAATGAATGAGCTTTCTTCACCCTTCACTCCAAGTGCACCCTTGGAAGTGACCACACAACCTCAACCAATCCAAAGCATTCCTTTTGGGAATGACTTTGATGACTCTTTGGTGACTTCACCATTTACCCCTCACAACTCACCCATTTCACCAACCTTGGAGGATTTACCTCCACACTCACCCATTTCCCCTTTGGGGAACATGCCTCCACTTTCACCCACATCACCCTTGGAGAACTTGCCTCCTCCACCTCCACCCAACTCAAACATCCCAATTTTGAGTGTCCCACTTCCCCTCCTCTTGGGTGATCCTTACTTTGGGTTTCAACAAACTCATGTTCCTAGATGTCCATGTTGTCTCTACAACCACTTCCTCATCCAAAACCTAAGGATGGATATGTATGGACTACATAGGGGTTTGCAAGATCTCTTGCTTACTTTGTTCTCCATGCCTCCTCCTAGGAGATGAATGATGGAGTCATTTCATAATAAGAGTTTTCAACAACAAGCCAAAGAAAACTATTTATCTAGATTTCATGATAAGCTAGCTATGTATTAGTTAGTTTTATTTATCTTTGTACTTGTTTCACTAATGAATGTTTTATGTTGTTGACTTATGGATTTAGCTTTGTGTGATTCTATCTTTTTGTGCACACTAATCAACTTTAATTTGAAATTAAAATTGAACCTAAATCTATCACAACCTCTAAACTTGACTAAAATTGGTTCAAAATGATATCAAAATTATTTTGTCACCCTTTGTCAAGACATTCTTTGTGAATGTGTTGCTTTATGCAACCCTAGCATATTTTGGTTCGAATAGAGGTAAAAATCCAAGATTTGCAATTTTTTTGAAAAAGTCTTAGTTTTTCCCAAAACCCAGGAAAAACATTGGTTAAAGTCCACTGGACGCGGTTCCTTAAGGACCCGCGGTTCCTTAGCGATATGGAACCGCCGGCCCATATAAGGTACCGCGGCCAGAATGTGACTTTTGACGAATTTTTGGTCAAAACCTTTAAACCATATTCCCAGTCAAGATTCCTTGTTTACTCAAATTGACTAAACATCCCTTGACAATACACATTTTGTATTCAAATTCTTACCTTGATTACACTTTACTTATACCCCAACCTTGAGATTTAATTCTCACACCTTCCCAACCTTGAGAATTCATTCTCACATAACCTTTAGATATCATTCTCACACTCTCACAATGCCTAACTCCTACATCCCTAACCTTGACATTTCTTTGTCACAACCCCACTCACCCAAAGCTTCCTCTTCCAAGCTTTCAAAGAAACCGAAAATCTCTATTCGACCCGTTTGGGTTAAGAAGAATGAACCATCTTCGTCCAAACCACCTAAATACCCTACCTTCTCTCCAATCAAGTATTGGAATGAGACTTACACCATAAACCCCATCACCGGAGCAAAAGAACATGTTCCACCACCACCACAATCCTTCAATACCCCCCAACTCAATGACCTTTCCACCTTCCCAAACCTCACAAGGCATTGTGAAAACATTCCCAAACCCTTTACCCCACCACCACCAAACCCTAAGTTTGATGCCATACCCACATCAAACGATTTTGTGTTGCATCATGGATCCTCGTGTGATTGTTGCCGATTTCAACAAATTGAACTTGCTCATGTGTATGAGAAGTTAAATTTTCTTGAATTCCTCCTCACTCGACCTCCTATTCAAGTTTTCATTCCGGTGGACAAAACTTCGAATGATGCATCGTCGTCTTTTTAGTTTTATTTTATTTTTAGCAATCTTGGAAAATATCACTATTAGACTAGCCTATGCTTAGTGGTTTATTTTCCATATTTATTGCTTTTAGATACTCATACTATGTGTATGACTATCCTCTTTGTTGTATTTTGTTTTTACTTTTGTGTTATTTGTGTGCTATCTAATTAGTTCTTTTTTTTTGAGTTGATCTTGGTTAAATTTTTACAATTGCTTATGGGTGATTCCATCAATTCTAAAGCTTTAACCCATTGACAAGCTTATCATCTTCATTTTATTGAAGTTTGATTTTGTCAATTACCTCTTTGGACGTACTTAGCAAAATACTTGCTTCTAATTTGAGATTTCTTCTCTTTCTCCCTCTCAAGTTACTTAGTAGGTAGTGATCATATATACATTGGTGTTTCTTTCCTTTCTACTAACCTTTGTGTAGCATGTCACCTTAGCTCACAAACTTGGTGCCCCAAGCAAGGGGGAGCAACCACCAAGGGGGAGCTACTAGCAAAGTTCGATGCACTTCAAAGACTTATGCTAACCTTTTTGCTACGACAAAGGGGGAGAAATGATAGTGATAAACTAGTTAATAATTCCATAGTTTGTGTTTATACGTAAATGAGTTTATCATTTGTCGTAATCAAAAAGGGGGAGATTGTTAATGCAAGTAATGCCTAAAAACATTATTAGTGTTAACTAATCTTTCTTAGTTTTGATCACAACAAACCATACAACACATTTAGTGTAGAAACACAAAATGAATTATTTAACTAACACTATCATCAAGGTAATAATCATATCACTAATCTTTCTTAATCATACTTAGTGATCATCAAAATGATTATCCTTAAAACTCACTTTTGCTAATAAGACAAAAGACTTTTTTTAATAAACTTTCTTTTTTAGAAAATGTTTTATTAAAATGGAAAATGAAAATTTGAAAATGGCATATTCCAAATGCTGTTAGAATATCCTTTGAAGGGTTTAAATACCTCAGATATTCCCACCCTACTAAAAGACAAAAAAGGGAGCGGAGTCTAGTGGCGGTACCTTAAGTACCTACGCGGTACCTTAGCGATATGGTACCGCGGGGTGAGATAAGGTACCGCGCACAGATAGCCGTTATAGATCCGTTATACTTTGTCTCCTTTAAATAGTGGGTCAAATCTCATTTTCCAGCAAGCCTCTTGGACGTTTTTCTCAGCCCTCTTTCTATTTTCTATAGCATAATCATTAGTAAATGATCACTTAATTTGTTAAGGATGTTTACATATGATTATCCTCTTGATCCCCTCCTTTACCATGTCCAATGAGAAGATCACTCACTCACTAGTGTAGTGATAAAGATGAATTTATGAGCTAGTCATATGCATCATTATACCTTTTTGTTTTAGGTCAATCCAATGTATTTATGAATACTTGGACTAGTTGTGTTCATCCAAGTTATTTGTGGATACTTGGATTTGTTGTGTACATCCATTGCATATGTGTTTGCTTGGATTTGTGTTGTGTAAATCCAAGCTACATGTGTGTACTTGGATAAGTCTAGTTGAGTTGTAATAGATTTGATTAGGAGTTCTCACTAAACTATAAAGTGATGTGGTTGTGTCTTGTGAGTTCTCACTAAACTTTAAAGTGATTAGTAGTTGTGTTGTGTGAAGTTCTCACTTAGCTTCAAAGTGAAGAGTCGTGAAGATTTGTTCTAGCTTTCGATTAGAACTCGACATCTAGCCTTGTGTCGTAAAATGGTGAAGTAGGCAACGTCGTGAAGATTGGTTCTACCTTTCGATTAGAACTCGACATCTAGCCTTGTGTCGTTAAATTGTGAAGTAGGCAACGTCGTGTAGATTGGTCCTAGCTAAAGATTAGGTCACGACATTTATCTTAGTGTCAGAAAGTAATGTAAGCAATGATGTAAGGTTTTCTCCGCCGAGAAGGGAGCTTGTGGATATAGTGGAAATCTAGAGTAGGTGTACTCGAGGAGTGGAGTAGAAACGAGGATAGAGCCTCGTTGTCGAACCACTATAAATCTTGGTGTCTTCCCACTAGGTCGTTTCCTTCCTTGATCTTTACTTATTTCATTATCATTATACTTGCTTATTATTCTTGCTAGTGCATTTCAATTGAACCTAATCATTATGCAACTTAGCTTTAAGTAAAATATAGTTTTGATACAAACCAAATTGAAAGCAACTTTAATTTGGTCACCAATCGAAGAGAAACTAATCAACCCCCCCCCCCCCCCCTTCTAGTTTCTACAGATTTCTATTGCTGTTTAGATGGTTTTTCCGGTTACTTCCAAATTCCCATCGATCCTCGTGATCAAGAGAAAACTACGTTTACGTGTCCATATGGAACGTTTGCCTATCGTAGAATGCCACTCGGACTTTGTAATGCACCAGGAACCTTTCAAAGGTGCTTGATGGTTGTTTTTCATGATATGATCGAGAAGACGATGGAAGTCTTCATGGATGACTTTTCCGTGTTTGGTTGTTCGTTCACTTCGTGTTTGTCGAATCTTGAGAGAATGTTGAAGCGTTGTGAGGAAACCAACCTTGTGCTTAATTGGGAAAAATGTCATTTTATGGTTAAAAGTGGAATCGTCTTAGGGCACAAGGTTTCAAAATCGGGGATTGAGGTAGATCAAGCTAAGGTAGACGTCATCGCCAAATTACCTCATCCCAAAACCGTTAAGGGAGTTTGGAGTTTCCTAGGCCACGCGGGCTTTTATTGTCGATTCATCAAGGATTTTTCAAAGATCTCTCGACCTATTACACATCTCCTTGAAAAAGAGGCACGTTTTGTCTTTGACGAAGATTGTGTACGAGCCTTTGAAATCCTTAAGAGGAAACTTACCGAAGCTCCCATTCTTGTTGCTCCCAATTGGAACCTCCCCTTTGAGCTCATGTGTGACGCTAGTGACTACGCTATTTGGGGCCGTATTGGGGCAACGTCATGAAAAACACTTCTTGCCTATCCACTATGCTAGCAAGACGATGATCGAGGCTCAACTAAAATACACTACAACGGAGAAGGAGTTCCTTGCCGTGGTGTATGCATTTGAGAAATTCCGACCTTATCTCGTCTTGACGAAATGCATAGTGTATACGGATCATTCGGCTATCAAGTATCTTATGGCTAAACAAGATGCTAAGCCGAGATTACTTCGTTGGATTCTCCTCCTTCAAGAATTTGATCACAAAATTGTTGACAAAAAAGGATCCGAGAATCTAGCGGCCGATCATCTTTCTCGTTTGGAAGATCCTCACCAAAGTGTTTACGAGCCCAAGGAAATCACCGAAACATTTCCGCTCGAGACACTTAGTGTAGTGAATTCTAAGCTTGATACTTCCACCCCATGGTTTGCGGACATCGCAAATTACCATGCGGGTAACTTCATCATCAAGGGTATGACGACTCAAGAAAAACGAAAATTCTTTCGTGACGTCAAATTCTACTTTTGGAACCACCCTTACTTGTTTCGAACTTGTGCGGATCAAATTATTTGACGTTGTGTCTTTGGTACCGAAGCTTCTAACATCCTTAGAGCTTGCCACGAGGGACCCATGGGTGGTCAGCATGGTGCTAATCTCACGGCTAAGAAGGTCTTTGATGCCGACTTCTTTTGGCCTACTATTTACCGAGATGCACATGAGCTTGTGAAGTCATGTGACTCATGCCAACGACAAGGAAAAGCCTCACAAAAAGATGAAATTCCACAAAATATCATCCAAGTGTGTGAGATCTTTGACGTTTGGGGCATCGACTTTATGAGGCCGTTCCCATCGTCTCGTGGTAATAAGTACATCCTTGTCGCGGTTGACTACTTATCTAAGTGGGTGAAAGCTAAGGCTTTGCCCACCAATGATGCTCGTGTGGTAGTCAAGTTTTTGAAAAGCTTGTTTTCTCGGTTTGGAACCCCTCGTGCGATCATAAGCGATTGTAGAACCCATTTTTGTAACGAACAATTCGAAAGAGTCCTAAGGAAATATGGGGTTACACATCGGCTTTCTACGGCTTCTCACCCACAAACGAGTGGGCAAGTCGAGGTTTCAAACCGAGCGTTGAAGAGGATCTTGGAGAGATCCGTTGGGGAAAACCGACAATCTTGGTCGGATAAGTTGGACGATGCTTTATGAGCCTTTAGGACCGCTCATAAGACGCCCATTGGGTGCACTCCTTATAAGCTTGTGTATGGGAAAAATTGTCATTTGCCAATTGAATTAGAACACAAGGCTTATTGGGCCCTAAAGCATTGTAATGATGACATGGAGACCGCGGGAAAACACCGGAAAATGCAATTAAATGAATTGAATGAATTAAGGGATATTGCTTATGAAAATTCATTGATTTATAAAGAAAAGACTAAAACATTGCATGATTCTAAAATTAAAAACCGGGTTTTTAACATTGGGGATCAAGTTTTGATTTTTAATTCTCGTTTGAAAATCTTTTCCGGTAAGTTGAAATCCCGTTGGTCCGGTCCATTCACCGTGACTCAAGTATTTCCATATGGGACCATCGAGCTAGCTCAAAATGATGGCCCCAATTTCAAGGTGAATGGACATAGGTTGAAGCACTACTTTGGCGGGGAAGTTCCATCCGTGAACTACCTCGACCAAATCACCTTCCCCAATGATAATTAGTATCGAGGGGACCGAGTCGAGCTCATGACTCGGTAATAAAAAACGAGGTTCCTTGTGGGGGAGTCCCATGCTTATCCTATGTACATATTATCGCTTTTATAATGTAGTAACGTGTGGGGATTTGTGCCCTTCCAACCTTTGTTCCGTGGTTATTTGTGAAATGTGGATTTTAGATGATCATTATCTTCACGATTGGAGCCTCTCGTGTTCATTTTATGGGAGCACTCGATCGTTTGCTTTGAAGACTTTCTCAATATCCATGATATATCCTTTTGATGTTCTAACCTTAGGTTTATAGCACACTTCATAAACGGCTTTAAATTTAACGGTTACACCCTTTCCATGCTAGATTAGGCATTCGACTACGTCTCTAGTATGGGGGTGTTTGCACCCCTAGACTCGAAACATTGAGGACAATGTTTAACTTTAGTATTGGGGGGGGGGGGGTGAATAGATACTTGTCTTGCCAAACCTTCACGCTTTCCAAAGTTTATCTTTTTGTTTATCGTTTTGTTGTAAAATAAGGCTAAAAATGGCCAAATTTTAAATTTTTTCTCATGTTTTATAAGTGTTTGAAGACACGAATGTAGATTTTCCGATGGTGAGAATAAGAGTAATTTTTGACTCTACCGTGTGTGTTGAGCAATTAGCTTTGATTCCTTAACTTCACATTAGGCTAAGTCTCTTAAATGAGGACGAGAAATGATAGGGTTAATTATAAGTTACTATGCTAAACGTAGAGTACTCGTATTCTTTCAAAAACTCATGTGTTCTCGTTGTTTGCTTATTCTCCCTTCGCTTGTAAATATTTTTTGCTTAATAAATATTGACTTAGCGGTTTAGTCTTGATTGCTGGATCTCTAGTCTTTTCTAGTAGCTTCCGTGTAATTAAATTGGGAAGACAATAAGGTATCGCCAGCGTCACGGTTTTGAAGTATTGGCACCCGAATAATCGAAAGCTTCACCCAATAATAAGATTTCAAGTGCTCACCTAAATCAAGAAAACAATTTGAAGCCCACAAAGCCGAAAAATCTATGCAAAATTGAAAGTGAATCAAGCCTTAATCTTTGAAGCTTTAAAGATCCAAAATTCGCCTTTAGCGTGAGGATATATGTCTTTGGCTAATAAAACCCACCGATGAGGTGGATAATAAAAGGCAAGGCAAGACCGAAGTCATAATAAAAGCTTCATGGCGAAGTTGAATAAAAGATGGAACTAAACCTATGATAATAAGGCCCTTCCGTTAGGGGGCGTATAAAAGTCTTGGTAATAAGTCTCATGTTCAAAACCGTTATAAAACCGTGTTTATCGATCCTTCTTGTTGACTTGATTTTTTGACATCGTTGTCTATTAGGAGGGGTTATTGATTTGATGGTCTTGGTTACACCGTTAGGACTCTATTTTTAGACCTAAATCTCTATTATCGCATAAGTCAAACAATGTATCCTCGTGAAACACTCAAGACAAAATAAAATATAAGAGATACAACTTAGAAAATTGGGAGGATAAGTACGTGATTAGGGCATATGAGTAGTGTTAGAATTACTAACTTATAATGACAATGATCTCGTTGCACGCTTGGCATGGAATTGGGGTGAAAATCGAGGACGATAAAATTATTTCTAACGAAGCATTCACGTGCTCTTATTCTATGAACCTAAACGTCCCACTTTGCGATGAAAATCATACATTATGTCTAAAACGCAAGTAGTAGTAGTAATAGTAGTGGTGTAGCTAGTTTATCATTCAATAAAGTGAATAAAAATGAATTTTGGAGATGCTACGATACCTTATTCTAGCATTGCGTGAGGGCACGGCAATGGTTTAGTATGGGGGAGTGATGAAACTGCTTTTATACATAGTCTCATCCTCCAAAAAGGGCTTTAAATGCATTAAATATCATCAAAATACCCCAATATATGCTTGTGTTTGTTGCTTGTGTATTTTAGGTACGGATATTGAGAAAATGACAAAAGATCACAAGAATCATGCAAAAACGAACACGGGAAACAAAGCCGCACATTGAACCAAGCCCTAATGAAGAATTTTCCAAGAAAACCCTTGAAGATTTGAAGATTTATGAAGAAGGGCCCTCCACTTTGAAGAATTGGCAATTTTAGTCCCTCAACAAAACTAAAATGTCAATATTATTCCTTCTCAAAGTCAAACATACGAAGAAGGACTTCAAGTTACAAGAATTACAAATTTGGTCCTTTGAAAATATCAAAATTACCAAAAGGACCCTTGACTTTGAAGAAATGGAAAAAATGGTCCCTCATTAATCATGACTTGGCAATTTCAGTCCTCCAAGAAGTCAAACAAACAAGTCAAGACCATCATCTATGAAGAAAATGCCAAATCAGTTCTTCAAGAATGAAGAATTGGCAAGAAATACCCCTGAAAATAATTTGGAAAAGTATTTGGGGCAAAAGTGTGAAAACCAAAACTTTATTTACAAAGGAAAACGGATTTGGGTGTATTATTTACAAAGTGAAAGGAGAATAGAAGATGAGGGGAGTAAGTTGCCAAGACATGATAGTTACCTTAACCAGTGTCATGAAGACACGTGTCCCACTCAACCAAACCCACCAATGGGAGCTCTCCCTGGCTCCACATCATCTTCCACTCACAACCGTTTAACCAAACCTTAATTAATTATTTAGTTAAGGCGCTAAACACCCTTTTTAAACACAAAAGTAGATCAAACCTGTGTTCTTGAAGTTCATACGCAAATTTGGGTATTTGCTTAATACTTGATAATACCCCTTAAATCACTCCAGATTTGTGATTAAGGTGAGACTAAACCCAACCCCACCTTAAACCCTTGGCCACGTCATCATACCAGCTCACATGATAAACCCTTCTACACCACCTTTGGGGAAAATGCCAAAATGGCCAGCAAATCCAACGCCCAAGATTTGGCTTCAATCCTAAGCTTTCTTCTAAGCCTTTGATCACATTTGCAGCTATGACACCTCACACAAACAGCCAATTCTCTTCACATGATGCCAAGATACTCAAGCTACTCAAGGGGCATTTTGGGACTTCTACTGCATTAGGGTTCACGTTTTATTGCTTTCTAGTCATCACTTGTAGCCTATATAAGGCATATGACTCATTACATTTCAGTTTGCTCTTGAATTTTCCTTTGTTCAAAATTCTGTAAATCCATATTCAGTTTAATGAAATATGTTTGAATATTTGAAGAAAACTCAAGTGCCTTTGTTGTTTACTGCTTATTATTGTTATTTGTTTGCTAATCTTGAATCCAAAAACCTGTTTTCAAAAGGAGTGTGCAAAAGTTTGCACATTTTCCACTTTTCTTGATATTTTGCTAAGTCTTGTTCAAACCTTGGAATTCTTGGGCTATAAAGCTTATCATAGCATCCGGATATTAAGTTATCAAGGTGTGGTGAAGCCTATAACTTGGGGATAATCAAGTGTGGGGAACTAAGGTTGCATTAATCAAGAATTTTTCATTTTTCTGATTTTTATATTATGCTCTTAACCTTGTTGAATCTTAGCAGGCTTTATTGTGGAACCTTGTGCTTGTGCTTGTTCTTGCTAGCACATAAGCTCAAAATTCGTGGGTGTGGATGTACATCCATGAGGTTTGCATACTTAATCTCAAAATCTGATAAAATATTGAATATTTGTGATATTTGTGTGTTGCTTGTGTTCTTGTGAGTTTTGTGGCTTAATCTTGCTTGAATTTGCATATCTCATCTGTTATTGTGCTAATTTGGGCTTGGGCGGTCTTGGATAACACTTTTGATTTGAAAATTTGATTTTGAAAAGTTAACCGGGTTTTTGGATTACCTGTTTAAGATCATAAGTGGATATTGTGTTGTTAGAAGTTTGTGTTATTGTTTGGTATCTGTTAAATACTTGGTTGAGTGCTATTTGCTGCAAGTTTTTGGGTTTAAAACCTCAAATCAAACATTATGCTATATCTCATTGAATTTAACTGTTTTTGACCTAAGATTTTGGTAAAATCTAGAATTTATGCATGCTTAGGGTTAAAAGTTGTTAAATCATCATTAATATAACATATGTGATAGATATGAGTGATTGAATTTGGCTTGTTGGTCAATTGCATCAGCAAAAGTAAAAACTGCTTGTGTTAGTGTTCATCAGTAACCTTCATCTGCTTGAATCTTGATTTAGGCCTTGTATCATTGCATGAAACTTGTTTAAACTTGTTCATTTAAGTTTATAATAGCTTGTGTATGCTTTTGGTGTAATTTGGTTGGCTGAAATTCGCTAAAACAGCTTATAAGTGTTCAACTGCTTATTTGTTTATGTCTGTGCTAGATCTGGTGATGTTTTGATTAAACTGTACTAATTGGCTGTTAGTGATTGTGATTTCTTGATTGTTATTGACTCCTCTTGATCCACTGATCACTTGGGTGCCTTTGTGTAACAAAAAGTCAAACAAGTCAAGCAATGGAAACTTTTCCCACTGCTTAGACACCAAAACTAGCCCCTGCTAGTGTTAATTTGCATTCAGCTTATTAATAAGCCATATTGGCTTATCCAGACCTGCAACAACTTATTTTTTGTGATCAATCTTCATCATTTGACCCATTTGTTTGAACTGGAGTTTATTAGACTTTGACTTTAACTTTTAGCTAGAAAACCAACTCATTTGACTTTTTCATAAGTGATTATTTGCTTATTTCAGCTTATTGAGTGAACTTATTTGAAAACTTTTTGTTGATTAAGCTTATTTAAGTCATTAAAAGCTTTTGAAACTTGAATCAGCTTTTGGGTGGCCTAGAACTCAAAAACTACTATTTTGTCGTTTTCTGTAGATTGCTTATTGCATTTTCAAGCTTATTCCTTGGACTTTTTTCAAATTTCTTTTTACAGAAGTCTTAAGCAACTCAAAACAAGCTTGTGTGTCTAATTTGAGCTTATGGCATCAGCTTATAGCTTAATGGGCCAAAAAGCCCATTAAGAATAAGCTGTTTGATATAAGTCAGCTTATTTCATATTTTTAGCTTTTGGGCCTTTGAAAAATTGTGTTCAGAATCAAATTTTGAGTCAAATAGGAGTTTTTGGGCTTAATTGGACAACATTTTTCTTATTGGGCCTTAATAAGCCCATTAAGGGGTCTGTTTGGACTTTTGGCCCATTTGGAGGCCTATTAGGGGTATTTTGTAATTTCAACTTCATTTATGTATTATTTAGGTTAAATTAAGCTAGTTTGCAAGTTTTTAGAATTTTTTATAAATTTTGGATTTTTAATATTATTTTATTATTAAAAATTAAAATTTAGATTTTTCAAATTTTTATATTTTTCTTAGGTTAAATACATTAAGTTAGGAATTTCAAAACTTTTAGAATATTTTTATTGTTCTTAGATTAACTTTTATAATTATTTTAAGTTTTAATAGTTTTAATTGTTTTTAAATAGTTTTAATTAATTTAAAAAATTTTAAAAATAGTTTTAAATTAATTTAGGTCATTTTAGAGGTTTACAGTTGAAAAAATCTCATTTTGAGCTTTTTGTTAATTAAATTGATTTTTAGGGCTTTAATTAGCATTAAAAATCATTATTTAATTAAATAAAAGGTTTGGGTGATTTTTGATTTTTTGTAAACTCTAATTACATTATTTAGGATTTATTGCAATTTTCTAGGAATTTTTAGGTTAAATTTTTAATTTTGGTACTTTTTACGGTTTTACGTGTACGACACTTTCGTCTTAGTTTAATCCGTCATCGTAACCGTCATTCTCTTCTTATCTCATTTCTATTTTCTTTTCTCATAATCATATAATCACAAAGTTAATAATCTCTCTACACAACACACTAGCCTCCTTGAGAAAGATCCCCACTTTGGGTCATAACTCGTGGTTTTCCTAAATCACTTGTGTGCTTAACCTAATTACGCTCTTTTTCCTAAAAGACGTAAAAACTCAACTATCAGTACCTAAGGCTCGTTGGAAAGCCTTCCAAAAGTTTGATGTGAACCTACCATCTCGATCACAGATTATCGACACTGGTATTCCATGTTTGGTCACAATCTCCTTCAGGTACGTTTTTGTTAGTCTTGCAAGGGAATCGTTCTCCCTAATTGGCAGGAAATGAGCGGACTTGGTGAGTCGGTCGACGATTACCCAGATAGTATCGTAACCGTGGGAGGACTTTGGGAGTTTGGTGACAAAGTCCATGGTGATGTTGTCCCACTTCCATTTCGGTATCTCGGGTTGTACAAGTAAACCCGATGGTCTCTGGTGTTCAGTTTTGACACGTGCACAGGTCAAACACTTCTGAACGTAGGTGGCAATGTCGGATTTCATATTTGGCCACCAATATAACTTCTTCATATCCTGATACATCTTTTCAGATCCGGTATGTATAGAATATTTCGACTTATGAGATTCGTGCATGATCACGTTCCTCAAGTCTCCATAACAAGGTAACCAACTTCGTCCGTGAAGGCATAGGGTTCCATCTGCTCTAGGTTCTAACTTCTCCTTACTAAGATCAGTTCTGAGCATTCCCCCGACGTCTTCCTTCACGAGGTTTTCAGGTAATTGGGCTTGAGTCTGAGCTTCCAAAATCTGTTTGGGTAGATCTAAACTAATTGTCATAACTAATGCCCGAACTCTCATAGGAGGGTCCGTTTCCTTACGACTTAAAGCATCAGCAACCACGTTTGCTTTAGCTGGGTGGTATTTGATCTCGCAGTCGTAGTCGCTCAGCAACTCAATCCAACGACGTTGTCTCATGTTCAGCTCCTTCTGATCGAATATGTGTTGCAAACTTTTATGGTCAGTATGCACTGTGCACTTTGTTCCGTATAGGTAATGTCTCAAGATTTTGAGAGCAAAAACTACGGATCCAAGTTCTAGATCATGAGTGGTGTAATTCTTCTCATGCTTCTTCAGTTGTCTTGAAGCATAGGCGATCACTTTCATCCTCTGCATCAATACTGCACCTAAGCCCTTGTGTGAGGCATCACAGTATACAACGAAATCATCGTTGCCTTAGGCAAGGCCAGTATGGGTGCACTGCATAACTTCTGCTTGATCAGTTGTGATAGGTGTGTAAACACCCATCCTTTTTACCACTTAACTACAATAATAACCAAGCCAAAACGTGTATTTTATGTCGTAAATGTCGGAATTATGCGTGGTTTGTGTTTTTGTTGTGATTTAGGACGAAAATGTGAAAAAGGGAGAAAACACGGGCATTCACGGGCTTTTATCGAAGAAAAAGACAAAAGACGAAGTCAACAAATCAAGAGTGCAAAAAGAACGGAAGTCCAAGACCAATTCTGAAGATTTATCGAAGAAAAAGTCAAAAGACGGAAGTTTACTAAAAGCCGAAGAACTCAAGTCTTATTTATGAAGAAATTCAAGACGAGTTTAAAGAAATCCCGAGACAAAGTCATTAAAGTCGAAGAACTAAGAAGATTAAGGACTTAATAATGCAATTAAAGAAAGAAGAAAGAGAGGAGGAAGCTTCATAAGCACCTCCCTAATCCTCCTATAAATAGTTTTCATTTCCTCTCATTTGTTCTTGTTGGCTAATAGTGACAATTAGTTCTTCCATTTTATTTACTTGCACATTTACTTTATTGCACTTTAATTACCTTGTCTTGCACTTTAATTTCCAAGTAAGTTTACTTTTATGTAATTGCATCTTTACTTTTTATTGTTTATCTCTCATTCTACCTTTCTTTCTATGATTTAATCTTATTGTTTATATGCTTATTGTGTTGCTTATTTGATTGATGTTCATGTTTTTATGTTTTTTTTATCTTGTTAGCTTATTGATTTTTATAGCTTATTAGTGTTTATCTTTAAGTTGCTTAAGTTTTTTATAAAAGTTATTTTTATTTAAAAGTTGATTTCTAATTTCTTTTTCATTTAAATGTTTTCAAAAGTCTTTAAATTTTAGCTTATTAGTTTTTCTTATACGTGTTTATGTTAAATTTTCAGTTGTGTGCTTATTTAATTCGTAGCTTATTTGGTTAGCTTATTACGTTTTCCCTTACTGTATTCCGATCTAGTAATCGGAAAAGGGTTTGAGTATTTCGATTACACCAATCGGAAAAGGGTTTGTGACATACCGATCAAAGGGGTGTGTTTGGTATTCCGATCAGGTCTGGTGGTGACAGCATTCCGACCAGGAGTCCACTCCTCATTCCGATTTGTCATTCCAACGAGGGTATATTCCGACCACTTTCCGATTGAAGGAATTTTGAATTATTCCGATCGGTTGTTCCGATCCGCATTCCGATCAGGGGTATTGTTGGGTTATTCCGATAGGACCCAAGGTAGGTATTCCGATAAGGTGTATTCCGACCACTTTCCGACGAAGAGGTAAGTGTGCATTCCGATTGGATTCCGACTAGGATTCCGATTAGGGGTATTCCGACAGGTTTATTTTTAGTATTTTGTTTTGTTTAATTTTTAAGTTTACATTTTAATACTTTGTCAAATCTTAAGTTTCGTCACGCTTTAATTTCAAGTCATTTAATCTAATTACTTTTTAAAGTTTTAATATTGCACCATTTAAGTTTTAGTTAGGTTTAGTTTTTATTAACCGTCATTTACTTTAACGTTTCGCAATTTAATTCCACTTCAACGACCAAACTATTTGTTTCACCAAAAGACGATTGAGTCGCACTTAAATCCCTTTCTCAATTCGAAAAGATCGGACGATAAGATTGTATACTTGGGCTAAAAACCTTGTATTAAATGGCGCCGCTGCCGGCTCTTTTCGTAAAGATTAACGGTTTTATGTGAGAGACGCGTTGCTTCTTGGGATCCGTTCATTCGTGAACGTTATTTTTCTTGCTTAAAAATTTCCAAAAATCCATAAAAAATTAAAAATTGTTAAAAATCCATAAAAATAAAAAAAATTCAAAAATCCAAAAAGATTTTATTTTTCTTTATAGTGTATATATACTCTCTTTGTGCTTGGTATTGTTTTTCTTTTGCTTTCGCAGGTGTATGCGTACTAGATCTTCTAATTATCAGGAGCCCGAGACTCCTGAAGATTTAGCTATGGCAGGTGTTAACAACAATAATCCACCGCACGTTAATAACAACAACAATGTTCTTCCACAACCCGATCTTCGGACAATGGAGGAGCTTTGTCAACCCATCATGTTTGGACGAGGAGGACCGATTGCGCCGATGCAAATCACGGCTCCGGAGTTTTCATTGAAGCATCACATGATTCAGCAAGTGCAAACTAACCCATTTCGAGGATTGCCTGATGATGATGCCAACAAACACCTCGACAAATTCATTACTATACTCAAAGCATGAAGTTGCCCGGTGCCACAATGGATGTTCTTCGCCTTCAAATCTTCCCACATACTTTATCACACCACGCCGAGAAATGGTTTGATCGTCTCCCGAAGAATTCCATTCATACTTGGGATGACATGACTCAACGCTTTTTGTCGCGCTACTTTCCACCATCCATGGTCACGAGCCTTCACAATCAAATCAGCGGTTTCATGCAAGAACCCGATGAATCTCTCTTTGATGCTTGGGAAAGATATAATGTTTTGATCGATCGATGTCCAAACCACAACATGCTCCCTGTGACCTTAATTGATACTTTCTACAACGGTTTGACTTTTCAAGATCGTGATACGATTAATACAGCCGCCGGTGGCACATTTATGAAAAGGAGACCCGAGGAGTGTAGAGAGCTTATTGAAAACATGACTACTCATCATAAAAACTGGGATTCCTCCGCTTCTTCAAGGAACAACCCGAGAGTCAATGTTTCTTCTACTTCAGCAAACCCCGAAATGACCGAATTCACCCGCATGATGGCCGAAATGAACAAAAATATCTTGCTTCTCGCTACAAACCAACAACAAGTTAAAGCGGTAGCCAATCCTTGTGAGACATGCGGAGGTCCTCACTCATACAATGATTGTCCTTCTACTCAAGGAAATCCGGAAAACGTGTATGCGGCTTATGGTAATTATTCACCGGAAAATTACCAAGCCCGACCTCAAGGGATAGAAATTTGCTAAGTTACCGGTCAAACAACTACCTTTCACCTGGTTTTTCTCCTCAAAACCAAAACCCCAACAACAATTACACTAGAAGCAACCAAATCCCACCTCGAGCTTCTAATCCTTATCACCCACCCGCCCAACAAGCCCCATCCATCAATCAAGATGTTGAAGCCTTAATGAGAACCCAAGGAGAGCAAATCAAGAATCTACAGAGCCAAATTATCAATTTGAAAGGGGATATCACCAAGCAAGGGAATGACATTAGATCCGAGCTTCGAGATAATATTCAATCCTCCTTCAGCAATCAAACAAATGATTTGAAGAATATGCTGGATAGTTTCTTGCCCACCACTCAACCCTCTACCTCGAGTTCTCTACCTTCAAACATCGTCACCAATCCGCGAGCGAGTATGAGTGCTACTACTACCCGTAGTGGAGTTACTTTAGTAGGACCACCTATCCCGCCCCCATCATCTACACCTCCTCCACCACCATTTATCCCTACTCCTCCCACACCTAGTATTAGTACACCATTACCGTCTCCATCTCGTCATGACGATGTACCCAAGAAGAACCCTTCAACATCTCAACCTTCACCAACCCCACCTTCACCTTCTACTCCTCCACCACCCAACCTCAGCATTCCTTACCCTTCTCGACTCAACAAGGCTAGAATTTTGACTAAGAATGATATTTAAGTCTCTCACCTTTTGGAAAAGGTTGCCGGCATGAAGATCACCTTTACCCTTGTTGAAGCTCTTGCTCAAATGCCACAATTTGTCAAGATGCTTGGGTTTAATGATAGCTGTCTTTGTTGCCACCAATGTGATTGTAAAGGAAGGCCCTAAACTAATAGAAATGACAATATAAAAAATGATGAAAATGATAGTTTAAGGAATTGCTTAGCAAGAAGGAGAAGATGGCCGAGTTTGTTAATAATCGATTGAATGAAAATTGTGCTGTCGTCCTTCTTAAAGAACTTCCAGAAAAACTTGGAGATCCCGGTCGTTTTGTGCTTCCTTGTACTTTTAACCAAACAGACAAATTTACTGCCTTAGCCGATCTCGGGGCAAGTATTAATTTGATGCCTTTAAGTGTCTGGAAAAAGTTATCATTGCCCGACCTTACACCCACCAAAATGACTCTTGAGCTAGCCAATCGCACTCTTGCTTACCCCGTTGGTATTGCCGAAGATGTGTTTATTAAAGTTGGCACATTCACTTTTCCGGTCGATTTTGTCGTTGTTGATTATGAAATGGACCCTCGTATTCTGTTAATACTTGGGCGCCCATTTTTACGAACCGGTAGAGCTTTAATTGATGTGGATAAGTGTGAGCTCATCTTAAGAGTCGGGGATGATGCACAAGTCTTTGAAATGGGGAAGCTTACAAGCAAATCCTTTGGAAGAGAATCAGCGAATATGATTAATGTGCTTGATGATTTTGTCGTCTACAACAATCCTCTATTCGATTCGTGCATTGATAATCCACTGTTTCAAGATGCTATGGATGATTCTCTCTCAAATTTGGAACCTTCGCCCATATATGATTCTCCACCAATCTATGATGCTTATGATGATGATTCTAGCTTCGATGGAGATGATTATGATGACTTTACTTCCGAGTATCCTGACATGCCCACTTACGATGATTTTGATGAGGCCGATACTCTTTCGAGTGATTCTTCTCATGATGAAGATCCTCCGCCATCCATGCTTAATCCTACTTTGGATGACTACTCATTTGAGGAAGACTTTTCAACTTTTCTCAATACTTATTCCCTCATGAGAGTGATGAACCTCCTTTGGACTTTGATGATTATGGTCTTGATCCTACTTTGGATTTGAAGAAAATTCTTTCAAAGGAGAAGCAACCGGACGACACCAACATCCGCAACACGTATGATTTATCACCTCTTTGTCCACCTTCTGAGGACGAGGTTGTGCATTTTCTTCGCGGATCTTCTTCACATTCTGCTGAGCCTGATTGCTATTTTGCCCTAAAGGTAAAGGTGTTCGACCCCGGTATCGATATTCTTAAGCCATCTCAGTATCCATCTGATTAAATAAAAGGAAAGATTTCTGGACCTACTGAAGATATGCTTGCACCTCTTCACCCTTGCTCCCACCGTGCTCCATCTTTGCTTAAGGGAACCTTGCCTACTCTTCTTTGGCTTGCCTTGTTCGCCTTAAGCTTGTGCTATTTGATGGATGAAAACTACGTCTTTGATCCCGGTGGATATGTTTCATGCTTCTTCCTATGCTAATCAAGGTCGAGTCAGGCTCAAGACTCGGTGAACAAAAAATCGAGCGCTTCTTGGGAGGCAACCCATGTATCTATCTTTTAGCTATATATATCCTAAGTGTAGGGGAGACCCGTTGGTGTTTGCTATTTCCTCTCTTCTTCTATTTAGGGATTCGAGCGCTCAATGATCCACTCTTGATGATTTTTGATGACCCGTGATTCCGTTGTTTCCGTCTTCCCGGTTCTATCCTAAACTCTTTTCGATTCACTATTTTATATTTCTTAATATTAAAATAGGAATCTCGTTAGTTGTCTTTTCCTTAGCAAGATTTAAACAAAGTGCACAATGTCCTAAGTGTAGGGGAGTTTACTCCCACATGCTTAAACATTGAGGACAATGTTTATATTAAGTGTAGGGGGGACTTCTATCGAAGTTAAGTGGTCTTTTCCTTGTATTTGTCCTCATTTTAACCGGAAAATCAATTTTTTAACATTTTTCAAAATTTTTGATCTATTTTGGCCTATTAGTTTTTCCCTTTGTATAGTTATTTTCTTTCTATATTAGAATAAATCTTAATAAAGTAGTTTTAATTTTCAAACGTTGTGAATCTTTTGACTCAACCCGAGTTTACTTATCTAAATTTACTCTAGCTAGTATCCTTAACGTGTTTAAGTCAAGTTTTGCTAGGCTTTTATATAGGGAGCTATAAAACGCGAAAGTCTTAACTCTCACGGGTTAAGAACAAGAACTTTTCGCAAGTTCCTATAATTGATCCTAGAGAGTCGTTTATCAAGGGAACTTTAAAATGCGATTTCTAAACTTGAAAAAGTCTAAGAATTTGCAAGATCCTATAGACGACTCGAAAACCCAAAACTTTGATTTAATAGGCTAAGCATCCACGAGTCTCATTCCTTGAGATTTTAAATTGTGGAGAACGAGAGATGATAGAGTCAATTATAAGTTTGGTATTCTTTCGTGAATTTATGTGAGTTAAATATGAGCCTATTCTCCCATCGCTTGCTAATAAATTTATCTGCAATAAATAAGGTTGTACGATTTGAAAAGTTACTTAGCTTCTAGCCCAAGATCGTTTAAAAGTTGCTCGGTACGGATTAGAGTTCATAGCCAAGGCATAACTTATTGAAGTGGGATGCGAAGATTGGCGAGTCCAAAAAGGTCCTAACAAGGCATGAGGGCTATATTTTGTTGCTAAAGATCCAAAGTGATGTGAAGAATCATTTATCGAAAATCAATATGAAGGATCGAGACACACGTCGAAAAGCGAATACTCCCGTAAAGATCATGGAGAAGTCTATCCGAAAAGACCCTAACAAGGTATGAGGATAAATAGATCCAAGTCCAAAAAGGAGGCGGATCGTTGTATATAAAAATCCCAAATAAAGATTGGAGAAAAATGAAGAAGTCGTAGTCCAAATATGAAGAATCTCTCAAAAACATCAAGTGAAGAAATTCCTATTATGAAGAGAAGACCATTATTTCATGAACGTCTCTCAAGATTTGAAGTATGAAGTCGCTGCCAAATATCGGTCCGAGAAAGTTCTCAAATCGCAAAGCGAGTTATGCCAAGATTGAACTTTATGAGGTCCCGAGAAGCAATTTTAAAAGATTTTGTCCTTTAGCTAACTATTGATTAAATCGTCCAACTTTATTTTTAGCATAAATAACTATCAAAATAAGTCAACAATGCATCCTCGTGATCATTCAAGACAACAAAAAAATATAAGAGATACACCTAGGAATAAGGGAGTCTAAGTAAATAATTGGCCCACATGAGTTCGTGTTAGTTTGCTAACTTATAATAACAATGATTTCGTTTTTAAGCTTGGTTTGGAGAAAGTGAAAACTTGAGGATGATGATCATTCACAACATTTCTAAAACCCGAAGGTATTTTTTGATTTCTTTACATTGAATGTTTATAATTTTCTATCTCTTTAAATAAAGGCCAATATGGATTGATTGTGATGGAAAATGTAAATCGTGCTTTGTAACTAATGCATTGCATGAGGACATTGCAATGGTCAAGTGTAGGGGATTTGATAGGTGTGTAAACACCCATCCTTTTTACCACTTAACTATAATAATAACCATGCCAAAACGTGTATTTTATGTCGTAAATGTCGGAATTATGCGTGGTTTGTGTTTTTGTTGTGATTTAGGACGAAAATGTAAAAAAGGGAGAAAACACGGGCATTCACGGGATATTATCGAAGAAAAAGACAAAAGACGAAGTCAAGAAATCAAGAGTGCACAAAGAACGGAAGTCCAAGACCAGTTCTAAAGATTTATCGAAGAAAAAGTCAAAAGACGGAAGTTTACTAAAAGCCGAAGAACTCAAGTCTTATTTATGAAGAAATTCAAGACGAGTTTAAAGAAATCCCGAGACAAAGTCATTAAATTCGAAGAACTAAGAAGATTAAGGACTTAATAATGCAATTAAAGAAAGAAGAAAGAGGGGAGGAAGCTTCCTAAGCACCTCCCTAATCCTCCTATAAATAGTTTTCATTTCCTCTCATTTGTTCTTGTTGGCTAATAGTGACAATTAGTTCTTCCATTTTATTTACTTGCACATTTACCTTATTGCACTTTAATTACCTTTTCTTGCACTTTAATTTCCAAGTAAGTTTACTTTTATGTAATTGCATATTTACTTTTTATTGTTTATCTCTCATTCTACCTTTCTTTCTATGCTTTAATCTTATTGTTTATATGCTTATTGTGTTGCTTATTTGATTGATGTTCATGTTTTTATGTTTTTTTATCTTGTTAACTTATTGATTTTTATAGCTTATTAGTGTTTATCTTTAAGTTGCTTAAGTTTTTTTATAAAAGTTATTTTTATTTAAAAGTTGATTTCGAATTTCTTTTTCATTTAAATGTTTTCAAAAGTCTTTAAATTTTATCTTATTAGTTTTTCTTATACGTGTTTATGTTAAATTTTCAGTTGTGTGCTTATTTAATTCGTAGCTTATTTGGTTAGCTTATTACGTTTTCCCTTACTGTATTCCGATCTAGTAATCGGAAAAGGGTTTGAGTATTCCGATTACACCAATCGGAAAAGGGTTTGTGACATTCCGATCAAAGGGGTGTGTTTGGTATTCCGATCAGGTCTGGTGGTGACAGCATTCCGACCAGGAGTCCACTCCTCATTCCGATTTGTCATTCCGACGAGGGTATATTCCGACCACTTTCCGATTGGAGGAATTTTGGATTATTCCGATCGGTTGTTCCGATCCGCATTCCGATCAGGGGTATTGTTGGGTTATTCCGATAGGACCCAAGGTAGGTATTCCGATAAGGTGTATTCCGACCACTTTCCGACGAAGAGGTAAGTGTGCATTCCGATTGGATTCCGACTAGGATTCCGATTAGGGGTATTCCGACAGGTTTATTTTTAGTATTTTGTTTTGTTTAATTTTTAAGTTTACATTTTAATACTTTGTCAATTCTTAATTTTCGTCACGCTTTAATTTCAAGTCATTTAATCTAATTACTTTTTAAAGTTTTAATATTGCACCATTTAAGTTTTAGTTAGGTTTAGTTTTTATTAACCGTCATTTACTTTAACGTTTCGCAATTTAATTCCACTTCAACGACAAAACTATTTGTTTCACCAAAAGACGATTGAGTCGCACTTAAATCCCTTTCACAACTCGAAAAGATCGGACGATAAGATTGTATACTTGGGCTAAAAACCTTGTATTAAATGGCGCCGCTGCCGGCTCTTTTCGTAAAGATTAACGATTTTCTGTGAGAGACGCGTTGCTTTTTGGGATCCGTTCATTCGTGAGCGTTATTTTTCTTGCTTAAAAATTTCCAAAAATCCATAAAAAAATTAAAAATTGTTAAAAATCCATAAAAATTAAAAATTTTCAAAAATCCAAAAAGATTTTATTTTTCTTTATAGTGTATATATATTCTCTTTGTGTTTGGTATTGTTTTTCTTTTGCTTTCGCAGGTGTATGCGTACTAGATCTTCTAATTATCAAGAGCCCGAGACTCCTGAAGATTTAGCTATGGCAGGTGTTAACAACAATAATCCACCGCACCTTAATAACAACAACAATGTTCTTCCACAGCCCGATCTTCGGACAATGGAGGAGCTTTGTCAACCCATCATGTTTGGACGAGGAGGACCGATTACGCCGATGCAAATCACGGCTCCGTAGTTTTCATGGAAGCATCACATGATTCAGCAAGTGCAAACTAACCCATTTCGAGGATTGCCTGATGATGATGCCAACAAACACCTCGACAAATTCATTACTATTACTCAAAGCATGAAGTTGCCCGGTGCCACAATGGATGTTCTTCGCCTTCAACTCTTCCCACATACTTTATCACACCATGCCGAGAAATGGTTTGATCGTCTCCCGAAGAATTACATTCATACTTTGGATGACATGACTCAACGCTTTTTGTCGCGCTACTTTCCACCATCCATGGTCACGAGCCTTCGCAATCAAATCATCGGTTTCATGCAAGAACCCGATGAATCTCTATTTGATGCTTGGGAAAGATATAATGTTTTGATCGATCGATGTCCAAACCACAACATGCTCCCTGTGACCTTAATTGATACTTTCTACAACGGCTTGACTTTTCGAGATCGTGATACGATTAATGCAGCCGCCGGTGGCACATTTATGAAAAGGAGACCCGAGGAGTGTAGAGAGCTTATTGAAAACATGACTACTCATCATAAAAACTGGGATTCCTCTGCTTCTTCAAGGAACAACCCGAGAGTCAATGTTTCTTCTACTTCAGCAAACCCCGACATGACCGAATTCACCCGCATGATGGCCGAAATGAACAAAAATATCTAGCTTCTCGCTACAAACCAACAACAAGTTAAATCGGTAGCCAATCCTTGTGAGACATGCGGCGGTCCTCACTCATACACTGATTGTCCTTCTACTCAAGGAAATCCGGAAAACGTGTATGCGGCTTATGGTAATTATTCACCGGAAAATTACCAAGCCCGACCTCAAGGGGATAGAAATTTGCTAAGTTACCGGTCAAACAACTACCTTTCACCCGGTTTTTCTCCTCAAAACCAAAACCCTAACAACAATTACACTATAAGCAACCAAATCCCACCTCGAGCTTCTAATCCTTATCACCCACCCGCCCAACAAGCCCCATCCATCAATCAAGATGTTGAAGCCTTAATGAGAACCCAAGGAGAGCAAATCAAGAATCTACAGAGCCAAATTATCAATTTGAAAGGGGATATCACCAAGCAAGGGAATGACATTAGATCCGAGCTTCGAGATAATATTCAATCCTCCTTCAGCAATCAAACAAATGATTTGAAGAATATGTTGGCTAGTTTCTTGCCCACCACTCAACCCTCTACCTCGAGTTCTCTACCTTCAAACACCGTCACCAATCCGCGAGCGAATGTGAGTGCTATTACTACCCGTAGTGGAGTTACTTTAGTAGGACCACCTATCCCGCCCCCATCATCTACACCTCCTCCACCACCATTTATCCCTACTCCTCCCACACCTAGTATTAGTACACCATTACCGTCTCCGCCTCGTCATGACGATGTACCCAAGAAGAACCCTTCAACATCTCAACCTTCACCAACCCCACCTTCACCTTCTACTCCTCCACCACCCAACCCCGGCATTCCTTACCCTTCTCGACTCAACAAGGCTAGAATTTTGACTAAGAATGATATTCAAGTCTCTCACCTTTTGGAAAAGGTAGCCGGCATGAAGATCACCTTTACCCTTGTTGAAGCTCTTGCTCAAATGCCACAATTTGTCAAGATGTTTAAGGAATTGCTTAGCAAGAAGGAGAAGATGGCCGAGTTTGTTAATACTCGATTGAATGAAAATTGTTCTGCCGTCCTTCTTAAAGAACTTCCAGAAAAACTTGGAGATCCCGGTCGTTTTGTGCTTCCTTGTACTTTTAACCAAACATACAAATTTACTGCCTTAGCCAATCTCGGGGCAAGTATTAATTTGATGCCTTTAAGTGTTTGGAAAAAGTTATCATTGCCCGACCTTACACCCACCAAAATGACTCTTGAGCTAGCCAATCGCACTCTTGCTTACCCCGTTGGTATTGCCGAAGATGTGTTTATTAAAGTTGGAACATTCACTTTTCCGGTCGATTTTGTCGTTGTTGATTATGAAATGGACCCTCGTATTCCGTTAATACTTGGGCGCCCATTTTTACGAACTGGTAGAGCTTTAATTGATGTGGATAAGTGTGAGCTCATCTTAAGAGTCGGGGATGATGCACAAGTCTTTGAAATGGGGAAGCTTACAAGCAAATCCTTTGGAAGAGAATCAGTGAATATGATTAATGTGCTTGATGATTTTGTCGTCTACAACAATCCTCTATTCGATTTTTGCATTGATAATCCACTGTTTCAAGATGCTATGGATGATTCTCTCTCCAATTTGGAACCTTCGCCCATATATGATTCTCCACCAATCTATGATGCTTATGATGATGATTCTAGCTTCGATGGAGATGATTATGATGACTTTACTTCCGAGTATCCGGACATGCCCATTTACGATGATTTTTATGAGGCCGATACTCTTTCGAGTGATTCTTCTCATGATGAAGATCATCCGCCATCCATGCTTAATCCTACTTTGGATGACTACTCATTTGAGGAAGACTTTTCAACTTTTCTCAATACTTACTTCCCTCATGAGAGTGATGCACCTCCTTTGGACTTTGATGATTATGGTCTTGATCCTACTTTGGATTTGAAGAAAATTCTTTCAAAGGAGAAGCAACCGGACTACACCAACATCCGTAGCACGTATGATTTAACACCTCTTTGTCCACCTTTTGAGGACGAGGTTGTGCATTTTCTTCGCGGATCTTCTTCACATTCTGCTGAGCCTGAGTGCTATTTTCCCTTAAAGGAAAAGGTGTTCGACCCTGGTATCGATATTCTTAAGCCATCTCAGTATCCATCTGATGAAATAAAAGGAAATATTTTTGGACCTACTGAAGATATGCTTGCACCTCTTCACCCTTGCTCCCACCGTGCTCCATCTTTGCTTAAGGGAACCTTGCCTACTCTTCTTTGGCTTGCCTTGTTCGCCTTAAGCTTGTGCTTTTTGATGGACGAAAACTATGTCTTTGATCCTGGTGGATATGTTTCATGCTTCTTCCTATGTTAATCAAGGTCGAGTCAGGCTCAAGACTCGGTGAACAAAAAATCAAGCGCTTCTTGGGAGGCAACCCATGTATCTATCTTTTAGCTATCTATATCCTAAGTGTAGGGGAGACCCGTTGGTGTTTGCTATTTCCTCTCTTCTTCTATTCAGGGATTTGAGCGCTCAATGATCCACTCTTGATGATTTTTGACGACCCGTGATTCCGTTGTTTCCGTCTTCCCGGTTCTATCCTAAACTCTTTTCGATTCACTATTTTATATTTCTCAATATTAAAATAGGAATCTCGTTAGTTGTCTTTTCCTTAGCAAGATTTAAACAAAGTGCACAATGTCCTAAGTGTAGGGGAGTTTACTCCCACATGCTTAAACATTGAGGACAATGTTTATATTAAGTGTAGGGGGACTTCTATCGAAGTTAAGTGGTCTTTTCCTTGTATTTGTCCTCATTTTAACCGGAAAATCAATTTTTCGACATTTTTCAAAATTTTTGATCTATTTTGGCCTATTAGTTTTTCCCTTTGTATAGTTATTTTCTTTCTTTATTAGAATAAATCTTAATAAAGTAGTTTTAATTTTCAAACGTTGTGAATCTTTTGACTCAACCCGAGTTTACTTATCTAAGTTTACTCTAGCTAGTATCCTTAACGTGTTTAAGTCAAGTTTTGCTAGGCTTTTATATAGGGAGCTATAAAACGCGAAAGTCTAAACTCTCACGGGTTAAGAACAAGAACTTTTCGCAAGTTCCTATAATTGATCCTAGAGAGTCGTTTATCAAGGGAACTTTAAAATGCGATTTCTAAACTTGAAAAAGTCTAAGAATTTGCAAGATCCTATACACGACTCGAAAACCCAAAACTTTGATTTAATAGGCTAAGCATCCACGAGTCTCATTCCTTGAGATTTTAAATTGTGGAGAACGAGAGATGATAGAGTCAATTATAAGTTTGGTATTCTTTCGTGAATTTATGTGAGTTAATTATGAGCCTATTCTCCCATCGCTTGCTAATAAATTTATCTGCAATAAATAAGGTTGTACGATTTGAAAAGTTACTTAGCTTCTAGCCCAAGATCGTTCAAAAGTTGCTCGGTACGGATTAGAGTTCATAGCCAAGGCATAACTTATTGAAGCGGGATGCGAAGATTGGCGAGTCCAAAAAGGTCCTAACAAGGCATGAGGGCTATATTTTGTTTCTAAAGATCCAAAGTGATGTGAAGAATCATTTATCGAAAATCAATATGAAGGATCGAGACACACGACGAAAAGCGAATACTCCCGTAAAGATCATGGAGAAGTCTATCCGAAAAGACCCTAACAAGGTATGAGGATAAATAGATCCAAGTCCAAAAAGGAGGCGGATCGTTGTATATCAAAATCCCAAATAAAGATTGGAGAAAAATGAAGAAGTCGTAGTCCAAATATGAAGAATCTCTCAAAAACTTTAAGTGAAGAAATTCCTATTATGAAGAGAAGACCGTTGTTTCATGAACGTCTCTCAAGATTTGAAGTATGAAGTCGCTGCCAAATATCGGTCCGAGAAAGGTCTCAAATCGCGAAGCGAGTTATGCCAAGATATGAACTTTATGAGGTCCCGAGAAGCAGTTTTAAAAGATTTTGTCCTTTAGCTAACTATTAATTTAATCGTCCCACTTTATTTTCAGCCTAAATAACTATCGAAATAAGTCAACAATGCATACTCGTGATCATTCGAGACAACAATAAAATATAAGAGATACACCTAGGAATAAGGGAGTCTAAGTAAATAATTGTCCCACATGAGTTCGTGTTAGTTTGCTAACTTATAATAAAAATGATCTCGTTTTTAAGCTTGGTTTGGAGAAAGTGAAAACTTGACGATGATGATCATTCACAACATTTCCAAAACCCGAAGGTATGTTTTTAATTTCTTTACTTTGAATGTTTATAATTTTCTATCTCTTTAAATAAAGGCCAATATGGATTGATTGTGATGGAAAATGTAAATCGTGCTTTGTAACTAATGCATTGCATGAGGCAATGGTCAAGTGTAGGGGATTTCATAGGTGTGTAAACACCCATCCTGTTTACCACTTAACTACAATAATAACCAAGCCAAAACGTGTATTTTATGTCGTAAATGTCGGAATTATGCGTGGTTTGTGTTTTTGTTGTGATTTAGGACGAAAATGTGAAAAAGGGAGAAAACACGGGCATTCACGGGCTTTTATCGAAGAAAAAGACAAAAGACGAAGTCAAGAAATCAAGAGTGTAAAAAGAACGGAAGTCCAAGACCAATTCTGAAGATTTATCGAAGAAAAAGTCAAAAGACGGAAGTTTACTAAAAGCCGAAGAACTCAAGTCTTATTTATGAAGAAATTCAAGATGAGTTTAACGAAATCCCGAGAAAAAGTCATTAAAGTCGAAGAACTAAGAAGATTAAGGACTTAATAATGCAATTAAAGAAAGAAGAAAGAGGGGAGGAAGCTTCCTAAGCACCTCCCTAATCCTCCTATAAATAGTTTTCATTTCCCCTCATTTGTTCTTGTTGGCTAATAGTGACAATTAGTTCTTCCATTTTATTTACTTGCACATTTAACTTATTGCACTTTAATTACCTTGTCTTGCACTTTAATTTCCAAGTAAGTTTACTTTTATGTAATTCCATCTTTACTTTTTATTGTTTATCTCTCATTCTACCTTTCTTTCTATGCTTTAATCTTATTGTTTATATGCTTATTGTGTTGCTTATTTGATTGATGTTCATGTTTTTATGTTTTTTTATCTTGTTAGCTTATTGATTTTTATAGCTTATTAGTTTTTATCTTTAAGTTGCTTAAGTTTTTTATAAAAGTTATTTTTATTTAAAAGTTGATTTCGAATTTCTTTTTCATTTAAATGTTTTCAAAAGTCTTTAAATTTTAGCTTATTAGTTTTTCTTATACGTGTTTATGTTAAATTTTCAGTTGTGTGCTTATTTAATTCGTAGCTTATTTGGTTAGCTTATTACGTTTTCCCTTACTGTATTCCGATCTAGTAATCGGAAAAGGGTTTGAGTATTCTGATTACACCAATCGGAAAAGGGTTTGTGACATTCCGATCAAAGGGGTGTGTTTGGTATTCCGATCAGGTCTGGTGGTGACAGCATTCCGACCAGGAGTCCACTCCTCATTCCGATTTGTCATTCCGACGAGGGTATATTCCGACCACTTTCCGATTGGAGGAATTTTGGATTATTCCGATCGGTTGTTCCGATTCGCATTCCGATCAGGGGTATTGTTGGGTTATTCCGATAGGACCCAAGGTAGGTATTCCGATAAGGTGTATTCCGACCACTTTCCGACGAAGAGGTAAGTGTGCATTCCGATTGGATTCCGACTAGGATTCCGATTAGGGGTATTCCGACAGGTTTATTTTTAGTATTTTGTTTTGTTTAATTTTTAAGTTTACATTTTAATACTTTGTCAAATCTTAATTTTCGTCACGCTTTAATTTCAAGTCATTTAATCTAATTACTTTTTAAAGTTTTAATATTGCACCATTTAAGTTTTAGTTAGGTTTAGTTTTTATTAACCGTCATTTACTTTAACGTTTCGCAATTTAATTCCACTTCAACGACCAAACTATTTGTTTCACCAAAAGACGATTGAGTCGCACTTAAATCCCTTTCTCAATTCGAAAAGATCAGACGATAAGATTGTATACTTGGGCTAAAAACCTTGTATTAAGTTGGAAAGCTGATTCTTCCTTCTCTCCCCAATTGAACTTTATTCCTTTCTTTGTGAGTTTGGTCATCGGTTTGGCTATTTTGGAAAAATCTTCAATGAATCTGCGGTAGTACCCGGCAAGGCCTAGAAATTGGCGGATCTCTGTCGGTAATTTAGGAGATACCCAATCCTTGACAGATTCGACCTTTGCTGGATCTACGTGAATACCGTCACAATCGATGACATGACCAAGGAATTTCACTCTAGGAATCCAAAATTCACATTTGGAGAACTTAGCATAGAGATGCTCCTCCTTGAGTACCTTTAGTACTTGTGTAAGATGTTCCCCGTGTTCTTGTTTGTTCTTGGAATAAATGAGTATATCATCAATGAAGACTATCACGAATATATCCAGGTAGGGTCTGCACACACGGTTCATAAGGTCCATGAAAATAGTCGGTGCATTGGTCAACCCAAATGGCATAACCTGGAATTCGTAATGACCGTAACGGGTACTAAAAGCTTTGGAATATCTTCCTCCCTGACTCGTAGCTGATGGTATCCAGATCTCAAGTCAATCTTGGAATACACACTTGACCCTTGGAGTTGGTCAAATTGGTCGTCAATGCGAGGAAGCGGATAACGATTCTTCACAGTTAACTTATTTATCTCTCTGTAATCGATGCACATTCGAAAAGAACCATCTTTCTTTTTGACAAATAACACAGGAGCTCCCCATGGTGAGGAACTGGGTCGAATGAATCCTTTGTCAGATAGTTCTTGGAGTTGTTCAGCTAGTTCCTTCATCTCTGATGGTGCCAACCGGTATGGAGCTTTAGCTACAGGTGTAGCTCCGGGAATCAAATCAATTTGAAACTCCACTTGTCGGGTCGGTGGTAAGTCTGGCAACTCATTAGGAAAGACTTCTGGAAAATCTCGGACGATGGGTACGTCCTTGTTTGAGAAATATGGGCCAAGAAGATAGGACATCCTCTCAACAAATATTTCTGGGCTTTTGTACAAGAGATAACACTAAGTCTAGTGTCAGTGAGATCGGTGTTACCGTCTCCTCAAATGATTAACGTTTCGTTTCCCCATGGAATACTCACTAGCTTTTCGTCACAAACAATGACTGCGCGGTATCTCGCTAACCAGTCCATGCCAATAATAACATCAAAACTACCAAGGTTTACAGGAATAAGGTCAATGTTGAACGAATGTTTGGAAAGATTTAAGGTACAACCTCTAATGATAGTGTTAGCATCTACAGTTTTACCGTCAGCTAATTCTACGGAGTAACGGTGATCTAAGCTTGTAGGAATAACTTCTAGTACTTGGCTAAATTCAGTGGATATAAAACTTCGGTCTGCTCCAGTACCAAACAAAACAGGTGCATAACGATTTTTCAGTAGAAACGTACTAATAAGTGTGAAAACACTTATCCTTTTACCACTTATTTCCAATATTAACAAGACCAAAACGTGTATTTTATGTCGTAAAAGTCAGAATTATGCGTGGTTTGTGTTTTTATTGTGTTTTAGGACCAAAAGATTAAAAAGGAAGAAAACACGGGCTTTCACGGGTTTTTATCGAAGAAAACGAGAAAAGACGAAGTCAAAAGATCAAGATTGCTTAAAGAACGGATTTCCAAGACCTATTCTGAAGATTTATCGAAGAAAAAGTCTAAAGACGGAAGTTTAATGAAGTCGAAGAACTCAAGTCTAAATTAAAGAAGAAAATTATTAAGACAAGTTCAAATCCCGAGACGACGTCGAGAAAAGACAAAGAATTAAATCGAGTCGAGAAGAAAAGAAAGAAGGAAGCACACCACACATGCACTTCCCATTTTCCCTATAAATACCCTCCTAATCACATTAGGAGGGGGTTAGCTAGTTTTCATTTTTCATTTTTCCTTTCTAGTTTTTAGAGAGAGAAAGTTCCAACTTTCTCTCACTAAGTTTTCATCTTTTCTTTCTTTTAATCTTTCAAGTTTAAGCTTTTTGTATTTGTATTTCATTAATCAAGTTCAAGTTTAAGCTTTTAATCTTTAATCTCTTTCTACCTTTCTTTATTTTAGTTAACTTTGATCCAAAATGTTGATGATCCGTGTTTGATCTTGATGTTCTTAGGATTAAAAAGTTCATATTTTTATCATAAGTTTTCATACGGTTAAGCTCTAAGATCTTTGTGCTTATTGGCTTATTTGTATGTTTAGCTTATTTGCTTTTTGAAAGTTTTCTTAAAGTTTTAATTTCTTTCAAAGTTTGATTTAAAAGATTGCTTATTTAAACTTGGAAAAGTTGTTATTAGAGCTTATTTAGTTTATTTCATTACTGGTTTGGTTAAGTTCTGGTGTTAGCTTATCATTATAGCTTATCACTTAGCTTATTTACGAATCACTTGATAATCAGAAAAGGGTAAACCCTTTTCCGATTAAGCATTCCGATTACTGCACCATCATTCCGATCACCCTGGTCGGATTAGGGTTTAATATTCTGATTGTGGGGATTCTTTGACATTCCGATTAGAGTGATTTTATCTTATTCCGATTTTACTCGATTTCATGTATTCCGATTGTTGGTTTTAGATGTATTCCGATTGAATTAAGTTTTGCCTTATTCCGACAACGAGTTTTTATTGATATCCGATCAGTGTCCTTTTACACATTCTGATCGTTTCCCTTTTTGAGTATATTCCGATCACTTCCTATTACACATTCCGATCAGTATATTCCGATTGGGTATTCCGATGAGATTAGTTTCTTGTTTTTACAAAGTTTTCAAGTTTTAGATTTATTAAGTGTTCTAGTGTTTTTCTAATCTTGTCTTTAAGTTTTCAAGCATTTATTTTTAACTCGTTCTTTTAATTTAATCTTTAAAACTCTTATTTTACTCAACGACACTTTCATATTTGCTATTAGTTTAAAATAGATAAACAACCCAAAATTATCTTCCACCAAGAACAATTGAGTCACACTTTCTACCAATAATCTATGACATCCGTCAATTTTTCATCTTTATTTTCCCATGTATTTAATTAATGTGAGCTTTGAACCTTGTGGATTTAACAAATTGAGAAGTTATCTCATATTTATGAAGTATCCTCATTTGTTTACTAATGTAGTGTCGACTTAAATTGTATTATTTGTTGTGCTTTGCGGACAAAGCCCTCTTTAGGGAGAGCGAATGTAACAACTTGAATTTTTGCGTCCATTTTAATAAGACGTGCTCGTTCGTAAGACGTTTCACTTGTTAATGGTTTGTGCCGTTCACGAATGTTATTTAAGTTTTTGAGAATAACCGTATCCACTATTACTCAAGTCATTATTGAGTTCGTGTAAGTTGTCCAAGTCGTGTGACATGGCCTTATATGATGATTATGTGTCCGAGTTCGTTTAGTTCACGCGTCTAAAACACACTTACGAGTTGATCAAGTCCTTTGTGGGCCGAAAGCTAGTTTGAATAAATTCTTAATGGGCCGAGAACTATTAACTAAATGGACCAAGTGTTATTAACCTAGATGGGCCGGACAGTCCACTGAAACCCTGTTGGGCCGAATCCAATTAAAAAAATACACTAATTGTGGAATTGAGAACAAATGTTATGGAACCCCCATTTAGTATAAACCTGGGAACAAATAATAGTCAAACCAAGTCAACTCACAACCTGGAAATCATAATTTAAAAACCCACTAACCACAAGTGTCCAACACACATGCCAAAATTGCCCAAAATGTGTATATCACAAGCAGGTCAATTCCAGATTAGGTTTTACCCTATGCCATGTGTACCAAGTTAAATATACTGTCCTTAACACAATCCTTAAACACAAAATAATATTACAACACAAATAGATTTGAGTTGAGCAATCAAGTTTCCAGCCGAGCCCCATATTGTCTGAAATCCACCACAGCCGAAACACCAAAATCCCAAGTCTTTCCATTGTGAGTCCTCCTTACTTTTTCTTTGCATCCATGTTTATGTCATAGTGTGCTTGACCGAGACCTAGGCAAAACGAAAACAAACATGTTAGAAACTCATATACCATTCAAAAATGTATAAGAGATAGCCGAATCATTCTTTACATATAATCACCAATCGAAACATGAAGTTAAGAATTCTTTTTTTCAGAAACACCAATTAAACACTATATAAGCCGCGTGTATTCAAACCCCCAAATTATATAAACCATAATTTTTGAAACCTACTTTTAATTAGTAATTAATATCAATAGATGCCTAGAAACATTAGTTAATTATTACAAAACGTGAGATTAGAGAAACCCCCAAATTTATTTGAAACCCTAATTTTTATAAAATAATTTCATTAAGAAATTCATACCGACTAGTGTTCAAAAACACTAATTAATTACAATTAAACCCAAAATCAAGAAAACCCCCAATATTTTCGAAAACCATAGGTTAATAAAATTAATTCAAGAACCCCTCTTTGTTATATTTTAATGAATATGATTTCGAAACCAATGGATCTTTTTTTTCAAATGAATAAACAAAAACTATTTAAACCATTTTTTTAATAGAGATTGAAAACTTATCTTTGTGAAGAACTACCATCGAATCTCCCTGGAAACACCTCGAAATCGAGTTAACTTTGACGTGGGGATGAAATCCCACATCCCACGCATGATAATCAATCTGGGATGCAAGCTTATGATGATGATAAATCGGATTTTATTATTTTTTTTGGCTAAATATGATGTTAGATTGGTTTAGGTTAGAGAGAGAGAGTATGGGACGGTTGGGAGAATATAGGGGAGAGAGAAGTGTTGACTGTGTTTTTTGGGGAAATGATAAACAGACTTTATGACCCCCCATCTTCTTGTTATTATCGACGGGCTAGGATCGGGCTGGGCAAAGAAAACCAATTGGGCCAAGCCTATGTCTATGTTTGTATGATGGGCCGATTGGTTTGAGTTGGTTTATATATAAGCCCATCCGAAAATGTTAATTTAAAATGTATATTATAGCCCAAAAACCTATTTATTAAATAACCGAGTATAAATGTCGCGTTTTCCGTAAACAAAATATACCGTCAAGCACAACTAGGGTGACATGCATTTTTATTGGAAAAATTATAAGTGTCGTAACACGGTCGATATACTTATTTAGGTTGTGGACAACGTGATCGTATTCTCGAGCTACTGTGTATTCTCATCACTTTGCTTAGTTACGAGGTGAGTTTATAGCCCCACCTTTTAACTGCTTTTACTACTTTTTGGGGTGAGACATTGCTTGATTTAACGTATGAACACAAGTGCATTAACTGATTTATATACTAGTCTAAGTCCCACTTAAAACCCAGTTGCTTTGGCCCGTGAATCGTGAACCGTTAATTACTTTGTGTAAGTGCGAATGTTATGGATAGATCTATCGGGGTTGACGCCCCTGTCCGTCTTGGACCAACAGGGGACAAGCGGGCACAGTTTCATTTGAGTCTGAGATGGGATGTCGTGGGTTTAGGCATCCAGTTGTGTCACACTCCCAAAATATCAGAGTATAATGGCGACAAGGGAGTGGTGACATCATGATTATCATACACACACAGTTACAAAGAACGACCTCTAAATGAGACGTTCGAAAAATATATCACTTGTAATTGATAAAATAAATAGTTTTAACATAGTGCGGAAGCATAAAACTGGTCACAGTTACAAAACATAGTTTTCCAAATAGTACAAATGATCTTTGTTTCAATAAAAATGACGGCACGCATGAGACCTCACTTAGCATCTTCCTTCTTAATACCTGAGAAAAACATTGCTAAAGCGTCAACATAAAGTTGGTGAGTTCATAGGTTTAGTTAATTTGAAATGTTTAGTGAACCACAAGATTTTCCCAAAAGTGATGACAATATAACAAATACAAAGTCATCCTAAAAGTATTTATTACAGTCTAAGCTCGTGACACCGAAACGTTAACAACACCGGTAGTATAATCATATAAATGTAGCCCAACTGGATGCCTAAACCCACGACATCCTATTTCAGACTCAAATGAAACTGTGCCCGCTTGTCCCCTTGTTGGACAAGACAGATAGGGACGTCAATCCCGATAGATCTATCCATAACATTCGCGCTTCACAAAGTAATTAACGGTTCACGATTCACGGGCCAAAGCAACTGGGTTTTTAGTGGGACTTAGACTAATATATAAATCAATAAATGCACTTGTGTTCATACGTTAAATCAAGCAATGTCTCACCCCAAAAAGCAGTAAAACTAGTTAAACATGGGGCTATAAACTCACCTCATAATTCAGCAAAATGACGAAGATAAAGGTAGCTCGAGTGTACGGTTACGCTAGCCGTGACCTATTTAATTATAAGGATCGTGTTACGACATTAAAGATTATACTAGAAAAAGACACGACACCCTAGTTGTGCTTGACAATACTTTTCGTTTTCGGAAAAACACGATACATAAAAGTCGGTTATTAAACAATCGAGATTTACGGGCTAAATAATACCTTTAAGTTAACAAATTTCGTTTTGGGCCTTTAATAACCCAATACACCAAAGCTGGCCCATCAATACCCAACATACCCACCCCATGACTCGGCCCAAGGGTCATTTAACCCGGCCCAACCCCAGGCGATACAAACAAGGGAGGAAAAGGGGTTATTACGTGTTTTGTAACTCACACAAATAAAAAACACTCAGTCCTCTCTCTCTCTACTCTCGAAAACTCTCCCACCGCCCCTATTCTCTCTCTCTCTAAAAATGGATCGGATCTCAACTCTCCCATGGTTAAGATGATTTTCAGATTAATACATAAATCATTTGTGATGGTTTATGGTGATTAAGCTCGCGTGGGATGTGGGGTTTCATCCCCACATCAAACCGATTCGGTTTTTGAGGTGTTTTTCCCCAGGGGTTTAAGTTATTCATCATTCAAAGATAAGTTTTCATCCCTCTTTTCCTTTTTAATAAAATGGTCTCTTGATTTTCGTTTATAAAAGATTTGTGGTTTTAAATCATTTGTATAAACATGCTGTGAACAAAAGGCTCTCGAATTTAATAAGAAACGAATTAGGGTTTCGAAAATAATTGGGGGTTTTTCCGAATCTCATGTTTAAATACAATTAATTAACGTTTTCTATCATAAAAACATGTTAATTTCAACATATAACCGATTTTGTAAAAATTAGGGCTTCGGTCAAATTTGGGGGTTTATTCATACCTTGGTTCCAATTAAATTAATTAATTAATTCGGGTTTGGATTGGGTTTAATTAGGGTTTTAATTAATAAAATGAAATTAGGGTTTATATAAATTGGGGGTTTTTGTACACGGTTGATTATTTGAAATTAAATAACGTTTTTGGAATATATAAAGTATTAATTTCGTAATTAAAAAGGTTTACAATTTTTAGGGTGTCGAATTAAAAAGGGGGTTTTATACCCGCGGCTTATTTGAGGGTTTGGTGATGTTTCTGTAAAATGAATTAGTTAAAATCTTGGGTTATGGTTACTTTGAGTGGTAAGGGTTTTGGCAGAAACAAGGACCTTGGTTTGGTCTTGGTTTGGTTCTCGGTTTGGTCTCGGTTTGGGTCTCGGTTTGGGTCTCGGTTTGGGTCTCGGTTTGTTCTTGACAGGAAATAATGGGGTTATGGTCAAGTTCAAGTAAAAAGAAATGCTATGATTTACCTTTACAGTTTTTGATTAAAATAGAACCGTAACAAAGACTAACACATTCGTTTTATTTTCGCAGGTTTGGTTACAATGACGAGCACAACTAGGATTTGTACAGAAAAATGAAGAGGTGATTAAAAGACTCACAATGGATGTTTCGGTTTCGGTTTGCAGGTGTGGACGAGAAAGGATGGATCGGCTTTGACACTACTCTTCACTTTCACCCAGGATTTGTGTTTAAAACTTGTCCATGAACAATTTTTGTAATATTTGGACTGTGAATATTGTTTGTGTTATGTTTGGACTTTGGATAAAGTTTGGACTGTATTTAACTTGTATTATTAGTTTAGGGTTAGACGCAAACTGAAATTGGTATGCTTGTGATGTACCTATTTTGAGTAAACTTGGCATGTGTGCTGGATTGTAGTGTTTAGTGGTTGAATAAACAATGTAATCAAGTTATGACTGAATATTGACTCTTGCTAAACAAGCTTTTGAAATAAAAGTAAATAAGAGTTCACAATTTAAATTCTTGTACATGTTTCACTAATATACTATTCGGCCCATGTTTGTCGAGTGTCTAAGTCTTAGACGCGAAAACTTAATATGCACGACTCGATAACAATTCGACACACGATCTAAATCAAAGACAAGTATGCGTGACCTCGAGGGATTCAGCAAGTACTTCAAATAGACACACGGCAATACATAATACGTTTAATAACTTCGTGCGTTTCATTCATAAATTAATAGACACGAAAAACTCGAGTTGTTACATTCACTCTCCCTAACAAGGGCTTTGTCCGCAAAGCAAAGTAAATAACACATTTATATCGACAACTCATCGGTAAATAATTAAGGTACTCCACTATATTAAGAATTTTAAGATGGAAATTTGACGGATGTCACAGTATTCCCATGTTTTAGAGATTTCGTCACGAAATCAAGACGTTGTTGTAGTAGGATGATTAGCGAAAAGATGAGGATACTTGCTCTTGAATTGGTCTTCATGTTCCCACGTGTATTATGGACCTCTACGCGCATTCCAACGGATCTTTACAATAGGTATACGACTTTGCTTGAGCTGTTTGACTTGACGGTCCATAACTTCTACCGGTTCTTCTACAAAGTTGAGTTTGTCGTCGAGTTAAATTTCTTCTAAAGGAATAACGAGTGTCTCGTCGGCTAAACATTTCTTCAGATTGCAAATGTGGAACACACTATGCACTCGGCTAAGTTCTTGGGGTAACTCCAAACGATAGGCTACGGGGCCAATCCTCTCTATAATCTTGAAGGGTCCAATGTAACGAGGATTCAACTTTCCACCCTTTCCAAAGCGAATCACACCCTTCCAAGGCGAGACCTTCAACATGACTCTATCGCCAACCTCAAACTCAAGGGGTTTGCGTCTCATGTCAGCACAACTCTTTTGTCGATCTCTTGCGGCTTGCATACGGCTCTTGATCTTAAAGATCTTCTCAGTAGTCTCGTGTATGATCTCGGGTCCAGTGAGTTGTGCTTCACCAACCTCTTCCCAACACACGGGTGAACGACACTTTCTACCATACAGTGCTTCGAACGGCGCTGCCTTAATGCTAGTGTGATAACTATTGTTGTATGAGAACTCCACCAGAGGTAGGTGTCTATCCCATCTATTTCCGAAGTCAATCACACAAGCTCTCAGCATATCTTCTAAGGTTTGAATGGTCCTTTCACTTTGACCGTCAGTTTGGGGATGGTACGCAGTGCTCATATCCAACTGCGTTCCCAATGCCTTCTGCAGCGACTTCCAGAACTGCGAAGTAAATCGGCTGTCTCGGTCGGAGATTATAGACACAGGCACACCATGCCTCGTGACCACTTCCTCCAAGTATGTTCTTGCTAACTTATCCATTCCATCGGTCTCCTTGATTGGTATGAAATGAGCCGATTTGGTGAGTCGGTCGACGATTACCCAAATGGTGTCAAGTCCGGCTGAGGTTTTAGGTAGCTTGGTAATGAAATCCATAGTGATTCTTTCCCACTTCCATTCTGGCAGTTCGGGTTGGACCAACAATCCTGATGGTTTCATATGTTCGGCCTTGACCTTGGCACAAGTCAAGCACTTGCTAACGTATGTAGCAATATCCGCCTTCATGTTCGGCCACCAATACAACATCTTCAGATCATGATACATTTTGTCAGATCCCGGATGTATGGAGTATTTTGACTTATGCGACTCATGCATAATCAAAGATCGTAGGTCACCATGGCACGGTAACCAACTCCTATTATCAAGGCATAACGTTCCATCCCAGCGAGCTTCTAACTTCTTTATCATGCCTTCAACATCTTCAGTCTTGAGAATTTCTTCCTCGACTGCCTCTTTCTGAGCCTTGAGAATTAAGGATGGAAGGTCTAAGTCAATGGTCATCACCAAGGCCTTCACCCTAAGAACTCTCTCCTTTCGACTCAAAGCGTCGGCCACGACATTTGCCTTGCCCGGGTGGTAACGGATCTCGCAATCGTAATCACTGAGCAACTCTAGCCAACGTCGTTGTCTCATGTTGAGTTCCTTTTGATTCAAAATGTGTTGTAGACTCTTATGATCAGTGAATACAACACACTTAGTACCATAAAGGTAGTGTCTCCAAATCTTTAGGGCAAACACCACTGCTCCCAACTCTAGGTCATGGGTTGTGTAGTTCTTCTCGTGCACTTTTAGTTGTCTTGATGCGTAAGCTATGACCTTAGTCCTTTGCATCAGTACCGCACCTAACCCTTTTATGGATGCATCACAATACACCACAAAGTCTTCATTACCCTCGGGTAGGGCTAGTATAGGTGCTTCACACAACATCTGCTTCAATGTCTGGAATGCCAAATCTTGATCCTCTTTCCACTCAAATTTCTTGTCCTTTTGAGTCAACTCCGTCATTGGTTTAGCTATCTTGGAGAAACCTTCAATGAATCTCCTATAGTAACCAGCAAGACCTAAAAATTGGTGTATCTCCGTGTGTGTTGTTGGAGTCGCCCAATCTTTTACGGCCTCGATCTTAGCAGGATCAACGTGAATACCACTGCTATCGATTACATGCCCAAGGAATTGCACCGTGTTTATCCAAAACTCACATTTGGAAAACTTTGCATATAACTTCTCCTTCCTTAGCAGTTCTAGTATGGTCTTCAAATGTTCCTTGTGTTCTTCTTCATTACGAGAGTAGATGAGAATATCATCGATAAATACAATCACAAACTTGTCCAAGTATGGTTTGCAAACTCGGTTCATGAGATCCATGAATACCGCAGGCGCGTTTGTCAAACCGAAAGGCATAACTTGGAACTCGTAGTGTCCGTACCGGGTTCTAAAAGCCGTCTTATGAACGTCTTCCTCTCTAACCCTTAGCTGATGATATCCTGACCTTAAATCGATCTTCGAGTACATGCTAGATCCTTGCAATTGGTCGAAAAGATCGTCAATTCTTGGCAATGGGTAACGGTTCTTTATCGTCAGCTTATTCAATTCTCGGTAATCGATACACATCCTAAAGGATCCATCTTTCTTTTTGACAAATAAGACCGGTGCTCCCCAAGGTGAGGAACTTGGTCTAATGAAACCTTTGTCAGAAAGTTCCTTTATTTGTTCAGCTAACTCTGTCATCTCGGCCGGTGCTAAGCGGTATGGGGCTCTAGCGACAGGCGCGGCTCCTGGTGTAAGCTCGATGTGAAACTCCACTTGCCGTGCTGGTGGTAATCCTGGTAAGTCCTCTGGGAATACGTCTGGAAAGTCTCTAACGATCGGTACATCTTCCACTTTCTTTTCGTGATCTTCTTCTCCTTCCTTTTGTGTTATTTGAACCAAGAATACTGGACATCCCTTCTTAATGTATCTTTGGGTCCTAATACATGAGATGACTTCCAGTCTTGATCCATTCTTCACTCCACTTCTTTCGCCTTGTATGATTAGTACATCGTTTCCATAAGGAACACGGACGCACTTCTCATGACATACAATTTCCGCGTGATGCTTCGACATCCAATCCATTCCAATGATGACGTCAAAACTTCCCAATTCTATGGGGAGTAAGTCGATACTGAACGAACGATCTTGTAACCTTATACTACATCCTTTTAGAATAGCGTCAGTGGTTACTGACTTCCCATCGGCTAATTCTACATTATACTTAACGTCTAACGCAGTAGGGGTAATATTTAGGCGTTCACTAAATACAGATGACACAAAACTCCTATCCGCACCAGAATCAAATAGTACTGAAGCATAGTTGTTATTGACTAGGAACGTACCAGTCACAACATTGTTGTCTTGCACCGCAGCTTCAGCACAGAGATGATACACTTTGCTAGGTGCCGTGAATCCTCCAGGAGTACTAGTTGTGGCTCGGTTATTCCCTCCCCGGTTCCCTTGATTCTGATTCTGATTTCCTTGGTTGTGATTCTGATTGCCTCGAATCTGGTTACCACGACCTTGGTTCCCACTGCTTGGACACTTGTTCTTGTAGTGACCTTTCTCTCCACATCCAAAGCAAGTGACATTTGCTCCTTGGCCACCTTGTGTTCCAGGTCCTCTTTGGTTAGCAGGACGAGGTGGTGCTCGACATTCCTTTGCCTTATGTCCGGCCTTCCCACAGTTGTAGCACGTAGGGGGACATGCTCCTTCGTGGTGTCGGCCACACTTTCCACAGAAAGGAAGTCTTCCAGCGTAGTTTCCAGTATTACCTTGTCCAGCAGTAAACACCCTTGCTACTTCTTGTCGCTTGTTCTGGTTGTAGTTGTTTGTGTTGTTGCTGTTGTTCGTATTGTTGTTGTAGTGGTTGCCAGACCACTTCCTCTTATCCCCAGTATTTTCTCCCAACTCTTGTACCACTTGGTACATCAGACTCTGAGCTATATCGATTGCCTCGTGCAAATCAGTTGGCTTGGATGAAGTCGCATTCCCTTTGATGCTCAAAGTTAGTCCTTCAATGTATCGCTCCAACAATCGGTTGTCGTTGGGCACCATTTCGGGACATAACAAGATCAGCTCTTGAAAGCGCTGATTGTAAGCAGTAAGAGCGGTACCCTTGACCTTCAGGTTCCACAGCTCAACCTCCATCTGCTTGACTTCATTTCGTGGGCAGTATTTCCTCACAAACATAGCTTTAAACTCACTCCAGGGCGTCGCTTGGGCAACGTCAATGGTCACTGCACGAGCATAGACGTTCCACCAAGTCAAAACACTATCAACTAACGTGCTTGACGCAAACTTTACCTTATCAGCTTCAGCAACATTGCTAATCCCAAATTGGGATTCTAGCTTCTCAAACCATCTGGTTAAACCTACTGCTACTTTAGTACCGTGGAAACTTACTTGCGTAACTGCACGAAATTTCCTTGTAGGTACAAGTCCGTGCAATGGCATTAGTAGCTCCTTGGTTGGTCTCCTCCTGTGTGCTTGCTGTACGATTTGCTTCGGCTGTTGCAAGTGCCTCGGCCACCCGTTCGGCGATCATTTGACTTAGCATGACGGTGTCAATTCCACCGGTAGTAGCTGGTGGATTCTGCGTTTCAGATCTTCTAACTGGCGCCATAATCTAAAAAGGTAATAGGACAATGAGTTTTGCCAGACATAACATGCATGACACGCATAATACAATTATGAAATGCTCCAGGGTATAATACACAATATATACTGATCTCACAATTTTTGTAACCCATAATATCATTCATAAAATTGTTTGGTAGTACATCATAATTTGTCATACATAATATAATAAAATAAAATAAAATGCCAACTAGCTAAGATAAACTTCAAAGCTTAGTGGTCATACAATGATAAGTCAATGGTACAAGATAAATCTAACTAGTGCCCTCACGGAGCTGATGAAGCTCTCTCTCCAACTCTGCTAACCTCCTCTCAACCACGATCTCACGAGCCTGGGAATCTCTAAGTCTAACATCGGTATCATAACAAGCGGCTCTAAACCTCTTATCCAAGTCTGCAACAGGGTCCTCCACAGGTGCCTCTAGTCCGCCTGTCTCAACCAATGGCTCTACTCCCCAACGGGTCATCAGGCTCTCGATCTCCTCAAGACGAGCATTCGGCATGGTATCCATCTGGTCAAGAACAGCATGAAGCTGTCCTCGTAGACGGGTCACACAAACTGTCAACACTGTCTCATCCCTAACTGGACTCTTCTTTGCCAGTGCCTCTAGCTTATCCTGCACCTCATTATACTCCTCACCTAAAGCCTCTACAGCATCCTCCAACCTGTTTAAACGTGTCGTCACACATCCATCTGCTGCCCCAAGCATCACCACTGTCGATGTAGCTCTCCTAGGAAGAGGAGTCGTAGCTCTCGGCCCAGTAGAGATGCCAACATCAGCAAGCATCTCCTGGTATACAGCAGGTACAGTCTCTGGTGGTGGTAGCAGTAGTGGCACCTCTGGGACAGGACTGGCAGGTGTACGGGCTGCATGCCTGTCAGTGGCAGTGAAGGGTATGAGGGGTCGGTAGGGTGAAAGTGGTGGTCGAGCAGCTCTCCCCCGAAGACGTCGCCTCACATAGTAGAAAGGTAGAGTACCAGGTGCTGGAGCAGGGATGTCAGTCCTCTCCCCTTCGTCTTCAGATGAAGATGAGGAGATGTGTGCGAGGGAAACCTCAGGAGTAGCAACATATGTAGTAGGAGGGTCCTCAGTGTCAGTGACCTCCATGGGTTCACCTTCCCCATCGGTGAACTCCATATCATCATCCTCTGTCTCCTCTATCGTCTCCTCCCTAGTGACTGATGCCTGTCCTGGTGACTGCACCACATCAGCGTCTAGGTCATCCTCTCCCCGCCTTCTAGGCTAAGTACGTCATCAGCTGATGCATCAGGGATACGGATCGGTGAACGATGAACCTCCTCAGTCTCTCTCTCAGTCTCATCATCTGAAATCATCCGGTACCACGGATATCCTGATGGTGATCCTCTAGGTAGTCCTACTGATGAACTGATAGTCGACTGTGAACTGCGGTTGTAGTATGCTCTTGTAGACGTGGAATCATCAGAAGAAGACATCGCTGTAAAATAAACAAAATAAATGTGTGTAAATACCTCATATAATTAGTCCATAAAAAGGGACATTAACATAACATAGCAATCATTGTTGAATCCACATGTATCCCATATAACAAAATTCAGATTTTGTTGTTGCACATGTAACCCATGTAAATATACCTCGTAATTGTTAAATCACATGTATCCCATTTATTACTTATCTATATCCATGTATCTATATATACTTAATACTTACAATTCGTATGATAATCGATTAAACACATAGCAGTTATAGTCTAGAGTTACTAAATGCAACCTAGTTCTCTATAACCATGTCTCTGATACCAATCTGTCACACTCCCAAAATATCAGAGTATAATGGCGACAAGGGAGTGGTGACGTCATGATTATCATACACACACAGTTACAAAGAACGACCTCTAAATGAGACGTTCGGAAAATAGATCACTTGTAATTGATAAAATAAATAGTTTTAACATAGTGCGGAAGCATAAAACTGGTCACAGTTACAAAACATAGTTTTCCAAATAGTACAAATGATCTTTGTTTCAATAAAAATGACGGCACGCATGAGACCTCACTTAGCATCTTCCTTCTTAATACCTGAGAAAAACATTGCTAAAGCGTCAACATAAAGTTGGTGAGTTCATAGGTTTAGTTAATTTGAAATGTTTAATGAACCACAAGATTTTCCCAAAAGTGATGACAATATAACAAATACAAAGTCATCCTAAAAGTATTTATTACAGTCTAAGCTCGTGACACCGAAACGTTAACAACACCGGTAGTATAATCATATAAATGTAGCCCAACTGGATGCCTAAACCCACGACATCCTATTTCAGACTCAAATGAAACTGTGCCCGCTTGTCCCCTTGTTGGACAAGACAGACAGGGACGTCAATCCCGATAGATCTATCCATAACATTCGCGCTTACACAAAGTAATTAACGGTTCACGATTCACGGGCCAAAGCAACTGGGTTTTTAGTGGGACTTAGACTAATATATAAATAAGTAAATGCACTTGTGTTCATACGTTAAATCAAGCAATGTCTCACCCCAAAAAGCAGTAAAACTAGTTAAACATGAGGCTATAAACTCACCTCGTAATTCAGCAAAATGACGAAGATAAAGGTAGCTCGAGTGTACGGTTACGCTAGCCGCGACCTATTTAATTATAAGGATCGTGTTACGACATTAAAGATTATACTAGAAAAAGACATGACACCCTAGTTGTGCTTGACAATACTTTTCGTTTACGGAAAAACACGATACATAAAAGTCGGTTATTAAACAATCGAGATTTACGGGCTAAATAATACCTTTAAGTTAACAAATTTCGTTTTGGGCCTTTAATAACCCAATACACCAAAGCTGGCCCATCAATACCCAACATACCCACCCCATGACTCGGCCCAAGGGTCATTTAACCCGGCCCAACCCCAGGCGATACAAACAAGGGAGGAAAAGGGGTTATTACGTGTTTTGTAACTCACACAAATAAAAAACACTCAGTCCTATCTCTCTCTTCTCTCGAAAACTCTCCCACCGCCCCTATTCTCTCTCTCTCTAAAAATGGATCAGATCTCAACTCTCCCATGGTTAAGATGATTTTCAGATTAATACATAAATCATTTGTGATGGTTTATGGTGGTTAAGCTCGCGTGGGATGTGGGGTTTCATCCCCACATCAAACCGATTCGGTTTTTGAGGTGTTTTTCCCCAGGGGTTTAAGTTATTCATCATTCAAAGATAAGTTTTCATCCCTCTTTTCCTTTTTAATAAAATGGTCTCTTGATTTTCGTTTATAAAAGATTTGTGGTTTTAAATCATTTGTATAAACATGTTGTGAACAAAAGGCTCTCGAATTTAATAAGAAACGAATTAGGGTTTCGAAAATAATTGGGGGTTTTTCCAAATCTCATGTTTAAATACAATTAATTAACGTTTTCTATCATAAAAACATGTTAATTTCAACATATAACCGATTTTGTAAAAATTAGGGTTTCGGTCAAATTTGGGGGTTTATTCATACCTTGGTTCCAATTAAATTAATTAATTAATTCGGGTTTGGATTGGGTTTAATTAGGGTTTTAATTAATAAAATGATATTAGGGTTTATATAAATTGGGGGGTTTTTGTACACGGTTGATTATTTGAAATTAAATAACGTTTTTGGAATATATAAAGTATTAATTTCGTAATTAAAAAGGTTTACAATTTTTAGGGTTTCGAATTAAAAAGGGGGTTTTATACCCGCGGCTTATTTGAGGGTATGGTGATGTTTCTGTAAAATGAATTAGTTAAAATCTTGGGTTATGGTTACTTTGAGTGGTAAGGGTTTTGGCAGAAACAAGGACCTTGGTTTGGTCTTGGTTTGGTTCTCGGTTTGGTCTCGGTTTGGGTCTCGGTTTGGGTCTCGGTTTGGGTCTCGGTTTGGGTCTCGGTTTGTTCTTGACAGGAAATAATGGGGTTATGGTCAAGTTCAAGTAAAAAGAAATGCTATGATTTACCTTTACAGTTTTTGATTAAAATAGAACCGTAACAAAGACTAACACATTCGTTTTATTTTCGCAGGTTTGGTTACAATGACGAGCACAACCAGGATTTGTACAGAAAAATGAAGAGGTGATTAAAAGACTCACAATGGATGTTTCGGTTTCGGTTTGCAGGTATGGACGAGAAAGGATGGATCGGCTTTGACACTACTCTTCACTTTCACCCAGGATTTGTGTTTAAAACTTGTCCAGGAACAATTTTTGTAATATTTGGACTGTGAATATTGTTTGTGTTATGTTTGGACATTGGATAAAGTTTGGACTGTATTTAACTTGTATTATTAGTTTAGGGTTAGACTCAAACTGAAATTGGTATGCTTGTGATGTACCTATTTTGAGTAAACTTGGCATGTGTGCTGGATTGTAGTGTTTAGTGGTTGAATAAACAATGTAATCAAGTTATGACTGAATATTGACTCTTGCTAAACAAGCTTTTGAAATAAAAGTAAATAAGAGTTCACAATTTAAATTCTTGTACATGTTGCACTAATATACTATTCGGCCCAGGTTTGTCGAGTGTCTAAGTCTTAGACGCGAAAACTTAATATGCACGACTAGATAACAATTCGACACACGATCTAAATCAAAGACAAGTATGCGTGACCTCGAGGGATTCAGCAAGTACTTCAAATAGACACACGGCAATACATAATACGTTTAATAACTTCGTGCATTTCATTCATAAATTAATAGACACGAAAAACTCGAGTTGTTACATTCACTCTCCCTAACAAGGGCTTTGTCTGCAAAGCAAAGTAAATAACACATTTATATCGACAACTCATCGGTAAATAATTAAGGTACTCCACTATATGAAGAATTTTAAGATGGAAATTTGACGGATGTCACAAGTTGGGCTACATTTATATGATTATACTGCCGGTGTTGTTAACGCTTCGGTGTCACGAGCTTAGACTGTAATAAATGCTTTTATGATGACTTTGTATTTGTTATATTGTCATCATGTTTGGGAAAAATCTTGTGGTTCATTAAACACTTCAAATTAACTAAACCTATGAACTCACCAACTTTATGTTGACACTTTAGCAATGTTTTTCTCAGGTATTAAGAATGAAGATGCTATGTGAGGTCTCATGCACTGCCGTCATTTCTATTGAAAATAAAGATCATTTGTACTATTTGAAAACTATGTTTTTGTATCTGTGACCAATATTTATGCTTCTGCACTATGTTAAAACACTTTATTTTATCAAATGCAAGTGATCAATTTTCCGAACGTCTCATTTAGAGGTCGTTCTTTGTAACTGTGTGTATGATAATCATGACGTCACCACTCCCTTGTTGCCATTATACTCTAATATTTTGGGAGTGTGACAGATTGGTATCAGAGCCATGGTTATAGAGAATAGGTTGCATTTAGTAACTCTAGACTATAACTGTTATGTGTTTAGTTGATTATCATTCGGATTGTAAGTATTAAGTATATATATATACATGGATATATATATATATATGTAATGAACAATTATTATTGGAGTCGAGTGATTCAACATTATATAATATATGATAAATGGGATACATGTGATTTAACAATTACGGGATATAATTACATGGGGTACATGTGCAACAACAAAGTCTTAGTTATGTTATATGGGATACATGTGGTTTGAACAATGATTGCTATATGTTATGTCGATGTCCCTTTCACGGACTAATTATATGAGATATTTACACACATCTATTCTGTTTATGTTACAACAATGTCTTCTTTTGATGATTCAGCGTCTTTAGGGGCATACCACCACCACAGTTCACAGTCGACTGTCAGTTCATCGATGGGATTACCTAGAGGATCACCGTCAGGATATCCGTGGTACCGGATGACTTCAGATGATGAGACTGAGAGAGAGACTGAGGAGGTTTACCATTCACCGATCCATAGCCCTGATGCACCAGCGGATGAAGTGCTTAGCCTATAAGGCGGAGGAGAGGACGACCTAGCCGCTAATGTGGTGCAGTCATCAGGACAGGCGTCGGTTACTAGGGGCGAATCAATGGAAGATCCTGAGGATGATGATACGGAGTTCACCGATGGAGAAGGTGAACCCATGGAGGTCACAGACACTGAGGACCCACCTGCTACGTATGCTGCTACTCCTGAGGCTTCCATCGCACTCATCTCCTCGTCTTCATCTGAAGACGAAGGGGAAAGGGCAGACATCTCTACCCCAGCACCCGGCACTCTGCCTTTCTACTATGTTAGGCGACGTCTCCGAGGGAGAGCCGCCCGACCACCACCTTCACCTTACCGACCCCTCATACCTTTCTCTGCCACTGACAGGCGTGCAGCCCGTACATCTGCCAGTCCTGCCCCAGAGGCGTCACTACCACCACCACCACCACTAGAGACTGTACCTGCTGTGTATCAGGAGATGCTTGCCGATGTTGGTATCTCTACTGGACCGAGAGCTGCGACCCCTATTCCTAGGAGAGCTACATCATCAGTTGTGATGCTTGGAGCAGCTGATGGATGTGTGACAACCCGTTTGAATAGGTTGGAGGATGCTGTGGAGACTTTGGGTGAGGAGTATGAAGAGATGCAGGATAAGCTGGAGGCATTGACAAAGAAGAGTCCAGTTGAGGATGAGACGACATTGACGGTTTGTGTGACCCGTCTTCGAGGACAGCTCCATACTGTTCTCGACCAGATGGACACAATGTCGAATGCTCGCCTCAAGGAGATCGAGAGCCGGATGACCCGTTGGGGAGTGGAGTCGCAGGTTGAGGTGGGTGGACTAAAGGCACCTGTTGAGGACCCTATTGCTGACTTAGAGGGCAGGTTTAGGGCCGCTTGCCATGATATCGAGGTCAGACTTAGGGATGCCCAGGCTCGCGAGGACTTGGATGAGAGGAGGCTGGCAGAGATTGAGAGAGCACTTCACCAGCATCGTGAGGGTACTAGTTAGATTTAAAATGTACTGTTGACTCATTGTTGTACGACCACTAAGCTATGAGGTTTATCTCAGCTAGTTGGCATTTTCCATTTTTCTATTATGTATGTCGGATTGTGATGTATTTCAAAACATTTCTATGGATGTTAGGTTATGACATTATCTTATTTGGGTTACAAAATTTGTGCGATCATCATATATTGTTTATTATACCGTTGAGCATTTCATAATTGTATTTTGCGTGCCATGAATGTTATGTCTGGCAAAACTCATTGTCTTGTTTACCTTTTAGATTATGGCACCAGTTAGAAGGTCTGAGACACAGAATCCACCAGCTGCTATCGGTGGGATTGACCCAGTCATGCTCAGTCAAATGATCGCGGAACGAGTGGCTGAGGCACTCGCAGCAGCTGAAGCGATCCGTACAGCGAGCACGCAAGAGGAGACAAACCAAGGGGCCACTGTTGCCAATGCGCGGACCTACACCTACAAGGAATTCCGTGCGGTTACACAAGTGAGTTTCCGTGGTACTGAAGGTGCAGTAGGTTTTACTAGATGGTTTGAGAAGTTGGAATCTCAATTTGGGATTAGCAATGTTGCTGAAGCTGATAAAGTGAAGTTTGCATCAAGCACATTGGTGGATAGTGCTTTGACTTGGTGGAATGTCTATGCTCGTGCAGTGACCATTGATGTTGCCCAAGCAACACCTTGGAGTGAGTTCAAGGCTATGTTTGTTAGGAAGTATTGCCCACGAAATGAGGTCAAACAAATGGAGGTTGAGCTATGGAACTTGAAGGTCAAGGGTACCGCCCTTACTGCTTACAATCAGCGCTTTCAAGAGCTAATTTTGTTGTGTCCCGAAATGGTGCCCAACGATGACCGACTGTTGGAGAGATACATTGAGGGCTTACCTTTGAACATCAAGGGGAATGTGACTTCATCAAAGCCAAATGACTTGCATGAGGCAATCGATATGGCTCAGAGTTTGATGTACCAAGTGGTGCAAGAGTTGGGGGAGAATACTGGAGACAAGAGGAAGTGGTCTGGTAATCACTACAACAACAATAACAACAACAACAACAACACTAATAACTACAGTCAAAACAAGCGTCAAGAGGTGGCTAGAGTGTTTACTGCTGGGCAAAGTAATGCTGGAAACTATGTTGGAAGATTTCCTTTCTGTGGAAAGTGTGGCCGACACCACGAGAGAGCATGTCCCCCTACATGCTACAACTGTGGAAAGGCTGGACATAAGGCAAAGGAGTGTCGAGCACCACCCCATCCTGCTAACCAAAGAGGACCGGGAACTCAAGGTGGTCAAGGAGCGAATGTTACTTGTTTTGGGTGTGGAGAGAAAGGGCATTACAAGAATAAGTGTCCAAGCAGTGGGAACCAAGGTCGTGGTAATCAAATTCGAGGCAACCAAAACCACAACCAAGTGAACCAGAAGCAGAACCAGGGGAATCGGGGAGGAAATAACCGAGCCACAACCAGTGCTCCAAGTGGATTCACGGCACCTAGCAAGGTTTATCATTTGTGTGATGAGGCTGCGGTGCAAGACAACAATGTTGTGACTGGTACGTTCCTAGTCAATAACAACTATGCTTCAGTACTATTTGATTCTGGTGCGGATAGGAGTTTTGTGTCATCTGCATTTAGTGAACGCCTAAATATCACCCCTACTGCGTTAGATATTAAGTATAACGTAGAACTAGCCGATGGGAAGTCAGTGACCACCGATGCTATTCTGAAAGGATGTAGTCTAAGGTTACAAGATCGTTCGTTCAGTATCGACTTACTCCCCATAGAATTGGGAAGTTTTGATGTCATCATTGGAATGGATTAGATGTCGAAGCAGCACGCGGAAATTGTATGTCATGAGAAGTGCGTCCGTGTTCCTTATGGAAACGATGTACTAATCATACAAGGAGAAAGAACTGGAGTGAAGAATAGATCGAGACTGGAAGTCATCTCATGTATTAGAACCCAAAGATACATTGAGAAGGGATGTCCAGTGTTCTTGGTTCAAGTAACGCGAAAGGAGGAAGAAGAAGATCATGAGAAGAAGGTTGAAGATGTACCGATCGTTAGAGATTTTCCAGAAGACTTACCGGGATTACCACCAACACGACAAGTGGATTTTCACATAGAGCTTACACCAGGAGTTGCACCTGTTGCTAGAGCCCCATACCGATTAGCACCAGCAGAGATGAAAGAGCTAGCTGAACAACTAAAGGAACTTTCTGGCAAAGGTTTCATTAGGCCGAGTTCCTCACTTTGGGGAGCACCGGTCCTATTCGTCAAAAAGAAAGATGGATCCTTTAGGATGTGTATTGATTACCGAGAGTTGAATAAGCTGACGATAAAGAACCGCTACCCATTACCAAGAATTGACGATCTTTTCGACCAACTGCAAGGATCTAGCATATACTCGAAGATTGATTTAAGGTCGGGATATCATCAGCTAAGGGTTAGAGAAGAAGACGTTCATAAGACGGCTTTCAGAACCCGATACGGACACTACGAGTTCCAAGTTATGCCTTTTGGTTTGACAAACGCACCCGCGGTATTCATGGATCTCATGAACCGAGTTTGTAAACCATACTTGGACAAGTTTGTGATTGTATTCATCGATGATATTCTCATCTACTCTCGTAATGAAGAAGAACATAAAGAGCATTTGAATACCATACTGGAGCTGCTGAGGAAGGAGAAGTTATATGCAAAGTTTTCCAAATGTGAGTTTTGGATAAACACAGTGCAATTCCTTGGGCATGTAATCGATAGCAGTGGTATTTACGTTGATCCTGCTAAGATCGAGGCTGTGAAAGATTGGGCGACTCCTACAACACCCAAGGAGATCCGCCAATTTTTAGGTCTTGCTGGTTACTATAGGAGATTCATTGAGGGTTTCTCCAAGATAGCTAAACCAATGACGGAGTTAACTCAAAAGGACAAGAAGTTTGAGTGGAAAGAAGATCAAGATTTGGCATTCCAAACATTGAAGCAGATGTTGTGTGAAGCACCTATACTAGCCCTACCCGAGGGTAATGAAGACTTTGTAGTATATTGTGATGCATCCATAAAAGGATTAGGTGCGGTGTTGATGCAAAGGACTAAGGTCATTGCTTATGCGTCAAGACAACTAAAAGTGCACGAGAAGAACTACACAACTCATGATCTAGAGTTAGGAGCAGTGGTGTTTGCCCTGAAGATTTGGAGACACTACCTTTATGGCACAAAGTGCGTTGTATTCACTGATCATAAAAGTTTACAACACATCTTGAATCAAAAAGAACTCAACATGAGACAACGACGTTGGCTAGAGTTGCTCAGTGATTATGATTGTGAGATCCGTTATCACCTGGGCAAGGCAAATGTCGTAGCTGACGCTTTGAGTCGAAAGGAGAGGATTCTTAGAGTGAAAGCCTTGGTGATGACCATTGGTTTAGATCTTCCATCCTTAATTCTCAAGGCTCAGAAGGAGGCAGTCGAGGAGGAAATTCTCAAGACTGAAGATGTTGAAGGCATGATAAAGAAGTTAGAAGCTCGCTCAGATGGGACATTATGCCTTGATAATAGGAGTTGGTTACCGTGCCATGGTGACCTACGACCTTTGATTATGCATGAGTCGCATAAGTCAAAATACTCCATACATCCGAGATCTGACAAGATGTATCACGACCTTAAGATGTTGTATTGGTGGCCGAACATGAAGGCGGACATTGCTACATATGTTGGCAAGTGCTTGACTTGTGCCAAGGTCAAGGCCGAACACATGAAACCATCAGGATTATTGGTCCATCCCGAACTGCCAGAATGGAAGTGGGAAAGGATCACTATGGATTTCATTACAAAGCTACCTAAAACCTCAGCTGGATTTGACACTATTTGGGTCATCGTCGACCGACTCACCAAATCGGCTCACTTCATACCAGTCAAGGAGACAGATGGAATGGATAAGTTAGCAAGAACATACTTGGAGGAAGTAGTCACGAGGCATGGTGTGCCTGTGTCTATAATCTCTGACCGAGATAGCCGATTTACTTCACAGTTTTGGAAGTCGCTGCAGAAAGCATTGGGAACGCAGTTGGATATGAGCACTGCGTATCATCCCCAAACCGACGGTCAAAGTGAAAGGACCATTCAAACCCTAGAAGATATGCTGAGAGCTTGTGTGATCGACTTTGGAAATAGATGGGATAGGCATCTGCCTCTGGTGGAGTTCTCATACAATAATAGTTATCACACTAGCATTAAGGCAGCACCGTTCGAAGCATTGTATGGTAGAAAGTGTCGTTCACCCGTGTGTTGGGCAGAGGTTGGTGATGCTCAACTCACTGGACCCGAGATCATACATGAGACTACTGAGAAGATCTTTAAGATCAAGAGCCGTATGCAAGCCGCAAGAGATCGACAAAAGAGTTATGCTGACATGTGACGCAAACCTCTTGAGTTTGAGGTTGGCAATAGAGTCATGTTGAAGGTCTCACCTTGGAAGTGTGTAATTCGCTTTGGAAATCGTGGAAAGTTGAATCCTCGTTACATTGGACCATTCAAGTTTATAGAGAGGATTGGCCCCGTGGCCTATCGTTCGGAGTTACCTCAAGAACTTAGCCGAGTGCATAATGTGTTCCACATTTGCAATCTGAAGAAATGCTTATCCGACGAGACACTCGTTATTCCTTTAGAAGAGATCCAACTCGGCGACAAACTCAACTTCGTAGAAGAACCGGTGGAGGTCATGGACCGTCAGGTCAAACAGCTCAAGCAAAGTCATATACATATCGTGAAAGTCCGTTGGAATGCACGTAGAGGTCCAGAATACACGTAGGAACGTGAAGACCAATTCAAGAGCAAGTATCCTCATCTTTTCGCTAATCACCCTACTACAACGACGTCTTGATTTCGCGACGAAATCTCTAAAACATGGGGATACTGTGACATCCGTCAAATTTTCATCTTTATTTTCCCATGTATTTAATTAATGTGAGCTTTGAACCTTGTGGATTTAACAAATTGAGAAGTTATCTCATATTTATGAAGTATCCTCATTTGTTTACTAATGTAGTGTCGACTTAAATTGTATTATTTGTTGTGCTTTGCGGACAAAGCCCTCTTTAGGGAGAGCGAATGTAACAACTTGAATTTTTGCGTCCATTTTAATAAGACGTGCTCGTTCGTAAGACGTTTCACTTGTTAATGGTTTGTGCCGTTCACGAATGTTATTTAAGTTTTTGAGAATAACCGTATCCACTATTACTCAAGTCATTATTGAGTTCGTGTAAGTTGTCCAAGTCGTGTCACATGGCCTTATATGATGATTATGTGTCCGAGTTCGTTTAGTTCACGCGTCTAAAACATACTTACGAGTTGATCAAGTCCTTTGTGGGCTGAAAGTTATTTTGAATAAATTCTTAATGGGCTGAGAACTATTAACTAAATGGACCAAGTGTTATTAACCTAGATGGGCCGGACAGTCCACTGAAACCCTGTTGGGCCAAATCCAATTAAAAAAATACACTAACTGTGGAATTGAGAACAAATGTTATGGAACCCCGATTTAGTATAAACCTGGGAACAAATAACAGTCAAACCAAGTCAACTCACAACCTGGAAATCATAATTTAAAAACCCACTAACCACAAGTGTCCAACACACATGCCAAAATTGCCCAAAATGTGTATATCACAAGCATGTCAATTCCAGATTAGGTTTTACCCTATGCCATGTGTACCAAGTTAAATATATTGTCCTTAACACAATCCTTAAACACAAAATAATATTACAACACAAATAGATTTGAGTTGAGAAATCCACTGAGTTTCCAGCCGAGCCCCATCTTGTCCGAAATCCACCACAGCCAAAACACCAAAATCCCAAGTCTTTCCATTGTGAGTCCTCCTTACTTTTTCTTTGCATCCATGTTTATGTCATAGTGTGCTTGACCGAGACCTAGGCAAAACGAAAACAAACATGTTAGAAAACTCATATACCATTCAAAAATGTATAAGAGATAGCCGAATCATTCTTTACATATAATCACCAATCAAAACATGAAGTTAATAATTCTTTTTTTTCAGAAACACCAATTAAACACTATATAAGCCGCGTGTATTCAAACCCCCAAATTATATAAACCATAATTTTTGAAACCTACTTTTAATTAGTAATTAATATCAATAGATGCCAAGAAACATTAGTTAATTATTACAAAACGTGAGATTAGAGAAACCCCCAAATTTATTTGAAACCCTAATTTTTATAAAATAATTTCATTAAGAAATTGATACCGACTAGTGTTCAAAAACACTAATTAATTACAATTAAACCCGAAATCAAGAAAACCCCCAATATTTTCGAAAACCATAGGTTAATAAAATTAATTCGAGAACCCCTCTTTGTTATATTTTAATGAATATGATTTCGAAACCAATGGATCTTTTTTTTTCAAATGAATAAACAAAAACTATTTAAACCATTTTCTTTTTTTTGAATAGAGATTGAAAACTTATCTTTGTGATGAACCACCATCGAATCTCCCTGGAAACACCTCCAAATCAAGTTAACTTTGACGTGGGGATGAAATCCCACATCCCACGCATGGTAATCAATCTAGGATGCAAGCTTATGATGATGATAAATCGGATTTTATTATTTTTTTTGGCTAAATATGATGTTAGATTGGTTTAGGTTAGAGAGAGAGAGTATGGGACGGTTGGGAGAATATAGGGGAGAGAGAAGTGTTGACTGTGTTTTTTTTGGGGAAATGATAAACAGACTTTATGACCCCCCATCTTCTTGTTATTATCGACGGGTTAGGATCGGGCTGGGAAAAGAAAACCAATTGGGCCAAGCCTATGTCTATGTTTGTATGATGGGCCGATTGGTTTGAGTTGGTTTATATATAAGCCCATCCGAAAATGTTAATTTAAAATGTATATTATAGCCCAAAAACCTATTTATTAAATAACCAAGTATAAATGTCGCGTTTTCCGTAAACAAAATATACCGTCAAGCACAACTAGGGTGACATGCATTTTTATTGGTAAAATTATAAGTGTCGTAACACGGTCGATATACTTATTTAGGTTGTGGATAACGTGATCGTATTCTCGAGCTACTGTGTATTCTCATCACTTTGCTTAGTTACGAGGTGAGTTTATAGCCCCACCTTTTAACTGCTTTTACTACTTTTTAGGGTGAGACATTGCTTGATTTAACGTATGAACACAAGTGCATTAATTGATTTATATACTAGTCTAAGTCCCACTTAAAACCCAGTTGCTTTGGCCCGTGAATCGTGAACCGTTAATTACTTTGTGTAAGTGCGAATGTTATGGATAGATCTATCGGGGTTGACGCCCTTGTCCGTCTTGGTCCAACAGGGGACAAGCGGGCACAGTTTCATTTGAGTCTGAGATGGGATGTCATGGGTTTAGGCATCCAGTTGGGCTACATTTATATGATTATACTACCGGTGTTTGTTAACGCTTCGGTGTCACGAGCTTAGACTGTAATAAATGCTTTTATGATGACTTTGTATTTGTTATATTGTCATCATGTTTGGGAAAAATCTTGTGGTTCATTAAACACTTCAAATTAACTAAACCTATGAACTCACCAACTTTATGTTGACGCTTTAGCAATGTTTTTCTCAGGTATTAAGAATAAAGATGCTATGTGAGGTCTCATGCACTGCCGTCATTTCTATTGAAAATAAAGATCATTTGTACTATTTGAAAACTATGTTTTTGTATCTGTGACCAATATTTATGCTTTCGCACTATGTTAAAACACTTTATTTTATCAAATGCAAGTGATCAATTTTCCGAACGTCTCATTTAGAGGTCGTTCTTTGTAACTGTGTGTATGATAATTATGACGTCACCACTCCCTTGTTGCCATTATACTCTGATATTTTGGGAGTGTGACATAATCAATTCGAAAAGATTTGGAACAACGAACTTTCATACGAGCTTAAAAACCCATTTATTAAATGGCGCCGCTGCCGGCTCTTTTCGTTAAGATTAAAGGTTTTAAGTGAGAGACGCGTTGGATTTTGGGATCCGTTCATCTTTGAATGTTATTTTGCTTGCTTTAAAATTTTCAAAAATCCTAAAAAATATAAAATTTTCAAAAATACAAAAAAATTAAAAAACATAAAAAACCAATAATATTTCTGCTTTGTTAGTTCTTTTGCAGGTGTATGCGCACTCGATCAACGTCTTATCAAGAGCCCGAGACTCTCGATAACTTAGACATGGCCGGTGTACATGATACAAGAGATTTTACTAGTTGAAAGTTCGTTTCTCGGTATCTCCTCGAATTGATCGCAGCTCAAAGTGGAATGATTTGTTCTTGGTTAATAAAAAGGTTGTGGTTTGGTTATCTATTTAAAACTAATGACAAATAAGTAAGTGTCGAAGAGTAAAATTAAAGCTCTTAAAAGATTAAACTAGATTGACAAGTTAACACTAAATGCTTGAAACGTAAAGAAAAGATTAGACGAATACTTTGAAAACTAAAATTAAATTAAAACTTAAAACTTTGTAAAACTTTAAAACTTAGTGCATCGGAATATAAGAAATGCAAAGTTGTCGGAATGTCAAAATCATCACCATCGGAATACAATTAAAATGATCCATCGGAATGTTTCAAGTGAAGGTCCATCGGAATGTTTATATAAGTTACCATCGGAATAATTAAGATCAAGCTTCTATCGGAATATGGTCTATCGCAAAGTGCATCTATCGGAATGATCCAGATCGGAAAGTTAGATCAGAATAAGGTAAATAAAAATTGGCCAGAGTTTCGACTTAAAAAGGACCTTAATCCCGTCGGAATGTGCGATCGCAATCCAGATCGGAATAAGGGGGAATGACAACCGATCGCAAAGTAAAACCCTCTTGGGTTATTGCGATCAAAAGTAGTAAAGCCGTCGGAATGTGTATAACCCTGAAATTGCGATGGGAGCAATGTTGTTCCGAAATTGGTGGCAACTTAGAAACTCAATAAGCAAAATCAATAAGATAACTAATCCAAAACTTAAACAACTCAAAAGCTTAAATACGACAACTTGTAAATCGTGAACACTTATGAACTTTAAGAAACGAACTTAAAAATAACAAAAACCTTTGTGAAATCCGAAAAGTAATAAGCTAAACTTGAAATAAGCTTCTAAGCATTAAGAGCTTATAGCCTATACACGTAAGAGCTTAACAAGGAGTAAAAAGACTACCCTTTCAATCTTTAAACACCAAACGAAATCAATCCGTATGGATTATGGTTTTCGGACCAAAAGCAAAGTGAAACCAAGAAATGAAGAAGAAGATTGACGAACACGAACTTAAACTTAAACTTTTAATTAAAAGAACTCAAAGTACAAAGATTAATGAAAAGCTTAAAGATGAAAGATGAAAACAAAGAAAATTCTAGTGAGAGAAAGTTTGGAACTTTCTCTCTCTAAAACTAGAGAAATGAAAAACTAAAACTAAGACTAACTCCCTTTTCAAATTTGTGAAGTAAAGTCCTATTTATAGGCATGTCTTGTGGGCTTTGTGAATGGGCTTGGTTTTGGGCTTCTCTTCTTCTTTCTTCTTTAGTCTTTACTTTTCTTCTAAATAAACGTTTCCGACTTGGATTTGAGAAGTGTCGGTGAATAATTCCAACTCGTCTTATAATCTTTTGTTTAATGGACTCGAGTTCTTCGACATATATGAATCTTCCATCTTTGGCTATATTCTTCGATAAATCTTTAAATAGGCACAATGACTTCAAATCTTTTGCATCTCTTGGACAATAGACTTCGTCTTGAGTCTTTTTCCTTGATAAAATCCGTGCAATCCTATGTTTTCTTCAATATTCTCCCGGTTGACTCTGAAAACACAAAAACCACGCATAATTCCAAACAAATGATATTAAATACGTGTTTTGGTCTTGTTTTAGCCAGAATTAAGTGGTAAAAGGATGGGTGTTTTCACACCTATCAAATCCCCTACACTTAACCATTGCCATGCTCTCATGCAATGCTTAGTGATAAAGCAAATTTACACTTTTCTCATAATCAATCAACCTTGGCCTTATTAAGATATTACTAAATAAAAATTAAAGTACTAAGAGAAATTAAAACTTTAAAGTAAACAAAAGGATGGAAATAACTTGCAAAGAGATCAAGGACTTACATTAGGGCTTTGGTGCTGCGAAGATTTATCACCCTCAAGTTTCACGTTCCCCAAACTAAGCTTAAAAACGAGATCATTGTTATTATAAGTTAGCAAATCAAACACTTACACACATGGCTTAATTATATGCTTAAACTCCCTTATTCCTAGGTGTATCTCTTATATTTTATTTTTGTCTTAGAATGATCATGAAGATGCATTTTTGGACTTATTTCGATAGTTTATTTAGGCTGAAAGCAAAGTAGGACGATTTGATCAATAGTTAGCTAAAGGACAAAATCTCTTAAAACTGCTTCTCGGGATATCAAAAAGTTCATATCTCGGCATAACTTGGTTCACGATTTGAGACCTTTCTCGGGCCGATATTTGGCATGTACTTCATACTTCATATCTTGAGAGACGTTCTTGAGATAATGGTCTTCTCTTCGTAATAGAGTTTCTTCACTTGGAGACTTTTAAGGGGTACTCCAACTTTGTTGACCACGACTTCATGATTATTTCTTCAATCTCTAATTGGGATTTTGAGATACAACGATCCGCCTCCTTTTCGGACTTGGATCTTTTTATCCTCATACCTTGTTACGGTCTTTTCGGATAGACTTCTCCATGATCTTTATAGGAGTTGATTGCTTTTCGTCGTGAGTCTTGATCCTTCATATTGATTTTGGGAATAATGATTTTCACATCACTTTTGGATCTTCAGCAATAAAATGGAATCCTCATGCCTTGTTAGGGCCTTTTCGGACTCGCCAATCTTCGCGCCCCGCTTCATAAGTTATGCCTTGGCTATGAACTCTTATCATTACCGAGCAACTTTTAAACGATCTTGGGCTAGAAGCTAAGTAACTTTTCAAATCGTACGACCTTACTTATTGCAGATAAATTATTAGCAAGTGATGGGAGAATAGGCAAATAATTACACCAAGTGAGCTTGTGCAAGAATACCGACTTATAATTGACTCTATCATTTCTCGTCCTCCATAATTTAAAATCTCAAGTAATGAGACTCGTGGATACTTAGCCTAATAAACCAATTAAGGTCTACATGGTTAAGGATACTAGCTAGAATAAACTTGGATAAGTCTATTCGGGTTGAGTCAAAATAATCGCAACGGGCCTAATATGTCAAAGACTTCAAAACTAGCTACACCACTTTATTAATATTTTGACTTTATTACAGGATATATACATATGAAAGCAACGATAAAAATTTAAAAATTACAACTAAATGGCCAAAGTTAATAAAAAATTTGAAAAATGTTGAAAAAGATGATTTTTCGGTTAAATGAAGGCATTTTCATGGAAAAGTCCACTTAAAACTTCGATAGAAGTCCCCCCTACACTTAAGATAAACATTGTCCTCAATGTTTAAGCATGTGGGAAAAGTCTCCCCTACACTTATGACATTGTGCACGTTGGTCAAATCAAGTTAAGGAAGAGACGACTAAAGTGATCAATTTCAAATGTGAGTATGAAGAAAATTGAATCACGATAGTTGAGAGATAGAACCGGATTTTGGATAACACGGGAGCACGGTTCTTCAGAGATTCCAAGAGTGCATTCATCCCTGTAATCACATCACACACAAATACAAACACCTATATAGGACCCCCTACACTTAGGAGGTTAAACGGAAAAGGATAGATACTCGGGTTGCCTCCCGAGGAGCGCTTGTTTTTTATAACCGAGTCACGAGCCTGACTCGACCCAAAATTAGTTCATGGGAAACGTGGTGAGGAATGGAATCATCTCCTGAGAGATGTCCTCACCAAAGTACAACTTCACTCGTTGGCCATTCACCTTAAAATTAGTTCCAGTAGGTTGAGCGAGCTCGAGAGTACCATATGGAAAAATTTGGGCAATGGTGAATGGGCCGGACCAACGAGATTTCAGCTTGCCCGAGAAGATTTTTAACCGAGAGTTAAAGAGTAAAACTTTGTCTCCAACTTGGAACTCTCGGTTCTTAATCTTAGAGTCGTGAATGAGCTTAGTCTTCTCCTTATAGATCAAAGAATTTTCATAAGCCTCATTACGGAGTTCATTCAGCTCATTGAGTTGGATCTTGCGTAGGTCACCGGCTTTGTTGATATCAAAATTAGCCCACTTCAAGGCCCAGTAAGCCTTGTGCTCCAACTCAATGGGGAGGTGGCACGCTTTCTCGTACACGAGACGATATGGTGTACAAACAATCGGAGTCTTGTATGCGGTACGAAAAGCCCACAAAGCATCATCAAGTTTATCAGCCCATGAGGCATGATGCTCTCCCACGGTTCTTTTAAGAATTCGCTTTAATCCTCGGTTAGAGATTTCAGCCTGGCCATTAGTTTGTGGGTGGTAGGCGGTGGAAAGACGATGATTTACACCATACTTCGCCATGACTCTTGCAAATTAATCATTGCAAAAATGAGTACCGTGATCACTAATAATGGCGCGAGGCACACCGAATCTAGCGAATAGCGACTTCAAAAAGTTACAAACCACTCTTGCGTCATTAGTGGGTAAAGCTTTGGCTTCAACCCAATTTGAAACGTAGTCAACGTTTACAAGGATGTATTTGTTTCCTTTAGATGAAGGGAATGGCCCCATAAAGTCGATACCCCAAACATCAAAGATTTCACATTCTTGAATGAAATTCTGAGGCATCTCATCTTTATGTGTGATCTTGCCTTGTTTTTGGCAAGCATCACAATGTTTAACCATCTCGTGAGCATCACGGTAAATGGTGGGCCAATAAAATCCCGATTCAAACACTTTTTGGCGGTGTAGTTGGGACCAAAGTGACCACCGGTGGGTCCTTTGTGGCAAGCGTCAAGGATTTCTAAAGCTGCCGGTCCATCAACACATCGGCGAATAATTAAGTCGGCACATTGTTTGAATAGATACGGGTCATCCCAAAAGTAAGTCTTAATGTCGTTAAAGAACTTCTTCTTTTTCTGAGATGTTAACCCGTCAACGAGAATTCCACCCGCCAAGTAGTTTGCAATGTCCGCAAACCACGGGGTTTCATCAGGAGTCGAGTTGATAGACATTAAGGTCTCCAACGGAAAAGAATCATTGATTTCTTTGTTCGGATGACCCCCTTGGTAAGGAACCTCAAGTCTACTGAGATGATCCGCGGCTAGGTTTTCAACTCCTTTTTTATCGCGAATTTCGATTTTAAAGTCTTGGAGTACCAAAACCCAGCGAAGAAGTCTTGGTTTGGAATCTTGTTAGTCAACAAGTACTTCAACGCGGAATGATCGGTGTAAACGATTGTGGTGGAAAGGACAAGATAGGGGCGGAACTTTTCAAAGGCATAGACAACAGCTAAAAGCTCTTTTTCGGTTGTCGTATAGTGCAATTGAGCCCCCGTCATTGTCTTTCTAGCGTAATGGATCGGTTGGAAGTGTTTGTTCACTCTTTGGCCCAGAACCGCACCAATAGCAAAGTCGCTAGCATCGCACATCAACTCGAAGGGAAGCTCCCAATTAGGGGTAACCAAGACAGGTGCCTTAGTTAGCTTATCCTTAAGTAAGTTGAAGGCTTCAATACACTCTTTGGAAAAGATAAAAGGAGTATCTTTGCAGAAGTTCAATCATCGGGCGATTATCCGGTAGAGGTTCATTGTTGTTAAGAGGAGGATTGTTATTGTTGTTGTTATTATTGTTGAGAGGTGGGTTATTGTTGTTGTTTTGTACACCGGCCATGTCTAAGTTATCGAGAGGCTCGGGCTCTTGATAAGACGTTGATCGTGTACGCATGCACCTGCAAAAGAACTAACAAGGCAAAAACAAAGCAAAAATATTTTTGGTTTTTATGTTTTTTTTAATTTTTTTGTAGTTTTGAAAATTTTATATTTTTTAGGATTTTTGAAAGTTTTTATGAAAAAGTAACGTTCACGGGGAACGGATCCCAAAATCCAAGTTCTCACAAAAAACTGTTGATCTTAACGAGAAGAGCCGGCAGCGGTGCCATTTGATACTCTGTTTTGCTATGGGTTCAGATTAAGTTCTCGGTATCTCCTCGAATTGATCGCAGCTCAAAGTGGAATGATTTGTTCTTGGTTAATAAAAAGGTTGTGGTTTGGTTATCTATTTAAAACTAATGACAAATAAGTAAGTGTCGAAGAGTAAAATTAAAGCTCTTAAAAGATTAAACAAGATTGACAAGTTAACACTAAATGCTTGAAAACGTAAAGAAAAGATTAGACGAATACTTTGAAAACTAAATTAAATTAAAACTTAAAACTTTGTAAAACTTTAAAACTTAGTGCATCGGAATATAAGAAATGCAAAGTTGTCGGAATGTCAAAATCATCACCATCGGAATACAATTAAAATGATCCATCGGAATGTTTCAAGTGAAGGTCCTTCGGAATGTTTATATAAGTTACCATCGGAATAATTAAGATCAAGCTTCTATCGGAATATGGTCTATCGCAAAGTGCATCTATCGGAATGATCCAGATCGGAAAGTCAGATCGGAATAAGGTAAATAAAAATTGGCCAGAGTTTCGACTTAAAAAGGACCTTAATCCCGTCGGAATGTGCAATCGCAATAAGCGATCGCAATCCAGATCGGAATAAGGGGGAATGACAACCGATCGCAAAGTAAAACCCTCTTGGGTTATTGCGATCAAAAGTAGTAAAGCCGTCGGAATGTGTATAACCCTGAAATTGCGATGGGAGCAATGTTGTTCCGAAATTGGTGGCAACTTAGAAACTCAATAAGCAAAATCAATAAGCTAACTAATCCAAAACTTAAACAACTCAAAAGCTAAAATACGACAACTTGTAAATCGTGAACACTTATGAACTTTAAGAAACGAACTTAAAAATAACTAAAACCTTTGTGAAATCCGAAAAGTAATAAGCTAAACTTGAAATAAGCTTCTAAGCATTAAGAGCTTATAGCCTATACACGTAAGAGCTTAACAAGGAGTAAAAAGACTACCCTTTCAATCTTTAAACACCAAACGAAATCAATCCGTATGGATTATGGTTTTCGGACCAAAAGCAAAGTGAAACCAAGAAATGAAGAAGAAGATTGACGAACACGAACTTAAACTTAAACTTTTAATTAAAAGAACTCAAAGTACAAAGATTAATGAAAAGCTTAAAATTGAAAGATGAAAACAAAGAAAATTCTAGTGAGAGAAAGTTTGGAACTTTCTCTCTCTAAAACTAGAGAAATGAAAAACTAAAACTAAGACTAACTCCCTTTTCAAATTTGTGAAGTAAAGTCCTATTTATAGGCATGTCTTGTGGGCTTTGTGAATGGGCTTGGTTTTGGGCTTCTCTTCTTCTTTCTTCTTTAGTCTTTACGTTTCTTCTAAATAAACGTTTCCGACTTGGATTTGAGAAGTGTCGGTGAATAATTCCAACTCGTCTTATAATCTTTTGTTTAATGGACTCGCGTTCTTCGACATATATGAATCTTCCATCTTTGGCTCTATTCTTCGATAAATCTTTAAATATGCACAATGACTTCAAATCTTTTGCATCTCTTGGACAATAGACTTCGTCTTGAGTCTTTTTCCTCGATAAAATCCGTGCAATCCCATGTTTTCTTCAATATTCTCTCGGTTGACTCTGAAAACACAATAAACACAAAAACCACGCATAATTCCAAACAAATGATATTAAATACGTGTTTTGGTCTTGTTTTAGCCAGAATTAAGTGGTAAAAGGATGGGTGTTTTCACACTTATCAGTACACAACAACAATAATAATCCACCTCAAAACAACATGAATAATAACAACAATGAACCTCTACCGTACAATCGTCCTATGATCGAACTTTTGCAAGCACATGTAGAGGGCAACCACGATGCTATTGTCATACCCGCGATTGGAGCTAACAACTTTGAGCTCAAATCCGGCTTTCTTCAAATGGTCTCTGCTCAACCATTCTTGGGACGTACCATTGATGATCCTCATGACCACATCAAAAGGTTCCTTCAACTCACGAATACGGTCAAATTCAATGGGGTTTCACAAGAGGTAATTCGCTTGCAACTTTTTCCTTTCTCCTTAGAGGGACAAGCCCGGCATTGGCTTAATAAGGAACCGCCACAAAGTATTCTTACGTGGACGGGCTTAGAGACCAAATTCATAAACTACTTTTTCCCACCCTCTCGTACTACCGCTTTGCGGAATGAAATCATTACTTTTGAACAAAAGTACGATGAGACTTTTAGTGAATCTTTGGACCGTTTTAAAGAACATTTAAGAAAGTGCCCACAACATGGTTTTACCAAAGTGCACCAAATTAATACTTTTTACAATGGTTTAAGCATGAATGACCAAGATTCACTAAATAGTGCCTCGGGGGTAATCTTTTGGTTAAGTCTTCTGATGTGTCGTGGATTAACACATATACGTTATAGGACAAATTTAGGTAATTACCTTTAGGAAAAAGTAATTAACCAAAAATAAGTCAAAGACGGATACGATTAAACACGTGAGTGAGTCGAGTTCGTTGTACACAAAGATCTTATGAATTTGAGACGTTTCGTTTTGATTTGGACAATCGATTTGAATGTGTCGTTGGTTTTTAAAACTAAAATTAACTCTACGAATTTTTAAGCTAATTAAAATTAACCTAAAGTGCATGAATCGTAAAACCCCGCTATTTAAAAAAAATAAATCTAAACAATTAATTACTTAAAAATTAAAACTCTATTTAAAATTAATCTATTTAAAAACTAATTAAACCTTTTTTTTTAGAATAAAAAAACATATTTTTTTTTATTTTATTTTTTTTAATTATTATATATTTTATTTCTAAACTACTTTTTATTAAAAATATACTTTAATTAAAATTAAAATTAAAAGTTATATATAAAAAAAATGAAACGAGACAAAATCTAACAAAATATAAAACTGCTAGAAGTCAATAACCCTATATTAATTACTTAACTGAAAATAAACCCAAAAGAGCTTGTGAGCTCAGTGGTTGAGGCCGTTTGGCTGCGAACGGTAGGTCTCGAGTTCGAGACCTGCGAGTGACAATATTTTTTGGATATTATTTATTTTGAGCAGATTTTGAGTAAATTAACAAACCAAACAACCCCAAATCGCACAGTAACAGAAATTACAAATCAGATATCAGAACATGACTGTTAAATGTAAAAATCAGTTCCCAAATCAGTAAAAACAATTATGAAAATATTCTAATCAAAAGTTTAGCAGATCCATATTTAACCTGATTTAATAACTATAACTGAATATTCATAACAGGTATTATATCAGCAGATAACCCAACTTAAAATAACAAAGTCCAACTAGTCCTAACCAAATTCTAATATCCTAACAGATTGAAGCTACCAAGCAGTCAAATCCAACATCAAAAATGTAAGTAGCCACGAAAACTATCGAGATATAATAGCTACGTAAACTAACGCATCAGCAACAATAGATAATACCTACAATCTCTAGCATTCTGCCAAATTTCAAATCCTAATTAGAAGCTCACACTTGAACAATTTTCCAACCATAGCAGACTCCATCTAAACAAAATTGAATAACAGACTCAACTAGCAATTCCTACATTTAACAGTAAACGCACTCAGTATCTCAACAAACAATATCATTAGACTTAACACAACCATCAGCCGATATTAGCTAAACAAATAACAATTACGCAGATTATAAAACAGACCAAATAAAGCTGGAAATTCATAGAAAAGTAAAAAGGTTAGAACCTTTAGACGAAACCATTGGGACGAAGGAGTGCGCTGAGCATCCTTATAAACCAAAACTAGAAACCACCATCATCATTCGCCTCCAAAACAAACCACCATATCACGAACCCAAATATCAACAGAATCGAAACAGAAACTTCATTAAACGAACAGTAACACGAACCAACAGCAAGATCTTCGATTCCAACAGCTTTATAAAAACTCAAACAATCGATTCTTACAATAGCTTTAATCAAACCAGTAGGGTTTGATTTATTCCCAAATCTTACTCAATCATTCATATACACTATTGATATTAGAATAGATGAATGATTCACAATTATAATTTCAATTTGTAAGATCAGATAATGCAAGAAACTTTAAAAACAAATCGTGAATGGAGAGACAAATAAACTGAAAATCACTTTATTATTTCGAATCAAAACATTACAATATTAAGAAAAAGAAAAATACATTAATCTAGATACAAAATGACATTATAACTATAAAGAAAGAAAAGGGATGAAGATAATACAGGGAAAATGGGGGGTTTTTATAGGAGGGCCGAGAGGGTTGGGGTGAAGGTTGTTGGTGATGAGAAATTATCTCCACCCTTCAATCCGCATCTTCACTCTCTTTCTTCCATCCAACTTGATCAAACGGCTATGATTGGCCCTCTTTCACTCGGATCGCCAGCTTGGCATGGATTTGTGTTTCTTTAGTCTGACTTGGCAGGTGATTGGCCAATCACAGCCATTTGGTGACGAATCAAGATGCCACGTTGGAGCATAGTACTTAGCATCTTCTTCCCTGAAGATTAGGGCTCATAGAACTGCTTCTCTTTTCCCCCTTTTTGATACCAGATACATCATCTCGTTTTTTTTTTCTTTCTTTTATTTGTTTATCCTTCTTTGACCAAATGAGTAGACCCCAAAGTTTATAAAAAACCTTTGGACCGTCTCTTTATTTGCTTGATTGGGCTTGGACTTTAACAATTCTTTCCCTTCGTCTATTTCATATTTCTTCTTATTGGGCCTTTGACCCAATTAGATAAGTACTCATCCGTCTTTTGTATCTTGTAAATGGGCTTTGATTTAAGCCTTGGCCAAAATAGATAACAAAACATATTAATGGGCTTTCAGGCCCATTAAGAAAATGTGGGACCCACTCGACCCGTTTCCTCGATAAATGCTTAAATCCTTCAAAGTCGAGCTCGATTTTTGGCTTCTTGATCTTTTTCATCATTCTCGTGTCGATTTTCGTCGGTTTTTGCGAACTTGGTACCTACACACATAAAAACAAGAAACACACATATCCAAGGTATTTTTCATACAAATCATGCATAATTTCATTATTTTAAGCTATAAATGATATGAGTAAAAACACTCATATCAAATTCCCCCATGCTAAGCAATTGCCGTGTCCTCACGCAATGATAAAATAAAACTATGACTACACCATTATTCGACTTTAGACATTTTATTTTGCAAAGACATAATGTATTGCTTTCATTATTCGAAAAATAACTTTTAGGATCATAAAACTCAAATAGATTCATCGTCCCCGACTTTTCACTTTTCCATGCCAAGTGCAAAAACAAGATCATTGTTATTATAAGTTGGTAAACTAACACGAACTCATGTGGGCCAATTAATCACTTAGACTCCCTTATTCCTAGGTGTATCTCTTATATTTTATTATTGTCTTAAATGATCACGAGGATGCATTGTTGACTTATTTCGATAATTTATTAGGCCGAAAATAAAGTGAACGATTTAATCAATAGTTAGCTAAAGGACAAAATCTTTTAAAACTGCTTCTCGGGCTCTCATAAAGTTCATATCTTGGCATAACTTGTTTCGCGATTTGAGACCTTTCTCGGATCGATATTTGGCAGTGACTTAATACTTCCAATCTTGAGAGACATTCACGAAATAATGGTCTTCTCTTCATAATATTTCTTCACTTGAATTTTTGAGAGATTCATACTTGGACCACGACTTCTTCATTTTTCTCCAATCTTTACTTGGGATTTTGATTAACAACGATTCGCCTCCTTTTTGGACTTGGCTTCATTTATCCTCATACCTTATTTTTGGTCTTTTTGGATAGACTTCTCCATGACTTTTTGGGAGTATTTTGCTTTTCGTCGTGTGTCTCGATCCTTCATATTGATTTTTGATAAATGAATCTTCACATCACTTGAGATCTTTAGCAATAAAACATAGCCCTCATGTCTTGTTAGGACCTTTTTGGACTCGCCAATCTTCGCATCCCGCTTCAATAAGTTATGCCTTGGCTATGAACTCTAATCCATACCGAGCAACTTCTAAACGATCTTGGGCTAGAAGCTAAGTAACTTTTCAAATCGTTCAACATTATTTATTGCAATTAAATTTATTAACAAGTGATGGGAGAATAGGCTCATAATTAACTCACATAAATTCCCGAAAGAATACCGAACTTATAATTGGCTCTATCATCTCTTGTTCTCCATATTGTAAAATTCCAAGAATGAAATCAATGGATACTTAGCCTATTAAATCAAAGTTTTGGGTTTTCAAGTCATCTATAGGATCTTGCAACTTCTTATACTTTTGCAAGTTTTAGAATTTGCGTTTTAAAGTTCCCTTGATAAACGACTTTCTAGGATCAATTATAGGAGCTTGCGAAAAGTTCTTGTTCTTAACTCGAATGAATTAAGACCTTCGCGTTTTAAAGCTCCCTATATAATAGCCTAGCAAAACTTAATTCAAATACGTTAAGGAAAAGCTAAGGTTAAAAACCAAGTCGAGTCAAAAACTATTCTTATTTTCACCAACGGAAAGCCTACATTCGTGTCAAAAGCACTTATTTTATTTATTAAAACTTAAAAATAACACTAAAAATTTAAAATTTTATTGAAAAATGAGAAAACAACACGTTTGGACACGACAAAAGCAATTGCAAGCGATTATATCGATTGACTCCCCCATGCTAAAATCAAACATTGTCCTCAATGTTTCTTAGCTCAAGAGTGACACCCCCTTGCTAAGACACGAAGAGTCTAATGCAATCTCCTAGCATGGAAAGAGCACGCAAATCTATAAGCCGTTTATTAATTATGCCTCAAGAAAAACGTTAGTCGATAAAAATCAAGGGTAGAAAGTGTGCCCCTTTTGGCATTCAAAGAAAGGAAGATCAAGTGGACCGGCAAAAACCGAACACGAGAGTCTTCAAATATAAGGGTCGTACCTAAGATCACAACACAACAACACACGAGCACGAGCTTGAAAGACCAAGCCTTATTAGGTGTTAGAAAGAAGATAGAATGAACTCGTTTTTGTTCACCGAGTCATGAGCTCGACTCGATCCCCGCATTCATTGGTCCTTAGGGAAAGATGGTGCAAACCGGCATATTAAGATAAAATCCAACATAAAGCGCGATGCCGGGGTCAAAGATCTCATCCTCGTTGTCGGATGACAAACGAAAGGATAAAACTCCAACACTAATCTCTAACAAGAGATGGTAGTCACAAACAATAGTATGGATATAGCATGCTCCACGAGATAAACTCGCACCAAGATGATTAAAAAGTCTTTCAATTATTGCATCGGTGAAAGGCCGAGATTTCCCTAAATCGACGATTCCGGGATCGAATACCTCGTCCTCGGTGGAGAAAGGAATGGACAACAAGGTGTCGTCCCCCCATGCTAATCCTAAATCATATGAAGCACATGGTAATGGTGGTACAAAAGTCTCAACCATAGTGGTTTCAACTTGCATGACTTTGTCGACTTTTTCACTCTTAGGAACGTGAACAAAGGGGTCATGGTACTCAATATGAGTCACATGAAAAACCCGCACATTAAGATTAACGCGAGTGGGAGGGAGATTGGGAATAATGTAAACTTCTCCATCCGAGTCGACATACTCATCATAACAAGAGGTGTGATCATCATCACAAACCTCATCAACCTCCTTCATAAGAAGATCATCATCACAAAGGTTGTGAGATGTAGGAGGTATGATGTTCTCAAAATCCTCTTGAATCAATGGATTATTGTTCAATGAAGCTTCAAATAGAGGATTTGAGTAAGTCACAAAAGTGTCGTCATCCTTGTCATCACAAGAAATTTCCGACAAAGTATCGAATGTGTCACATTCGGATACTAGATCATCATTCTCATTTGAAGGCAATTCATCGGCGAATTCCTCGAGAATGGTAGGTAAAACACAAGAATCACGTTCGATCTCGAGATCGGAAACGTCTTCACTTCCCCGTGGAAGTGGATCAAGGATAGCAAAAAGTTCATCGACGAACTTATCCAACGAATAGTCACTAACCTCACTCGGTGTGAAGTTAGGAATCAAAGGCTCTTCAATGGAAGATTGTGCCTTAGGAACATCAACATGATCCTTAGAAAAGAGTGAAAATGAATACATTTTCAAAGACGAGAATTTAGATGATTGAAGAAAAGAAATTAGACAAGAAAGAAGATTATTTTTGGTATTTTTTATTTGGTATTGCTCAATCAATAATGATCGATAAAAAAACAAGGAATAAGGATAAATACTATGGAAGTAAATTACCCTCGGTCGACTTTGAAACGATAGGTGAAAACCTAAACGTCTCGAGGTTCAATAAGTAAACAACAAAAAATAAGATTTATTACTACTTGGGTCGGCAAACCAATAATAGGTCGTCCCTCTCAATATACGCACAAGCAAGCGGGGAAACGAGGTGGCACAAAGCACTTAAAAACCTTTTTCCTTAGACGGCCTTTTATAGCACGTCGCCTTATACCCACCTTATAGTTTGTATAAATCGAGTTCAAACTTCTTATTAGTATTTATCTATTTTGCCTTTATTTTTGTTTTGGGTTCGAATACAATAGCTAGGTGATGAAATCCCAACTAAGGCTTATTTGAAAAGTATTTAAAATTATTGTTCTACGTAATATAATATATTATTCACAAAAAACGAGAAAAACGATACATACTACTTAATAGAAAAATAACAAAACTTTCCGAGGACGGAAAGGGTCTTCAAATCCACGATCAACAAATCTCAACAAAAGCGAATCGTACACAAGATCCCCGGCAGCGGCGCCAAAATTTTTGATGTGTCGTGGATTAACACATATACGTTATAGGACAAATTTAGGTAATTACCTTTAGGAAAAGTAATTAACCAAAAATAAGTCAAAGACGGATACGATTAAACACGTGAGTGAGTCGAGTTCGTTGTACACAAAGATCTTATGAATTTGAGACGTTTCGTTTTGATTTGGACAATCGATTTGAATGTGTCGTTGGTTTTTAAAACTAAATTAACTCTACGAATTTTTAAGCTAATTAAAATTAACCTAAAGTGCATGAATCGTAAAACCCCGCTATTTAAAAAAAATAAATCTAAACAATTAATTACTTAAAAATTAAAACTCTATTTAAAATTAATCTATTTAAAAACTAATTAAACCTTTTTTTTTTAGAATAAAAACATATTTTTTTTTTATTTTTTTTTTTTTAATTATTATATATTTTATTTCTAAACTACTTTTTATTAAAAATATACTTTAATTAAAATTAAAATTAAAAGTTATATATAAAAAAAAATGAAACGAGACAAAATCTAACAAAATATAAAACTGCTAGAAGTCAATAACCCTATATTAATTACTTAACTGAAAATAAACCCAAAAGAGCTTGTGAGCTCAGTGGTTGAGGCCGTTTGGCTGCGAACGGCAGGTCTCGAGTTCGAGACCTGCGAGTGACAATATTTTTTGGATATTATTTATTTTGAGCAGATTTTGAGTAAATTAACAAACCAAACAACCCCAAATCGCACAGTAACAGAAATTACAAATCAGATATCAGAACATGACTGTTAAATGTAAAAATCAGTTCCCAAATCAGTAAAAACAATTATGAAAATATTCTAATCAAAAGTTTAGCAGATCCATATTTAACCTGATTTAATAACTATAACTGAATATTCATAACAGGTATTATATCAGCAGATAACCCAACTTAAAATAACAAAGTCCAACTAGTCCTAACCAAATTCTAATATCCTAACAGATTGAAGCTACCAAGCAGTCAAATCCAACATCAAAAATCTAAGTAGCCACGAAAACTATCGAGATATAATAGCTACGTAAACTAACGCATCAGCAACAATAGATAATACCTACAATCTCTAGCATTCTGCCAAATTTCAAATCCTAATTAGAAGCTCACACTTGAACAATTTTCCAACCATAGCAGACTCCATCTAAACAAAATTGAATAACAGACTCAACTAGCAATTCCTACATTTAACAGTAAACGCACTCAGTATCTCAACAAACAATATCATTAGACTTAACACAACCATCAGCCGATATTAGCTAAACAAATAACAATTACGCAGATTATAAAACAGACCAAATAAAGCTGGAAATTCATAGAAAAGTAAAAAGGTTAGAACTTTTAGACGAAACCATTGGGACGAAGGAGTGCGCTGAGCATCCTTATAAACCAAAACTAGAAACCACCATCATCATTCGCCTCCAAAACAAACCACCATATCACGAACCCAAATATCAACAGAATCGAAACAGAAACTTCATTAAACGAACAGTAACACGAACCAACAGCAAGATCTTCGATTCCAACAGCTTTATAAAAACTCAAACAATCGATTCTTACAATAGCTTTAATCAAACCAGTAGGGTTTGATTTATTCCCAAATCTTACTCAATCATTCATATACACTATTGATATTAGAATAGATGAATGATTCACAATTATAATTTCAATTTGTAAGATCAGATAATGCAAGAAACTTTAAAAACAAATCGTGAATGGAGAGACAAATAAACTGAAAATCACTTTATTATTTCGAATCAAAACATTACAATATTAAGAAAAAGAAAAATACATTTATCTAGATACAAAATGACATTATAACTATAAAGAAAGAAAAGGGATGAAGATAATACAGGGAAAATGGGGGGTTTTTATAGGAGGGCCGAGAGGGTTGGGGTGAAGGTTGTTGGTGATGAGAAATTATCTCCACCCTTCAATCCGCATCTTCACTCTCTTTCTTCCATCCAACTTGATCAAACGGCTATGATTGGCCCTCTTTCACTCGGATCGCCAACTTGGCATGGATTTGTGTTTCTTTAGTCTGACTTGGCAGGTGATTGGCCAATCACAGCCATTTGGTGACGAATCAAGATGCCACGTTGGAGCATAGTACTTAGCATCTTCTTCCCTGAAGATTAGGGCTCATAGAACTGCTTCTCTTTTCCCCCTTTTTGATACCAGATACATCATCTCGTTTTTTTTTTTTTTCTTTCTTTTATTTGTTTATCCTTCTTTGACCAAATGAGTAGACCCCAAAGTTTATAAAAAACCTTTGGACCGTCTCTTTATTTGCTTGATTGGGCTTGGACTTTAACAATTCTTTCCCTTCGTCTATTTCATATTTCTTCTTATTGGGCCTTTGACCCAATTAGATAAGTACTCATCCGTCTTTTGTATCTTGTAAATGGGCTTTGATTTAAGCCTTGGCCAAAATAGATAACAAAACATATTAATGGGCTTTCAGGCCCATTAAGAAAATGTGGGACCCACTCGACCCGTTTCCTCGATAAATGCTTAAATCCTTCAAAGTCGAGCTCGATTTTTGGCTTCTTGATCTTTTTCATCATTCTCGTGTCGATTTTCGTCGGTTTTTGCGAACTTGGTACCTACACACATAAAAACAAGAAACACACATATCCAAGGTATTTTTGATACAAATCATGCATAATTTCATTATTTTAAGCTATAAATGATATGAGTAAAAACACTCATATCAAGTCTAGAGTGAAAACCAAGAGTGTTCGGACCAATGTGGCTAGTGCTAGCACTAATAAGAGCGACAAGAGACTTGATAAGCTTACTTCGCTTGTTGAATCACTTGCTCTCCAAGCCGCCAATAATACCAAAGCTATCACTGCCCAAGCCAATGCTATGACTCAATCATGTGATATATGCGGGGGATCTCACTCATACACCGATTGTCCTTCGACTCACGACAATCCATAAAATGTGTATGCCGCCAACGGTACCTATGCTATAGGAAGCTATCAAGCACGTCCTCAAGGTGACCGCAACTTGCTCAGCTATCGCTCAAACAACTTTCTTTCACCTCCCGGTTTCCCCCCACAAAACCCGAACAACCTCAATCGCAACAATCAAAACCAATCACGTGCTCCAACTCCATATCAAAACCAAAGAAACCCATATCCACCTCAATGAAACAACCAAGTTTACCAACAACCTGCTTATCAATCACCCGCCTACCATGCTCCTCCTCCCAACCAACCCACCGCATTACACCAAGATGTTGAAACCTACATGAGGACTAATGATGTGATCGTGCAAAATCTTCAGCGGGAAATGGCCAACATGAAAGCAGATATGGTGAAGCAAGGGAATGATCTTCGAGCTGATATGCGCAACACTTTGGCAAGTCAAACGAATGACTTGAGGAACATGATGGCTAGTTTCTTCCCAAGTAATCAAGCCTCTGGATCGGGTTCTCTTCCGAGTAACACCGTTGCTAATCCAAGAGGGGAAATGAAAGCAATCACCACTCGTAGTGGAAAAGGTTTAAAGGAACCCGAGCTTCCTACAGCTACACCGGTGATTGTGACAAAGGAAAACGAGTCTCCTTCTCCAATTCCCCCATCTCCTATTCCTCCACCTTCTCCTTCTCCTATTCCACCACCTTCTACTTATACCCCTCCACCACCCAAGGATGTGAGTGCGAATTCTATCCCAAAGCCTTCATCTCAACCCAATATACCTTATCCTTCGAGGTTGCGGAAAGAGAAATTGAAGAACAAGGATGATATTCAGGTTTCGAACTTTCTTAAAATGTTCAAACAACTGAATTTCAATATCTCCTTTGCTGAGGCTCTCGCTCACATGCCCAAATATGCTAAAATGTTTAAAGATCTTCTCAGTGATAAGGAGAAACTTCTTGACATTGCTCAGACCCAACTTAATGAGAATTGCTCCGCGGTTCTCTTAAGGAAATTACCAACCAAACTTGGTGATCCGGGTCGTTTCTTAATTCCTTGCAACTTCCCGGGAGTAGAGAATTGCATGGCCCTAGCCGATCTAGGTGCTAGTATTAATTCAATGCCATTAAGTGTTTGGAAGCAATTATCTCTCCCCGAGCTAGTCCCCACACGAATGACTTTGGAATTAGCTAACCGTACGGTTGCTTATCCAGTGGGGATAGCCGAAGACGTCTTCGTTGGTGTCGACAAATTCACCTTCCCGGCGGATTTTGTTGTCGTTGACTACGAGATGGATCCCCGTGTTCCATTAATCGTTGGACGTCCGTTCTTGAGGACCGGTCGCACTCTCATCGATGTAGCCGCGGGCGAATTAATCATGAGAATTGGTGACGATAAAATCGTCTTCAACATGGGTAAACTTTCTAAGCAGCCTTCGGAAAACGAGAGTGTTAATTTCATTGATGTTCTTGATGAGGCTTGTGAAGAACATTTCAAAGACGCTTGTAAAAGTGGTTCTTCTTCTCTACCCATTGTTGAGACCGTTGCCTCTATTGCTCCATCACTAACTCCATTTGGAGAAAATGATTTCATCTTGAAAGAATTTAAAGCAACTTTGGGAGATGTGGACTTAAAATATGACGATTCTCCCTCCAATTGGGATGAAGACATTCGTACCATTGAGAAACTTCTCAATGAGGACTATACATCTCCACCATCTCCTAAGGATATCTCTATCGATGAACCGAATTTGACTGCGCCTACCATCGAAAATCCTTCGGATTTAGAGATTAAGGACCTACCGTCTCATCTCGAGTATGTTTTCCTTGAAGAGAACAAGAAGTCACCCGTGATCATCGCAAAGGACCTGAAAGAAGAATAAAAATCCCGACTTATCGCCGTGTTGAAGAATCATAAGAAAGCCATTGCGTGGAAGATCTCCGATATTCGTGGAATTGATCCTCACTTCTGCACACACAAAATTCTCATGGAGGACGACCTTAAACCCACTATTCAAAGCCAACTAAGGGTGAATCCTAAGATCCATGACGTTATCAAAAAAGAGGTTATCAAACTTCTTGATGCGGGCATGATCTATCCTCTCGGATTCACCGTGGGTTAGTCCCGTCCATTGTGTGCCTAAGAAAGGCGGAATCACCGTTGTTCCCAATGAAAACAACGAGTTGATTCCTACTCGTCTTGTTACAGGGTGGAGAGTTTGTATAGACTATCGCAAACTCAATGATGCTACGAGAAAGGATCATTTTCTCCTTCCTTTCATGGACCAAATGCTTGAACGTCTAGCGGGTAATGACTATTACTGCTTTTTAGACGGTTTCTCCGGGTATTTTCAAATTCCCATCGATCCCAAAGACCAAGAGAAAACCACATTCACTTGTCCTTATGGAACATTTGCCTACAAAAGAATGCCTTTCGGCTTATGCAATGCTCCTGGGATGTTCCAAAGGTGTATGATGGCTATCTTCCATGACATGGTTGAAGAAACTATGGAAGTCTTCATGGATGATTTCTCGGTTTATGGCGACTCTTTCTCTGCTTGCCTTGCCAATCTAGAACGTATGCTTAAGCGGTGTGAAGACACTCGCCTTGTTCTAAATTAGGAAAAATGCCATTTCATGGTAAAAGAAGGCATCGTGCTAGGATACAAAATCTCCAAAGCCGGTCTTGAAGTGGACCGTGCTAAAGTCGATGTTATTGCAAAATTTCCTCCACCTTCAACCGTGAAGGGTGTGAGAAGTTTCCTCGGTCATGCGGGCTTCTATCGCCGATTCATTCAAGATTTTTCTAAAATCGCTCGCCCGATGACCCACCTCTTGGAAAAAGATACTCCTTTTATCTTTTCCAAAGAGTGTCTTCAATCCTTCAATCTTCTTAAGGATAAGCTAACTAAGGCACCGGTCTTGGTTACCCCTAATTGGGAGCTACCTTTTGAGTTGATGTGTAATGCTAGCGACTTTGCTATTGGAGCAGTTTTGGGCCAAAGAGTGAACAAACACTTCCAACCAATCCATTACGCTAGCAAGACAATGACGGGGGCTCAATTGCATTATATGACAATCGAAAAAGAGCTTTTAGCTGTTGTCTATGCTTTTGAAAAATTTCGCCCCTATCTTGTCCTTTCTACCACCATCGTGTATACCGATCATTCCGTGTTGAAGTACTTGAAGACTAAGCAAGATTTTAAGCCAAGACTTCTTCGTTGGGTTTTGCTCCTTCAAGAATTCAACATTGAAATTCGTGACAAGAAGGGAGCGGAAAACCTAGCCGCGGATCATCTAAGTAGACTTGAGGATCCTTATCAAGGGGATCATCCGAATCAAGAGATCAATGACTCTTTCCCCTTGAGGCCTTAATGTCTATCAACTCCAATCTCGATGACACCCCGTGGTTTGCGGACATTGCAAACTACTTAGCGGGTGGAATTCTCAAGGAAGGGTTAACGTCCCAACAAAAGAAAAAGTTCTTTAAAGATATTGAACATTATTTCTGGGACGAACCTTACCTTTTCAAACAATGTGCTGATCTGATTATTCGTCGATGTGTTGATGGGCCAGCAGCGGTACAAATCCTTGATGCTTGCCATAAAGGACCCACCGGTGGTCACTTTGGTCCCAATTACACCGCGAAGAAAGTATTCGACTCTGGATTTTATTGGCCCACCATATATCATGATGCTCATGAAATGGTTAAGCATTGCGATGCTTGCCAACGCCAAAGCAAGATCACACATAAATATGAGATGCCTCAAAATTTCATACAAGAATGTGAAATCTGTGATGTATGGGGCATCGACTTTATGGGGCCATTTCCATCATCTAAAGGGAACAAGTACATCCTCGTAGCCGTTGACTACGTTTCTAAATGGGTTGAAGCTAAGGCTCTCCCTACGAACGATGCGAGGGTGGTTGTGAACTTTTTGAAGCAGCTCTTTGCTCGATTTAGTGTTCCTCGTGCTATCATCAGTGACCGCGGGACTCATTTTTGCAACGATCAATTTGCAAGAGTCATGGCTAAGTACGGTGTCAATCACCGTCTTTCCACCGCTTATTATCCTCAAACCAATGGTCAAGCCGAGATTTCTAACCATGGATTGAAGCGAATTCTGGAGCGTACTGTGGGAGAGCATCGTGCCTCGTGGGCCGATAAGTTAGATGATGCTTTGTGGGCTTTCCGTACTGCTTATAAGACCCCGATTGGTTGTACACCTTATCGTCTTGTGTACGGGAAAGCATGTCACCTCCCTATCGAGCTGGAACATAAGGCATACTGGGCCTTGAAGTGGGCTAACTTCGACATCAACAAAGCCGGTGATCTTCGCAAGATTCAACTCAACGAGCTTAATGAACTGAGGAATGAAGCTTACGGGAACTCACTGATCTACAAGGAGAAGACCAAGATCATCCATGACGCAAGGATTAAGAACCGAGAGTTCAACGTTGGTGATCAAGTCTTACTTTTTAACTCTCGGTTGCATATCTTCTCGGGCAAGTTGAAGAGCCGCTGGTCTGGCCCATTCACCGTCGCCAAAGTCTTCCCATATGGCACCATTGAGCTTTATCAGCCAAATGGGCCCAATTTTAAGGTGAATGGTCAGTATGTGAAGTTGTACTTTGGTGAGGACATCTCTCATGAGATGATTCCATCCCTCACCACGTTTCCCATGAACTAGTTTTGGGACGAGTCAGGCTCGTGACTCGGTGAACAAAAACAAGCGCTTCTCGGGAGGCAACCCGTGATCTATCATTTACTGCTTTCATAATAAGTGTAGGGGGAGCCCCGTATGTGTTTGTTTTCTTGTTTCTTATATTGTGCAAGGATTCAAGCTTCAAAGAGCACCTTGATGACTTTTGACGAACCGTGATCCCGTGTTCCCATCTTCCAGGTTCTATCCTAAACTCTTGTTATTCAATATTTCATATCTTATATGTTCACATTGAATTCACTATAGTTGTCCTTTTCTCAGCAAGATTTAAACAAAGTGCACAATGTCATAAGTGCAGCGGAGTTTACTCCCACATGCTTAAACATTAAGGACAATGTTTATATCAAGTGTAGGGGGACTTCTATCGAAGTAAGTGGTCTTTTCCATGAATTTGTCCTCATTTTAACCGGAAAATTTGATTTTTCGACATTTTTCAAAAATTTTAATCTATTTTGGCCTAGTTGTATAGTTGTATTTTCCTTTGTTATGGTTATTTTCTTTCCTTGCTAGAATAAATTTTCAATAAAGTGGTTTTAAATTTTTCAAAGTCATGAATATTTTGACTCAACCCGAGTTTACTTATCTAAGTTTACTCTAGCTAGTATCCTTAATGTGTTTAAGTCAAGTTTTTCTAGGCTTTTATATAGGGAACTTTAAAACGCGAAAGTCTTAACTCTCACGGGTTAAGAACAAGAACTTTTCGCAAGTTCCTATAATTGATCCTAGAGAGTTGTTTATCAAGGGAACTTTAAAATGCGATTTCTAAACTTGAAAAAGTCTAAGAATTTGCAAGATCCTATAGATGACTCGAAAACCCAAAACTTTGATTTAATAGGCTAAGCATCCACGAGTCTCATTCCTTGAGATTTTAAACTGTGGAGGACGAGAGATGATAGAGTCAATTATAAGTTTGGTATTCTTTCGTGAATTTATGTGAGTTAATTATGAGCCAATTCTCCCATCGCTTGTTAATAAATTTATCTGCAATAAATAAGGTTGTACGATTTGAAAAGTTACTTAGCTTCTAGCCCAAGATCGTTTAAAAGTTGTCGGTATTAATTAGAGTTCATAGCCAAGGCATAACTTATTGAAGCGGGATGCGAAGATTGGCGAGTCCGAAAAGGCCCTAACAAGGCATGAGGGCTACAGTTTGTTGCTAAAGATCCAAAAGTGATGTGAAGAATCATTTGTCGAAAATCAATATGAAGGATCAAGACACACGGCGAAAAGCAAAAACTCCCCAAAAGATCATGGAGAAGTCTATCTGATGACGTATAGTCCCTAGCCGGGTCATGAACCCGGCCCACGGGTACTACCCGTATCCGGCCCATCATAGATGGGTGGGATAATGTTATTCAGGCTTATGGGCTTGAATGAACAGTGACCACACACATGTGTGCGGCCCACGGCCCGGTGCAGCCGACATAGGGTTAGACAGAATCATATTCTGTCTAGGAATAGCTTTATCCCAATGGAGGAGGATATTCGCTACCAAAATTAGAAGATAACAATCATTCTAATTCTGATAGTTATCATTTCCTTGGGGCCAAAGTATCAAGTGGTAGCCCACTAGGGTTCCACTGCCTATAAAAGGAACCCCCAAGGGTTCCACAAAGGTATTACGCTCTATACTTTCAACTTACATAAACCCTAACCGATTACTTACTCTCACGCCGGAGTCTAATCGTGGGAAACATTCCCACGGTAAGCCTAACGCGTGTTGTTTAGTGTGCAGGATCCCAACCAAACGATTCACTTGGTGCAGGAGCCGGAGCCCAGCCAACCCGAATTAAGCCTAATTCGGGTCTAGCAAGGATCACCCAACTTTTGCATCAACAAGTTGGCGCCATCCGTGGGACCCATTACACTAAGCTAGAACAAAACCTCATTCTGAATTTCCAATGAAGAAGGGGCATCAGCAAGCCAATCCCAAGAATACGAATCCTGGAAATCCGAAGTCCCAAGGGGAAGGGATACTCATCCCCAATCAATCACCTAGCCGCCTTGCAGGCGGACCTGGTAACCGTGGCGGCTTCCAGCCCCTGGGGGTGACGAGCACGATCTCCATGACACCCCCACCTACTTCAACCCTGGACAATCCGGACCCAGGGAGTGCGCCCAACCCTCCTAACAAGGAGCCGCGCAGACCATCGGTAGAGGAAGAGGTAGAGGTCCTACCACTCAGCGAGGAGGATCTTACTCGAGTTCTCACGCAGAACTTCGATAGGATCGTCCCGGGGATCGCGTCAAGGTTGAATCTGGGGAGGAACCTCCAATCCAGACTCAACTTTGGTGACACCGGACCAATCACCTCTTCCCAAAATCAGAGGAAAAGGAGAGCTCGGCCTCAGGAGCAGAGCATCTTTGAGGAAACCCCTAAACCCAGGAATGTGTTTGAGCACATAGGAGATCGCCTCATACAGGAACTAATGCAGTCTCGAGAAGGAGGAGATAAGTCTGATGGTTCACCCGAGCGGCCAGATCGAGAGTTGGCCAGAACCGCTCGTCGCACGAGCGTGTGGGACAGGATGAACACTGGGAAGAAGGCTTCCGGTTCATCCCAAAAAAGTGGTCCCTACCCAAAGGATGGGGCACCACCACCGTCTCCAGACCCATCAGGAGAGGACTCAGATGATCATCCGCCTAAGCGTCACCGACCTAGGCGCACCCCTCGACCACCACCAAACAATGACGAGTATTAAGGTGGCCCTTATTATCGAGATGCAGAAGCGGAGGATCTTTCGCGTCCATGGTGTGAACCATGGGATGACCCTAGGCTCACCCGGCCATGGGCGGATCCCAGGGAAGACCCGTTCACCTTCCGCATAGGGAACTATTCTGAGGACACCAAACGTCGCATGCCGGCGTGTATCAAGACCTATGATGGGACTGGTGATCCGGTTGGTCACCTTAAAATATTTGATACGCAGGCTAAAATTGAGCGATGGCCCATGCCTATATGGTGCCAAATGTTCAATTCAACTTTGATCGGAAATGCCCGTGACTGGTTTGAGGCACTCCCTCCACGGAGCATTGATAGTTTCACAGAACTACGCACTACGTTCGAGAACAATTATACTCAGAGGAAGAAGTATAATAGGGATCCGGTCTCATTGGCAACTGTCAAACAATGGCCGGGGGAGTCCACAGAAGCCTTCACTGAACGCTTCAATGATGAGTGCACGCGCACCAGAACAATGCCGGAGCTCCTGAAAATCTCTGACTACATGCACGCCATAACAGACAGGGAGTTGATCAGGCGCCTCAATGACAAGCGTCCAGAGAGATATGATGACCTCATGGAAAGGGTCAGAAATTTCATAGAAGGAGAAACAGCTGTTGCCGCGACCTACCCATCCAGAGGAAATGGGTACCGGTCAAATGACCAGTCTCAGAGACAGTCGGGCGGTCAAGGCAATCAGAACAATAGCAAGGGCTCAGGCTATAAGAGCCAGAGCAAAGGAGGACGGTCGTACGATAAGTTCACCCCCCCTAAATATGTCCTACCGGGAGATCTTGCTGACGGAAGGGGCGAACTTTCCAAGGCCTCCCCCAATGACCACTCCGCCGGAACGTCGGCAAGGAAATCGCTTATGCGAGTTTCATAATGACAAAGGCCACGGTACGGAGGAGTGTATCCAGCTCAAGAAGCATATTGAGTCGCTGATCAAATCAGGTAAACTCAAGCACCTAGTTAAGGATTGGAAGGATGGAAAAGACAACAACAAGAAGTACGATAAGAAGGATCCCCAAAAGGACAAACCTTCGACCATATACATGATCCAATCCAGACAACGCCGCACGAGGCAGAAAGTTGGCCAAAAATTTTCACGCGGCAGGGAAATCTCGTTCCCTCTCATCACAGCAAGCGATGTGACCGATGCGCCTCTCACTATTGAAATAAGCATTGGAACACATAATGTTCGTCGCATGTATGTGGATGGAGGGTCGTCAGCAGAGGTACTGTATGAACACTGTTTTGTGTAGTTATGCCCAGAAATAAGAAGCCAATTAGTACCGGCCACGACGCCGCTCACCGGCTTTAGTGGAGACACTATCTGGCCGATAGGGCAACTACGGCTGCTTGTAACCATTGGGAATGAGGAACACTCTACTACGGCGTGGATGAACTTCATGGTGATACGCTCACATTCTCCGTACAATAGGATCATAGGCAGACCAGGTATTTTGGCTATACGGGCGGTACCCTCCACGGCGCACGGAATGATCAAATTCCCCGTGGAAGGGGGAATTGTTACCATTTACAACACAATCGTGCCGGCATCCGAGTGTCACACCGTGACAACACTGGCTCCACCTGTTCCACCCAAGGATGGATCACCACCTCCCAATTGGAAGGTAGCCATTCACCCTGACTATCCGGAACAGGAGGTATCCATAGGAGGAGCGCTCTCGGATAACGGCAAAAGGGCCATGTGCTCTCTTTTAAGTGCAAACTTAGATATATTCGCATGGGAGCCAAAGCATATGACAGGCGTGCCACGTGCGATAGCAGAGCATAAGCTCCAGATCCGCCAAGGGTACCAACCCGTCAAGCAAAAGAAGCGCGGCCAGGCGCCTGAGCGCAGCCGAGTGATATTAGAGGAAGTACGGAAACTAGTGGACGCAGGCATCATGCGCGAGGTATACTACCACGAGTGGTTATCCAATCCGGTCATGGTCAAGAAACATGACGGAAGTTGGCGCATGTGTGTGGATTTTACGGATCTAAACAAGGCCTGCCCACAGGATTGTTACCCGTTACCGAAAATCGACTGGAAGGTGGAATCCCTATGTGGGTATCCTTTTAAATGCTTCTTGGACGCGTATAAAGGGTATCACCAGATCCAGATGGCGGAGGAGGATGGAAAAAAAACGGCGTTCCATACGAGCCAGGGCGTATATTGCTATACGAAAATGCCGTTTGGACTGAAGAACGCCGGTGCTACATATCAACGGCTGGTGGACAAAGCTTTTGAATCACAGATAGGTCGTAACTTGGAAGTCTATGTGGATGACTTGGTTATAAAAAGTCACACGGAGGAGGCACTTCTCCGGGATGTCCAAGAAACATTCGACACACTGAGAAGGATTAACATGAAGTTAAATCCAAAGAAATGTACGTTTGGGGCAACGGAGGGAATGTTCCTTGGATATTTGATTGATCCAAACGGCATCAAACCTTGCCCAGAGAAGACGGACGGAGTAATACAACTACCATCCCCCCAGACACGGAAGGAGGTGCAATCCTTAAATGGGAAACTAGTCGGGCTGAATAGGTTGTTATCTAAATCCGTAGAGAAGTCATTACCCCTATTTAAGACACTCAAGAAGTGCATTAGGAAGGGAGACTTCCGGTGGATGAAGGAAGCCGAGGAAGCTTTCGGCCAACTCAAGCAGCATCTTGCATCCCTACCTATGCTAGTAGCTCCCCGGCCAAAGGAGGAACTCATTATGTATCTCTCAGCCACTCATGGCGCAATAAGCGCGGTACTTATGACAGATAGAGATACAGTGCAAACTCCGGTCTATTTTATAAGTAGAACACTACAAGGGCCGGAGCTCAATTACTCCTCTATGGAAAAATTGGTGTTAGCACTAGTGTTTGCTACAAAGCTGCTGCGCCGGTACTTTCAGGCGCACCCAATTGTAGTCATCACGGATCAGCCAATCAAGCAGGTTATTTCTAGACCGGACGTGGCAGGGAGGCTACAGAAATGGAGCATCTTATTGGGGGAGCACAATATATCTTATAGGCCAAGGACGGCTGTGAAAGGCCAGATCTTGGCAGATTTCCTGATCGAGAAGCCGGATGAGGAAGGGCCAATAGTTAAACAAGACGAGATCCCAACAGAACCATGGGTGTTATTCATGGACGGATCTTCGTGTACGGACGGGTCCAGAGCTGGTCTCATCCTCACAAATCCAGAAGGAATGAAATTCACGTACGCCCTCCGTTTTGAGTTCACGACCACTAACAACGAAGCGGAATATGAAGCATGCGGGTTTAAAAATCGCCGCTAGAATGAGAGTCCGCAACCTTGAGGCCTACGTGGACTCACGGCTTGTCGCGAACCATATTCTAGGTGGATATGTGGCTAAGGAGGACAACATGGTCAGGTACTTGGAAAAAGTCAAGTCGCTGATCGCGACTTTCAGTAAGTTTTCCATCAAGCAGGTGCCAAGGGGCGAGAACAAGAAGGCGGACGCTCTTAGCAAGATCGCATCCACAAGCTTCGCTCACTTGTCTAAACAAGTCTTGGTGGAAATACTCAAGGAGAAATCTATAACGGAAGGGGAGGTTTTTGCTATAGTTGAGGAGGATGGACCTACATGGATGACCCCGATTATCAACTATTTGACTAGTGAGACCCTTCTAGACGAGGAAAAAGCAGCACGGCGCATCAGAAGGAAGTCGCAGCATTTCGAACTTCGAGAAGGCATCCTTTACAAGCGCTCTTTCTTGCAGCCGTGGCTGCGGTGTGTTGGACCACGTCAGGCCTCTTACGTAATCAGTGACATACACGAAGGGTTGTGCGGCATGCATGCGGGTCCATGATCCGTGGTAGCTAGAGCCTTACGAACAGGGTATTATTGGCCTACCATGCACAGAGACGCGCGCGACATGATTCGCAAGTGTAGTGATTGCCAAGTGCATAGGCCAGTACCGCGGCACCCGCAGCAGGAGCTTACACCTATCACGTCCCCATGGCCATTCTATAAGTGGGGAATCGACATTGCAGGACCATTTCCTGTAGCTGTGGGGGGAGTTAAATTCTTGATTGTTGCGATGGACTACTTCACACGATGGATAGAGGCCAAGGCAGTCAAGTCTATCACAGGCAAACAAGTTAAGAAGTTTGTTTGGGAACATATTGTGTGCCGTTTTGGTCTACCAGGAGAAATCATCTCGGACAACGGCAAGCAGTTCACGGACAACCCATTCAAAGATTGGTGTGCATCATTGAACATCAAACGGCGCTTCGCATCTGTTAAACATCCGCAGACAAATGGCCTTGTCGAACGGGCAAATAGAAGCTTGGGGAATGGCATCAAGGCGCGTTTGGACGAACGAAGTGGCAAATGGGTTGATGAGTTATCACATGTGCTGTGGGTACATAGGACTATGATCAAAACAGCCAACGGAGATACTCCATTTGCATTGGCTTACGGCACTGAAGCTGTTATACCAGCAGAAATAGGAATGCCTACCATCCGCACGGCGGAAGTTAATGTCGTCACGAACGACGAGCAGCTGCGAATCAACCTGGATCTGTTGGAAGAAAAAGGGAAATAGCAGCCATCAATGAGGCTAAGTCCAAGGCCAAAATGAAAGCTTATTATGACGCCAAGGTCAAGGGTGTTTCTTTTCGACCGGGAGACTATGTCTATCGTGCTAACGAAGCGAGTCGAGCGGAGAATACAGGAAAACTGGGCCCTAAGTGGGAAGGACCGTATGAAGTCATGGAGGCCTTGGGACGAGGCGCGTACAAGTTACGTGACATGGATGGCCGCGACCTAGAGCGCACATGGAACATTTCCAATCTCAAAAGGTGCTATCTTTGAAAGCTACGGCTTCCGCATGGGTGCTTCGCTATATGTGGCTTTAATGAAAAACCATGCGGTCTATCTGTTTTGTTTTTCTTATGTTTGTTTAGTTTCCTTTCTTGTTTTTTAGGACTTGTCATTATTGTTTAAACAAAATGTAAACGTTCTAATAAAATGTCGTGGTGCCTAGCTAGCCCCACGGCTTGTTTCGTGCAAATCGTTTTTTAGATTTTTTGCTAGTTGTATGAATTTTACTTATATTATAATATGCCATGTTTCATTCATATGCATTCTTTCAAACTACTGTACATGTACTATACGCCTCCAGGAGGGGTAAGAGGATTAAGTGAACCTACTAATTCAACTTTCCGCGTAAGAGGGATGCAACCCCAGCCGCACGGATCATGTATCCTTACTAGACACCTTACTCACAAGACGTTGTGGTAAGTTTCATATGCCGTAGTCACACCGTGCTTCGCGTAGTAAAGACGCACGTCGCATGTCTAGTAAATTATAGACTTGTATGTATTTTCTTTCTTTGTGTGTAAGACGTGACATATCATGCAGTATTGGTGTACAATATTCAACATGGTCAAAATACACAAGTTTCCAAAATAGATAACAAAATTGGCCGTGGTCAATCACGGACTTACATATAAAATACACATGTTTTTAGCCGTGTACATGCACGGACGAATAGAAACAACAAATATTCAGTGGTTACAAACCATAGTGTCTGAAATGGATCATGAAATAGGAGCATCCTACATAGGGGGGAAAAACTTACCTATCTCCACTTGTTCCTCGACCAGGCACGACAACCACTCACTACGTTCTTTCCGCTTCCGGGCTTGAGCCTCATTCCTCTCCAGCACCACACTTAAGGGTTCTTCATCAAGCACGATCCTTGTTACGTCCTCATAGATAGGGAGCGTCAGGTGGCTGGGTGATGGAGTGAAGGAAGCACGGGAGTGACTCTCACCTTGGGAGAACGCACTAAGACTTAGCCTTTCCATGATTTCCATATTTGATGCATCTTTTGTGGCCTCCAGCTCATCCAAGAATGGATAATGCAGATCCCGCATCGCGGCCATGGAAGCAGTCATCTAGTTAGCGGCTTCAGGATTAAAGAAGGCATGATTGGTGAAGTTTTCCCCTTTCTTGATCAGCTCTATGGCCTCGACCATTCCCTCATGACGTCCGTGGTCAATACCATCAGACACAAGACTTGCAAACTGTTGCACAAACTCGGGGGCCTCTAGAACCTTGGTGACGGCCAAACGTGCTCCATGCCCTACCATCCACCTGCGGCCGGCAATGGCCGCTAGTAGTTGAGGGCATAGCACGTCATCGCGCTCAGCGGTGAGGGCATCAATGATCAAATCTTTTTGGGCAAACGCCTCTTTCAGCTCCTGGGTGATAACCCTCTCTTCAGCAAGTTCTTCTTGTATCTTCTCCATGCTTTGGATTGCCATGTGCGCATTTTCTAGTTTCTTGTTAAGCACGGACACCTGGCTGGAAGAAGACTTGGCAGACGCCTCCGCTGTGGCTACCTATATGAGGTTAATTGTTAGAATATATTTCTTTTATAAAAAGTGGGGTGCGGCATGGATATGTACCTTGGTGGACGCGACATCTAGATTTGACTCAAGGTTGGCCACTTGTTGGTCGTATTCATTCGCGCGGGCCGTTTGCTTTTTTATGGTTGCCTCGGCGGTAGCAAGTTGGGACTGGAGAGCTGCAATTTGAGCTTCATTGTCCACGATCATCTTCTCCCTCCGTTCAACCTTCCTATTAAGAGATTCCACATGCCTAAGAGCGGCTTCAAACCTTACCCTCATCGAGGTGCCCATCGCCATTTGGTGTACCAAGGCACCATTATACTCATCCGCCAAGTCCGCATGGCTGAGCGCATTCACCTCTCGCACCAAACCTGGTGGTATGCAGTTATTAAGGTACTCTCGGCATTCCTCAGCGTCCCTCATTCGTGATGCAGTTGTGATATTCCATATGGGATTGAACGGTTGAGGGGGGCCGGAGGTCGGGAGGTCTTGGGAGGCTGTGGGAGAACCTTCTTGAAATACGGGGCCGGACTTTGTGGCGGCCGTGTGAAGCATGGGGTTTCTTTCAACTTCTTTTTCTTTGCCCTTCTCCATTTGGGTGTCAGGAGGAGGCGCGGCACCAGTCTGGTCATCCCTGTAAAACAAGCATTTGGATTCATGTTAAGTGTTGCTTAAAGAGAATTTGTTGTTCTTACGTGCTAGGATGGAGTCTTACATGTCATTTCTTGCTAATTCTGATGTGGTGGGGGCAATTTGAGTGACTGGATCGACATGTGCGGCCCGGATCGTCTCGGAGCCCTGGGTGGTGCTCCCGACAGATTAGTACAAGGGGTGGTCTTCTCGAAGTTTTTTGGGAGGGGCGTTGTGTTCGCCAATCTCGGCTGAAGCAGCTTTCCTTACTCGTTTGTTTCTTTTACGGGTACGCCTGGCGACGGGTTGAGCTGGTGCTTCTTCAGTCTCTTCCTCGACTTCTTCCACTTCTTCATCTTCTTCCAGATTGACTTGTTGTACTTCTTCATCATCATCGCCCATCATCCGGCGAAGGCTGGAGGTGGTTAAGTCAATATTATCCCCCTGCTCTTCCCTATGTGGCGAGGAGGGCCCGGCTCCTCCTTCATGCATCCTGTTATCACCACCACCATTGTCTCCTTGCTCTTCCTCGTCCGAGTGGGGATCTGGCACGGCTTCAAGAGCAACCGTCACGTTTCGGGTATGCTCAAGAAGGGGTAGTTCATTCTCACGGAGAGGACGGGAACCCTCCGGTACGAGCTTCGGGTCGCCCTGGCGCAAAAGTCCAAAGAAGTTCATTTCTGCCCAACACAAAACAAAATATGTTAGCCATTTATAAAATGATTAAATAAGTTTTTTGTGTATGGATATTAGCCTAACTTCACCCTGCCTTCTCCAAAACACAGGATATCTGTTGGACGGGCCAAAATAATTGCGGCTAATCCCTAGCAAACATAGAAATGACTCGGGCAGACTTCTATGGAACCCGGTCCTATTCAGATCTAATTATTGGGAATGTCGGGGGTTGTATGTACTTGTGTGCGGCTTGGGGTCGTGGGATATCCTATGCCTAATGGTATAATCAGCCGGCCATACTATTGCGTCAATGAAAAAGTAGTGGTCATACCAGTTTTTCAACGAATCCATTGGTTTATTGTGCGATTGGGGACTGTTAGGGGATCGTTTCTTAAAAGATACCCAACCATTTACTATGTTGGGAACATAAAAGAGCCGGAATAATTCTACGGTTGGGGGGATTCTCCTAGCACGGCAGAGGATCTCGAATTGACTAATCTTACAAGCGCCTATACAGTGAAGCTGACTAATATGTACATCATAGTATCCTAAAAGATCTACGAGAAAACGGGTGAATGGAATGCGGTAATTGGCCGCATCAAAGAGGCGAGTGTACATGCCAATCTTACCCGCTGGAGCCTCAGTGATGAGGTCTCCGGCGCCAGGAAGTGAGGGGTGTAGGTTGGTAGGGATGAAATAGTTTGTACAAAAGTGATTTAGTTGGTCCTGGGTCATTACATTCAGCACGGATCCAATGGTAGGGTTGTTTCTGTGAGCCATTACTAAATAAAAATGTAAGGGCGTGGTGTTCTAACCTGCGTATGAAGGGATCCGTGCGTAATTGATTCGAGCTAAGAAGAAAGCTTTAATGGCAGAAATGGAGGTTATAACTGTGTGTTTCACACAGCCGTATGGGTGGCTTATTTATAGGGTTGCCTCGTGGGTCATGACCTGTTGGATGTGTGGTTAGGGGGCAAGTGGCAAGTGAAACGTCAGGCGGGACCCACGGGTCACTTCTGACTCAAACGTTTGCACTGCTCAAGGTTCTGACTGTTTGCACTTTTGTCAGTCAACATGTCAGGTGAACAGTTATTAATGTCGGATATGCGGCTCTTACGTAAGAGTTGTCATTTAATGTTATATTTAATTTGTCTCGGTCGCCATGTGCGGTTGAGGTAATAATGGGATAAATTCCTAAGGCAGGTTGCCATGTGCGGCCAATACAAATTCTTGGACAACTTATCATTCCCTACTTTTTCTTGGTACGTCCAGGGAGCATCTTGGTAGTCTAGAGGATACGCCTATGGTTGTAACAACTAGACTGGGGGGACATGATGACGTATAGTCCCCAGCCGGGTCATGAACCCGGCCCACGGGTACTACCCGTATCCGGCCCATCATAGATGGGTGGGATAATGTTATTCAGGCTTATGGGCTTGGATGAACAGTGACCGCACACATGTGTGCGGCCCACGGCCCGGTGCGGCCGACATAGGGTTAGACAGAATCATATTCTGTCTAGGAATAGCTTTATCCCAATGGAGGAGGATATTCGCTACCAAAATTAGAAGATAACAATCATTCTAATTCTGATAGTTATCCTTTCCTTGGGGTCGAAGTATCAAGTGGTAGCCCACTAGGGTTCCACTGCCTATAAAAGGAACCCCCAAGGGTTCCACAAAGGTATTACGCTCTATACTCTCAACTTACATAAACCCTAACCGATTACTTACTCTCACGCCGGAGTCTAATCGTGGGAAACATTCCCACGGTAAGCCTAACGCGTGTTGTTTAGTGTGCAGGATCCCAACCAAACAATTCACTTGGTGCAGGAGCCGGAGCCCAGCCAACCCGAATTAAGCCTAATTTGGGTCTAGCAAGGATCACCCAACTTTTGCATCAACACTATCCAAAAAGGCCCTAACAAGGTATGAGGATAAATAGATCCAAGTCCTAAAAGAAGGCGGATCGTTGTATATCAAAGTCCAAAATAAAGATTGGAGAAAAATGAAGAAGTCGTGGTCCAAATATGAAGAATCTCTCAAAACTTCAAGTGAAGAAATTCCTATTATGAAAAGAAGACCATAATTTCAAGAACGTCTCTCAAAGATTCGAAGTATGAAGTCGCTGCCAAATATCGGTCCGAGAAAGGTCTCAAATCGTGAAGCGAGTTATGCCAAGATATGAACTTTATGAGGTCCCGAGAAGCAGTTTTAAAAGATTTTGTCCTTTAGCTAACTATTGATTAAATCGTTCACTTTATTTTCGGCCTAAATAACTATCGAAATAAGTCAAACAATGCATCCTCGTGATCATTCAAGACAAAAATAAAATATAATAGATACACCTAGGAATAAGGGAGTCTAAGTAAATAATTGGCCCACATGAATTCGTGTTAGTCTGTTAACTTATAATAACAATGATCTCGTTTTTAAGCTTGGTATGGGGAACGTGAAACTTGAGGATGATAAACGTTCATGGCAGCCAAAACCCAATGTAAGTCTTTGATTTCTTTACTTGTTTCTATCTTTTTATGTTTAGTATTTAATAAAGGCCAAGGTGGGTTATTTATGATGGAAAATGTAAACCGTGCTTTAAAATTAATGCATTACATGAGGGCATTACAATGGTCAAGTGTAGGGGATTTAATAAGTGTGAAAACACTTATCCTTTTACCATTTATTTCCAATATTAACAAGACCAAAACGTGTATTTGATGTCGTAAAAGTCGGAATTATGCGTGGTTTGTGTTTTTATTGTGTTTTAGGACCAAAAGATTAAAAAGGAATAAAACACGGGCTTTCACGGGTTTTTATCGAAGAAAACGAGAAAAGACGAAGTCAAAAGATCAAGAGTGCTTAAAGAACGGATGTCCAAGACCTATTCTGAAGATTTATCGAAGAAAAAGTCTAAAGACGGAAATTTAATGAAGTCGAAGAACTCAAGTCTAAATTAAAGAAGAAAATTATTAAGACAAGTTCAAATCCCGAGACGACGTCGAGAAAAGACAAAGAATTAAATCGAGTCGAGAAGAAAAGAAAGAAGGAAGCACACCACACATGCACTTCCCATTTTCCCTATAAATACCCTCCTAATCACATTAGGAGGGGGGTTAGCTAGTTTTCATTTTTCATTTTTCCTTTCTAGTTTTTAGAGAGAGAAAGTTCCAACTTTCTCTCACTAAGTTTTCATCTTTTATTTCTTTTAATCTTTCAAGTTTAAGCTTTTTGTATTTGGATTTCATTAATCAAGTTCAAGTTTAAGCTTTTAATCTTTAATCTCTTTCTACCATACTTTATTTTAGTTAACTTTGATCTGAAATGTTGATGATCCGTGTTTGATCTTGATGTTCTTAGGATTAAAAAGTTCATATTTTTATCATAAGTTTTCATACAGTTAAGCTCTAAGATCTTTGTGCTTATTGGCTTATTTGTATGTTTAGCTTATTTGCTTTTTGAAAGTTTTCTTAAAGTTTTAAATTCTTTCAAAGTTTGATTTAAAAGATTGCTTATTTAAACTTGGAAAAGTTGTTATTCGAGCTTATTTAGTTTATTTCATTACTGGTTTGGTTAAGTTCTGGTGTTAGCTTATCATTATAGCTTATCACTTAGCTTATTTACGAATCACTTGATAATCGGAAAATGGTAAACCCTTTTCCGATTAAGCATTCCGATTACTGCACCATCATTCTGATCACCCTGATCGGATTAGGGTTTAATATTCCGATTGTGGGGATTCTTTGACATTCCTATTAGAGTGATTTTATCTTATTCCGATTTGACTCGATTTCATGTATTCCGATTGTTGGGTTTAGATGTATTCCGATTGAATTAAGTTTTGCCTTATTCCGACAACAAGTTTTTATTGATATTCCGATCAGTGTCCTTTTACACATTCCGATCGTTTCCCTTTTTGAGTATATTCCGATCACTTCCTGTTACACATTCCGATCAGTATATTCCGATTGGGTATTCCGATGAGATTAGTTTCTTGTTTTTACAAAGTTTTCAAGTTTTAGATTTATTAAGTGTTCTAGTGTTTTTCTAATCTTGTCTTTAAGTTTTCAAGCATTTATTTTTAACTCGTTCTTTTAATTTAATCTTTAAAACTCTTATTTTACTCAACGATACTTTCATATTTGCTATTAGTTTAAAATAGATAAACAACCCAAAATTATCTTCCACCAAGAACAATTGAGTCACACTTTCTACCAATAATCAATTCGAAAAGATTTGGAACAACGAACTTTCATACGAGCTTAAAAACCTTGTATCACGTACCAGTAACGACATTTGAATCGGGGTTGGCTTTTGCATTGCCGACCACGTACACTCTGGACGAAGCTCCTCCACTGTTCTTATTCTGGTTGGCCCGCTTAGGGCAACTTGGTCTCACGTGTCCTGGTGCTCCACACTCATAGCACATAACTCCCTTCTTGGGTCCATTGTTGTTTCCTCCAGCAGCGTTGTGGTTCCCCTGCTGTCCATTCCCGTTCCCACGGGCATTGTATCCGCCCCTGTTATTGTAGTTCCCAGTATTTTGAGTGGGTCGGGCCTGAGTGACAGCATTAACTTGACAGGTTTTAGCAAAATGACCCACTTGTCCACATCTGTAGCAGGTCTGGCATGGGCTATCAACAGTATGATGATAGTTGCACTTTGAGCACAAAGGTTTGGCGCCCACGTATGAGTTAGCTCCTGCAGAGGTAGCACTGTAAACTTGCCCAGCATTCTGCTTCTTAGGATGCTGCTGGTGCTGACTACGGAAATACTCATCTGCCTTTCGCTTGTTGTCAGTTAGCCTCTCGGATATGGTACGGACTCTTTTGTTGATCAATTTAGTAGCGAACTCAATGGCATTCTCGACGGTAGTAGGTCGAGATGCGAGCACACTGTCGTGAATGGCGTCTGGGAGTCCACCCACATACTTCTCAATCTTATCTTCCTCCTCCACAAACATTCTGGTACACATTAGGGTCAACTCTTGGAACCTTTGGTTGTACGTAGTGATGTCATTGTTCCTGCATCTGAGATCCCACAATTCGGTCTCAAGTTTCTTCATTTCTCCCCTTGGACAGTATTTTTCTACCATTCTCTCCTTCAGTTCAGTCCAGTTGAGAGCATAGGCAGCGTCGTGTCCAAGAGTAGAAACTACAGAGTTCCACCAAGTAAAAGCACTCTCAAGTAGGGTGCAGGTGGAAAACTTCACTTTGTTCTCTTCTGCACAGTCGCTGATGTGGAATACCGTTTCCAACCTCTCAAACCACTGCATCAGTTCCACCACTCCTTCCTTGCCCTTGTAGTAGGAAGGCTTAAATTTCAAGAAGTCGGGGTAAGAGCAAGCCCTGGTGGTCTGATTATTCTAGCGGTTGTTGGAGTTTTAACTATCGTCTACGTTTCTGCTGGCAGCCATCGCAGATGCGATGCCTTGATCAATCATTTCCCTTAGTTGGGCAGTAGTGACGTTTTGGGTAGTTTCAGCATTGTTGGGGTTCGTTCTAGTGATTACCATTTGTCTATAATTATACACAAAAATGAAATCATTAGTTCAAGGTGTTAGCACAGTTTTATATAATTACACGAAAAGAAATTCATGCATAGACTTTGCAACAAATTGGATAACCTGTTTAAAAGTTCGTAATATAATACGGTACAGGATATAATAAAGGCTAATGAGTAAATGCCATAAGTCTAGAATAGGAATACAGTACAAATTGCACAACCAATCCAAGACAGAGCACAGACCACCTGTCTGGGATGGTGGTACACAAAATATAGAGTACATCATCTATGAATCCCTAATCTAAATAGTATAGTACAAAGATACAATTGACTAAAGAAAGTACAAATACATGAGGTCCTATATCATGATAGCCGGGATGCAACCCTAATAGCTTATCATGATGTACAAAAGATCTAGTACATCTAATCTACTCATGCCTAACGGACTCCTCAGATATGGTTGGTGCCACTGGCGGTGATGAGAGTTGGTGCCTGCATGGCATCCTGCATCGCGGTCATGCCAGCCCGGGTCTCCTTGAGCAGTCGGAGTGCCTCCAGGAACTGGTCTCTGAGAGCCTGCTGAACTCCCCTAAGATGAGCGGTCTCTGACGTCAATCCCTGATGACGGACCTCCTGGAGATCAAAGAAAATGGCAAGAGTCTCCTCCATGGTCAAGAGAGCGGTGTGAGTATCCGTCTGCTGGCTCTGTAGCAAGTAGATCTGCTCACGAAGGAACTCATTCTCCTCCAGCAACCACTAGAGAGAATGGTAAGTGGTAGACCACACTCCTCGTGCAGCGTACGCCTCAGCACTCATGGTCCAAGATAAAAGGTCCTGACGCTGCTATAGAACAGCGCGCTCGGTCTGTCCAGCCGATAGTAGAGCAAGAATATCTGCTACATCCTGAGCGTGGCGTGCGGCCAGTGCCGTAATCTGGGCCTGAACGGGGTCAGTATGTCTAGCCCGGGAACCCTCACCGATCTTAAAAGTAGAATCGAGAGGTGCCTCGTACCTCCTCTTACGAGGTGGCAGAGACTCGGGTGCATGGTCCCGTAGCGAAGTCACTAGTGGTACAGGTGGTATGGCAGCAGGTGGTTGGGTCTCTTCCCCAGCGGGGGAAATAGGTGGAGTAGAGATGAGAGCCTCAATAGATGCGGCGTCAACAGAAGTGTGACTATCGTCTGAGTCACTGGCAGATAGCCATCCACACAAGACGGTCATCGGGGATACGGCAGCCGGAGTATCAGTAGGTGATGTCATGGTGAATCTGAAAGTAATATAGTTTTTAATTGACATAAGTATAAACTTACTCAAGTTAAAAGTTTTGGGAAATAATAATTTAAATTATATAATAGTGCCGTTTAACATAGCGATGTTAAAGGTTACGTTAATACTTATAAGATTAATCAACCGGATGTTAATAATCAATGCACAGTCAATCACACAATAGATGTATGCTCTACACTCTATATGCTTAACTATTCTAGTCCTGAAAATCCCAAAAGATTTTTAAAGCAGTTATAGTCCAGATTATATAAAAAAATTATTTTTATATTTACTTTAATTTTGTTCTGATTCTCTATAACTATCGCTCTGATACCATTCTGTGACACCCCCAAATTGAGTCAAATGCAACTGAAATAATTTGGGTGTCACGTAGGTGGATCAACAGCAGACAGTGTATAGAGCAACAGATAAAAGATTATCCTTACATTTATTACATGATTAAAAGTGCAAATAGTATTAAAATAGTCTTTAACATTGTTCAACAGTTTGAATTATTCTCCAGTTTATAAAACCCCAGATGAGCTCTATAAATGCAGCCTATCATGATGCTTGACTCCATGCACACCAATACCTGCTTCAGTTTCCTGAGAAAACATGCTTAGAGAGTCAACATAAAGTTGGTGAATTCACAGGTTTAATAAAATAACTTTGGACAATAAATATTCACTGAAGTAGTAATGCACAAAGCATCAATACTTAAAAGTAATTACATTCCCATATTGCCTGAAACTGAGACTTGACAGTTAAGTCCTTAACAAATAAGGACCCTTCGCCTTATAAAAAGGCACCCATAAAAATAATAAGTGTTGACATGTGAAAATCTGTTGTCCTGGCTTAGGCACAGTGAGCATGACTCACCCAGATGGGGACGGTCAATCTCAAATAGATCTATTTATAATATTCAGGTAATTCAATAATTCCAACAGTTTCAGATGCACGGGTCATGCGGGTTCATCTACAATAGGCAATGTAATCAAAGGTTTCACAGTTCAATTCATGTCCATAAAATAAAATATGTTGCATGTTTTCTTCCCTATTAAAAGGTTTAAAAGTTTGTCAATATATAAAGTGGGGCCATGAACTCACCTCAGTAGTACAGCAAATAGTCAGTAGATAAACCTGATAAGGATGCTCACGATACAATCAACGACCTAAATAATTATAAGGTCTCAGTAAATGTATAACATAATGCATAAAAGTTTCAGAATAAATCTGTGCATGCTTATACTGGTTTTAAGCATTTTATTACGATACTTGTATTTTAGTTCATCGTTGTACAAGTTCTAGTAGTATTTATTTTAAGTATAAAATAAATAATAAGGTTAAATTAATTAATCTATTTAATTAATATTTTTGTACTTATGTTGTTTATAAAACACTTTAAATATTTATAAAAGGTAGTTTTATATATATTTAAAGTAACAGAAAATAAATATAGTTAATATATTTATTTTATAAGTTAATCATTTTTAATTTATATTTAATATATAAATAAGGTTTATAAAACGTATAATATTTTAATTAAATTCCACGTTTACTTAGTGTTTATAATTATTAAATTATAAGTTTGGAAAAATAACAATTGTTATGTTTATTTAAGTTTTACGTTTTAAATATCGGATATAAACATATAGGAATTTTAGGGTTCGTTATACTTTGTATAAATTGCGTTTTAGTCCTTCAATTTAAATAATTACCCGCTGTTAAATTACTTTTATACCCCTAGGGTTTCTAAATCTTTCAAGTAATTACAATATTGGTTCCTCCCTAGTTACACGTGTAACTAGGGTTTGTTTAAGTTTCATTAAATGGCAAATTTAGTCCCTAAAACATTCGACTTATATTAGGGTTTGTTATAGTTTCATAAATTGACATTTTTGGTCCTCCAATATTCGGCTTATGTTTAAGTTTATAATTAAGTTACACAAATGCCCCCTAGGGCTTGTATAGGTTTCGGCTGAAGGCATAAATAGCCGCTAGGGTTTACTTAGGGTTAGATATAGTTTGTTAACTTGGCAAATTAGGTCCCTAGGGCTTATATTAAGTTTCGGTAAATGGAAAATGAGATCCCTAGGTTTTTATTAAGTTACACAATTTACCCTAACGCCATAGTAATTCCATTTAGGTCCTTTTTATTACCTTGAAGTTTCGGATAATGTCAAAACAACACCCTCAACTCACGGCTAATTACAAAACTGGCCCTGAAGTTTATATTTTTGGAAAAATAAGTTTCTATACTTGTTCATTTAGATCCCTATACTTAGTAAAATTATCAATCCAACCCGAAAGTATTATATATGTTACTTTTAATCCGAATTTTTAGTAGATCTATTATTTTAATCCAAAACTTCTTAGATTTATTATTTTAGTCCAAAACACTTGTAGATCTATATTTTAAACATGAAACTTTATAAAGTTATATTTTGACACTAAAAGTTTTATAAAACATTTTATTTAGTGACAATGAAGATTTAATTAGGCAACTTATTATAGTGAGCTTAATACCTAATCTTATAAGGCATAATAGTGAACTTATCATTTTAAGGCATCTATAATCATAAATCTAGTATTTCTAGTCACATCTAAACATTACAAGATTACCCAATATAGAATCATGGGCTTATACCCCACGTCCAAGATTATGCATGCTTAGGTTTCCATAGTTTTTCAAGTTTAACTAGCTTATAGTGATATGTTCTTCATGGTTGATAAGATTTTACATCATTTTAAGTCACAACAAAAATCAAGTCGTGACCTAATATAGATTTAGGGTTTCGTATATTTGTTTCAACATTAAATTTTACTAAGGATAACCATGTGTATGTTAATGTATATGAAAGTAAATGTATAGAAAGATAGGTTTTAGATTTGACTTACTTGTTTAGATAGGTTTAGGAGTGATAGGAGAATGAGTAAGAACAAGAGATAAGCTTTCAACAATGGAGATCCTAGTAACCAATATGTAGCCGTGGGCTTCAATGGGAGCTTCTAAGGCTTCTTTCTTGCTTCAATGATCAAGATACTTGTAGGATGAGCTAATGATTAACCTTCATGTAGTATGAGACATGATGTAAGAGTAGTAAATGAGCTTGAAGGTTTGATAATGGTGGAGATAGTTTTTAGCCGTAGGTAGAGAGAGAGATAGATGGAGTGAGATTTGAGTTTCAAGTGTTTTGTGTTGGTGAGTGTTGTGTGTATGTTTCGGCTTATGAAGGAAAGAGAGAGTATCCACTTGTGATATTTGTTTGTACAATGTATCTATTATGTATCTTGATTTGATTCACTTAGGATTTGGTTGGAGATACATGCTAGCTTATTCCCCACATGCTCAAAATAGTAATTGACTTTCTCCCTCAAATGGCAAAGTTGCCGTGTGTTTAGAGGTCAAAGGGGGACAAGAAGGGACTTTGCATAGTATTAGGCATGGTGTGTGTAAGTAAGGTGTAAGAAAAGCATGGTTATGTAAGAAAGTAGGATTAGCATAGTGTATTAGTGGGATACACATGATTATACTTGCAAGTTAGCTAAACAATGATGAATGTGTAAACATGTACACATATACACGCACATACATGCATGTAGGAAAGTTTTTGATAATTTTTGCCAAGTGTAGTATGAGAATAATAGCCCTTGTTTAATATTGTATGCATTTGTTGACTTGTATGTATTTTTGTTGAAGCTTTTAGGTAATTTAGTGAAAGTGTATATTAAATACATCATTATAATTATTTTACTTCAATAAAGTAAATAAATGACAATGTAAAATAATGTACATTGTTTTAAAGTGTTAGGTTATTATTCCTTTTATGTTATATATGTAAATATGTACATATAAAATAAATCCAAGTACTTAATAAATAAATTAAGTAAAGTTATAGTTTATCTCAAAATATGTACTGAGGTGATGAGTCTATTATTCAATCAAGTGGCCAGTCAGTTGCCAGAGTAGTCAATAAATGACTAAGAGTTCATATAAATGTAAAATAAACATGAAAGGTAGTATGACAAAAGGCATATGATTAAAAATAAGTCATATAAAGGTAAAATTATATAGATTCCAAAGATAGATAGTACAACAGTTGACAAAGTCAATAAGGTAAAATTAGAGGTTTTACAAATTACATGTAAAAATAACATTTTAACCTTATTCATTATGTACAATAACTTTTTTTTTACTTGGTTTCTATAAAACTATATAAATATAAAAATAAAATCATATTTTTGTGTCGCCTTAGGTCACGCCTTAAAGACGCAAAAGCTTCGCTTTAGCCGCAAAAGCTTGAGGCTTGGCCTTGCCGCCACGCCTTACGCTATTTAGAACCTTGATAATAATTAAAGCTATAAAATTCTCCTTACATGTAACAATATTCATTATTTAGAGTTAAATTTCAAAAAATCACCGCACCTCATGTCGTAGCGCGCCTTGACCTATTGCGTAGCGTGGAGGCCACGCCTCAAGCTTTAGCGCGCCTTAAGGCGGGTTATAGCGAGCTATTTAGAACTATGGAGAGGATAGAGATAGCATCCGTGAGTATTAGTTACGGTATATCAAATTCGTCACTCCCATATAAATTTTTTAAAAATCATCATCCGCCCGTCACTCATTAATAGGTATAAATTTCTACCCATATCTATACCCGTGAGTATTTGTTACCCATGATAAACCATGAATTAATGCATTAAAACAAAATCATAAAACCTTGATAAACTAGCTATTAAAATAAGTAATAAGACACCAATCATTTCTCCAAGTATCAAATTTACAAAAGACTTAAACATGTGTCTCAAGTTCACAAAAGACTTAAACATATGTTTCAAGTTCACAAAAGACTTAACAAATATATGTGAATCGTGTATGACTATGGAAGAACTGCTATTGTCGCGCCGTCGGCCATAACGCGAGCCACGATGCAGTTGTCGCGCCGTCAGCCATAACGTCGGCTGATAGGCACGGCACGGAACAAACCACCATAACGCTAGCCACGGTACAGTTGGCTGCGCTGTCGGTTCGCGCCATCGTGGCCAGCCACTGTACCGAAGGCTCTAAGAATCAATACTAATATCTTATTAGAGTCGTGTAGAGGTGGCAAATCTTGCCCATTTTTTTAAATATGAACAGTTTTTGCCCATTTTCAAAAAGAATGGGACACTTTTTCCCATTTATTATTATAGATAGGCTAAATGAGCGCATATATAAGTCACTAAATGGGCTAAACGGGCGCACATGTAAAACACTTTTTGCCTATCAATTATTATTTTTTATTTAATTTTTTTATCCCGGCTTTTAAACAAAAATTATTAATTTTTATTTCTATACTTTTATATATGTTTTTTTTCTTACTTTAGCTTCCGCCCGTTTTGCCCCCCGTTTTATCCGTGCCCGCTTTGCCCGCCGCCCGTTTAACCCGTCGCCTGTTTTGCCCGCCGCCCGTGCCCGCCCATTTTGCCACCTCTAGAGTCGTGTAACAAGGACAACTCCTCGCTCTTGACCCAAGTGGTACGTTTAAGAGGTAAGCAATACACTAATCCAAGCATCAGCTGTACTAGCTTGACAGTAGTAACGCTGATCTTGACATCATGTCCCTTTCTATAACAGACTAGCTTCCCCCTCTTTAGTCTTTCCACATATCCTAGGTGTTAAATTTTGACTTTAAACAGACCATCAAGAGTTTGAAACTAAAATTGTGACTTCACTTGCGAAACACTTAAAAGTGATCAGACAAATGTCCACGCCTAGCCTAAACTAAATCTCGCAAATTTTATATCACTAATAGGACATCATTAGACGAATACGTAGGCCTAGAAAAATTAGTAACAGAATACCTAGGTGAGTCAGCCGCCTTGGCAAATTTACCAATTGACGAGGTCATCATTGATCCTTCTAAAGCCGGACCTGCGAGTTATATGACTATGAACCTGTGATAATTTCACAGCGGTATCATCAGTCGCTGATTTATCAACATGGGTTAACTATCATCGAACACGGATATTATCAGCATGTTTTGATTGTCAACTGAAAATCTATACTTGAAAAATATTATGTCATGATACTAATGTAGTTACACGAATCCCTTCCCGGTACCCTGTTTTATATACAGATGAAGTAATAACCCTTATTGTAAACACATGCATGTAATGCAACAATGATATAAAGAATCATGGTTTTGCAACCGGGCGTGTGTTGTTCCAAAGCCACCCACATGCAGACCCATCCACCGATGGTGAAACCTGAAAGAAATGAAAGTAAATATCATTTCAAACAAAACATGTACAAACAGAGAAGAGCTGGTAATATAATTAGAGACAGTTTCGACACAACTATTAAAAGTTCAAAGTTGTTTATGTTAGGGGTCTACTGAACTGGCTACTCACGTTATCTTTAGAGCGGGGTAGTGGTCAGCAACATCATCACTGCCAACTCAACGCTGTATCACCTTTTCACTTAACACCAACATCATCACCAACATAGTGTAACACGACAACCAACATCACCACCCAAACATACCCCACTTATACACAGATATACACACATAACTAAACCCACACACACACACACAGCCACAACCTTTACAAGTCAGTCAATCTATTGACTGACTTGGGCTCAAAAACGATCATCAACGCGTGGATGGGGGTGAATGTTTTAAGAACACATGGGGTGAGGGGGACAATTCGTCCCACCTCCCCTTACTACCCCCAATCTTGGTGAACTTAATAGCAATCGTTATCCTATAGAACTGGCTACTACAATTTTCTCCATCCGAAGAAAATATCAACTTCTATTTCGGAAACTTTCCAAGGAAAACATGCAGATGTTTATCATTGGAAAGTTTTTAAGTTATGTAAGGGTACTTGGGACTTTTATTAAGTGAGCCGCTCTAAAACCATATTGACAGTCAAAAATCACAATTTCATGGGACAAGAAGAGAACATTGTCGATTGTTTCAAGCATATTCTGTAATTTCTATTTCATGACTGAAGCTAAAATAAAAACATATGTCATTCTACTTATACGTAATTTTCTGATTGGTACTTTCTAGAAGACTTAGAACAATTGTAGCGATCCAGAAAAAGAAACCTATCATTTCAATATCCGACTTGTTCATTTTTTATCTTTTGGGTAAGCATGGTTTCCGAGCTTTTGGCATTTGGCCTACTAATCTGCAGGGTTGGACCCACCGCCATCCAGACACAAACCAGGTAAAGCCCTTCTAGTGGCCACTTCAGGGTTGTTTGCACCTAGCAGGAACTGAACTTGAGGCCTCACACAATTTAGCAATTAGTCACAAGCCTTTTAAGTTTTACCACTAAGCCACCCCTGAGCGGTTCCGAATTGTTCATTGTTTCAAGGCACGTCAAACGTTTTACATAATACCAGTCAAGACAAAAATAAGTCACTTTTACTACACCTTATAACAAGATATGATCTTTGACATCATACAATTTTTAACATCAACGTGACCATTAGAGTTTCACTACTATAATAGCATACAATAATACTAAAGGAAGCTGATTGAAACATGCATATTTGTAAGTCAAAGAAGAAGTGCTATTTTTGTATCTGTATCTTTTTAAACGGACGCTATTTGTTTAATTAGATAAGTATTCTCTTTCAGATAAAGACTAGTTGATAGTTTTAATAGGTTACAGATTCTTGCCAGAAAAATCAAGATATAGGGTTTAGGAAATAGTATATATAGCCATTTTTTACTTGATATATTGATTTGGTATTTCTGAACGAGCCATAGCTGGAGGGTTGGTTAATTCTATGTAGACCATTATATAGGAGAGTTAGCTTCTATATCGGATACAAGTTGTTATCTCGTTCGAATACCATTCTTTTTAAATCGAAAACTATAGAAAAAAATAACGATTATAATGATAATGATAGCAAAAGACAACAATTGTGACAATAATATTGTTATCGTATATAGTTTTACTAATAAAGGGATGAAAATTTACCTTCTCCCAAACTTGTGAATGGTAATCATTAAGCCAATCGATCTCAGCAGCAGATAGCAAGGTTAGGTCAATCAATTTAGTCTGCATAATGAATTTGGCATTAGTATGTATCAAATTACATAACAGATATTATTGCACGAGTTCAAAAAAATACAAGCATTTATAATAAGAATAATCTCTGGAATTAAAATGTGCAAAACCAGAAGGACAGAAAGAAAAGAAAAGAAAAGTGAATTGAATTAACAGCTTAGGAATCTTAAATATGATGACAAAATTGTATAAGAACTGCGAGTTATGTACAAACAAGCTAGAAAATATAACTTTACACACCTGTATGGGGACAAAAGTAAGCTTCTCAAATCCAATATATGATATTCCTCCGAAACGGTTAGGTGTGTCAATCTCTTTGACATACAGAAGATTCTGCATAATGTATTGCATTAACTTTAATATAATCTGTAAAGGTTGAATGAACACAACTTCTTTATTCTGATCAGTGGCGGACGCAGGAATAGTCGCCGCGGGGGGCATCAAACAATAATAGTGGTTAAATAATAAATAAATCGGGTCGGGTTTTAGTCGAAATTTAAACCGTTTAACTGTAATTTTGATAGTAGTAGTGCTGTGTATTTCAAATGTATTTGTATGCTGGTACTTGGTACTGTAGTATATTTCACATATGTTAGTCTAAGTTAGACTGTAGAAACAAAAGCTATGTTAACAAGAAAGAGAAAAGAAAGCTACTAGGTATAAAAAAGTATAAAACGACAAAAAGTTGTACCACCAAAGTAAAAAAATAATAAAAAAGAAGAAAGATAGTGATATCTCAGTCATCTTCCTACTCCAACTCTCACTTTCCTTCCACCATTTTTTCCGATCAACCTAAATCACCAGAAATAGTTTTATAACACTTTGATTTTTAATAATCTTAGAGTATATGGAGGGCACTCAGAGAATCTTGATGGGGGCACTAGCCATTTTTCCACTAATTTAAACTTTTTTTCTATACATTTTGTGTGTCCGCAAGAACTTTGTGGGGGGCAACGCCCCCCCATACTCTACACATAGGTCCGCCCCTGATTCTGATCATAAGCGTCAACAGAGTGACAGACTCAAAGGTACTTAACCTCGGCCAACCTTAATGCAAAGAAAAAGAGGAATATGACTGTACATTCATACAAAATCACTATATTGCGGGGTTCAAGTAATACTTCAAACAAAATGCAACTTATTTTTTTGTATAGCTATACCCTAGAATAGCACAATACCTCAATTCGAATACCAAAGGCATGGTCTTCATAATAACCTGGTTCATTGCTGACTATCATGCCTTTAAGCAAGGGAGTCATATTGCCAAAACGAAAGCTAATACTTTGTGGACCTTCATGAACATTTAATGCAGCTCCTACCCCATGACCAGTTCCTGATACAATAACGGAAAGTAGTTAGTAATAATAGTTTATGCATTTTATCACATCATGTGGGAAAAAAAGAACTCTAAAAAATACGAGTAGTAGCATTAAAAAAAATTACCATGCCGGTAATCAAGTCCAACTTTCCAAAGGGAAGAACGTGCAAATGCATCCAGTACAAAACCCGGAGTATTTTCAGGAAATACTGCTTGATCAAGAGCTATATGGCCCTGCAGTTATTTATACACATAATCAGTTCAAGACCCATATTTTCAAGATCGTTCTCCAATAATATATTTATGCATTTAGATCCTAAACGTCCTCGTAGAATAACATGACCATGATCCATCAAATTGAATATTAACTGTCAGTCAACCTTAGCTAAACTAGGCAGGTACTTACATCATGTCAAACACATTTTTATAATATGGAAATAAACAATTTCAGTCATGCAATACACATTTACAGTCTTATACCTAGTGTTAACTTTCTTTTACTTAAGAATCAACGATAAAAACTTCCGTTGTCGCTTTATCACATGCCTTCCATACATGAGCATATCATTTTTCTTGTCCTCAATGTTAATTTTCAAATAAGAAATGTGAGTCGTCAATATCTTAAGCATGAAACCAAATTGATTTTATAACTACCATACTATCTATGCTCATGACTTATGAGTGCTTAAAACTTCTACCTGAACATAGTTGTGCAATTCATACATTTGAGCCTAAATGACTAGTGCAATTTTGAATATCTACTTTATCAAGACAGCAGAAAAAGCAGAAAAGCAGAACAGCAGCAGCATAAACGCTATCAATGCGTACAGCATGTACATAAACAACACAGACCAACCGTAAATTAAGGGAGACACCTATATTACTCTAAGGGACTCTAGTCTTCGTGATATATATGAACCAAGTACAGCAAAAAAAATACCCCTCAACCCATCGCACAAAAGAAAGACTCTAGGTTTGATGTTTAGTGTCGAATAGATCATTGTATGTTAGATACTCAGATTTCATTACGGAATACCAAACAGTCCCGTTGGCCTAGCTGTACCCAAGGTGTATTAAAGTTGGCCCATCGATCAAACACTAGAGTGTTTAAGATCATACATCAGGCCAGGCTCTTGAAATGGACAAGAGTTTGAGGTTCAGAACAATTGATTACAAGATAGATTGGTTACCCAAAAAAAAGAAATAGCTCGGTTATAACCGCTAAATGACAGTTTACGATCAATTTTCATTGATGGGTATCAAAGAAAGAACAATTTAAGCCCCTTTTTATCAATAAAAAGTAAAAAACAATTTAATTGACAAAACAAAACGTATGGAGAAAGTTCAAAATTCAAAGGTATCCAGATGAACACTGTAATCAGATCAAAAATATTTTCTATTACTGAGGGAATAAAGAAGTATGCAAGAACAAAAAGTGAGCACCTGAAGAACTCGGGTGAAGCATTCTTTTTGTCGTTCAGAAGGTTGACCAAAATGTACTGTTCGTGTTATATCAGTTGTCCCATCGAGATACTGAGCCCCACTGTCTAGCAGGAACAATTTCTGTGTATCCACAACACTACAACTATCTGGCTCTGCTCTATAATGTATAATAGCACCATTTGCACCAGAACCTGTGAGTTCAAAACAGGTTCAAAATGGTATTTTATTCTAAATATATTTTTTGCTCGACACTTTTAAAGAGTACATGGTTAACTTAAACAGATATTTGAACCAAAAAGAGATAATGAAGCGTTAAGATGCAAGTGAGGGATTGCATAAACATTGAACAATCAAAATGATCCGAAGTATAGAAAGGGTGTGAAGGGCTCAAGTACGAAGACAGGGACCATACCACTTATAGTATCGAAGCTAGTATCAACAAAACCAGCTTGGCTGGCACGAAAATCAAGAAGTTTGTCTGCAACTTCTACCTCTGTTAGTACCACATTGTTATTCATTTCCTCCTCCAGCCATGACCAAAACTCAGTAAGAGCAGCTGCATCCCTGAGACGCAAGTTATCAATCAGTATATCTACTACATCAAAATCGATCATATAATGTCCTATGAAACAGATACTTTGTCCAGCAGAAGCAAAGGTGTAGATAAGGTGTCCCATCCATCAGGCGGCTGTGGGTTAAATTCTCAGCTAGAACAAGGGTGAAGGTGTTTAAATTTGTCATTGAAAAAAGAAACGTGCCAATGTCCCACCCTCTATGAGCGCAACTCTGTATACATTCACTTCCCATAGAATTATCAATTTTTATGGAGAAATTTTTTTGTGAATACCTTATATGAGAATTACGCATCCCTTTTAACTCAGCATCGTTTTTCACTGCTTTAGCTAAAGACACGGGAGAGCTCTTACACAATGCACTTGGCGCACCAGATAAGTTCTTCTTATCTTTGCTTTTGCTACCAAGGTTCTCTATAAATTTATCACACGCGTTTGCATATGTGCTTGTAATAGCAGCATTCACCGAGGCTGTGTCCAACCAAAGGTGGGCTCCTCGAGCAGCTAAGCTGAAGACAAAAGGCGGTCAAGTAAAATTAGCTTCATTTTACAAAACTGAACACGTGAGCATAGAATCTGCGTTATGATATTCTCATGATCCAAACTAACCTTTCAATTTCAGAAAGAATGGACTCGTATGGTCTTAACTCTACGCCAGCTGTCTTCAAGTAGTCCATCACTTCAGGGGTCACTTTAGAGTTCTCAACAAACAGTTTTGCTGTATCCATCTCCACTATTAAGTATGCATACATAACAGGAGAATGTGGAACATCGTTTCCTCTCTGCCATAAAAGATAATTATAATAGATAAAAGAGAGAAATGATGCATAAATAAACTGCAGAATTTAAAGAATTACCAAGTTGAGTAGCCAGGCAACTTCATCAAGCATAGAGATAACAATTGCAGATGAGCCATTGCTGGTTAGTTCAGACCTCAGTTTAGATAATTTAGTCGACACATCTACACCAGCATGTTTAAGATCATGCACTCGGATTGGTTTGTTTGGAGGCATTGGCCTTGCTTCTTTCCATACTTCGTCAACCAGATTAACATCATATAAATAGACCAACTCATGATTGCTTATAGCAACAGCTTCCTTTAATTCATTTACAGCATCAGAAGAAAAAAGAAACTGCTCCCTTCACAAATAGAAGAGAAGGTGGCATCAGACGCAAGCATTTTAAACACACAGTGGGTGGATATATCATGCAAGTTATGTATTAGCAGCCCAGTCCTGCCGTAGCAGGGTATGGGGGAGGTAGGATGTAGCCAGTCATACACCTACCCAAGGTTAAATTTGCTTCAAGTGGATGCTGCCATATTTCACATAGTTATTAAAATAATTTAAGAACGTTAACAATTTGCCAATTTGCTTATCGTCAACTTCCAATCAAGTCCGAAACAAATAGGTTGTAGCAACTCCGCCCTTTGAGATATTAAAAGGCCGTCAAAGGTCCAAAAGTAACATCCATTTTCTCATAACCCACGGCTTGCTGGAGCACTAAAATTCAAGGTTTAGAACAAAATCTTTGCTCCTTCAGACGTGTTCCTCCAAAAAGTGATGGTTTTGTAGTTCTCACTATGGTTTCTCGGTAGTAGGAAAAATCTAAGTGTTTCTCTAGCTAAACCTATAGGAATTGAGTCGGTAATGGTAATCAAAATCATCTATTCCTAAAATTTTAGGGAATAATATCTTGATGCATGTCGTTAGCTAATATGATGTGACAGGCAAAAATTGATTGATTTAACCATTAAGAAAAACAATTTGGATCAAGAGGTGTATCTTTTGAACAACGGGAAGATGAATAGGGTAATACTAAGTAACAGATGAGAAAAAATAAAAATACTACTCACAGGATCGATACCAATCCTTCCACCAGGAGCTAAAACATGATTAAGCCACTCAGTAGTGTTGGGAACACCCCAGTTACCAGAGCGCATGAGGATCCAGCTGGGGCTCAACTCCTTCTCAGCCTGGAGAAAATATCGGCCATCAGTCCAAAGAGCAGCCTTATGCCTTGTAACGACTGCGGTGCCAGCACTACCCGTAAAACCTGATATGTAAGCCCTCCTCATATAACATTCAGCTATAAACTCACTCTGTAACAATAGAAATCATGTCAAGTATTGGCACAATCTTCCTCCTAGTTAATCTATTCCATCAAAGAGTCTTAAACCTAAGAAAATCATCTTAACCGACGGGTAGGAAGAAAAATAAAAATGAGAAAGGTGAGAAATCAATTAGTCTGGTAAATGATTTTGAAGCGAAAAAGATGCAAAGTAGTAGTACTAGAAACAGACGAAAAATACTATGTAAATTTGAGTAGCTAGAAAATATAGTAAGGTGCATAAGAAATGCGGATTTAGTGTAACCTGATGAGCATCTTGAGAAGGAATAATATAGGCGTCAAGATTAAGAGCAGGCTTCTTAAACATGTCGCGGAGTGCTTTCACCTTGGCATCTTGCTCCAATCCTCCTTTACCACTCCTCTTTCGCATCTCCGAAGACGGTTTCGCACTTATCCAAGAAGAAGAAGAAGAACTTCGAACAACAAAAAAGGGGGTTTTTCTAGTATTAAAAACAGGGGTCTTTTTCAAACAGCGGTAAATAGGTTGACAGAAAAGTGAAGAATAATAGTAGGAGGAGGATGAGGAGGAGGAAGGTATTGTCGTTGTGGAGACTGAAAGGGACGACATTATCGCTGCTGCTGATTTCATTTATCAATTTTTCTTTTTCTTTTTTCTTTTTTCTTTTTTCTTCTAACAAAGGAAGAACAAGACAGGGAGGGAGATAAGGTTTACAACCAACAAACTTTCTGCTACTCACAAACATTCACACAAGTACAATTTTGGTTTTTTATTACTGTACTTATTTTTAACTTGCTGAATTTTTTATTTTTTATTTTTTCATTTTTGGATTCACAGTTTTAAATATAAACATTAGGGTACAAATAACTTTTTTTTCCGAATGTCCGTGCCTCGTCGCGAGTGTTTTGGTTTCATTAGTGGTAGCATATGTATGGTTTTATTAGTTGCAGCAGTGTATGATAGAAACGTTTGCTAAGCAAGAATAAAGCATCGGAATTCGTTTATGTTTCTATTCGTGTTACACTTGTTAAAAAACATGAGTAATAAGATGAAGCAAGCAATATGTGAAACATAATGGTCCTGTATTTTTATTAGGACGATCTTTTCGGCCTTGAGCTATGATGGTGATCTTTTATAGTGGTAGAGGCTCTGTAGTGTAAATTTTGAAGTTTTGGACTATTGCACCATTTCTAAAGATGAAGTCAATAGTGTCATAAATACTCATTCACGGTATAATTGGCGAAGAGAATGCGCATAGAGTGTGTCTTAATAGCCTTCCATGCTTAGCGCGCTTCTTACCTGCAAAAAAACCATTAGAAATTGTGTTTCAGTGTTATATGTGCCTAGAGTTGTGGTTTTAACCATGTGAGGTAACTACTAATTGGTTTCGTTATAAAACAATGAAAGATATTTATACCTGCTATTCTGTAACAGGAAGCTAAGTAATAGGTGTCAACTGTTGCCATTAAAATAACTTTTTTTTTCGGAGAACCCTTTTTTCGGGTTTTTATAGGGTCAAATAATGTGCCAGCAAAGGAAAATAACAGAAACCCGCCATTGCAGCAACCTTAAAAGGTCGCCGCGCCAAGCTGTAGGGCATCGTATTCGTTTATTATAAATATAAAAAAATAATTTACTGTTCATAACACTCTCACCATGTGAATGATAAACTATAATAATCTAATAATAATAATATGGCTTAGATAATTTAAGGAATGTGTAATCATGACATGATGGAACGCTTGATAGATTCCACATACCTTTCAAAGTGGCATTATATGTGCGTATATTTTGTATGTGACCACGTTGACCAGAATTGGATGTTGTTTGTTGTTTACGCATATCTGCAGCATCAGTGGAAACCGTCGACCCATTTTGTCGACCGGATTCAAACATCATTTGTAACATGTTAGGTTGACTTATTTGATGGTGTAAGTCAAAACATAAATATGTTAAATTAACTTATTTGCAGAATCAGTGAAAACATAAAAATAAATATAAGAGTTAACTACATTTTTGGTCCTTATAGTTTGCTGGGTATAACGGTTTTGGTCGAATAGTTTTAAAAGTAATGGATCTAGTCATGTTTTGGTTGACCTGTAACACTTTTGGTCCAGTTTTCGTTGATTGTTAGTTTGACTCGTGTTGATGAAAAAGTTGGTTGATCCTTGCTAGACCCGAATTAGGCTTAATTCGGGTTGGCTGGGCTCCGGCTCCTGCACCAAGTGAATCGTCTGGTTGGGATCCTGCACACTAAACAGCACGCGTTAAGCTTACCGTGGGAATGTTTCCCACGATTAGACTCCGGCGTGAGAGTAAGTAATCGGTTTAGGGTTTATGTGAGTTTAAAGTACAAGTCGTAATACCTTTGTGGAACCCTTGGGGGTTCCTTTTATAGGCAGTGAAACCCTAGTGGGCTTTCACTGATCCTTCGGCCCCAAGGAAGAGATAAGCACCAGAATTAGAATGATTGTTATCTTCTAATTCTGGTAGTGAATATCTCCTCTTATTGGGATTAAGATATTCCTAGACAGAATATTATTCTGTCTAACCCTATGTCGGCCGTGTCGGCCGTACCGGGCCGTGGGCCGCACACATGCGTGCGGTTACTGTTCATCCAAGCCCATAAGCCTGACTGACATTATTCCACCCATCTGTGATGGGCCGGACACGGGTAGTACCCATGGGTCGGGTCCATGACCCGGCTGGGGACTATACGTCATCATGTCCCCCCAATCTAGTTGTTACAACCGTAGGTGGAACCTCTAGACTACAAAGATGCTCCCGGACGTACCAAGGAAACCATAGAAAAAGACAAATTGTCCAAGAATTTATGTTGGCCGCACGTGGCTACCTGTTTTAAGAAGTTATCTTCTCAATATCTCAGCCGCATTTAGCAACCGAGACAAATTAAATATGTCATTTAAATGTCAAGTCTTACGTAAGAGCCGCATAACCCGACATGAACAACTGTTCATCTGACTTGTTTGACTAACAAAGGTGCAGACAGTCAGAACCTTGAGCAGTGCAAACGTGTGGATCAGATATGACCCGTGGGTCCCACCTGACGTTTCACTTACCACTTGCCCCCTAGCCACACGATTAGGAATAGTGGCAGACACGTGTCACATATCCAACAGGTTGTGACCCATGAGGCAACCCTATAAATAAGCCACCCCTACGGCTGTGTGAAACACACAGTTTACAACCTCCATTGCTGCCATTAAAGCTTTCCTCTTAGCTTGAACCAAATACGCACGGATCCCTTCACACGCAGGTTAGAATACCACGTCCTTTCACTCCTTTTTAGTAATGGCTCATAGAAACAGCCCTACCATTGGATCCGTGCTAAATGTCATGACCCAAGACCAATTAAACCATTTTTGTACAAATTACTTCATCCCTACCAACCTACACCCCTCACTTCCTGGCGCCGGAGACCTCATAACTGAGGCTCCAGCGGGTAAGATAGGCCTTTATACTCGCCTGTTTGATGCGGCTAATTACCGCATCCCTTTCACCCACTTTCTCGTAGATCTACTAGGATATTATGATGTACACATTAGTCAGCTCCACTGCATAGGTGCCTGTAAGATTAGCCAATTCGAGATTCTTTGCCGCGCTAGGAGAATCCCCCCAACCGTAGAGTTATTTAGGTTGTTTTATACCCCCAACTTAGTGAATGGTTGGGTATCTTTCAAGAAACGAGCCTCCAACAGTCCCCAATCACACAACAAACCAATGGATTCACTGAAAAATTGGTATGATCACTACTTTTTCATTGACGCAGTGGTATGGCCGGGTGATTATGTCATTAGAACTAGAATTCCGCACGACCCCAAGCCGCACACAAGTACATACAATCCTCGTCACTCCCAAGATTTAGATCTAAATAGGACTGGATTCCACAGAAACCTACCCGAATCATTCCTATGCTTGCTAGGAATTAGCCGCAGTTACTTTGGTCCTTCCAATAGGTATCCCGTTTTTTGGAGAAGGCAGGGCGAAGGTAGGCTAATCATCCGTACGCCAAAAAGAATGTATACATGTATTTACATAATAACTAACATTTGTTGTTTTGTGCTGGACAGAAATGAACTTTTTTGGACTGTTGCGCCAGGGAGATCCAAGGCTTGTGCCGGAAGGTCTCCGTCCTCTCCGTGAAAATGAACAACCCCTTCTCGAGCACACCCGACCCGTGACGGTTGCCTTGGAAGCCGTGCCTGATCCCCATTCTGACGAGGAGCATGGAGACAACGGCGATGGTGACAATCAGATGAACGAAGGAGGGGCCGGGCCCTCCTCACCACATAGGGAACAACAGGGGGACAATATTGAACGAACCGACTCCAGCATTCGCCAACTGATGGGCGATGATGATGATGAAGTGCAACAACATGTCAACCTGGAAGAAGAGGAGGAAGAGGGAGCCGAGGAGGAGATCAATGAACCAATAGCGCAGCCCATCACCAGGCGTACCCGGAAAAGAGGCAATCGTGAGAGAGGGACTGCCTCAGTCGAGATTGGCGAACACAACGCTCCCGCCAAGAGACTTCGAGAAGACCACCCCTTGTATCAATCTGTTGGGAGTGCTACCCAGGGTTCCGAGGCCAACCGGACCGCCCATGTTGATCCCGTCACTCAAATTGCCCCAAACACTGAAATTATGGAAAAGCTCGGTCTTAGCACGCCTTCCAATGCTTCCTTTCCTCTGACCCTTCCTATATACGAGGACGTAACCAGGGTCGTGCTTGACGAGGAACCCTTAGGTGTGGTGTTGGAAAGAACTGCGGCTCAAGCCCAGAAGCGGGGAGAAAGTGATGAATGGTTGTCGCGTCTGATCGAAGAGCAAGCAGAAATGGGTAGGTTTCTCCCCTCTATTTAGGATGCTCCTTTTTCATGATCAGACACTTTTGTTTTGTAATCTATGAATATGTATTGTTTCTATTCGTCCGTGCATGTACACGGCTAACAATATTTGTGTTTTGTATATAAGTCCGTGAGTAACCACGGCAATTTTGATATGTTTGGAAACCTGTGTATTTTTACTTGTGTTTGAAATATTGTAGCTCAATACTGCATGATATATCACGTCTTACACACAAAGAAAATACATACAAGTCTATAATTTACTAGACATGCGACGTGCGTCTTTGCTATGCGGAGCACCATGTGGCTATAGCATATGAAACTTACCCCAACGTCTTGTGAGTAAGGTGTCTAGTAAGGATACATGATCCGTGCGGCTGGGGTTGCATCCCTCTTACGCGGCAAGTTGAATTAGTAGGTTCACTTAATCCTCTTACCCCACCTGGAGGCGTATGGTACATGTACGGTAATTTGAGAGAATGCATACGAATGAAACATGGCATATTATAATACAAGTAAAATTCATACGGCTAACAAAGAATCTAACAAAGAAAGGAAAATGATTTGCACGAAACAGGCCGTGGAGCTAGCTAGGCACCACGACATTTTATTAGAACGTTTACACTTTTGTTTGAATAATGACGACAAGTCCTAAAAAACAAGAAAGGAAACTTAAACAAACATAAGAAAAACAAACAAAACAAATAACCCGCATGGTTCTTTATTAAGACAGCCTATAGCGAAGTACCCATGCGGAAGCCGTAGCTTTCAAAGATAGCACCTTTTGAGATTGGAGATGTTCCATGTGCGCTCTAGGTCGCGGCCATCCATGTCACGTAACTTGTACGCGCCTCGTCCCAAGGTTTCAGTGACTTCATACGGTCCTTCCCATTTAGGGCCCAGTTTTCCTGTATTCTCCACTCGACTCGCTTCGTTAGCACGATAGACGTAGTCTCCCGGTCGAAAAGAAACACCCTTGACCTTGGCGTCATAATAAGCCTTCATCTTATCCTTGGACTTAGCCTCATTGATGGCTGCTATTTCCCTTTTCTCTTCCAACAGATCCAGGTTGATTCACAGTTGTTCATCGTTTGTGACGACGTTAACCTCCGCCGTGCGGATGGTAGGCATCCCTATTTCTGCTGGTATAACGGCTTCAGTGCCGTAAGCCAATGCAAATGGAGTATCTCCGTTGGCTGTTTTGATCATGGTTCTATGTGCCCATAGCACGTGTGACAACTCATCGACCCATTTGCCCTGTCGTTCATCCAGCCGCGCCTTGATTCCATTCCCCAAGCTCCTATTTGCTCGTTCGACAAGGCCGTTCGTTTGTGGATGCTTAACGGACGCGAAGCGCCGTTTGATGTTCAATGATGCACACCAATCTTTGAATGGGTTGTCCGTGAACTGCTTGTCGTTGTCCGAGATAATTTCTCCTGGTAGACCGAAACGGCACACGATGTGTTCCCACACAAACTTCTTGACCTGCTTACCTGTGATAGACTTGACTGCCTTGGCTTCTATCCATCGTGTGAAGTAGTCCATTGCAACAATCAAGAATTTAACCCCCCCCCCCCCTCGCAGCTACAGGAAATGGTCCTGCAATGTCAATTCCCCACTTGTAAAATGGCCATGGGGACGTGATAGGTGTAAGCTCCTGCTGCGGGTGTCGCGGAACTGGCCTATGCACTTGGCAATCGTTGCACTTGCGAATCATGTCGCGCGCGTCCCTGTGCATGGTGGGCCAATAATAACCTGTTCGTAAGGCTCTAGCCACCACGGATCGTGGGCCTGCATGCATGCCGCACAACCCTTCATGTATGTCACTAATGACGTAAGCCGCCTGGCGTGGCCCAACACACCGCAGCCACGACTGCAAGAAAGAGCGCTTGTAAAGGATGCCTTCTCGGAGTTCAAAATGTTGTGACTTCCTTTTGATGCGTCTTGCTGCTTTTTCCTCGTCTGGAAGGGTTTCATTAGTCAAATAGTTGATGATTGGGGTCATCCACGTAGGTCCCTCCTCCTCAACTATAGCGGCTACCTCCCCTTCCGTGATAGATTTCTCCTTGAGTATTTCCACCAAAACCTGTTTGGACAAGTGGGCGAAGCTCGTGGATGCGATCTTGCTAAGAGCGTCCGCTTTCTTGTTCTCGCCCCTTGGCACCTGCTTGATGGAAAACTTACTGAAAGTCGCGATTAGCGACTTGACTTTTTCCAAGTACCTGACCATGTTGTCCTCCTTAGCCACATACCCACCTAGAATATGGTTCGCGACAAGCCGTGAGTCCACGTAGGCCTCAAGGTTGCGGACTCCCATTCTAGCGGCGATTTTTAAACCCGCAATTAATGCTTCATATTCCGCTTCGTTATTGGTGGCCGTGAACTCAAAACGGAGGGCGTATGTGAATTCCATTCCTTCTGGATTCGTGAGGATGAGACCTGCCCCGGACCCGTCTGTGCATGAGGATCTGTCCGTGAATAGCACCCAAGGTTCTGTTGGGATCTCGTCTTGCTTAATGACTGGTTCTTCCTCATCCGGCTTCTCGATCAGGAAATCTGCCAAGATCTGGCCTTTAACCGCCGTCCTTGGTCTGTAAGATATATTGTGCCCCCCCAATAGGATGCTCCATTTCTCCAGCCTCCCTGCCACGTCTGGTCTAGAGATAACCTGCTTGATTGGCTTATCCGTAATCACCACAATTGGGTGCGCCTGAAAGTACCGGCGCAACCGCTTTGTAGCAAATACTAGTGCTAACACCAATTTTTCCATGGAGGAATAATTCAGCTCCGCCCCTTGTAGTGTTCTACTTATAAAGTAGACCGGAGTTTGTATTGTATCTCTATCCGTCATCAGTACCGCGCTTATTGCGCCATGAGTAGCTGAGAGATACATAACGAGTTCCTCCTTTGGCCGGGGAGCTACTAGCATAGGGAGAAATGCGAGATGCTGCTTAAGTTGGCCAAAGGCTTCCTCAGCTTCCTTCGTCCAACGGAAGTCTCCCTTTCTAATACACTTCTTGAGTGTCTTAAATAGGGGTAATGACTTCTCTGCGGATTTAGATAGGAATCTATTCAGCCCGGCTAACTTCCCATTCAGGGACTGTACCTCCTTCCGTGTCTGCGGGGACGGTAGTCGTATCACTGCGTCCGTCTTCTCTGGACAAGGCTTGATGCCGTTTGGGTCAATCAAATATCCCAGGAACATTCCTTCTGTTGCACCAAACGTACATTTCTTTGGACTTAACTTCATGTTAATCCTTCTCAGCGTGTCGAATGTCTCCTGGACATCCCGGAGAAGTGCCTCCTCCGTGTGGCTTTTTATCACCAAGTCATCAACATATACTTCCAAGTTGCGTCCTATTTGTGATTCGAAAGCTTTATCCACCAACCGCTGATACGTAGCGCCGGTGTTCTTCAATCCAAACGGCATTTTCGTATAGCAATATACGCCCTGGCTCGTGTGGAACGCCGTTTTTTCTGCATCCTCCTCCGCCATATGGATTTGGTGATACCCTTTATATGCATCCAAGAAGCATTTGAAAGGATATCCACACAAGGACTCCACCTTCCAGTCGATTTCTGGTAACGGGTAACAGTCCTGTGGGCAGGCCTTGTTCAGATCCGTGAAATCCACACACATGCGCCAACTTCCGTCATGTTTCTTGACCATGACCGGATTAGATAACCACTCGTGGTAGTATACCTCGCGCATGATGCCTGCGTCCACCAGCTTCCGCACTTCCTCCAGTATCACTTGGCTGCGCTCGGGCGCCTGGCCGCGCTTCTTTTGCTTGATGGGTTGGTACCCTTGGCGGATCTGGAGCTTATGCTCTGCTATCGCACGTGGCACACCCGTCATATGTTTTGGCTCCCATGCGAATATGTCCAGGTTTGCACTTAAAATAGAGCACATGGCCCTTTTACCGCTATCCAAGAGCGCCCCTCCTATGGATACCTCCTGTTCCGGATAGTCAGGGTGAATGGCCACCTTCCAATTGGGTGGTGGTGCCCCATCCTTGGGTGGGACAGGTGGGGCCTGTGTTGTCACGGTGTGGCACTCAGATGTTGGTACGACTGTGTTGTAAATAGTAACGATTCCCCCCTCAACGGGGAATTTGATCATTCCGTGTGCCGTAGAGGGTACTGCCCGGATAGCCAAAATGCCTGGTCTGCCTATGATTCCATTATATGGAGAGTGTGAACGTATCACCATGAAGTTCATCCACGTCGTAGTGGAATGTTCCTCATTCCCAATGGTGACAAGCAAACGCAATTGCCCTATCGGCCAGATAGTGTCTCCACTAAAGCCAGTAAGCGGCGACGTGGCCGGTACTAATTGGCTTCTTATTTCTGGGCATAACTGCACAAAGCAGTGTTCATACAGTACCTCTGCTGACGATCCTCCATCCACATACATGCGACGAACATTGTGCGTTCCAATGCTTATCTCAATAGTGAGAGGCGCATCAATCACATCGCTTGCTGTGATGGGAGGGAATGAGATTTCCCTGCCGCGTGAAAATTTTTGGCCAATTTTCTGTCTCGTACGGCGCTGTCTGGATTGGATCATGTATATGGTAGAAGGCTTGTCCTTTTGGGGATCCTTCTTATCATACTTTTTGTTGTTGTCTTTTCCGTCCTTCCAATCCTTAACTAGGTGCTTGAGTTTGCCTGATTTGATTAGCGACTCGATATGCTTCTTGAGCTGGATACACTCCTCCGTGCCGTGTCCTTTGTCATTATGGAACTCGCAGAAGCGACTTCCTTGCCGACGTTCCGGGGGAGTGGTCATTGGGGGAGGCCTTGGAAAGTTCGCCCCTTCAGTCAACAAGATCTCCCGGTAGGACATCTTTAGGGGGTGAACTTGTCATCCGACCGTCCGCCTTTGTTTTGGCTCTTATAGTCCGAGCCCTTGTTATTGTTTCGGTTACCTTGACCGCCCGACTGTCTCCGGGACTGGTCATTTGACCGGTACCCATTTCCTCGGGATGGGTAGGCCGCGGCAACAGCTGTTTCTCCCTCTATGAAATTTCTGACCCTTTCCATGAGGTCATCATATCTCTCTGGACGCTTGTCGTTGAGACGCCTGATCAGTTCTCTGTCTGTTATGGCGTGCATGTAGTCAGAGATTTTCAGGAGTTCTGGCATGGTTCTTGTGCGTGTGCACTCATCATTGAAGCGCTCAGTGAAGGCTTCTGTGGACTCCCCCGGCCGTTGCTTGACAGTTGCCAATGAGACCGGATCCCTATTATACTTCTTCCTTTGAGTATAATTGTTCTCAAACGCAGTGCGTAGTTCCGTGAAACTATCAATGCTCCGTGGGGGGAGTGCCTCGAACCAGTCACGGGCGTTTCCAATCAAGGTCGAATTGAACATTTGGCACCATATGGGCATGGGCCATCGCTCAATTTTGGCCTGCGTATCAAATATTTTGAGGTGATCCACAGGATCACCGGACCCATCATAAGTCTTGATACATGCCGGCATGCGACGTTTGGTGTCCTCAGAATAGTTCCGTATGCGGAGGGTGAACGGGTCTTCCCTGGGATCCGCCCATGGCCGTGTGAGCCTAGGGTCATCCCATGGTTCACACCATGGACGCGAGAGGTCCTATGCTTCCGTATCTCGATAGTAAGGGCCACCATAATACTCCTCATTGTTTGGTGGTGGAGGCGTGCGCCTAGGCCGGCGGCGCTTAGGCGGATGGTCATCTGAGTCCTCCCCAGACGGATCTGGGGACGGTGGTGGTGCCCCGTCTTTTGAATAGGGACCCCTTTTTTGAGACGAACCAGGAGCCTTTCTCCCAGTGTTCATTCTATCCCACACACTTGGGCGGCGTGTGGTTCTGGTCAACTCTCGATCTGGCCGCTCGGGTGAGCCATCCGACCTTTCTCCTTCTTGAGACTGCGTTAATTCCTGTATAAGGCGATCTCCTATGTGCTCAAACACATTCCGGGGTTGAGGGTTTTCCTCAAAGGTTCCCTGCTCCTGAGGCCGAGTTCTCCTTTTTCTCCGGTTTTGGGAGGGGGTAGTTGGTCCACTGTCCCCAAAGTTGAGTCTGGCTTGGAGGTTCCTCCCCAGACTCAATCTTGATGCGATCCCTGGGACGATCCTTTCGAAGTTCTGAGTGAGAACTCGAGTAAGATCCTCCTCACTGAGTGGTAGGGCTTCCACTTCTTCCTCCGTCGAGGGTCTGCGCGGTTCCTTATTAGGAGGGTCTGGCGCACTCCCTGGATCAGGGTTGTCCAGGGTGGAAGTAGGCGGGGGTGTCACCGAGATCGTGCTCGTCACCCCCGCGGGTTGAAAACTGCTACGGTTACCCAGCCCGCCTGCGAGGCGGTTAGGTGATTGGTTGGGGATGAGAATCCCTTCCCCTTGGGACTTCCGGTTCCCAGGATTCACATTCCTGGGGTTAGTTGGCGGATGCCCCTTCGTCATTGGGGATTCGAGATGAGGTTTTGTTCTAGCTTAGTGTTATGGGTCCCACGGATGGCGCCAACTTGTTGATGCAAAAGTTGGTTGATCCTTGCTAGACCCGAATTAGGCTTAATTCGGGTTGGCTGGGCTCCGGCTCCTGCACCAAGTGAATCGTCTGGTTGGGATCCTGCACACTAAACAGCACGCGTTAAGCTTACCGTGGGAATGTTTCCCACGATTAGACTCCGGCGTGAGAGTAAGTAATCGGTTTAGGGTTTATGTGAGTTTAAAGTACAAGTCGTAATACCTTTGTGGAACCCTTGGGGGTTCCTTTTATAGGCAGTGAAACCCTAGTGGGCTTTCACTGATCCTTCGGCCCCAAGGAAGAGATAAGCACCATAATTAGAATGATTGTTATCTTCTAATTCTGGTAGTGAATATCTCCTCTTATTGGGATTAAGATATTCCTAGACAGAATATTATTCTGTCTAACCCTATGTCGGCCGTGTCGGCCGTACCGGGCCGTGGGCCGCACACATGCGTGCGGTTAGTATTCATCCAAGCCCATAAGCCTGACTGACATTATTCCACCCATCTGTGATGGGCCGGACACGGGTAGTACCCATGGGCCGGGTCCATGACCCGGCTGGGGACTATACGTCATCAACTCGTTAAAGTTACATAAAATGACTAAAAATACCCTTGGGTGATGATATGCAATGACTAAAATACCGTTTGTTTCATAATAATAATTATTATTATTTTTATGAAAAATAATAAAATAATAATATTTAAAAACTAAAATGATAATTATTATTATTATTAAATATTATCATTTAACAGGATGAAAAGACAAAAACACCCTCACATTTAACAGTCAACGGTTAGTCAAACTAATGGTGGGACCAAAAGCGTTACGTGTCGACCAAAATAGCACTAGATCCGTTACTTTTCAAACTATTGGACCAAAACCGTACACCCGAAAAACTATAAGGACAAAAAATGTAGTTAACTCTAAATATAAGTTACATTAAACTATAAAATCCTAAAAACTATTGTTATTCTTCTGATTTCCAACAAATACATAAAAAATAGCAAGATTAACTACCTTTTTTTGCGGAAAGAGGGGTGTTTGCCTCATGTTTTAATAGGAGCCAAACACCCCTTCTACAACAGAATGGGTGTTTGGAAAATGTTTTAACAGCAGCCAAACACCTAGGGGTGTCGAAAACGTTGACCCGATCCGAACTCGAACCCGAATAAGCTTATTCGGGTCGGGTCACTCGGGTCCAAAAACATATTTGGGTCCATTCGGGTTGACCCGAGTTCTAATTTGGCTCGATTCGAGTTTATATTTTTTAGCCTTAACCCGAATTGATCTGAACCGACTTGACCCGAACCCGATCAACCCGACTTGACCCGAGTTTTTTAACACATTTTATATTGTAAATACACTTAAACAAGCCAATTTTTAGTTTTTTTACTTACTCGGGTTGACCCAAACCCGAGTTGACCCGACCCGAATTGACCCGAACCCGACTGACCCGAGTTCTAATTAGGCTCGGGTTCGGGTATGATTTTTTTAGTCTTGACCCGACTTGACTCGACCCGAATTGACCCGAACCCGGTTGACCCGACCCGATTCCCACCCCTACAAACAACCCTTTTGCAACAAAATAGGTGTTTGGCAACTGTTTTAACAACATCCAAACGACCCATTTGCAGCAGGATGGGTGTTTCACGACTCTTATCGCGCTGCATAAATACTCAGAGTGTGCCAAATAGCTAATAATAATAAGATAGTATGTGTTGATCCCGTTCTAAATAGATCTTTAACTCCTTAGGTGATATATGTAAAACCTCTGATTTTAGTTTATTGACTTTGTCAACTGTAGTACTATCTATATTTGGAATTTATATAATTTCACTTTTATATGACTTATTAATTATCATATACCTATTGTCATACTACCTTTCATAATTATTTTATATTTATATGAACCTTTAGTCATTTATTGACTACTCTGGCAACTGACTGGCCACTTGATTGAATAATGAAATTCATCACCTCAGTACATATTTTTAGATAAACTGTAACCTTACTTAATTTATTTATTAAGTACTTATATTATTTTATATGTATATATTTACATATATTAATTAAAAGGAATAATACCTAAACACTTTAAAAACAATGTATATTATTTTACATTGTCACTTATTTACTTTATTCAAGTAAATTAATTCTAGTAATGTATTTAATATACACTTTCACTAAGTTACCTAAAAGCTTTAACAAAAATACCTACAACACAACAAGTACCTATAATAATATACAAGGACTATTATTATCATACAACACTTGACAAAATTTACCAAAACCCTCCCCATGCATAAATAAAAACGTGTGTATGTATGCATGCATACACTACCATCATTTGATTAACTAGCTACAAGTAACCTACTGTAATCATACCACTCCACTAACACCCTATACTAATGCATGCATAAACCATACTTTACTTACACCTAAGCATGCTTTACTTACAAAACCACTTACATACACAAATACATGCATAACCATACACTTCCTATACCAACCTCACTTTTACTTACACAAACCCTTACACACACCATACCCTTTTACTATACTTAGTCACTTCTTGTCTCCCTTGGACCCAAAAACACACGACATCAATTTGCAAAGAAAGGAAGGAAAGTCAATTCCATTTTGAGTATGTGTGCATTTGGCAAAGTGTATCCAATGAGTATCCATGCATATCTTGGCTAGATATCTTGTACAAGGTACAAAGATACACTTTGATCTCTCTCTCTCTTTGATATAGGCCGAGACAAACACACACAACACAACACAAAATATTTCCAATCTCACTTCATTCTCTTCCATAACTCACGGCTAAATATCAACTCCACCATTTTCAAACCTTCAAGATTTACTACTACTCCTATACTATGTATTCTACTACCTAAAGGTTAATCCTAAGCTCATCCTACAAGAAACATTGATCCTTGACGCAAGAACAAGAACCCTAGAAGCTTTGTGAAGCCCACGACATACTTTTGATCTCCTAGACCTCCATTGTTGAAAGCTTGTCACTTGTTTCTACTCATTCTCACATCATTCCTAAACCTATCTAAACAAGTAAGTCTAAGTTAAAACGTATCTTTTCTAATACATTACCTTTATATATATTAATGTGTACATGGTTATTCTTGGTAAAGTTAACTTTTAAACAAGTATAGAAACCCTAAAAACCTAAGTGAAACTCACGGCTTAATTTTATATATAACATAGCATGATGTAAAAACTTGTCAACCTTGAAGAACACATCAACATGATCTTGTTTAACTTGAAAAATCATGAAAACCTAACCATGCATATATTTTGGACGTGAGCTATTAAGCTCATATTATTATTTTGGGTAATCTTGTAATGGGAGATATAACTAGAAACATTAGATTTATGTTTTTAGGTGCCTTAAAATGTTAAGATCACCATTAGGCCTCATAAGATTAGTTTAAGCTCACTATAATACTTTGCCTAGATAAATAATCATTTTCATTAAATAAATGTTTTTATAAAACTTTAGTGTCAAAAATATGATTTTATAAAGTTTCATGTTAAAAATATAAATCTATAATTATTTTGGATTTAAATAATAGATCTACTAAAATTTTGGATTAAATATAACAAGTATAAACTTTTGGGTTGGATTTATAAAAATACAAAGTAAAAGGGATCTAAATGAATAAGTGTAGAAACTTATATTTCAAAAACATAAACTTTGGATCACTTTTTAAATATTGCCGAGAGTATAAGGGTATATTTTGAACTTATCCGAAACTTTATAGGGTTAAAAAGGACTAAAAAGAGATTAATAAAATATTAGGGTAAGTTGTGTAAACTTTAGAAAACCTAGGGATTGTTTTAGACACAAGTCGAGATCTAATATGAACAATAGGGACCAAATGTGTCAAGATACTAAACTTAATAAAGCCCTAAGTAACCCTAGGGACTAAACTTGCCCTTTGCCGAAACCTATACAAGCCCTAGGGGCAATAATGTAACTTGTAATAAACTTAATTACTAGCCGAAACTATAAGGACTAAAACTGCCAATAGGTGAAACTTTAATAAGCCCTAAAATAGGCCGCATACTATAAGGACCAAAATTGACACTTTATGAAACTTTAAGAAACCCTAGTTACACGTGTAACTAGGGAGGGACCAAAAACTGTAATTATTAAAAGATTTAGAAACCATAGGGGTATAAAAGTAATTTAATCGCGAGTATTTATTTAATTAAAAGGACTAAAACGTATTTTTATACAAGTATTACGAACCTTAAAATCTTATATATTTTAAACCTTTATTTAAACGTAAAACTTAAATAAACGTAACCATTGTTATTTTTCCAAACCTATAACTTAATAAATATAAATCTTACGTAAACATGGATTTTGAATAAAATGTTATACATTTATAAACCTTATTTATATATTGAATATAAATTGAAAATAATTAACTTATAAAATAAATATATTAATTATATTTATTTCCTATCACTTTAAATGTATATAAAACTATCCTATATAAATATTTAAAGTGTTTTATAAACAACGTAAGTACAAAATATTAATTAAATGAATTAATTAATTAAACCTTATTATTTATTTTATACTTAAAATAAATACTATTAGAACTGGTACTAAGATGAACAAAATACAAGTATTGTAATTGAATGCTTAAAACCAGTTTAAGCATGTACAGATTTATTTTAGAACTTTTATGCATTATGTTATGCATTTACTGAGACCTTATAATTATTTAGGTCGTTGATTGTATCGTGAGCATCCTTATCAGATTTAGCTACTGACTTATTGTTGTACTACTGAGGTGAGTTCATGGCCCCACTTTATATATTGACAAACTTTTAAACCTTTTAATGGGGAAGAAAACATGCAATATATTTGATTTTATGGACATGGATTGAACTGTGAAACTTTTGATTACATTGCCTATTGTAGATGAACCCGCATGACCCGTGCATCCGAAACTGTTAGAATTATTGAATTACCTGAATGTTATAAATAGATCTATTTGGGATTGACCGTCCCCATCTGGGTGAGTCATGCTCACTGTGCCTCGGCCGGGACAACAAATGTTTCACATGTCAGCACTTGTTTTTGTTATGGGTGCCTTGATCAAGATAAGGCGAAGGGTCCTTATCTGTTAAGGACTTAACTGTCAAGTTTCAGTTTCGGGCAATATGGAAATGTAATTACTTTTAAGTATTGATGCTTTGTGCATTACTACTTCTGGGAATATTTAATGTCCAACTTATTTTAATTAAACCTATGAATTCACCAACTTTATGTTGACTTTCTAAGCATGTTTTCTCAGGTAACTGAAGCAGGTAGTGGTGTGCATGAAGTCAAGCATCATGATAGGTTGCATTTATAGAGCTCATCTGGGGTTTTATAAATTGGGAATAAATTCAAACTTTCAAACAATGTTAAAGACTACTGTAATACTATTTGCACTTTCAATCGTGTAATAAATGTAAGGATAATCTTTTATCTGTTGCTCTACATTCTGTCTGCTGTTGATCCACCTACGTGACACCCAAATATTATTTCCGCTGCGTTTGACTCAATTTGGGGGTGTCACAGAATGGTATCAGAGCGATAGTTATAAAGAATCAGAACAAAATTTAAAATAAATATAAAAATAAAATTTTTATATAATCTGAACTATAATTGCTTTAAAAATCTTTTGGGATTTTCGGGACTAGAATAGTTAAGCATATAGACCGTAGAGCATACATCGATTGTGTGATTGCCTGTGAATTGATTATTAACATCCGGTTGATTAATCTTATAAGTATTAACGTAACCTTTAGCATGGCGAATGTTAAACGACACTATTATATAATTTTAAATTATATTTCCCAAAACTTTTAACTTGAGTAAGTTTATACTTATATCAATTAAAAACTATATTACTTTCAGATCCATCATGACTTCACCTACCGAAACACCTGCTGCCGTATCTCCGACGACCGTCTTATGTGGATGGTTATCTGCTAGTGACTCCGGTGATAGTCACACTTCTGTCGACGCCGCATCCATTGAGGCACTTATTTCTACCCCACCTGTTTCCCCCGCTGGGGAAGAGGTCCAGCCTCCTACTGCTATACCACCTGTACCACTTGTGACTGTACTACGGGAGCATGCACCCGAGTCTCTGCCACCTCGTAAGAGGAGGTACGAGGCACCTCTCGATTCCACCTTTGAGATCGGTGAGGGTTCCCGGGCCAGACATGTTGACCCTGTCCAGGCCCAGATCACGGCACTGGCCGCACGCCAGGCCCAGGACGTAGCAGACATTCTTGCTCTGCTAGCGGCCGGACAGACTGAGCGCACTGTTCTACAGCAGCTCCAGGACCTTTTATCATGGACTGAGAGTTCGGAGGCACACGCTTCCCGAGGGGTGTGGTCGACTACCTACCATTCTCTCCAGTGGCTGCTGGATGAGAATGAGTTCCTACGAGAGCAGATCTACCTACTGCAGAGTCAGCAGACAGAGACTCACACCGCTCTCATGACCATGGAGCAGACTCTTGCCATATTCTTCGACCTCCAGGATGTCCGTCATCAGGGGTTGACGTCAGAGACCACTCATCTCCGGGGAGTTCAGCAGACTCTTAGAGACCAGTTCCTTGAGGCACTCTGACTGCTCAAGGAGACTAGGACTGCTATGACCGCGATGCAGGATGCCATGCAGGCACCGGCTGTCTCATCTCCGCCCGTGGCACCAGCCGTATCCGAGGAGTCAGTTAGGCATCAATAAATTAGATGTACTAGATCTTTGTACATCATGATAAGCTATTAGGGTTGCGTCCTGGCTATCATGATATAAGATCTCTTGTATTTGTACTTTTCTTTAGTCAGTTGTATCTTGTACTGTACTATTTAGATTAGGGATTCATAGATGATGTACTTTAGATTTCATGTACCACCATCCCAGACAGGCGGGTTGTGCTCTGTCTTGGATTAGGTTGTGCATTTTGTACTGTATTCCTATTCTAGACTTATGGCATGTACTCATTAGCTTTTGTTATATCCTGTACTGTATTATATTATGAACTTTAAACAGTTTATCCAATTTGTTGCAAAGTCTATGCATGAAATTCCTTTTCGTGTAATTATATAAAACTGTGCTAACACCTTGAACTAATGATTTCATTTTTGTATAATTATAGAAAAATGGTAAACACTAGAACGAACCCCAACAATGTCGAGACTACCCAAAATGTCACTGCTGCCTAATTAAGGGAAATGATTGACCAAGGCATCGCATCTGCGATGGCTGCCAGCAGGAACGTGGACGACAGTCAAAATTCCAACAACCGCCGGAATAATCATACCACCAGGGGTTGCTCTTACCCCGACTTCTTGAAATGTAAACCTTCCTATTACAAGGGCAAAGAAGGAGTGGTGGAACTGATGTAGTGGTTTGAGAGGTTGGAAACGGTATTTCGTATCAGCGATTGTGCAGAAGAGAACAAAGTGAAGTTTTCCGCCTGCACCCTTGATAGGTGTGAAAATACCCATCTTTTCTACCACTTAATTACATTAAAACGGGACCTAAACGTATATTTTATGTCGTAAATGACGGAATTATGCGTGGTTTGTGTTTTTATTGTGTTTCAGGGTCGAGAAGGTGAAAAGTGGAGAAAACACGGCTTTCACGGGCTTTTATTGAAGAAAAAGACAAAAAGACGAAGTCGAAAGATCAAGAGTGGAAAAAAAACGGAAGTCCAAGACCAATTCTGAAGATTTATCGAAGAAAAAGTCAAAAGACGGAAGTTTACCAAAAGCCGAAGAACTCAAGTATAATTTAATGAAGAAAATTACAAGATGAGTTCATAGAAATCCCGAGACGAAGTCTTAAAAGTCGAAGAATTTAAAAAGACTGAAAGACTGAGGACCAAGAAAGAAAGAAAGAGGAAGCCACCAACCACTCCCCTCTCCTATAAATACCACCCTCACAACATGTGAGAGGGATGGTTAGTTTTAGTTTTTAGTTTTAGGATTAGATTAGGAGTAGGTAGTTTCTCTCTCTAAACTTATGCTTTCTCTCTCTAGATTAATTTGTGTTTAAGCTTTTGTTATTGAATCTTTACTTTTTAATTAAGCTTTTAATTCATCATCTTCTTCCTTTCTTGTTTGATTTGTTCTTTATCTTCATTGTTCATGTGAGTTTTTATGATTTTGATCAAGTGGGTTTTGATTGATTTGGTTATGTTTGTTAGTTTTGATGATTTGTTTTGATTGATTATTGTTAGTTGATGCTTATTGGTTGTTTTGGTTTAATCTTTCGTTTGATTTTGATTAATTTGTGGATTGGATCGTGTTTACTGTACATCCCTGTTCTTCGCTTGGTTGTTTCTGTATCTTATCATTCCCAGAAGTTCCGGATCAATGATCCTTCATTCGGAACATTGAAGTTCCATGTCAACATTCCTTCATTCGGAAGTCTAAAAACTTCCGGATCAAGTGCTTCATTCGGAAGTCTAAAAACTTCCGGATCAAGTGCTTCATCCGGAACTTTGAAAGTTCCGGATCAAGGGATGCTCATTCGGAAGTCTGAAGTTCCGGATCAAGGGGTGCTCATTCGGAAGTCTAAAAACTTCCTGATCAAAGGTGCTTCATTCGGAACTCTGAGAGTTCCGGATCAAGGGATCTTCATTCGGAAGTTTAAAACTTCCGAATGAAGGTTTCTGTCAAGTTTATTTTTGTTTGTTTTTACCTTTTAAGTTCTTGTCTTTTATTTTTAAGATTATTTTTCCCGTCTTTTTATTTATGTGCACTTTTATTTGCTTTCCTTTTATTCAAGTTTAATTTCGTGTTATTTACTATTTAAAGTTTTGATTTTCACAATTTACTTTTTTTTGTTAAGTTTTAATTTTACGTCCTTTCATTTCTTCCCTTTTATTTTTAAAAGTTTTAAATTTCGCACCGTTTTCATTTCAACTTGTTTTAGTATTAGTTTCTCGTCATTTATTATTCAGTCTTGCTCATTTATTTTTCCAAAACCAAGAATATTTATTTCACCAAGAACAACTAATCTCACACAATTAACCGGAAATCAATTCAAAGAGATACCGAGAAACAAACTCTCAACGAGTAAAAAATCTCCACATTAAAATGGCGCCGCTGCCGGCTCTTTTCGTGAAGATCGAAGGTTTTTTGTGAGTGACGCGTTGGATTTTGGGATCCGTTCACTTCTGAACGTTATTTTTCGTGTTCAACAATTTTCAAAAATCCAAAAACATTTGAAACATCATATAAAGCATTTCTTTTTCAAAGTTTTGCACCAAAAATATTCTTCTTGCTTATCTATCTTTCTTTATGGATTTTTATGTCCATTGCGTCCGGTGTGGGAAACAATTATCTGGGAACAATTCTTGTCAATGGTGTACATGTGAACGGTGCGGAAACGATATCGACTACACACAATCCGGATTTTGTCCCTTGTGCAACTCGACTAATTCATTCTTTTTGAACCCACATCCTGTTCCCCCGTGCATCTATTGTGGAAGCGATTCTCATTGGCATGTTTCGTGCCCGGTTCGATACCCGTATGGTCACGGGCAAGAACCGGGGTACAATTATGACAATGATAATAGTTATCCACAAGACGCACTTGATTTTTCTCCATACCCGGTTTGCAACAACTGTGGGGGTCCTCACGATACCTATTATTGTCAACCGATGAACAACTATGAGCAACAACCGTGCTATAATTCTGGTTTTCACAATCTTGAGCCCCCACCACACTCACTCGATCATCAGCCTCGTCACGGGATGAGTTACCAAGAACCAATTGTCGATCTTGCTACAGCTTTTCAAGTGCAATCAAAAGAGCTTTTACACACGCTGCGAACTTGTATGGAGTCATTTTTACAGCAGCAAGATCAGACAAGTACCCATATCCCTGAGCATATTATTGGCCCTATAAATAATGAGGAGAGTGATGACGATATTGAGGTTATTTTCGACGAGGAGGAATTTCTAAAGCAAAATACTTCACTCCTTCGTGATGATAGTTTTCACATTCCTGAGATCGATGAGTTTCTTGCTATTGATACACCCGTGGAATACACATCCGGGTATTCTGATGTGGAAGGAGATATACTTTTTCTAGAAGATTTATTACACGATGACACTACACCTTCTATCCCAGAGGTGGAAAGATGTGAATCTACTGAAAAAGGGACGCAGGTGGAAGGTAATTGTTCTCATACTTCTCATATTATATTACCACCTCATCCTCCCACGTGCACACCCAAGCGGGTGATGTATCATTTTTACTCTACTCGTTTTATACCGGGAAATGAGGATGAGTGCTTTGACCCGGGAGGTGACTTTGATTATGCTATGATTGATACCATTACGGCTTTGCCGATTGCTCAACATCCTTTGTCTTTGGGGGAGGACAATGTGCTTACTTTACCCACCCCACCTCCCGTGGATCTTGAATTCACATACTATACGTATGTTGAAAGGACCTTTCTCCCTGTCAAGACTTATCCCCCCGCCTCTCCTTTGTTGATGTCAACCGGGAACGAGGACAAGGTCTTTGATCCCGGTATCACATTCGAGGTTTCCCCATGGACAATTTAATTCGGGGACGAGTCAGGCTCGTGACTTGGTCAACAAAAACAAGCGATTTTTGGGAGGCAACCCAATTATCTATCTATTTTCATCATAAGTGTAGGGGAGCCCCGTTGGTGTTTCTTGTTCTCTTTCTTATCATATGCAGGGATTAGAGCTTCAAAGACACTCTTGATGACTTTTGATGAACCGTGATTCCGTGTTCCCTTCTTCCCGGTTCTATCCTAAACTCTTTTCAATTCACTATTTTATATTTCTCAATATTAAAATAGGAATCTCTTTAGTTATCTCTTCCTTAGCAAGATTTAAACAAAGTGCACAATGTCCTAAGTGTAGGGGAGTTTACTCCCACATGCTTAAACATTGAGGACAATGTTTATATTAAGTGTAGGGGGGACTTCTATCGGAGTTAAGTGGCCTTTTCCTTGTATTTGCTCTCATTTTAACCGGAAAATCGATTTTTCGACATTTTTCAAAATTTTTAATCTATTTTGGCCTAGTTGTAGTTCCCTTTATTTTTGCTACTTTTCTCTTATTTTAATAAAATGGTTTTAGCAAGTTTAGATATCTTAGATATATTAGGCCCGTTTGAATATTTTGACTCAACCCGAGTTTACTTATCCAAGTTCACTCTAGCTAGTATCCTTAACCATGTAGACCTTAGTTGGTTTATTAGGCTAAGCATCCACGAGTCTCATTCCTTGAGATTTTAAATTGTGGAGAACGAGAAATGATAGAGTTGGTTACAAGTTTGGTATTCTCTCATTAACTTATGTGAGTTAATTATGATCTTTTTCTCCCATCACTTGCTAATAAATTATCTGCAATAAGTAAGGTCGTACGATTTGAAAAGTTACTTAGCTTCTAGCCCAAGATCGTTTAAAAGTTGCTCGGTAATGATAAGAGTTCATAGCCAAGGCATAACTTATGAAGCGGGGCGCGAAGATTGGCGAGTCCGAAAAGGCCCTAACAAGGCATGAGGATTCAACTTTATTGCTGAAGATCCAAGGTGATGTGAAAAGCATTATTCCCAAAGTCAATATGAAGGATCAAGACTCACGACGAAAAGCAATCAACTCCCATAAAGATCATGGAGAAGTCTATCCGAAAAGACCCTAACAAGGTATGAGGATAAATAGATCTAAGTCCGAAAAGGAGGCGGATCGTTGTATCTCAAAATCCCAAATAGAGATTGAAGAAATAATCATGAAGTCGTGGTCAACAAAGTTGGAGTACCTCTCAAAAGTCTCCAAGTGAAGAAACTCTATGAACGATGAGAAGACCATTATCTCAAGCACGTCTCTCAAGATATGAAGTATGAAGTACATGCCAAATATCGGCCCGAGAAAGGTCTCAAATCGTGAACCAAGTTATGCCAAGATATGAACTTTTTGATATCCCGAGAAGCAGTTTTAAGAGATTTTGTCCTTTAGCTAACTATTGATCAAATCGTCCTACTTTGCTTTCAGCCTTAATAAATTATCGAAATAAGTCAACAATGCATCCTCGTGATCATTCAAGACATCAATAAAACATAAGAGATACCTATAGGAATAAGGGAGTTTAAGTGATTAATTGAACCGCATGAGTGAATGTTTGTTATGCGAACTTGTACTAACAATGATCTTGTTTTTAAGCTTGGCATGGGGAACGTGAAACTTGAGGGTGATAAACATTCATGACACACAAGCCCTAATGTAAGTCTTAGATTTCTTTACATGTTTCTTCCTTGATTGCATTTTGTTATTTTCTATCTTTTTGATTTTCCTTAGTTGTTTAATAAAGGCCAAGGTAGGTTGATTATGATGGAAAGTGTAAACCTTGCTTTACTACTAAGCATTGCATGAGGGTATTGCAATGGTTAAGTGTAGGGGATTTGATAGGTGTGAAAACACCCATCTTTTCTACCACTTAATTACATTAAAACGGGACCTAAACGTATATTTTATGTCGTAAATGGCGGAATTATGCGTGGTTTGTGTTTTTATTGTGTTTCAGGGTCGAGAAGGTGAAAAGTGGAGAAAACACGACTTTCACGGGCTTTTATTGAAGAAAAAGACAAAAAGACGAAGTCGAAAGATCAAGAGTGGAAAAAGAACGGAAGTCCAAGACCAATTCTGAAGATTTATCAAAGAAAAAGTCAAAAGACGGAAGTTTACCAAAAGCCGAAGAACTCAAGTATAATTTAATGAAGAAAATTACAAGACGAGTTCATAGAAATCCCGAGACGAAGTCTTAAAAGTCGAAGAATTTAAAAAGACTGAAAGACTGAGGACCAAGAAAGAAAGAAAGAGGAAGCCACCAACCACTCCCCACTCCTATAAATACCACCCTCACAACATGTGAGAGGGATGGTTAGTTTTAGTTTTTAGTTTTAGGATTAGATTAGGAGTAGGTAGTTTTTCTCTCTAAACTTATGCTTTCTCTCTCTAGATTAATTTGTGTTTAAGCTTTTGTTATTGAATCTTTACTTTTTAATTAAGCTTTTAATTCATCATCTTCTTCCTTTCTTGTTTGATTTGTTCTTTATCTTCATTGTTCATGTTCTTGAGTTTTTATGATTTTGATCAAGTGGGTTTTGATTGATTTGGTTATGTTTGTTAGTTTTGATGATTTGTTTTGATTGATTATTGTTAGTTGATGCTTATTGGTTGTTTTGGTTTAATCTTTCGTTTGATTTTGATTAATTTGTGGATTGGATCGTGTTTACTGTACATCCCTGTTCTTCGCTTGGTTGTTTCTGTATCTTATCATTCCCAGAAGTTCCGGATCAATGATCCTTCATTCGGAACATTGAAGTTCCATGTCAACATTCCTTCATTCGGAAGTCTAAAAACTTCCGGATCAAGTGCTTCATTCGGAAGTCTAAAAACTTTCGGATCAAGTGCTTCATCCGGAACTTTGAAAGTTCCGGATCAAGGGATGCTCATTCGGAAGTCCGAAGTTCCGGATCAAGGGGTGCTCATTCGGAAGTCTAAAAACTTCCGGATCAAAGGTGCTTCATTCGGAACTCTGAGAGTTCCGGATCAAGGGCTCTTCATTCGGAAGTTTAAAACTTCCGAATGAAGGTTTCTGTCAAGTTTATTTTTGTTTGTTTTTTCCTTTTAAGTTCTTGTCTTCTATTTTTAAGATTATTTTTCCCGTCTTTTTATTTATGTGCACTTTTATTTGCTTTACTTTTATTCAAGTTTAATTTCGTGTTATTTACTATTTAAAGTTTTGATTTTCACAATTTACTTTTTTTGTTAAGTTTTAATTTTACGTCCTTTCATTTCTTCCCTTTTATTTTTAAAAGTTTTAAATTTCGCACCGTTTTCATTTCAACTTGTTTTAGTATTAGTTTCTCGTCATTTATTATTTAGTCTTGCTCATTTATTTTCCAAAACCAAGAATATTTGTTTCACCAAGAACAACTAATCTCACACAATTAACCGGAAATCAATTCAAAGAGATACCGAGAAACGAACTTTCAACGAGTAAAAATCTCCACATTAACCCTACTTGAGAGTGCTCTTACTTGGTGGAACTCTGTTGTTGCTACTCTTGGACACGATGCTGCCTATGCTCTCAACTGGACTGAGTTGAAGGAGAGGATGACTGAGAAATACTGCCCAAGGGGAGAAATGAAGAAGCTGGAGATCGAGTTATGGGATCTCAAATGCAGGAACAATGACATCACTGCGTACAACCAAAGGTTCCAAGAGTTGACCCTAATGTGCACCAGAATGTTTGTAGAGGAGGATGATAAGATTGAGAAGTATGTGGGTGGACTCCCAGACGCCATTCATGACAGTGTGCTCGCATCTCGACCTACTACCGTCGAGAGTGCCATTGAGTCCGCTACTGAGTTGATAAAAAAAAGAGTCCGTACCCTATCCGAGAGGTAGACTGACAACAAGCGAAAGGCAGACGAGTACTTCCGCAGTCAGCACCAGCAGCATCCTAAGAAGCAGAATGTTGGGCAAGTTTACAGTGCTACCTCTGCAGGAGCTAACTCGTACGTAGGCACCAAACCTTTGTGCCCAAAGTGCAACTATCATCATACTTTTGATAGCCCATGCTACAGATGTGGACAAGTTGGTCATTTTGCTAAAACATGTCGAGTTAATGCTGTCACTCAGGCCCGACCCACTCAAAACACTGGGAACTACAACAACAGGGGTGGATACAATGCCCGTGGGAACGGGAACGGACAGCAGGGGAACCACAACGCTACTGGAGGAAACAACAATGGACCCAAGAAGGGAGTTGTGTGCTATGAGTGTGGAGCACCATGACATGTGAGACCAAGTTTCCCTAAGCGGGTCAACCAGAACAAGAATAGTGGAGGAGCTTCATCCAGAGTGTACGTGGTCGGCAATGCAAAAGCCAACCCCGATTCAAATGTCGTTACTGGTACGTTTCTATTGAACAATCGTTATGCATCTGTTTTGTTTGATACTGGAGCAGACCGAAGTTTTATATCCACTGAATTTAGTCAAGTACTAGAAGTTATCACTACAAGCTTAGATCACCGTTACTCCGTAGAATTAGCTGACGGTAAAACTGTAGATGCTGACACTATCATTAGAGGTTGCACCTTAAACCTTTCCAAACATCCGTTCAACATTGACCTTATCCCCGTAAACCTTGGTAGTTTTGATGTTATTATCGGCATGGACTGGTTAGCGAGATACCGCGCAGTCATTGTTTGTGACGAGAAGCTAGTCCGTATTCCGTGGGGAAACTAAACTCTAATCATTCGAGGTGACGGTAACACCGACCTCGCTGACACTAGACTTAGTGTTATCTCTTGTGCGAAAGCTCAGAAATATTTGTCGAGAGGATGTCCTATCTTCTTGGCCCATATTTCTCAAACAAATGGAGAAGACAAACCCGAGAAGAAGCAAATCAAGGACGTACCCATCATCCGAGATTTTCCAGAAGTCTTTCCTGATGAGTTGCCAGGCTTACCACCGACTCGACAAGTGGAATTTCAAATTGATTTGGTTCCCGTAGCGGCACCTGTAGCTAAAGCTCCATACCGGTTGGCACCATCAAAGATGAAAGAATTAGCCAAACAACTTCAAGAACTATCTGACAAAGGATTCATTCGACCCAGTTCCTCACCATGGGGAGCTCCTGTGTTATTTGTCAAGAAGAAAGATGGTTCTTTTCGTATGTACATCGATTACAGAGAGCTGAATAAGTTAACTGTGAAGAATCGTTATCCGCTTCCTCGCATTGACGACCTATTTGACCAACTGCAAGGGTCAAGTGTGTTGACTTGAGATCTGGATACCATCAGCTACGAGTCAGGGAGGAAGATATTCCAAAGACAGCTTTTAGAACGCGTTACGACCATTACGAATTCCAGGTTATGCCATTTGGGTTGACCAATGCACCAGCTATTTTCATAGACCTTATGAACCGTGTGTGCAGACCCTACCTGGATAAATTCGTGATAGTCTTCATCGACGACATACTCATTTATTCCAAGAACGAACAGGAACATGGAGAACATCTTGCACAAGTACTAAAGGTGCTCAAGGAGGAGCAACTCTATGCTAAGTTCTCTAAATGTGAATTTTGGATTTCTAGAGTGCAATTCCTTGGTCATGTCATCGATTGTGACGGTATTCATGTGGATCCAGCAAAGGTCGAATCTGTCAAGGATTGGGTATCTCCTAAATCACCGACGGAGATCCGCCAATTTCTAGGCCTTGCCGGATACTACCGTAGATTCATTGAAGATTTTTCCAAGATAGCCAAACCGATGACCAAACTCACACAGAAGGGAATAAAGTTCGAGTGGGGAGAGAAGGAAGAATCAGCTTTCCAACTGACCAAGCAGAAGTTATGCGGTGCACCCATACTGGCCTTGCCTGAAGGCAACGATGATTTCGTTGTATACTGTGATGCCTCACACAAAGGCTTAGGTGCCGTATTGATGCAGAGGATGAAAGTGATCGCCTACGCTTCAAGACAATTGAAGAAGCATGAGAAGAATTACACCACTCACGATCTAGAACTTGGATCCGTAGTTTTTGCTCTCAAAATCTGGAGACAATACCTATACGGAACAAAGTGCACAGTACATACTGACCACAAAAGCTTGCAACACATATTGGATCAGAAGGAGTTGAACATGAGACAACGCCGTTGGATTGAGTTACTGAGTGACTACGACTGCGAGATCAAATACCACCCGAGTAAAGCAAACGTGGTTGCTGATGCTTTAAGTCGTAAGGAAACGGACCCTCCTATGAGAGTTCGGGCATTGGTGATGACAATCAGTTTGGATCTACCCAAACAGATTTTGGAAGCTCAGACTCAAGCCCAATTGCCTGAAAACCTCGTGAAGGAAGATGTCGGGGGAATGCTCAGAACTGATCTTAGCAAAGAAAAGTTAGAACCTAGAGCAGACGGAACCCTATGCCTTCACGGACGAAGTTGGTTACCTTGTTATGGAGATTTGAGGAACGTGATCATGCACGAATCTCATAAGTCTAAATATTCTATACATCCCGGATCTGAAAAGATGTATTAGGATATGAAGAAGTTATATTGGTGGCCGAATATGAAAGCCAACATTGCCACCTACGTTCAGAAATGTTTGACCTGTGCTCGTGTCAAAACTGAACATCAGAGACCATCGGGTTTACTTGTACAACCCAAGATACCGGAATGGAAGTGGGACAACATCACTATGGACTTTGTTACCAAACTCCCAAAGTTATCTCACGGTTACGATACTATCTGGGTAATCGTCGATCGACTCACCAAGTCCGCTCATTTCCTGCCAATTAGGGAGAACGATTCCCTTGCCAAACTAGCAAAGACGTACCTGAAGGAGATTGTGACCAAACATGGAATACCAGTGTCGATAATCTGTGATCGAGATGGTAGGTTCACGTCAAACTTTTGGAGGGCTTTCCAACGAGCCTTAGGTACCAATTTGGATATGAGCACTGCTTATCATCCGCAGACTGATGGTCAAAGTGAACGAACCATCCAGACTCTAGAAGACATGTTACGAGCATGTGTGATTGATTTTGGAAATGGATGGGTTGACCATATTCCTTTAGTGGAATTCTCCTACAACAACAGTTATCATGCCAGTATTAAGGCTGCCCCTTTTGAAGCACTTTACGGTCGCAAATGCCGTTCGCCTGTGTGCTGGGCAGAAGTAGGTGAATTTCAGCTCACTGGACCAGAGTTAATCCAGGAGACTACTGACAAGATCGTCCTCATCAAGCAGAGAATTCAAGCTGCTCGCGATCGACAAAAGAGCTACGCGGACCTGAAACGCAAACCTATGCAATTTGAAGTAGGTGACCGTGTAATGCTCAAGGTATCACCTTGGAAGGGTGTTGTACGTTTTGGCAAACGTGGAAAACTGAATCCACGTTATGTTGGCCCTTTCAAAGTAATAGCCAGGATCGGGGAAGTAGCTTATCGTTTAGAGTTGCCCCAATAACTGAGTCGGGTACACTCTACCTTTCATGTTTCTAACCTGAAGAAGTGCTATGCAGAAGAACCACTGGCTATGCCATTGGAAGGAGTTCAAATTGACGACAAACTCCAGTTTGTAGAAGAACCAGTGGAAATCATGGAGAGGATAGTTAAGAAGTTGAAACGCAGTCGCATCCCGCTGGTCAAAGTACGTTGGAACTCTAGGAGAGGCCCTGAGTTCACTTGGGAACGAGAAGACTCGTTCAAGACCAAGTATCCACACTTGTTCACCTGACCAATAGCTTCATCTTAAGCTTTAAGGACAAAGCTAAAATAACGGGATGGTGCTGTAAAACCTCTGATTTTATTTTATTGACTTTGTCAACTGTAGTACTATCTATATTTGGAATTTATATAATTTCACTTTTATATGACTTATTAATTATCATATACCTATTGTCATACTACCTTTCATAATTATTTTACATTTATATGAACCTTTAGTCATTTATTGACTACTCTGGCAACTGACTGGCCACTTGATTGAATAATGAAATTCATCACCTCAGTACATATTTTTAGATAAACTTAACCTAACTTAATTTATTTATTAAGTACTTAAATTATTTTATATGTATATATTTACATATATTAATTAAAAGGAATAATACCTAAACACTTTAAAAACAATGTATATTATTTTACATTGTCACTTATTTACTTTGTTCAAGTAAATTAATTCTAGTAATGTATTTAATATACACTTTCACTAAGTTACCTAAAAGCTTCAACAAAAATACCTACAACACAACAAGTACCTATAATAATATACAAGGAGTATTATTATCATACAACACTTGGCAAAATTTACCAAAACCCTCCCCATGCATAAATAAAAACGTGTGTATGTATGCATGCATACACTACCATCATTTGATTAACTAGCTACTAGTAACCTAGTGTAATCATACCACTCCACTAACACCCTATACTAATGCATGCATAAACCATACTTTACTTACACCTAAGCATGCTTTACTTACAAAACCACTTACATACACAAATACATGCATAACCATACACTTCCTATACCAACCTCACTTTTACTTACACAAACCCTTACACACACCATACCCTTTTACTATACTTAGTCACTTCTTGTCTCCCTTGGACCCAAAAACACACGGCATCAATTTGCAAAGAAAGGAAGGAAAGTCAATTCCATTTTGAGCATGTGTGCATTTGGCAAAGTGTATCCAATGAGTATCCATGCATATCTTGGCTAGATATCTTGTACAAGGTACAAAGATACACTTTGATCTCTCTCTCTCTCTCTTTGATATAGGCCGAGACAAACACACACAACACAACACAAAATATTTCCAATCTCACTTCATTCTCTTCCATAACTCACGGCTAAATATCAACTCCACCATTTTCAAACCTTCAAGATTTACTACTACTCCTATACTATGTATTCTACTACCTAAAGGTTAATCCTAAGCTCATCCTACAAGAAACCTTGATCCTTGAAGCAAGAACAAGAACCCTAGAAGCTTTGTGAAGCCCACGGCATACTTTTGATCTCCTAGACCTCCATTGTTGAAAGCTTGTCACTTGTTTCTACTCATTCTCACATCATTCCTAAACCTATCTACACAAGTAAGTCCAAGTTAAAACCTATCTTTTCTAATACATTACCTTTATATATATTAATGTGTACATGGTTATTCTTGGTAAAGTTAACTTTTAAACAAGTATAGAAACCCTAAAAACCTAAGTGAAACTCACGGCTTAATTTTATATATAACATAGCATGATGTAAAAACTTGTCAACCTTGAAGAACACATCAACATGATCTTGTTTAACTTGAAAAATCATGAAAACCTAACCATGCATATATTTTGGACGTGAGCTATTAAGCTCATATTATTATTTTGGGTAATCTTGTAATGGGTAGATATAACTAGAAACATTAGATTTATGTTTTTAGGTGCCTTAAAATGTTAAGATCACTATTAGGCCTCATAAGATTAGTTTAAGCTCACTATAATACTTTGCCTAGATAAATAATTATTTTCATTAAATAAATGTTTTTATAAAACTTTAGTGTCAAAAATATGATTTTATAAAGTTTCATGTTAAAAATATAAATCTATAATTATTTTGGATTTAAATAATAGATCTACTAAAATTTTGGATTAAATATAACAAGTATAAACTTTTGGGTTGGATTTATAAAAATACAAAGTAAAAGGGATCTAAATGAATAAGTGTAGAAACTTATATTTCAAAAACATAAACTTTGGATCACTTTTTAAATATTGCCGAGAGTATAAGGGTATATTTTGAACTTATCCGAAACTTTATAGGGTTAAAAAGGAATAAAAAGAGATTAATAAAATATTAGGGTAAGTTGTGTAAACTTTAGAAAACCTAGGGATTGTTTTCGACACAAGCCGAGACCTAATATGAACAATAGGGACCAAATGTGTCAAGATACTAAACTTAATAAAGCCCTAAGTAACCCTAGGGACTAAACTTGCCCTTTGCCGAAAACTATACAAGCCCTAGGGGGCAATAATGTAACTTAATAAACTTAATTACTAGCCGAAACTATAAGGACTAAAACTGCCAATAGGTGAAACTTTAATAAGCCCTAAAATATGCCGCATACTATAAGGACCAAATTTGACACTTTATGAAACTTTAAGAAACCCTAGTTACACGTGTAACTAGGGAGGGACCAAAAACTGTAATTATTAAAAGATTTAGAAACCCTAGGGGTATAAAAGTAGTTTAATCGCGAGTATTTATTTAATTAAAAGGACTAAAACGTATTTTTATACAAGTATTACGAACCTTAAAATCTTATATATTTTAAACCTTTATTTAAACGTAAAACTTAAATAAACGCAACCATTGTTATTTTTCCAAACCTATAACTTAATAAATATAAATCTTACGTAAACATGGATTTTAAATAAAATGTTATACATTTATAAACCTTATTTATATATTGAATATAAATTGAAAATGATTAACTTATAAAATAAAAATATTAATTATATTTATTTTCTATCACTTTAAATGTATATAAAACTATCGTATATAAATATTTAAAGTGTTTTATAAACAACGTAAGTACAAAATATTAATTAAATGAATTAATTAATTAAACCTTATTATTTATTTTATACTTAAAATAAATACTATTAGAACTGGTACTACGATGAACAAAATACAAGTATTGTAATTGAATGCTTAAAACCAGTTTAAGCATGTACATATTTATTCTGGAACTTTTATGCATTATGTTATGCATTTACTGAGACCTTATAATTATTTAGGTCGTTGATTGTATCGTGAGCATCCTTATCAGATTTATCTACTGACTTATTGCTGTACTACTGAGGTGAGTTCATGGCCCCACTTTATATATTGACAAACTTTTAAACCTTTTAATGGGGAAGAAAACATGCAACATATTTGATTTTATGGACATGGATTGAACTGTGAAACTTTTGATTACATTGCCTATTGTAGATGAACCCGCATGACCCGTGCATCCGAAACTGTTAGAATTATTGAATTACCTGAATGTTATAAATAGATCTATTTGGGATTGACCGTCCCCATCTGGGTGAGTCATGCTCACTGTGCCTCGGCCGGGACAACAGATGTTTCACATGTCAGCACTTATTTTTGTTATGGGTGCCTTGATCAAGATAAGGCGAAGGGTCCTTATCTGTTAAGGACTTAACTGTCAAGTTTCAGTTTCGGGCAATATGGAAATGTAATTACTTTTAAGTATTGATGCTTTGTGCATTACTACTTCTGGGAATATTTAATGTCCAACTTATTTTAATTAAACCTGTGAATTCACCAACTTTATGTTGACTTTCTAAGCATGTTTTCTCAGGTAACTGAAGCAGGTAGTGGTGTGCATGAAGTCAAACATCATGATAGGTTGCATTTATAGAGCTCATCTAGGGTTTTATAAATTGGGAATAAATTCAAACTTTCAAACAATGTTAAAGAATACTGTAATACTATTTGCACTTTCAATCATGTAATAAATGTAAGGATAATCTTTTATCTGTTGCTCTACATTCTGTCTGCTGTTGATCCACCTACGTGACACCCAAATATTATTTCCGCTGCGTTTGACTCAATTTGGGGGTGTCACAATATAAGGTTTAGTTGTATTGGATAAATCCAAGACAACTATGGTAGAAACTTTGATTGACAATATCACAAACTATGTAGAAACTAGGTTGTGATACTAAGAAGAATAACAGTGACAACTCGGGTTTTGACGATTTAGTTGTCACCCGTTGACTTCTATTTATGTGTTAGATTGTGTTAACAATGTGTTTTATGTGTTTTTATGTGTGATATTGTGAAGGTGAATGAAAGTTATGGGGTACATGATGTGTAAATCATGGTACAAGTCAGAAATGGAATTTGATGAAATAAGTTCAGGAGTGAACTGCGTGATAGTTCAACTATCATTTTTAATAAGGTTTCGTGTACGTATTTAATTACCGTGTACGTAAGATTATACGTAATTATATATTAAGCATTTAGTGGTATAGGTTAGTAGCTTCGAGTTAGTTTAGAAATTCTCGTAGATTTATTTGGAGTCGTAAATAGTAAAATTTTATAAAATAAAATTTTAAATGATTAAAGGTTTTAATAAAAATAAAATGTAAACATATGTTTTAACTAGCTTTTAAAAGTCTAAACTTTTAAAAATAAATAAAGGGTTAATATAAATAAGGAAATAAGCAATTAAAAACGAAATTATAAAATAAATAAAAAATATTATTTTGGTAACTTTTTGTAAATAGTCGGTTGGAAAAAAAAGAAAAAAAGAAAATTAGTTTTGGGCTTGGATTTGGATAACACAAGTATTTAAAAGACATTGTAAAAAAACACACACATACGTACAAAAGAAAGTGGGACGATCGGAAGAAAAAGAGAAAAAAAAGAGTTAGAGTTTTGCTAAAAAAACTTGGTTTTTGATCATCTAAAGGTATTGATCTTTATTTTAATTCTTGTTTTTAATTAACCAATCATGTTATATCAAGTAGTAATCATATGATGGATGAAGGGTTTTAATTTTCTGTAATTAAAATAAATAAGGACTTGAATTGGGCAATTAATGGGGGATTTATAAAGTTTAAAATCGGATTTAGGGATGCCAGATTGTCGCTAAACTGTCACAGAACCGTCACTGATGTCTAGATAGATTTGGGTAAAATCGGATATAGGGTTTTAATTGTTGATCTGTCGTTGAGTCGTCACTAAATTGTCATAGAACTGTCGTTAATGGTTGGGCAGATTTTGGGTAAAATCATTTTGGTCATAACTTGCTCGTTTTAAAAGCTTTTTTGGTGATTCAAAAGCCTAAAATTATGTACTCGGAATCTACTTTTCAAGTATGCAGAGTTTATGGTCGCTTGGAGTCAGTAGCTTGGTCGAAATTTTTGTACAAGTGTCGGAGTCAAGGCTGATTTTTGGACAGCAGGGTTCAAACTTATATTTTTTAGTGTTTGGGGTACTTAGTCTTTGAGTTAAGCCTTGGGATCATTATGAGGGTTTTTTTATAGGGGCAATTATTAAACTGGCCCCCTCCCAAATGGTTTAGTCACTTTATGAACCCGGTAGGTTTTTTCTCAAAATGTCCTGTGCAACTGGGCAACCGTATAAATTTGCTAGGATGGTGACATGTGGCACATTATTTTATTATTATAGTACAATGCTAATGATTGTTGGTACTTTGTGTGCAAGAGTCTATAAGTTATTTTATTTTGGGCAACTTCTAGAAAGATTAAACATTATATTTGTGCGACTGGTTTTTTAGTCATTTACTATAAGTGTACTTTGTACCAACTTGTATATTTTTGGGCAACTAGTTAATAAGCAACTTAAAAAATTTAATATTTAATTTTAATAAATAAAAAACACACAGCTATATAACACCATTCTCACCAACACTCTTTTTAGTCTAATCAATCTATCTTTTATTCGATCTAAAAAAACTTAAAAAATGGGAAGCACTGGGTTTTCACGGAAACTAGCAGAACAACCCAACCTTATCACTGTTTACCTCTTTTTCTCACTTCACAAACCTTATCACCACTCACCTCTCACCACAACCTCATCTCAGCTGCCACCACCATCGCATCCGCTGCCGGCCACCATCCAATCCGCCAGAAACCATCTTCCCAGCCCCGCCTACCACCACCATCTCAGCCGCCATAAAAGGCAGATTCTCATTAATTTTTTATTTTTTATTAATTCTTTTGTTTTTGTATTCTTATTTTGGTGTTTAATCTTGTGGGTATGCACCTTATTCATCATTTGAGGTTGTGGGTATCTTTAGATCCTCGTACCTTATTGAGGTTAGTGCGATATGTGTTGTGAGTATTGATTAAGCGATTGATATGGTTAGTTAACAGAAATTTTGACCCTTCTATCCGGCAATTCCCTTTTGCCTTCTGCTTAGCCGACAATAGGTTTAAGATGTTAGGGAAATTGGGTGTGGGTGTTTCATCACCTTTTTAGTCCTTCCTTCCAACAGGTCAATTTTCGTTTTCATGTGACCAAAAACTTGGTATGCCCTAACAAGCAACAACAAACGCATGCTCCCTTGTATGGTTTGACTTGATATTCAAAGCGATGTAGCAGCCTGACCTAGACCCCGCCCTTGCAGATCAATTGATGTCCATTTAATTTTCAATAATCTCCATATGCTTTTGCATACCATTTGCATTACATGTAAGTATATCACACTCATTTTCTGAAAAGTTTCAGATATAGTGGCTCCATTATTGTTATTAATCTTAATTATAGGGTATGTAATATCAAACGGGTCAATTCGCCTTTATAAAATATTCTATATCAGTCTTGCAATCTTTTTAGACAAGTTTGAACTGATGTGATTTATAAAAGTCACATGAGAGATGATTGATCCTTTTAACTTTCATGCCTGAAATTTCCTTAATCGTATATGACATTAGTTGATTTGAATGTGATATAATCGACATATTTCGTTTTTTGTAATCTTAATAGGATATAAATGTTTATTGAAAAGCCGACCTTCCCTTTTGTCACCTCTATTTTTCAGATCTAATTGATTCCATAAACCTGACCTTAATTTACAATGTTAAACACTTCCTTTTTTCTCTTTTAGATGGAAAGGACGGAAGGTGTAGTATCACTTAAGTCGTGAAATAGCCAAAACTAGCATGGGTACGATCTTGTATGATTTCTTAGTGTTGGGGGATATTGTACTATCGATGCAACAAGTTAAACTACAATCCTTCATTTTATAACATCAATCAAATAACAACATGTTTTCATCAGGTTAACAATAGTTTCTTCTACTTTAAGGTTGCAACTGAAAGTCTACGAAGGATCCACCTGGTTATTTTCACAGTAGGAATCTTATTTGAGTACGTTTGTGCAACTTCATACTCAAAGTGATAGGTAATTTTTTGATGCAAAAGGACATAACATTTTGAACCAATAATGTCATCAGTATGATATCTGTTGGAACGTTTTTATAGTTAGAAAGTATCGGCCACTCCAAAAATATAGCTAAGGGCTCGTAGTATAGTGTTGATCCCTTGTAATTAGTATTATACTTAAGTATACTAAGTATAGTCCTAACCCATGGTTAAGTAATGCAACAAAGTTAATACAAGTAAATAAATAACACAAAGGTTTTCAACGTTTAACTCTTAGCTTTATTAAAGAATTATACCCTATTGTATACGAAGCTACAATATGGATTGAATAGACAATGTGTGGTTTTGTGATCTCCTCACTAACAAGCTAGTCCAATCCTAACGATTGATAAGCTTGACGATTCTATCAACAGGAGTTTAGAACTCAAGTGTGTGATCGTGTTTGGAGGAGAGAAAACTTGTTTGTGAATGTCTAAAGCATTAAGTGCACAAACTTGTTTTCTCTCCTTTACAAGCATCCTATTTATAGAAGGAAAGTGGATAGAAGACAATAATTGCCCATGTGCAATTCTTGTCTTATTGGTACAGTGTAGTATCTTGTCTTACCCTATTCTAAGTAGTAAGACGTAAGTCCTTTACACATGTCAGTACCCCATCTATCCCAAAAGGGTAAGTCATGATAATTGTGTGATGTACTTCATCTTGTCACAATTCAACTTATCCCGCATTTTCTTCAGTATTGGAGAATGCTTGTTTTCTTCAGGGAGATCATATGGGGTTCAGTGAGTCTATTGCCACAACTCATTGAACCCATCACCTTCTTCTTCGTCATAGAAGACATTCGTTGAGCTTCGCCTATCTGAATGCTTGAGTATTCCTTTTAGACTCAGCCTAGGAACTCGAAGGCAACTCACTGAGTGACTGTTCACTCAGTGACCTCGTTATGTTCAAGGTTAATTATTCACTTAGGCTGATTGTTATTCAAATCCTTCAGGGAGGTCATTAGGTACTGAATTGACCTAACAATCTCCCCCTATTTGGATATAAAATTTGCCTAAGTGAAATTGTTATAAGTGAGCAAAGAGGCTTCTTCTTATTACAAACTATTCTACTTGATGAAAAGACTTGATATAACAAAGTACTTCATTTTCATTCATCATTACATAAGACTGAATAGTCTGATACAAGAAACATAAATAAAACAAAAGATTACAATTATTCAGGAGTCTATTGCTTCCCTCTTCACCCTTGATGACTTTAACACCTTTTATTTGTCTGGCCTCCTAGCAATTATCTCCCTGAGCTTCTCACCAAATCTTTTATTCTCATCAGTCTGAATTTGTCCAGCCATCACAAGAAAGATGAGAACACTCTCAGTGGTGCATTTTGATTGCGGTAAATTACACCCCTTTCTTTGCCTTAGGAAAAACAAAGAGAAGAAACGTAAAGTAGCGGTAAGTATCGAGTGACGACGGTTTAGGAAAACCGTGCACTAATGACCCAATCACTTAAAAGAGATGAAAGATTCGTTTCCCAAGGAGGTATGGTGTTGTGAATTAACTTGTATATATTTGAGATTAATATTGAGAAGATGGAATGACGGTTTCTTGGAAATTACACTATGACGTAAAAAACGAAAACGTAAAACCGTAAAAAAAAAAACACTAAAATTAAAAATTATTAAAACCAAAAACAAAATCAAGAAAAAGATTAAAAAGACTAAAACAAGTCTAAAATAATATAAATAAAGACAAAAATCCAATAAAGATATTTTAAAACCTTTTATTAATTAAATAATTAATTTTAAATGCTAATTAAAGCCCTAAAATTAAATTTAATTAATTCAAATGTCAAAAATATGATTTTATTGAATAATTACTCAACTTATATTATTATAAGACTAAAAAGTAATTTTCTAAAAATTAAAACTTATTAAAACTATTTTTAAAACTCTAAAAATGATTAAAAGTAATTAAAAACTAATTAAACTTAAAATAATTATAAAAATAAATCTAAAAGTTATAAAAATAATCTAAAAATGGAATTAGTCCTATTTAATGCTATAGAACTTAAGAAAAATGAAAAAGAAAGAAAAATAAAATTTTGAAAATTAATTAATAAAATAATATTAAAACACACTCTTGCGCCGCAACGCTTTGGTCATGCGCCGCAACTAGTATAACGGGATCACCAAGTTCTGCAGGACCTTGTGTTGCGCCGCAATACTTTGGCTTGCGCCGCAACTCTTATGACGAACCTGGGTTTTGCTGAACCAAACAAGTGCACATTTGTACACTTGTGATGCCAAGAGGTCTCGGCTTGATGCTTTGTTTGGAGATTACTTTTGGACAATTGGGCACCCTTGTGCTCAATGAAGCACAAGGAGTCAATAACACACAAATTAAACACCAAGCACTCAAAGATTAAGCATCAAAATCATGAAAAACCAAGCAATATAGCAATATGCAGATTTTTAACACCCTTTATCCTTTTAAACTCAACAAATTCACTCCAAACTTGTGCCAAACTATATTACCATCTTACTAACATCTAACTTAACCTTAATCTAATAACCTAACATCTTTTAGCAACACAAATCAATGATTATAACCTGCTTAAACCTGTTGCCAAACACCCTTTTAAAATCTAAAAACCAACTTTTAACATACCAAAACCTTACAAAACTTGATTAAACTTGTTCCAACATCTTAAAACATGCATAACAACACTTGAGAACACAAATCAACTATCTATAACACACTTAGTAACAAAATCACATGAGATCATATAAACTAGCACTTTAATGAACTTTTCAAGGTAAAAGGAAGATACCTTAGGTTCTTACATCCAAGAACCTAGAGGATGAAAATCCTCCTCCAATCCAACCCGGGTTGGAGCTGAACTAAATCAACAAGCCTTCAACCTATTTGAACACAAAACAAGAAAACAACAAAATAATATAACAATATATATTTTTTTTATGTTTCCTTTTTCTTCTTTCCAAAATACTTTCAAAACCTTTTTAATCTTCTTAAAATGTTTCTATAACACTTAAATCACCAACAAACATGAACTCCTAACAACAAAAACCTTTTGAGAAGATTTTACCAAAATTTCTCAAAATCTCAAAACCTTAAACAACTTTGAAAATCAAAGTTGCTTAACCAAATAAAAGTGGAACTCAGAATCAATCTCCTCACAACACACAAACTTTTAAAAACAATAAAAAAGGAATTACACTTGAATATTTCAAAAACCAAACTTTTTATTTCTTTAAAAAGGAATTACATGTGAGAGACTAGAAACTGGAACAAGGGCTTCACACAAGTTGTGAGCTCCTTTTATAGAGACTATAGAACATCCTAGAAGCATAGAAACATAAAACCCTAATACATAGAAAATCCCAAATGTGCCCTTGAATGATTTTGAGTGCATATGAGCTGTCCATTTGATCTTGGCCTTTAAATTTTGCTTTGTGAGCAAGCATAGCATCTTGGACGTCCATTTTGCCACGTCACTAGTCTTGGAGGCTAAGGAATGATGTGATTGGTGGATTGGGGAATTGGGGGTTTGGTGCACATGAGTGGGATGCAGGTTTTTAGGAGTGGGAAGTGTTTTGGGTGATGTGAATTAAGTGTGTGAAGGTTTAATTGAGTTTTACCCAAGGAAAAGTGAAGGTAAAATCTGGGGTGGTAAAAATGATGAACAATGGTCCTTTGATCCGTTTTTTGGGGGAGAGAGTGTGTTAGGCGCATTTTTTTGTTCAAATGTTTCAGCTTTGTCACTTTTGGTCCTTGGTTTTTGGTTTTTTTGGCCTTTAAGGATTTTCAGCCTAAAATGTGACTTTCCTTTGTTAATAAGTTTCCACGCTTGACAATTTTGGCACAAACTTTCCATAAAGATGTTTCAAAGGCAATTTTTGTCATTTGGTGATTTTTCAAGGACTAATCTTGGACAATGTTGATCTTCAAAGGTCTTCAATGTCTCTTAAACTTCATGAGGGACCATAATTGGCAATTTGAAAATGTTGAGGGACTAATCTTGCCATTTCTTCAATCTTGAAGGACCTTTTTGCAATTTTGACAAACTTAAGGGACCAAACTTGTAATTATTAATATACAAGGGTTTTAAGTGTCATTTCTTCAATAAATGATGATCAATCTTGCTTGTCTTCAAGTCTTCAAGGGTATTTGATGAAAATTCCATGATTAGGGCCCGGTTCTTTGTACGGCTTCGTTTCTCGTGTCCGTTTTTCCTTGTATCTTGTGATCTTTTGTCTTTTTCACGATATCCATACCTAAAATACACAAGTAAACAAACACAAGCATATATATGGTATTTTATGACATTTTAGTGCATTTAAAGCCCGAAAAGAACGATGAGATCATGTATAAATGCCATCTCATCACTCCCCCATACTAAGCCATTGTCGTGCCCTCACGCAATGCTAAGAATAAAGTATCTAAGCATCACCAAAGTTCAATTTTATTAACCTTTATTGAAGAGTAAAAGACTTGCAACATACTACGATGATTGTGAAAAGACATAATGTATGATTTTCATCACCAAAATGTGACTTTTAGGGTCAAAGAATAGAAACAAGTTAATGTCCCTTAGAGTAAATTTCGTCATCCTTGATTGTCATACATTCCATGCTAAGTGCAAAAACAAGATCATTGTTGGTACAAGTCACAATGCTAACACTACTCATACGTCCAAATTGTGTAATACTTTTTCTCCCCGCAATCCTAGTTATTATAAAAGGAAATGGGTTACTAGCATTTTTTATCTATTTGTCATGGATCACAAGTGATTCATATTGACTTATTTGAATAGTTATTAGTCCGAAAGCAAAGTAGCACGATTTGATCAATAGTTAGCCGAAGGACAAAATCTTTTAAAACGGCTTCTCGTGTATCTCCTTAAGTTCATATCTTGGCATAACTCGTTTCACGATTTGAGACCTTTCTCGGACCGATATTTGGCATGTACTTCATACTTCAAATCTTGGGAAGACGTTCTCGAAATTATGGTCTTCTCTTCATATATTTGGAATTTCTTCACTTGACGTTTTTGAGAGATTCTTCATATAGGACCACGACTTCATCATTTTTCTTCAATCTTTACTTTGGATTTTGATATACAACGATCCGCCTCCTTTTCGGACTTGGATATATTTATCCTCATACCTTGTTAGGGTCTTTTTGGATAGACTTTCTCCATTCTTTAGAGGAGTAATAGCTTCTCGTCGTGTGTCTCGATCCTTCATATTGATTTTGGAACAATGATACTTCACATCATCTTTGGATCTTTAGCAAAAATAGAGCTCCTCATGCCTTGTTAGGGCCTTTTTGGATGATCGCCAATCTTCGCGTCCCGCTTCAATAAGTTATGCCTTGGCTATGAACTCTATTCAACCCCGAGCAACTTTTAAACGATCTTGCGCTAGAGGCTAAGTAACCTTTCAAACCGTACGACCTTACTTATTGCAATTATGATTTATTCCTAATGCATTGATCTTATGGGAAGAAAAAGCCACAATTAAAAACATATGAGTTTTTGAAAGAACACTTTCATGTTCTACGTTTAGCATGATCACTTGTCTAACTCTATCATTTCTCGTTCTTCACTATATAAAGACCTCTAATTAAAGAGACTCGTGAATACTTAGCCATGCAAGTCAAAATTAAGCCAAATTTGGATTAGCTTTCATTAAGACTATATCAAATCAAAGTTTTGGGTTTTCAAGCCACCTATAGGATCTTGCACTTTCTTGGACTTTTTCAAGTTTAGAGAATGCATTTTATAGTTCCCTTGATAAGTGACTTTCTAGAATCAATTATAGGAACTTGCGAAAAGTTCTTGTTCTTAACCCGAATGAATTAAGACTTTCGCGTTTTAAAGCTCCCTATATAAAAGTCTAGCAAAACTTGAATTGAGCGGGTTAAGGAATGTAAATGGCTCCAAATGCCCATCAAGTCAAAAATTAACTCTTATTCTACCCATCGGAAAATATACATTCGTGTCTTAAAAACACTTATGAAAACTAAGAAAAATTTTAAAATTTGGCCATTTTTAGCCTTATTAGCAAAACAAAACATTGAAAATTGGAAAACGCGAGGGCGTAGCAAAGCAAGTACCTATTCACCCCCCCATACTAAAAGTAAACATTGTCCTCAATGTTTCGAGTCTAAAGGTGGAGCACCCCCATACTAGAGACGAAGAATCGAATGCTTAGGATCTAGCATGGAAAGGGTGATCAACAATATATCTAAAGCCGTTTTATTAATTATGCTAAAAGATAATTGTTAGAACAATAAAGGATATGTCATGGATTCGTGAAAAACTTCTTCAAACGAACGATGGAGGCTCACGTAAACGAACACGAGAGTCTTCAATCGTAGATGATGATGATGATCTAGATAACACAATCACAAACAACCACGAGACAACGAGTTGGAAGGGTACAAGTCCCCTTATTAGTGAATAATAAGCATAAAGATAAGCATGGGATCTCCCCCGTGAGGCACCTCGTTTTTGATTACCGAGTCATGAGCTCGACTCGATCCCCTTAAAATGTGAACATTTAGGGAAATTCATGGTGTGGTCAATTTTTGGCGGGGCTTACATGATAAACAAGGCCCAAAAAGCAACCGGTATAAAGGACTAAGTCCTTAGATGATGCAAAATACCGGGGTCGAAGATGGCGTTCTCGTTTCCATTGAGAAAACAATTCAACACCACTTGAACATGTGCCATAAACTCAAAGAGTTTGAAGAAAATAGAAGAGAAGTAGAAGGGTGGGACATTGGTTGGGCAAAACAATCGAGTTACTCGAGGTAAACTCACACCATAAGTGTAGAAAAGATTTCTAGTGACTACTTTGGTGAAAGACCGAGATTTTATCTTAAACGTGATACCGGGGTCAAAAATCTCGTCCTCGGTGGAGAAGTGTGGGGCTTCCCCCATACTAGGTCCACACAAAACGTCGTCAAAAGGAGTAGACGCGTTTGTAGCAAATTCAATCAATCGAGGTGATGACGGAGTTAGAGTTGGAAAAATTTTCAAATCATTTGTAAAATCTTTTCCTTTGTCAATTTTTAACTCATTATTACGAAAACCCAAGTCGATTAAATTGAAAATTTTTGGTGTTTCTAAAATAGTTCTAGGCACACTTAAACTTTTCACATTTATCTTGAAGGTGGGAGGAGGATTTGATTTTTTAAAACATGAATCGATTAGAAAAATATCCCCCTCCGGGCTAACGTAATGGTCTACATCAAACTCGAAAATCGAAGGCGGGTCGTCAAGAATACGTTTGATCTCGGAAAAATCTCCATCGGGATCAAAAACGTCTTCTCTTCCTCGTGGAAGAGGTTGAGCAATAAGATCGTCGATAATCGAGTCACTAGCTTCAACCGTCGTGAAACTAGGAATAGAAGGCTCTTCGATTGAAGATTTTGCCTTTGTCGTGTCGACCTCGATATCGAAAAACGTATCAATGTGAGCAAGGCCATCGGCGGACTTCTCACATGATAAATCCGAAATCTCACACGGTGTGGGATTAGGAGAAAAAGGCTCGTCTCGTGACGATTTTGCCTTGACGGTTTCAATTTTGTCCTTCGAAGGGATCGAACGTGGGTTCTCGAACATTTTAGCAAAATTACTAACACGTCCCTTCGGAATTAATTGTCGTTCATCTTGTAAAAACGAGGGTTTCATGATTTCCTTTAAAACCTTTTCACATTTTTCTTCTTTAAAATCATTTATTGGAATTTCTTCAAAATTAAGTGTATATTGATTTAGAAAATCCTCAATAATTTCATCTTCATTAGAAAAATTAGGTTTACAAGGTACAAGATTTAAAACTCCCAAATATCCTACGAGTTTTTCCTTAGGTTTATTTTCACAAACATTTTTCAAAACTTCGTTGGATGGCGGTTTCGTTGCCTCTACGTTCTTACTTGATGACGATGGTTGCACGACTCTAAAATTCGAGAGATATGGATCAATACGAGACGTACGAGTCTTAGGAGTCGAAGTAACATGAACCTCTCCCACGGGATTGGGATTGGTGTCTTTAGACAAAGAATTGAATTTTTCCACTAAGCCCTCGAACATTAAAAGAAGTTTATCTCTTTCATTAGCGTGATCATTATTAATTTTATCTATGCATTCTTTCCACATCACTTGATTTTGGTCATACAAACGTTGTTGCTCTTCAAGAAGGGTGTCATAATCGTGTTCCATTTTTTTGTAAGTCTCCCCTTGGGCTTCCAATTTTTCTTTGTAATACTTATCGAGTTCGACCACATGTTCTTGAAGTGACTCTATAAGTTTGTTATGACGGCTCATATAATCACAAAAAGATTCATTAAGATTCATTTCCTCATTTTGATTTTCACCACAATTAAAAGACGAATCAAATGACGAATGTGGTTGGTGACCTTGGTCGTTAGATTGAAAATTTTCACCATCACCACGTGGAGGAGAGTTATAGATATAACCCTCACGACCTCCATAAACTTCACAATTAAAACAATTAGCCTCATCGGGTGGGCCTCCACAATATGGACACGAGAAATATCCCTCATCATTAGACATGATGCAACATAAACGGTGTTACGAGAATTAAACGTTTAGAGGGTGAAAGAAGAGAATTATGAAAATAGAGGGAAAGCAAAGAAGATTCTTTTTGGTTGTTTTGTGGATTTTTAATTTTTTTGTGTTTTTGATGATATTTAATTTTTTTGGATTTTGGGTGTATTACGTAGACAACAATCTACAAAATCTCTCCTCGAATCAAACTCTTGATTAAAGAAGCCTCAAAGGAATGAAAACGATCACGTGGAGTGAACGCCTTCGAATGACTTTAGAACTTTGGTGAAAACCAAATTGTTCACGAGGGTTTAATCACAAAGAAAACCAAGCAAATATAGTATACGTATTAATACTTTGGGCGGCAAAACCCTCGATTAGCTTTCAATCTCAAAATACTCACAAGCAAGCGGGGAAACGAGGCGGCGCGAAGCACTTAAGAGCCTTTTTCCTTAGGGTATATTTTATAATACCCGCCTTATACCCACCTTATAGTTCGTATCTTTTAAAATCGAGCTTCTCGAAAGTATTTATCTATTTTTGCCTTTTCTTTTTGTTTGAGATTCGAATACAATGATCGAGTGATGAAATCCCGAATCAAGGTTGTGTTTTCACACTTTTGGAGATATTGTATTTTTATTGTGATACTTAATACAATATATTAATAATATTCACAAAGAAAAACCGAGAAAACCGATAATACGTGTTAAGGGAGTTCCACTTAACACAAATACTATTTATGGATAATATCAAAAACAAAATTTTCCAAATTAAGACACGACACACCTCCCCGGCAGCGGCGCCAAAAATGATTGCGGTAAATTACACCCCTTTCTTTGCCTTAGGAAAAACAAAGAGAAGAAACGTAAAGTAGCGGTAAGTATCGAGTGACGACGGTTTAGGAAAACCGTGCACTAATGACCCAATCACTTAAAAGAGATGAAAGATTCGTTTCCCAAGGAGGTATGGTGTTGTGAATTAACTTGTATATATTTGAGATTAATATTGAGAAGATGGAATGACGGTTTCTTGGAAATTACACTATGACGTAAAAAACGAAAACGTAAAACCGTAAAAAAAAAAACACTAAAATTAAAAATTATTAAAACCAAAAACAAAATCAAGAAAAAGATTAAAAAGACTAAAACAAGTCTAAAATAATATAAATAAAGACAAAAATCCAATAAAGATATTTTAAAACCTTTTATTAATTAAATAATTAATTTTAAATGCTAATTAAAGCCCTAAAATTAAATTTAATTAATTCAAATGTCAAAAATATGATTTTATTGAATAATTACTCAACTTATATTATTATAAGACTAAAAAGTAATTTTCTAAAAATTAAAACTTATTAAAACTATTTTTAAAACTCTAAAAATGATTAAAAGTAATTAAAAACTAATTAAACTTAAAATAATTATAAAAATAAATCTAAAAGTTATAAAAATAATCTAAAAATGGAATTAGTCCTATTTAATGCTATAGAACTTAAGAAAAATGAAAAAGAAAGAAAAATAAAATTTTGAAAATTAATTAATAAAATAATATTAAAACACACTCTTGCGCCGCAACGCTTTGGTCATGCGCCGCAACTAGTATAACGGGATCACCAAGTTCTGCAGGACCTTGTGTTGCGCCGCAATACTTTGGCTTGCGCCGCAACTCTTATGACGAACCTGGGTTTTGCTGAACCAAACAAGTGCACATTTGTACACTTGTGATGCCAAGAGGTCTCGGCTTGATGCTTTGTTTGGAGATTACTTTTGGACAATTGGGCACCCTTGTGCTCAATGAAGCACAAGGAGTCAATAACACACAAATTAAACACCAAGCACTCAAAGATTAAGCATCAAAATCATGAAAAACCAAGCAATATAGCAATATGCAGATTTTTAACACCCTTTATCCTTTTAAACTCAACAAATTCACTCCAAACTTGTGCCAAACTATATTACCATCTTACTAACATCTAACTTAACCTTAATCTAATAACCTAACATCTTTTAGCAACACAAATCAATGATTATAACCTGCTTAAACCTGTTGCCAAACACCCTTTTAAAATCTAAAAACCAACTTTTAACATACCAAAACCTTACAAAACTTGATTAAACTTGTTCCAACATCTTAAAACATGCATAACAACACTTGAGAACACAAATCAACTATCTATAACACACTTAGTAACAAAATCACATGAGATCATATAAACTAGCACTTTAATGAACTTTTCAAGGTAAAAGGAAGATACCTTAGGTTCTTACATCCAAGAACCTAGAGGATGAAAATCCTCCTCCAATCCAACCCGGGTTGGAGCTGAACTAAATCAACAAGCCTTCAACCTATTTGAACACAAAACAAGAAAACAACAAAATAATATAACAATATATATTTTTTTTATGTTTCCTTTTTCTTCTTTCCAAAATACTTTCAAAACCTTTTTAATCTTCTTAAAATGTTTCTATAACACTTAAATCACCAACAAACATGAACTCCTAACAACAAAAACCTTTTGAGAAGATTTTACCAAAATTTCTCAAAATCTCAAAACCTTAAACAACTTTGAAAATCAAAGTTGCTTAACCAAATAAAAGTGGAACTCAGAATCAATCTCCTCACAACACACAAACTTTTAAAAACAATAAAAAAGGAATTACACTTGAATATTTCAAAAACCAAACTTTTTATTTCTTTAAAAAGGAATTACATGTGAGAGACTAGAAACTGGAACAAGGGCTTCACACAAGTTGTGAGCTCCTTTTATAGAGACTATAGAACATCCTAGAAGCATAGAAACATAAAACCCTAATACATAGAAAATCCCAAATGTGCCCTTGAATGATTTTGAGTGCATATGAGCTGTCCATTTGATCTTGGCCTTTAAATTTTGCTTTGTGAGCAAGCATAGCATCTTGGACGTCCATTTTGCCACGTCACTAGTCTTGGAGGCTAAGGAATGATGTGATTGGTGGATTGGGGAATTGGGGGTTTGGTGCACATGAGTGGGATGCAGGTTTTTAGGAGTGGGAAGTGTTTTGGGTGATGTGAATTAAGTGTGTGAAGGTTTAATTGAGTTTTACCCAAGGAAAAGTGAAGGTAAAATCTGGGGTGGTAAAAATGATGAACAATGGTCCTTTGATCCGTTTTTTGGGGGAGAGAGTGTGTTAGGCGCATTTTTTTGTTCAAATGTTTCAGCTTTGTCACTTTTGGTCCTTGGTTTTTGGTTTTTTTGGCCTTTAAGGATTTTCAGCCTAAAATGTGACTTTCCTTTGTTAATAAGTTTCCACGCTTGACAATTTTGGCACAAACTTTCCATAAAGATGTTTCAAAGGCAATTTTTGTCATTTGGTGATTTTTCAAGGACTAATCTTGGACAATGTTGATCTTCAAAGGTCTTCAATGTCTCTTAAACTTCATGAGGGACCATAATTGGCAATTTGAAAATGTTGAGGGACTAATCTTGCCATTTCTTCAATCTTGAAGGACCTTTTTGCAATTTTGACAAACTTAAGGGACCAAACTTGTAATTATTAATATACAAGGGTTTTAAGTGTCATTTCTTCAATAAATGATGATCAATCTTGCTTGTCTTCAAGTCTTCAAGGGTATTTGATGAAAATTCCATGATTAGGGCCCGGTTCTTTGTACGGCTTCGTTTCTCGTGTCCGTTTTTCCTTGTATCTTGTGATCTTTTGTCTTTTTCACGATATCCATACCTAAAATACACAAGTAAACAAACACAAGCATATATATGGTATTTTATGACATTTTAGTGCATTTAAAGCCCGAAAAGAACGATGAGATCATGTATAAATGCCATCTCATCACATTTCTCTATGTCACTCATTCTTTGAAATGCTTGATCCCCAAATACATCAATGAAGAAGATACCCTACTCAGATTCTTCTATAACCATGTTGTTCACAAAGGGGACATTTTCAGGGAGAGTACGATTGCACTCTAACCCAGGGATCTTAGTCTCAGCTTCAAGCTCAACTATTTTTCTCTTTCTTCCCTGAGTTTTGGTAGGATCCTGTTCAGCTAAAGGAAGATCTTCAGTGATTCCTAATTGTTCCTTTATCTGATTCAACCTCTCATATCTCTTACTGAGAGAGTTGAGTATCTCAGGGACACATTTGTTTGTTTTGGTCCTGAAAATCCTTCCCATTTCGTCCCACTCACTGAGACCGAAATCACCAAATGAAAATTTCTTCATGACTTCAAAGTTCCTCTTATCATTGTTTCCGTGGACAAATACTGAGACTGGTGTGGTATGAGGAATGATATGAAGGTTAGTGATTGGATAAGGCTTTCTTCTTTGGGTGACGACTTTGGTGTATTGGTCATACAATTTCTTAAGTTGTGTGGTTCTTTGTTTTTGCTTCAAGACCATTTCATCCTGAATGGCCTTGAGTTCTTCCTCCTGCTTCTGGATGAACTCCTCTCCCCCTTTCTTGCTCATCAAGACCTTAGGGTTACCACCCACTTCTTTTACAAACTCAGTGGATACCTTCAAGATCTCAGCCTTTGTTGCTTCATTAGCCTTAGCCGACTCCATTCTATCTAGATATACTTGGATTTGATCAGGAGTCATTTGGTACATTATTCCATTTATCTCATATGGTACCAAGACCATGGCATCAAGATCGGGCCTTACTTCCCTTGAAGCTTTTACAAGTTTCTTTGGTGGAGGTGTTAGGGTTTCATCAGCTATACCTTTGCCCCTATCTAACTTAGATACTGAGGGCTCAGGGTTGGGAGGAATTGAGTTTAAGGGTTGGGGTTGTGCTAGTCTTTCCTGCTCCCCCTCAGTGTGAGAAGGAGGTTCAGTCCAAGTTAACATCACTGGTGGCACATTCTCCCCCTCAAAAGTTGAAGGATCATCCTGACTAATCCCAACTTTTGTCCTTTATGAGGATCCTGAGGTGGTGGAAGATCCCTTGAAAGCCTGAAACATCTCAGTCACCATTTCCTTTATGGACTGAGTGTCTGATTTGATAGTTCGAACATCCAACTGAATAAGGGATTGAGTGTTCTCAATGGTGGTGATCCTTGTCCTTAGCCTAGGAATATCAGCTTCTTTCAGGGATTTTGAAATGTCAGAGAGATTGGTGGAATTAGCCATGTATCCTTGTGCAACCCTTGACAATCTGAACTCTGCTTCAGCATCCATATGAACATCCTCATAGATGGCATCGCATTTCCCTTTCACCACATCCAAGTCAAACCTGAGAGAGTCTAACCTAGTGAAAACCTCAGTGAGCCTGTCTACCTTCAGTAACTCAAGTAATTGACCAACTCTGGATATGGACTCAGTGGTGCTAGTGATCAGTCCATCCAGAGTTGTCTTCAAGGACACATTTTCTTCGACAGTAGGAAGAGCATGGTTAAGGAAGTTGATGAGCTTCTTCTCTTGATTTTCATGACTATTGTTAACAGAGCTGATGAATTCCATTTGGTTATCTACATGAATTCTCATTTCTCCTCAGCCACATCAAACATATCACCATATGTCCTGAACTCATCAAGGAGTTCATCAGCCTTTGAAGCCAAATCTTCATGAGCCTGAGTGACCTCAGCCTACAAGGCTTTCAAAGCTGTCTCATCTAGAACCACAGTTTAAGTCCCCAATGGAGAGGTGTCAAGTTTTGCCTCATGGGAGGGCTTTTTCGGTGCCTCAAGGGAGGGCTCTTTTTGTTCGGATGCCTCAGGGGAGGGCTTTTGTTGAGCCTCAGGGGAGGGTTGTATGTCCGCGAACAATGGTGGGGACTGTGGCTTCTGGTCTGATGGAGGAGGGGCCTGAGTTTCAGGTTCATCCCCAGCCTCAATCATATCATCATCGTCACTGAACACTTAGAGTAACTCATCAGGCTTCTCGAGTAAACTTATAAAATCTCCAAAGTTCAGTGAACCCTTAGGTTTATCCAGCTCCCCTTCAAAAGAAGGTTTGCCTTTGTTATCATCACTCCCTGCCCCAAATCTTGAGGCTTGGGATTTAGCCAACTGATACTCAGGGGCAATTTTTGATTGATCAGTTATGGAGGTAAGATCCATATCAGCGGGGTGTTTTACCCGTGGGCGTCCCTTTGAGTCTTTGGGATCAAGAGTGGTTCCCTCAGGCAAAGACTTTTGTTTTAGTGTGCCTTCATCGGGAGTTGTGGAGGTGAGATTCCTATCAGCGGGGTGTTTTACCCATGGGCGTCCCTCTGAGTCTAAGGAATCAAGTTTTGGGTCCTCAGGCAAAGACTTTTGAGCTAGTGTGCCTTCATTGGACTTGGTAGAAGTGATAGGCCTATCAGCGAGGTGTGTTACCCTTGGGCGTCTCTCTGAGTCTTTGGCCTTAGTTTTGACCTCAGGCAAAGGTTGTGATTTACGAGTGCCCTCATCGTTCTGAGTGGAAGGCAGTCCCGTAGGAGAAGGTTGTTTGTTTCCTTCTCCATCATGAGGACCAGTAGGTTGGCCCGTCGACCCTGACTGTGATGTATCAGGGCCTCCCGTAAGCTCTTTCCCTTGGGGTATTTGAAGCTTGGTCTGAACAAGGGTAGTATTTTTAGCCTTGGCGTTTTTGGGTCGTGCCTCGGAAGCCTCAGGGCCCTATGCCTTTGTTGGTTTGGTCTTTGGCACAGTCTGAGTCTTCTTGTTCCCCTTCTTTGGTAAGAAGGGAATGGGAGACATGGATGATTCACGACTGATCACCTCAGTCATGTGAGCCGTCAATGCAATGGGGTTGACTTCATATGGGTTCTTTGAAAAGTTTGTGGAACTCAGGATTGGAGTATAAAAAACATTGAATTTTTCTTGAGTGTAAAGAGAACCCAGTAACCGTTCTAAGGCGCATGATATGAATCTTGGGTAAGAAACATATTTTTGCCTAGACTCCTTCAAGAGCCTGGTTACGAGATCATTATAAACAATCTCTCCTATGTCAATCTTCAGTCCATTAATAAGACTGTAGATTAACATCTGGTGAGTATAATTAACTTGCTCAGTAGACGAGTAGTTCCCACCGATCACCTGAATCACAAAAGTGACCAGGATCCTCCAAGCCATGGGGAAAGCAGTTTTGATCAATGGGGTTTTAGTCACAAGTAACTCAGGGACCCCAATTTCTTTTAGTCCTTTTTTAAGTGACTCCATATCAGGATGTGCAACATACTTTCCATTGTTATAATCAAGTCCACTGCTTTGACAAAATGTTTTGAAGTATAAAATAAATGGTGTCTTCCCATTGTTTGCAGTGAACATGATGACACAGTTCTTATGTGACTTGATCTCAGACCCCTGAGATCCTTTAGGCCCTTGGGTAGGGGTTACAACCACAGCCGTAAACCATAATTCCCTGAGATATTCATAGTAGAAGACTGAGGGGGTTTTTATAAAAGCATCAGCCCAATCACAGTTTTTCAAAAATTTGCAAATTGGTTTGTAGGCTGATACACTACTAGGGTAATTGAAATTTCCCTCATAGTTGTTTCCTGCAAAATGGACGCCCTCATTGGTGAGATGTTCAGCCTGAGGGGCATATTTGATAGCCTTGGACATTGCCATTAAAGATAGCTTTTAAAGATTTGAAAAAGGACAATGGCAATTTGTGGAAATCAAATCAAGACTTGTTTCTTGTTATAATACAACAAGATTCACCAAGTGACCTAATGAGAACTTTTTCCTTATAAAAAGGATCAAGAGTTATAAACAATAGGTAACTTTGACTGTTTGTGCTGTATAACAATAAAACGAGTGATCAATGTGATTGCCTTGTTTACAAGAAACCTTTTCTGAAAACTAGTTTGAACACACACACTTTTTCTTAGAGAGAAAATTTTGGCAGAGTAAAATTGCAAGTTCTTTGTGTGTGTCTTTGTTGTGATTGTGGGGTATTTATAGGCTCGGATGTGAAGAAGATTTTTTATTTGCTATAATTTCTCTTCACATCCGCATTCAATGAAAGTGTACAAGTGGTCCCCCTATTTTCTTGGCAACTGTTCCATTACTGCAAAGATAACGCTTTTTCCAGAGATGGCGTGGGGTCACGTGCATTTGAAAGGACGTTTTTACAACGGATTTTGCTAGAAAAAGGTAAGCATTTAATGCTTAGTGGGATACTTGTCTTTGACTGGTTTATGACAATTTATTGAAGGAATATATGTTCCTTATTTAATATTTTGACTCACCAACCTAGGACATTAAGTAACTAAATCCTTAGAGCATTTAGTTATATCATTTAATGTACCTCAGTCTCAAAGGGAAGACAATAAAATATATTTACTCAGAGAGAAGATAAAGAATATACATTATACTAAATCCAATGTCATCAGGAAGACTGATTAATCAATATTCAGCATACCAAGTTCAGCTTCCAGTCTAGTGAACGTTGGTTCATCCAAAGGTTTGGTGAAAATATCAGCTAGCTGATATTCAGTGGGGATGAAATGTAATTCAATGTCTCCTTTTAAGATGTGATCCCTGAGGAAGTGATATCTTATGTCAATGTGTTTAGTCCTTGAATGTAAGACTGGATTATTTGAAATGGCAATTGCACTGGTGTTGTCACAAAAGATAGGGACTACTTTGTATTCCACATTATAGTCCTTGAGTTGACTTTTCATCCAAAGGATGTTTGCACAACAACCAGCAGCTGCCACGTATTCAGCCTCAGCAGAGGACATTGCGACTGACTGCTGTTTCTTTGCACTCCAACATACTAGCTTGCCACCAAGGAATTGACATGCACCTGAGGTACTTTTTCTATCCATGTTGCAGCCAGCATAGTCTGAGCCTGAGTATCCTTTAAGATCGAAGCCTGAACAACGAGGATACCATAGACCTAGTGAAGGAGTACCCTTCAGGTACCTGAAGATTCGTTTAACAGCAGTAAGATGTGATTCTTTGGGATCGGCCTGATATCTTTCACATAAGATTGTTGAGAACTGAATATCAGGCCTGGTTGCAGTTAGGTACATTAATGATCCAATCATTCCCCTGAATAAGGTTTGATTGACTAGTTTACCAGCAAGATCAGGACCTAAGTTGTTGGGGGGAACCATGGGAGTCTTTACTGAAGCACACTCAGAGATATCATATTTCTTAAGTATTTCTTTGGTGTATTTTTCTTGACAGACTGAGGACCCCTTGTGACAATCTAACATTTTCAGGTAGTGAAATATTTTCTCGTATAATATTTTGAAACTTATTTTTATGTTGGTTGACGAACTCACAATTTACGGATTTAAATTTGGGCTTACGTGCATAATTTGGCGTCTTTTACGATTAAACCGGAAACCTTAGGATTACGTATCTACGTTTTTGAACTCCGTTTTTGATGAGACAATTTTTATTGGATTCGTTTTGTGACGTTGATTCATAATTTATAAAAACGTTTTTCGTAAAACGACCCGAGGGCACGCAAATCGAGAAAACTAGAATCGAGAAATACCCGTAAACTAGTGAGATGGGACAAAACACATTGTCCCACCCCACTAGCATGGTATGGACGGCCAACATGACACCACACCATCAAGGTGGCATCATGTTAGCTAAACTTACACAAGTGTAAGCCTTAGCTTACCCTTTAAGCTAACACATTCCACTTAACATCAAAACTAGCTACTTGTTTCATTATACCATTTACTTACATGCAAATTTCTCTCAAAATTCTCTCAACTCTCCTCCCTTTGCCGTCCCAAATAAGCCAACAAACACCCTCTTTGATCTCTTCTAGCCATAAACCACATGTTTACTAGTTCTATTAAGGTGTTCTCTTGAAGCCTTGATCATTTGGTGGCCATATCAACAACTTTGGAGGTGATTTGCTTGTGTCCTAGGGCTGACTTTCCAACCTATGTTCTTGATATTTGATGGTCTTGGAGATACTTGTTGTGTTCATCAAGTTCTTGTCTTCCTAAAACAAGAAATCCACTTGGTTGGTAAAGAAGATCATCCTCTCCATTTTTATCTTGTTATTTTGTAAGGAACAAATGTATTTTCTTTCATTTTTTATATGTATATGATGTATATATGATGATAAAAATGTTGTGTGGGGATCAAGTGTTGATAAATATGCTTAAAAATGATGATAACTATAAGAAATGAAGCTAAAATCTTGACTATTTAGTTGGCTGTATAAAAACAGTAGATAACTAAAATATGAACTGATAAAATTGCATGGTTTGATTCATTTACAGTAAGTAGAAGATGTTATACACATGTGAGAGTTGTCCATGCAATGGAATCAAAATAATGAGTGAGATATGATCAAAACAAGTTAGGTGGTGTAATCTGAATAAGCAGTTTTGTAGGGACTGTTAAGGCAACTTAAACTCAAAATGGGCAGTAGCTATAACTAAGTTAAATGTAGCACATATTATGAAGATCATGCCTTCCAAAAATGAGCTTATAATTCATTATAGAACTCTAGATATGGTAAAAATGGTGAACATGAAGTTAAAAATCAGATTTTTGGAAATAACGTTTATTAATATTATATAAGCACTCACATTATAATGTATAAAATGTAAAAATATAAACCCACTAACTTATAAAACTTATTTATATAAATGTATAAAAGGTTAATTAAATGGGTAAATTATATAAATGGTGGTAAAATAATATTTATAAGTAATAAAAACTATAAACTTGATTTTTACGACTTTTTCGGCTATCGCCGTAAAATTAACGTTTTTCGCCAAATAAAACTTAGACGACCAAACCCGTCTAATGTAAAGTTTATAAAAGTCATATAATGATGTATAAGTAACTAATACAAGTAAAAACCGATAAAACCCGAACTATAAGAAATACGGACATTTACGAGCTAACTAAGTATATTGGACGAATAATTGAACTTAATAAGATAAAAACTTGTAAAAAGAGCTTATTGGGCTTAACCCATTTGGGCCCAACATAAAAAGTATATATACTGATAATATAGGTATACAATGGATTAAAACAAGTTAAAGAACTTATAAAAGGCTTATTGGACTTAAAACGTGTAAATAGGTAAATAGGTTAAAACTAGCAAACTAGTAAAACGTTACCAAAACGTAAACACTAAAATGAGTAAACAAGGATGTATAAACCCACTTGATCATCATCATATGTACAAAATCATCATATATATATTGTTATTTTGATAAAAGTCATTGGACCGAGTCTAAGACCGATTATTATTTATATAGGTTTCCGTGACCGAAGCACGCCCGTAGCCGATAATCCGCCTTTCATTAACAACGTGAGTTCATAGCCTCGCACTCTTTTAAATGTTTTATAAAATAATTTGTAAACCCGCGAGGGAGATAACATGCTAGATTTTTATAAAAATAGAACACAAGTAGTCCCGATTGTATGCTTAATGATATGGACCCGAATGATGCTATGACCCTATATTCGAGACTAAAAGGATTATTAGTAGTTAGGTTATGTCACTTAAAGTCCCATTAGCATGAATTGTGAACTACCGGAATTTGGTAGACGCTTATGCATTTGATAGTACTATTTGGGGACGATCACCCCAGTTCGCGCCTTGACAATTAATCTCCGTCGTACCACATTGATTGGTAAGCGAATTTATGTATGAGAAGATTCCATAGCATGATTTTTGTGACGACACGCTAACTTAGATGGGCAAATTGTTTGTCGGGTTCGCGGCCCGCTGTTTTCATACTAAGGTAACAATGTCATGCGGCTAATAATAATCCTACAATATAAGACATAAATAATAAACGATAACGACGCCATTACGATGAATATATTACCTATCATGGTAATATAGAGACTACGGTCTCATGGACGGTTTAAGATGTATGCTTGATTTATATATTGCCTGACTAGCAATATGAGGACTTACTTCCGATATTATACTTGTGTTCTGATTTTAAATGATTGTAAATGATTGTTTTTATATAACGGTTTTTATTAAACTCTATGAATTCACTCGACATTCGCTGATATGATTTTCGCATGTTTTTATCTCAGGTGCTTGAAGGTAATCCAGATGGAGATCGACTCTGATGGCCCACACTTAATATTAAAAATGTTCATTCGATCTATGTTTTGTAAACTAAATGACCTGTATAATTTGGGACCTGTTGTACGCTTTTAAACTTTTTATCGAATGAATGTTTGTTAAACCTTGAACAACCATTTTTATGTGTTGTCTATGATTGGAGTTATTGTGCTATCCCGTAACACTCTGAAAGACCCTTCCGCTGTACCGATACGAAAAATGAGAGTGTTATAGTTTGGTACCAGAGCTCTCGTTGTAGAGAACAAAAGATTTTAAAAACCAAGGTTTTGAACAAAACTTTTCCAAATCTTTTGACGATGAACATTTGAGAAAATATTTGAAAAATCTTTTGACTATAACGGTGCCAGAGATCTCCGACGTTACCAACAAGCCCTATTGAGAAGATATATATTTTGATATATATAATTTAATTTATATATATGTATATATCGTGATTTCATTATGTAATTGTTTAACTAGTATGTTATCCTAATACGAGATAAATATATAAATGTAGATTGTCATGGCTGACCCTAATATTCCTGTAGAAAACCATGCTATTCCCGAACCTAATATAGAAGATGATCCTTATTTAGACTTAGTAGATTATGATATCGATGATGAGGAGGAACCATTTGAGGATCCCGAGCCCGAGTTAGGACTAGGAGATCAGATTGCCCCTCAGGTTGACTTAGTAAAGAATGATATTGAGAATGTGGAGATTGAGAATGTGGATATTAAGAATGTGGAGATTGAGAATGTCGATATTGAGAACGATGATGAGATTGGGTTAGATAATTTAGATGACGAGATTGACGACGAGGATGTCGAGGAGGACGTAGGTATAGATGTTGAGGTTGATGACGATTAGGAAGCCGAGCTTATTTATCCGTATGATGTTCCAGAGGGTGAGCCTTTGCCCCCACCAGTTTGTTTGTCTGATTCTGAGGATGAGTTACCTAGGGATGAAATGTCTGAATCGTCTGAATCTGATTCTGAATCAGAGGGGGATGAGGATGACGATGCACCTGACGGTACTGATGGTATTGCTACTCGTAGACGTGAGATAGGAGAGTCGTCTAGTACTCGAGAGGCTACTCATATTGATGGTCTTGCACCATGGGCCTTGAGACGTGATCTAGATGCTTCCCATGTTAAGAGTTGTATGACAGAGGTTGGATTAGGTGTTGTTCAGACTCATGTTGCTTATTTGGAGTCGAAGACTAAGGTTGGCGAGAAAGAGCGAGAATTGCTTAGTTTGGATTTGAGTGATGTAGAACGTGGTTTGAATGAGGCTTTTAGGAGGTTATCGGTGTTGAAAAGTGGTGAGTATGCTGCTATGAAGAGAAAGGTGAATACTATGGAGATTCAGTTGAGTGTGGCTCGTGCGATGCGTGAGAAAGCTGAGAAGGAGTTGAATATATCCGTGGGATGGAATAGTAGATTTTATGCTGACATGGTTGAAAGAGGAGTAATCCGTAAGCGCCCAGCTGAAGATGTGTCTAGTGATCGTCCGACGAAGATCTAGAAGACGATGGATGATGGACCATCTGGCGGTTCTCAGTAGACCAGTCTGTATTTAGTAGTGACCTTTATATCTTTTGTGCTTTTGTAGCTTTGACTGAACCGACTTGTTAGTAATAGACTTGGCACGAATTTTGAGTGTATATAGTGCTAGAACTTTGATATGGGATGTACTAAGACCATACTTTTGTTTCAGATCGAATGAAATATGTATCTTGTCTTGAATTCCATATTGTGCCTTATTTGTATCTTGATTATGAATTCAATCCATATTATATGAATCCTTGTTGGATGAATGCTTAATACTTTGAAATTGTGAAATTATAGAACTATGCCACCCAAGAAGGCTGTGACTGAGGATGATGTACGTAGGATTATTACGGAGCAAGTTACCGCATCTATGACTGAATTTATGGCAAATGCTAGAAATGAAGCTGGCGGTAGTGGAGTTGGCGGTAGTGGAGCTGGCGGTAATGGAGCTGGCGGTAGTGGAATTGGCGGTACTAATGTGAATGTGAATGCTAATAATGTGAATGCTAATGCTGGAGGAAATGTAGGAGGACTTGGAACTAATGCACCTGAAGTTGGTGGCTGTACTTATGTGACGTTCATGAAGTGTGAACCTCTACCTTTTAATGGAACTGAAGGTGCTGTAGGATTAAGCCAGTGGATTGAGAAGATTGAATCGGTGTTTAGGATTAGTAAGTGTAAGGAGGAAGATAAGGTGACTTTTGCTATGGCTACTCTTAAAGGTCGTGCGTTGACTTGGTGGAACGGGAGAATTGCTTTCATGGGTCTTGATGCTGCTAATGCTACTCCTTGGGCTGAAATTAAGAAGTGGATGACTTTGGAGTTTTGTCCTCGTAGTGTGATTATTAGGTTAGAACAAGAGTTGATTCATCTGAGAATGAAAGGTGTGGACATTGATAGTTACACGAACCGATTCCATGAGTTGGCCTTGTTATGTCCTCGATTGGTTGAACCCGAAGAGATCCGAATTGAGCAATATGTGAAAGGGTTGACCAGGAATATCCGGGGGTACGTGACATCATCTAAAACACTGACCATTGATGATGCTGTTCGAATGGCTTACCAACTCATTGGACAGATAATTCAGGATAAGGAAGATGAAGCCCGTGTTGGTGAGAAAAGAAAGGGAGACGGTGATCGTGTAGATAGAGGTGATAATAGGAAGAATTTCAATCGCCGTCAGAACAAGAGAAAGGGGAATGCAAATGCTCTTACCAACAATGCACCGCGCAACGATGATAGATGTCCTAAGTGTGGCAACAAGAGGCATGCTGGCGACTGCTGGAAGTGCCGAAATTGCGGAAAGCTTGGACACAAGGTTGAAAGGTGTAAGAAGAGAACCATTTGCTTCAACTGTAATGAAGAAGGTCATAGGAAATCGGAATGCCCCAAGTTGAAAGCGATTGTACCTGGAAGAAACCCCCAGGGTGGTATCTACCAACTTGGAACAATTGAGGTGAAGAAAGAGGATCCGAATGTCGTTACCGGTACGTTTTTACTCAACAATCATTATGCTGTTGCTTTATTCGATTCGGGTGCCGATAGGAGCTTTGTATCCACTAAATTTAGTGCCCTTATTGATATTGAACCTGTTGAGATAAGTACAAGTTACGAGGTGGAATTGGCTGATGGTAAATTAGTGAAAACTAATAAGCTATTAGAAGGATGCTCTCTAAATCTCTTGAACCATTCCTTTCCGATTGATTTGATGTTGATAGAATTAGGTAGTTTTGATATTATTATTGGTATGGATTGGTTGTCGTTGAATAATTCTACTATTTTATGTGGAGAGAAGAAGGTTAAGATTCCTCTTAGGAATAGGACGTTAGTAATTGATGGTAGTCGAGGTGAATCCCGTTTAAAAATCGTTTCATGTATTAAAGTCCAAAAGTACATCAGGAACGGTTGTGAGTTATTCTTAGCTCAAGTGACCGGGAATGAGTCTAGGGAGAAACGATTGGAAGATGTACCTATTATTTGTGAATATCCTGAGGTATTTCCTAAAGATTTACCCGGACTTCCACCGATAAGGCAAGTAGAGTTTCGAATCGATTTAATTCCTGGTGCTGCACCGGTGGCACATGCGCCTTACCGATTAGCCCCTTCTGAATTAAAGGAGTTATCTGAGCAACTTAAGGAGTTGTCTGATAAAGGTTTTATTCGACCGAGCTCGTCGCCTTGGGGAGCTCCAGTCTTGTTCGTTAAGAAGAAGGATGGATCTTTTCGTATGTGCATTGATTATAGGGAACTAAATAAGTTGTTAATTAAAAATCGATATCCTTTACCTAGGATTGATGATTTGTTTGATCAACTGCAAGGATCTAGTGTGTATTCTAAAAAAGATTTGCGGTCAGGATATCACCAACTTCGCGTCCGTGAAGAAGATATTCCTATAACTGCATTTAGAACTCGTTATGGACACTATGAATTTCAAGTAATGTCATTTGGGTTAACTAACGCACATGCGGTTTTCATGGATTTAATGAATCGAGTGTGCAAGCCCTACTTGGATAAATTTGTGATTGTGATTATTGATGATATTCTAGTCTATTCTAAGAATGAAGATGAACATAGAGAACATTTGAGGATTTTTTTGAATTTGTTGAAGGATGAAAGGTTGTATGCTAAGTTTTTGAAATGTGATTTCTGGTTAGATTCTGTGCAATTTCTTGGTCATGTGATTAACAAAGATGGAATTCATGTTGATCCTGCAAAGGTTGAAGCTATTAAGAATTGGTCTGCACCGACAACGCCAACGGAAGTGCGACAGTTCTTAGGATTGGCTGGCTATTATAGGCGATTCATTAAAGAATTTTCTTTGATAGCTAAACCCTTGACTAAGCTTACTCAGAAGAATAAACCTTTCGTTTGGGGAAGTGATGAAGATGGAGCATTTCAGACATTGAAGCAAAAATTATGTAGTGCGCCAATCTTATCATTACCCGACAGGAGTGAAGATTTTGTAGTGTATTGTGATGCATCTCTTAGAGGTTATGGAGCTGTTTTGATGCAGAGAGAGAAAGTGATAGCTTATGCTTCTAGGCAATTAAGGAAGAATGAGGAGAATTATACTACTCATGATCTTGAGTTAGGAGCTGTAGTCTTTGCTCTTAGGTTGTGGAGACATTATCTGTATGGCACAAGTGTACGGTATTCACCGATCACAAAAGCCTACAGTATATTCTCGACCAGAAGGAATTGAACATGAGGCAACGAAGATGGATAGAGTTGTTAAGTGATTATGATTGTGATATAAAATATCACCAAGGAAAAGCCAATGTTGTTGCTGATGCGTTAAGTAGGAAAGACAGAGAGCCTATCAGGGTGCGTTCTCTAGTCTTGACCGTGCACAATAATTTGCCTGAGCAAATTAGAAATGCGCAAATAGAAGCTTGTAAGAAGGAGAATTTTGTTAATGAAGGGTTCCGAGGAGAAGGAGATCCTTTAGAGGTTAGAGCTGATGGAGTGAAATGCTTAAGAGGTCGTATGTGGATACCTAAGTTTGGAGGCTTAAGAGATTTGATTATGTTAGAATCCCATAAATCTAAGTATTCCATTCATCCGGGATCTGATAAGATGTACCATGATTTGAAGAAGTTGTACTGGTGGCCGAATATGAAAGCTGACATAGCTATGTATGTTCTTCAATGCTTGACTTGTGCTAGAGTTAAAGCCGAACATCAAAAGCCATCAGGACTACTTCAACAACCAAAGATTCCTGAATGGAAGTGGGAGCGAATTACAATGGACTTTATCACCAAGCTTCCTAGAACATCATCTGGAAACAATTCGATTTGGGTTATTGTCGATAGACTGACCAAATCAGCACACTTCATTCCGGTTAAGGAGCAGTTCTCACTGGAGAAGCTGACTCGAATATACCTTGATAATGTTGTATGCAAGCATGGAGTGCCTGTATCGATCATTTCAGATCGAGATCCTAGATTCGCATCGAATTTTTGGAAATCTCTCCAAAGATCTTTGGGAACGAATCTCGACATGAGCACTGCTTATCACCCCCAGACTGATGGGCAGAGTGAAAGGACGATACAAACACTGGAAGATATGTTGAGAGCTTGTGTGTTAGACTTTGGTAAGAATTGGGATAAACATTTGTCGTTAGCAGAGTTTTCGTATAACAATAGTTACCATTCTAGTATTAAGGCTGCACCGTTTGAAGCTTTGTATGGTAGGAAGTGTAGATCTCCTGTATGTTGGAGTGAAGTTGGGGATACCCAGCTCACGGGACCGGAATTGATCCGGGAGACTAAGGAGATGATAGTTCAGATTAAGAAGAGGTTGTTGACTGCCCGTAGTAGACAGAAAAGTTACGCGGATGTGCGACGGAAGCCAATGGAGTTTGAAGTGGGTGACCGAGTAATGTTGAAAGTATCGCCATGGAAAGGCGTTATAAGATTTGGAAAGCGAGGAAAATTGAATCCCCGTTATATTGGACCCTTTAAGATTTTATCTAGAGTAGGTCCGGTGGCTTACAAACTAGAGTTACCCCCAGAACTTCATGGTGTTCACAACACATTCCATGTATCTAATCTGAAGAAATGTCTAGCAGTGAGTAATGAGAAAATTCCGTTAGGTAAGGTTCAAATAGATGGGAAGTTGCATTTTATCGAAGAGCCCGTAGAAGTTATGGACCGTGAGGTAAAGCAACTGAAACAAAGTCGGATACCTATTGTCAAAATCCGATGGAATTCAAAGCATGGACCGGAGTATACTTGGGAACGAGAGGATGAAATGTGGAAGAAATATCCGCACCTCTTCGATTTCAATAAGAAACGGACATCCAAATGAAATGGATCACGAGGACGTTGATCCCTTTTAGGAGGAAAAGCTGTGACAATCTAACATTTTCAGGTAGTAATATATTTTCTCGTATAATATTTTGAAACTTATTTTTATGTTGGTTGACGAACTCACAATTTACGGATTTAAATTTGGGCTTACGTGCATAATTTGACGTCTTTTACGATTAAACCGGAAACCTTAGGATTACGTATTTACGTTTTTGAACTCCGTTTTTGATGAGACAAATTTTATTGGATTCGTTTTGTGACGTTGATTCATTATTTATAAAAACGTTTTTCGTAAAACGACCTGAGGGCACGCAAATCGAGAAAACTAGAATCAAGAAATACCCGTAAACTAGTGAGATGGGACAAAACACATTGTCCCACCCCACTAGCATGGTATGGACGGCCAACATGACACCACACCATCAAGGTGGCATCATGTTAGTTAAACTTACACAAGTGTAAGCCTTAGCTTACCCTTTAAGCTAACACATTCCACTTAACATCAAAACTAGCTACTTGTTTCATTATACCATTTACTTACATTCAAATTTCTCTCAAAATCCTCTCAACTCTCCTCCCTTTGCCGTCCCAAATAAGCCAACAAACACCCTCTTTGATCTCTTCTAGCCATAAACCACATGTTTACTAGTTCTATTAAGGTGTTCTCTTGAAGCCTTGATCATTTGGTGGCCATATCAACAACTTTGGAGGTGATTTGCTTGTGTCCTAGGGCTGATTTTCCAACCTATTTTCTTGATATTTTATGGTCTTGGAGATACTTGTTGTGTTCATCAAGTTCTTGTCTTCCTAAAACAAGAAATCCACTTGGTTGGTAAAGAAGATCATCCTCTCCATTTTTCTCTTGTTATTTTGTAAATAACAAATGTATTTTCTTTCATTTTGTATATGTATATGATGTATATATGATGATAAAAATGTTGTGTGGGGATCAAGTGTTGATAAATATGCTTAAAAATGATGATAACTATAAGAAATGAAGCTAAAATCTTGACTATTTAGTTGGCTGTATAAAAACAGTAGATAACTAAAAGATGAACTGATAAAATTTCATGGTTTGATCCATTTACAGTAAGTAGAAGATGTTATACACATGTGAGAGTTGGCCATGCAATGGAATCAAAATAATGAGTGAGATATGATCAAAACAAGTTAGGTGGTGTAATCTGAATAAGCAGTTTTGTAGGGACTGTTAAGGCAACTTAAACTCAAAATGGACAGTAGCTATAACTAAGTTAAATGTAGCACATATTATGAAGATCGTGCCATCCAAAAATGAGCTTCTAATTCATTATAGAACTCTAGATATGGTAAAAATGGTGAACATGAAGTTAAAAATCAGATTTTTGGAAATAATGTTTATTAATATTATATAAGCACTCACATTATAATGTATAAAATGTAAAAATATAAACCCACTAACTTATAAAATTTATTTATATAAATGTATAAAAGGTTAATTAAATGGGTAAATTATATAAATGGTGGTAAAATAATATTTATAAGTAATAAAAACTATAAACTTGATTTTTACGACTTTTTCGGCTATCGCCTTAAAATTAACGTTTTTCGCCAAATAAAACTTAGACGACCAAACCCGTCTAATGTAAAGTTTATAAAAGTCATATACTGATGTATAAGTAACTAATACAAGTAAAAACCGATAAAACCCGAACTATAAGAAATACGGACATTTACGAGCTAACTAAGTATATTGGACTAATAATTGAACTTAATAAGATAAAAACTTGTAAAAAGAGCTTATTGGGCTTAACCCATTTGGGCCCAACATGAAAAGTATATATACTGATAATATAGGTATACAATGGATTAAAACAAGTTAAATAACTTATAAAAGGCTTATTGGACTTAAAACGTGTAAATAGGTAAATAGGTTAAAACTAGCAAACTAGTAAAACGTTACCAAAACGTAAACACTAAAATGAGTAAACAAGGATGTATAAACCCACTTGATCATCATCATATGTACAAAATCATCATATATATATTGTTATTTTGATAAAAGTCATTGGACCGAGTCTAAGACCGATTATTATTTATATAGGTTTCCGTGACCGAAGCACGCCCGTAGCCGATAATCCGCCTTTCATTAACAACGTGAGTTCATAGCCTCGCACTCTTTTAAATGTTTTATAAAATGATTTGTAAACCCGCGAGGGAGATAACATGCTAGATTTTTATAAAAATAGAACACAAGTAGTCCCGATTGTATGCTTAATGATATAGACCCGAATGATGCTATGACCCTATATTCGAGACTAAAAGGATTATTAGTAGTTAGGTTATGTCACTTAAAGTCCCATTAGCATGAATTGTGAACTACCGAGATTTGGTAGACGCTTATGCATTTGATAGTACTATTTGGGGACGATCACCCCAGTTCGCGCCTTGACGGTTGATCCCCGTCGTACCACATTGATTGGTAAGCGAATTTATGTATGAGAAGATTCCATAGCGTGATTTTTGTGACGACACGCTAACTTAGATGGGCAAATTGTTTGTCGAGTTCGCGGCCCGCTGTTTTCATAGTAAGGTAACAATGTCATGCAGCTAATAATAATCCTACAATATAAGACATAAATAATAAACGATAACGACGCCATTACGATGAATATATTACCTATCATGGTAATATAGAGACTACGGTCTCATGGACGGTTTAAGATGTATGCTTGATTTATATATTGCCTGACTAGCAATATGAGGACTTACTTCTGATATTATACTTGTGTTCTGATTTTAAATGATTGTAAATGATTGTTTTTATATAACGGTTTTTATTAAACTCTATGAATTCACTCGGCATTCGCTGATATGATTTTCGCATGTTATTATCTCAGGTGCTTGAAGGTAATCCGGATGGAGATCGACTCTGATGGCCCACACTTAATATTAAAAATGTTCATTCGATCTATGTTTTGTAAACTAAATGACCTGTATAATTTGGGACCTGTTGTACGCTTTTAAACTTTTTATCGAATGAATGTTTGTTAAACCTTGAACAACCATTTTTATGTGTTGTCTATGATTGGAGTTATTGTGCTATCCCGTAACACTCTGAAAGACCCTTCCGCTGTACCAATACAAAAAATGAGAGTGTTACACCCCTTGTCCCCCTGTTTGATTTGTAGACCAAGAAAATATGTTAATTCACCCATCATTCCCATTTCAATTTTCTTTGTCATAAGTTTTTCAAACTTTCTACAAGGATCATAGTTAGTAGATCCGAATATGATGTCCTCAACATATATCTGAACTAGTAGAACATCCTCATTGGTTCTAAAGATAAACAAGGTGTTGTCTATCTTCCCCCGGACAAATTTGTTCATTAGCAGGAATGTAGAGAGAGTTTCATACCATGCCCTTGGTTCTTGTTTCAGTCCATAAAGGGCTTTGTCAAGTTTACAAACATGGTTTGGGAACTCAGAACTCTCAAAACCAAGAGGCTGAGCAACATAAACTTCTTTAGTGATCTTTCCATTCAGGAAGGCACTTTTTACATCCATTTGGAAAACTTTGAAGTTCGTGTAAGTAGCATAGGCAAGGAAGATCATGATGGCTTCCATTATTGCTACAGGGGCGAAGGTTTCCTCATAGTCGATCCCTTTAAGTTGACCACACCCCTGAACAACCAACCTAGCTTTGTTTTTGATGACAATTCCATCTTTTAAAAACACCCATTTTGTACCAAGAGCTGATTTCCCTTTGGGGAGAGGAACTAGTTTCCACACTTTGTTCCTGAGTAATTGGTTGAGCTCTTCTTGCATGGCCTCAACCCACCCTGGATGTGTCAGGGCCTCTGAAACCTTCTTTGGTTCAATTTCAAAGAGAAAGTCTGCAAACAGACATTCATGGGCTGAGGCAGCAGAGAGTTTAGCAGCCTGACTGCGTGTGAGCGTCCCCTCAGATACACCACCAGTTATGTTTACAAGCTCTATATGTTGTTGTCTTGACCATCTGTCCTGAGGACTTGGATTAGAGCTTGTCGATTGTTGGTGATTATCAGGGACCAGAAATTCAGTACATTGTACTGGGACATCACCTCCTTCTGAAGGATATTCAGTAATAAGGGATTCGATATTTTCATCACTTGTCCCTTCAGTGTTCTCATAGATGGGTGAATCGTTTGATTCATTAGCTTGAGAAGTGATAACTTCAGGGACATGTTGAGGTGTGATTAAATTATCAATTGACCTATTATGAGGTGATATATGGAAGGATATATCAGCATCAGTTTGATACTGCTTTGAGGGACAATGTTCATACTCATCAGGAGGATATCTTGAAGAGTCATTGATCCCTATCTCTTCCATTGATTGATTTGTGAAGTTAATGGCATCCATACTTTCATCAAAGGTGACATGAAATGACTCCTCAATCTGTTGTCTCCTTGTGTTAAAGACCCTGAAGGCTTTGGAGACAAAAGAGTATCTAAGAAAGTATCCATCATCAGCTTTGGCATCAAATTTACCAAGATGGTCCTTTTGATTGTGAATGAACACAGGACATCCAAACACATGAAAGTAGCTGATATCTGGAATCCTTTCCCTGAATATTTCATAAGGAGTCTTATCATGTCTTTTGACAATAATACATCTGTTCTAAGTACAACAAGCTATTTTTACAGCCTCAGTCCAGAAGTGTTTTGAAAGATTGGATCCATTAAGCATGGTTCGAGCAGCTTCAATGAGAGTTCTATTCTTCCTTTCAGCCACACCATTTTGTTCAGGTGTGTAAGGAGAAGAGAAGTTCTGAGAAATTCCTTTCTTATCACAAAAACTCTCAAGCTCTTGATTCCTGAATTCTGTTCCATTATCAGTTCGTATTTGTTTAACTTTAGTATCATTTTGATTTTCTACTTTCCTGATAAAAGAAATTATGAATTCAGGAGCTTGACTCTTCTTTTTCAGGAAGTATACCCAAGTGTATCTAGAGTATTCATCAACAATTACGAGAGTGTATTTCTCATGATTTATAGACATTAGACTGACTGGTCCAAACAAGTCCATATGAAGAAGATGAAGACACTTCCTGATAGAAAAGTTTTGTTTTGGCTTGAAAGAAGCTCTCTTGTGTTTACCTTTTTCACAAGTTGAACAAGGCTTGTCTTTTGAGTACACAAGAGAAGGTAAGCCAAGAACTTTGTTTTGTTTTGCAAGTTTGTTCATATCTTTGAAATTTAAATGTGACAGTCTCTTATGCCAAAGCCAATTAACAGAGTCTGAGGCTTTAGCAAAGAAACATGCTCCTGAATTTGTTACAGATGACATGTCTATGACATATACATCATTTCTTCTAGGAGCAGTCAACAAAATTTCTTTGTTAGCATTGAAGATTGTACCTTGCTTATCATCGAACTGAACGATGTACTTAGCATCACACAGTTGGCTGATACTGATGAGATTGTACTTCAGGCCGTTTACAAACGCCACTTTTGAGAAAACTATTCACCACATTTAATTGAACCATATCCCTCTGTAACACAAGATGAATTATCACCGAATACTACCTTAGGACCTGGTTGCTCCACGTATTTGTGCAGATAACTTTTGACCCCTGTCATACTTGTTGAACACCCACTGTCTAAGTACCAGACATGCTCCTTGAAGTGTTTCTGCACAAATAACGAGGTGGATTAGTTTCTCTTGTGAGCCTACTTTTTAGTAGGCCCTTTGGCTCGAAGAGCCTGACGTCTTTCACCTCGTTTGAAGTACTCAAACTCAGCATGGTCAGAGGTAGAATGAACATTGCTTCTACATGTTTTGCAGCTTAGTCCGACTGAGGATTCAGTACTTTGAGATGACTCAGCTAGCATTCCTCTTCTGACCATGATGATTCTATTGTGTCCTGAGGTAGTGTGATCATTGCTTCCATAAATCTCACACTCAGGATAATATACACAATCATCAGGTCTGTGATCGGGAATCTTACAATGTGTACAAGGTGGGTAAGGCTTAGCCTTGGATTTTCTGGTTTGTTCTGAGGTGGGCCCATAGTTGTAAGGCTGAGCATTGTATCTTCTAGCATTTTTAATAGAAGCAATGTGCATCTCATGATCTGCTGTCCTGTGATCTTCACTTTTACATTTCATGCAATAGAGAACTCTATAGCAATCGTCAGTGGTGTGATTTGTATAGTGACATAGCTCATAGGTGGGTTTCTTTGTTTTAACTTTCTTAGAAGACTCATGTTCAGTTTTGTTACTTGTTGATGATTCAGGCTGTGAGGACACAAATGTTTCACCCTGAGTTTTAGAGGCTGAGTTCAGCTTCTCTTCCATGAAAAGTTAGAACAATCTACTTAACTCCTCTTGATTTACAATAGGAGTAGAGTTGACTGAATGTTTAGGAGTCCCTGAGGGAGATATAGGTTTGGTTGTCTTTTTAGTGACAGTTCCTAACTCAGTGTGATCTGGTATCATTTTTGAGTCAGGCTTTGTTTGTTCAATACAACCTAACCCAACTCTTCCTCTAGGTGAGTGTTCTTGATAAGACAATGGAATTAGTTCAGAACATGGACTTGCTCCTTGAAGGTTTTTCAAAGGAGGTAGAGGAGTCTGAATGTTTTCAGCAACACTAGATGTTTCAGTGTTACTGACTTTATCAGTCTCTTTATTCAGACCAAGTTTTTCATTAATAGCCTGAGATTCAGGAATTAATATTTTTCTAGTGTCAAAGTTAGGCAAAACACTCTCAGGGTTTGATCTCTCAACCTAGTCTTTTGACTTAGGAATCATTTCATGATCAAACCCAACTGAGGCAGGGAGAAATGCCTTTTCACTCATTTCCTTAGTTGGTGCCTTTTCAGTGAGTTGTCGTGCCCCAAGAATTTTCTTCTTTTGGGCAGGTATTTGACGGTTTATACACTGAGAAGCTAAGGTAGAGCTATTTGTCCATTTCTCATTGATTCATTTTTCTTCCTTAAGTTGTTCTTGAAGAGCATGATTGATTTTAGTAAGTTCAGTGTTCTAAAGTTGACAGCTTACTGCTTCAAGTTTAGCTTGTTTTAGAACTAATAAATCTTCTCTACATTTGTTTAATTCAAAAACAAGTTTATTATATTTTGACAAAAGATTCAATCTCTGCTCTTCAACAAACGATAGGTCAATGTTAATATACTTAAGGAATTTTTGCCAATCAGAATCTTCATCCATAGAGAGAAGCATGTTTACCTTTCTCATGGTGATGTCAACCTGTGACAACCTTGGTTTTGAGGTTCGTCACTTAGTTTTAGTTTGTGCTAGTTACGTGTCTTTATGTGTTTATGTGCTTATTGTGTGTATAGATTGTGGTTTGGATATATTTTCCGGTACGGGGTACCTTGTGAGTGAAACGATGTGTGATGATTTCATGTTCATGAGTTCACATGGTAGTGACTATGAAGTGAGATGGTGTTATTTAGTGGTTTTACGTATACGTATATGTATTATAGAAAATCGTATTTTTACGATTTACGGTTTAGCATTTGGAGGTATCGGATGAGGTAATTAGTCATATGGATATTTTTCGGGATGGTTTTAAGTCATTTAGGACTTAGTTATAAATTTTATTTCAAAATTTGAGATTTTTTTTAAAATTGTATATTTTACGACTTTTACGGTATTCGCGTAAAAACTGACTAGTTTTACGGTTTTGAGGTTTTGGAGGCTTTAGGAGCTGAAATGAATTAAAGAAAATTAAGGTAATATTAATAAGATATTTATTAATAATAAAATAAATGGAAAAAAGAATTTTATGGGGTATAGGTCGGTTTAGAAGAGAAAAAAAAGGAAAAAAAAAGATTTATGGTAAGTGGTAATTGGGTTGGACAAGGATTGTTTTGGCTATATAAGGAACCCCCAACACTAAATCAAACGTATTTTTTTCTATTCCCTGGAGTTTTAGTCGACCAAAAAGAGGAGGAGAATTAGGGTTCTTCAAAATTTTGGGTTTTTACATCTTCCATTGAATTAAAGGTAAAACCTTCATAAACCTTTTTGATTAAATTGTATTTATGTTTAATTGATCATCTTATGATGGATTTAGGTTAGGGTTTAATATAATAACAGTAAATTAATGTTGTATTAATCATAATATGATGATTACATAAATTAGGGCTTGTAATTAGAGGGATTAGGGTTAATTAATGAGGTTGATTTTGTTAAACCCGTTTTTAAAAACTGGGCAGAATTTTGAGTCAATTGTTTTGATCATATCGAGAGTTCTAGGAACATTCAAAATGCGATCCAAGTATCCCTAAAAAGGTAATTGAAGTGGCTTCCCAATGCAAGAAACGAGAACTAAATTGGAGGTCGGGAACTGGGTCAAAAACAGGTTACAACAGTCGGAGGTCAAAACAATTTTGAATTCAGCCTGTTTTTTTAAGTTTTGGGTTGTTTGGGGTACTTAGAGTTGCATTGGGATCTTCTCACGAACATGAGAGATGGTTTATATATTGTTTTAAGTATCTACACTTGGGCTAAGGTTGTGGTTTAGGGTAAGACCCCCTAATTGTAACAAACTTTTAGTATGTTTAAAATTAGGAAATCTGGAATGACAAAAGTATATATATATATATCGGGGCCTTAACAGTAGGTTTAAGGTTAGGGCAAGTGGGAGCTGTTAGCCAACATATGTAAGGGTATGAATATTTCTTTTACAGAAACCATGGGTATGTTTAAGTGGACGGTTGACTTAAAGTTTGGAGACCTAAAATTGGGACTGTTTTGTGTAAAATATGAACGGGATAGTTATTAAACTTAAACAAGTTAAGGACTTGTTAGGGAAGGGTAATGGGGTGTTTAGAGCATATAAATGGGGTTGGGAGTAGGCTAGATGTCCATCATAGGTTGATGAGCCATCTTAGTGATTGGTTCATGTATTGATTGCGTGTTTTTGGTTTGTTAGCTTGTTGCTAGAGCGAGGACTTTTGGAGAAGCTATCAGGTGAGTTTCATAGTCCCATGTTTATTGTTGATTTTGACTTCCAGATGGGATGGAAGAAACACTGTGTTGAGTTATTTTCTAAATTGATGCTGTGAATGTTTTTGTGATTTGAGATGGACTTGTGTGTACATTATGTGATTAACTGCTATGTGGTTCTTGTTCATGTATGATTTGGATGGGAAAGGTACATAGGTGTATGGGCGCCTATGGTACCATGGTTGGTGGTAAGGCGTGATGCCTTAGAAATTATGGTTGGTGGTAAGGCGTGATGCCTTAGAAATTATGGTTGTTGGTAAGGCGTGATGCCTTGGTAATTGTGGTTGTTGGTAAGGCGTGATGCCTTGGAATTGTGATGATTGATTGAACTTGAATGCTAGTTGTTAATACATAATTGTAGCGCATTGTCCATATGTTATTGTGTTGATGGTTGTTATTCACAGCTTGTAACTGATTTTAGCATTGGAGTCTAAACCTATGACTCTCACCAACTTTTTGTTGACGTGTTTTAGTGTCTCTTTCAGGTGATGCTTTGGGTAGGCGTGAGAACTTAAGTGGCTAGGATTTGGAGAGCGTAGGAATGCCTATAGAAGGATATCCCCGTTTCCTTCTTAGTTTTTATTTGTTCATTTAATAAGTGATACTGTGGCACACATATATTAGTTTGGTTATGTTATTTGTTGTCTTGGGTAAGAGGTAGGACTGTTACCGACTTACCTAGACTCCTGCTTTTGACGAGATATTGTCATGACTTTTGTGTCACCATTTTATGACATTTCTTATTTCATATAGTTATCTCTATATACACGCCATGTTGTGATGATATCCATACGTCGCGCCCCATATTCCGTCATGGTGGGGTGTGACACAACCCATTCTCCAGTTTGAGCATGATTATTTCCAGTTGATAATTCATCATCAGCTAGAGCCATTAACACTTGATACCTGACTTCCTCCTCTTCTGAGGACAAATCTTCATCATCCCAATCAAAAGTTTCAGCTACTAGTCCTTTGGCTTTGTTCTGAGCAGGCTTTTAAGTCTGAGTAATAGAAGGTCCATCTTCCAAGAGTGCAACTTTAGCTTTTACCTTTTTATACTCAGACCTATAGTCTTTCTCAATTTTCTTACTATTTTGAAAACTTTGGTTAATTGGAGAAGCTTGAATTTGTTTTGGTGTAAACTTGGGTTGAAAATTGTCATTTCCTAATGAAAAACTTTGATTTTTATAAGAGGCCAATAGGGTTTTTGAAAGACAATATTTAGCAAAATACCCAGTTTTACCACATCGATAGCAATCCACTCCCTCAGTGGATTGGTTACCAGCAAATCTAGTTCTTTTAATATAACGTTTGGTATTTGCCAACATGGCCCTTTCATGATATTCCCTGTTCAAATCCCTTATGTATTTAGTACTAGATCTTTCATCCACCTCATCATCTGAGGTTTCCTAAAAATCTTGAACAATTGCATTTGAGTAAAAAGCAGTTGTAATGGGGCCATGATCAATTTGGGTAGGTTTGGTTGAGGTGTCTGTTATTAAGGCCTTCTTGGACTCAGGATATCTTCTATTTATCAGATTATCTTCATAGATGAATCTCCCATAAATATCTGCAAGATCCTGAGTCTGTATGTGATTAGCATTTCTCAATCATTGAGAAAAACCAAGCTATTTTTCAGGGAGACTGTTCACAAAACCAACATTGATTTCATGCTTAGACAGTTTCAACCCGTCATTCGTTAGCTCATTGAGCAAGGTTTTATACGTGGTGTAAGTCTAAGGAAGTGTTTCAGATGTTTTGGCCCTAAAAGTGTTATATTCTAACTTCAGGTCCATAATCCTATTTTCCTTAGTGTCGGATGGTCCTTCGGAACTATGAACAAGATCTGTCCAATTCTCTTTGGCCGTCTCACACTCGATGACAGCCTCCATAATATAGTTAGGAAGACAAGATATTATGATGCTTTTGAGACGTTGATCTTGATTGACCACTCTCCTTTCATCGTCAGACCATTGGTTTTCAGGTTTGTCATCACCAGCTGTTGTTTTTGGTTTGAATGGACCATTCTTAATACAAGTTATGTAATAAGGTTCCATTCCCATCAAATAACATAACATTCTTTTCTTCCATTTGTTAAATATTTCAACTTCTAACTTAGGAGCGTTAATAGAGTAACTCGCTCCTTTTTTGTTAACAAGTTGGGGTACATTACTTTCATCCATAATGGATCAAGGTTTTAAAAACTTTGAGATGGTGGTTAAAAGTTTAATCCTACCGCTCTGATACCACTTGTTGATCCCTTGTAATTAGTACTATACTTAAGTATACTAAGTATAGTCCTAACCCATGGTTAAGTAATGCAACAAAGTTAATACAAGTAAATAAATAACACAAAGGTTTTTAACGTTTAACTCTTAGCTTTATTAAAGAATTATACCCTATTGTATACGAAGCTACAATAGGGATTGAATAGACAATGTGTGGTTTTGTGATCTCCTCACTAACAAGCTAGTACAATCCTAACGATTGCTAAGCTTGACGATTCTATCAACAGGAGTTTAGAACTCAAGTGTGTGATCGTGTTTGGAGGAGAGAAAACTTGTTTGTGAATGTCTAAAGCATTAAGTGCACAAACTTGTTTTCTCTCCTTTACAAGCATCCTATTTATAGAAGGAAAGTGGGTAGAAGACAATAATTGCCCATGTGCAATTCTTGTCTTATTGGTACAGTGTAGTATCTTGTCTTACCCTATTCTAAGTAGTAAGACGTAAGTCCTTTACACATGTCAGTACCCTATCTATCCCAAAAGGGTAAGCACGCTAATTGTGTGATGTACTTCATCTTGTCACAATTCAACTTATCCCGCCTTTTCTTCAGTCTTGGAGAATGCTTCTTTTCTTCAGGGAGATCGTATGGGGTTCAGTGAGTCTATTGCCACAACTCACTGAACCCATCACCTTCTTCTTCGTCATAGAAGACATTCGTTGAGCTTTGCCTCTCTAAATGCTTGAGTCTTCCTTTTAGACTCAGTCTAGGAACTCGAAGGCAACTCACCGAGTGACTGTTCACTCAGTGACCTTGTTATGTTCAAGGTTAATTATTCACTTAGGCTGATTGTTATTCAAATCCTTCAGGGAGGTCATTAGGTACTGAATTGACCTAACATATAGTTTTAGTAATATTTTATGTAAGCCCGCCCATGAGCATGTTCATGGGCCGGGGGCCCAAGTCCATTTATGAACTTGGGTATATAAACACCTTTCCTTCATGGAAAGGGGTGTTGTTGTTTCATTTACTTTGATAATATAACACATATTTCTCTCACTTTCTCTCTCTAGTTTCTCTCTCTAGAAACATCAACCACACTTGTTAGATCATAGATTATCACTATTCTACATTTTGCATTAGAGCCGACGGTTTGGATCGTTCGTGTTTATTGTTATTGATTTGGTGGTTTTTAGAATTTTTTGTCCCGATTTGTTAATTTTTTTTGTCACGTTGGTCATATAATTTTTGTCAGTGTTTTTTTCCTTGGTTTCATTGTCACAGTTCAAGTCTCTACATATCTATATCATCATTTCAGTATTACTGGTCTGGGTTTCATAGTTTCAGTTGTAACACCCCACTTTGATAAGTGGACAGTTACGCGTAATTATGGCGTGTCATCAAAGCATGCAAGGTAATATGTAGTAAAACATACATGACCATAGGGAAAATCAGAATCAAACATCGGTTCCCAAACATAAGCTCAAAACATAAATAAAGTAAATGAAATGAAGAAAGACTAAACAAGCATAAGTATATGAAGGCAAAAGGAGAAGAAGTCTATGACAGCTTCCATCCTATGCATGTCCTCCAAATGCTCGAGTCTGTCCTTGGGTACCTGCCGTTTTGGGACATGGAAAGGAAAGTAATGACTGAGCATAACACTCAGTGCACGGATATACAAGCATGAAATGAATACTATAAGCATGAATAACATATAGCAGCGGAAATATATATGTCCTGGAAAACCTGATGATATCTTAGTAAAACTGGTTTTATAGTTTGAAAAGACTTATGTTTATCTTGTAAAAACTGTTTAACATGTTTACCATTAGCCGATATAGGTCATGAAATATCAACGTGCATGAATACTTGGAGGGGTGACCTCGTCATGCAAATTAGAGGGGATGCCTCTAATTTAATATACTGGTTTTGGGTAGGAGGGATCAGCTCCTTGTGAAGGATGCAAGGCACACACCACATTCACACTGAGTAATCTGCTGAAACATGTATACTAGGATGCACCCATACGCCCCACCTGATAATACAATAAATGGCCAAAAGCTGAAATGGACTCCACGAGCTATCACTCCGCCGTGGTGAAGTCATAACGCCAGTTCCTCTAGTGTTATGGTTATGGTACCTCTATAACTAGGTGAAACTGGTCATGCATGTATATGGCTTTAGGTATTCTAATTAAACATAAGCAATCAAAACATATAAAACATATACTAGGGAAAACAGTTGGCTGCATACGGGGAAATCCTAATAAGGAAGAATGTCCATACTGAAAGGACGGAGAATCCGTACCTTATGTCCCGTGAACGAAGAAGACGAACGGAAGAGAGTCCTACTTCGGTATCACTAATGCTACATAAATACATACGTGTATAAGTATCTGATTACTGAGTACGTAACTGGTTTTATATCATGTCTTAGCTTGTTTATATGTTCATGTCATGTTTTACTGATTTAAGCTTTATACCGTGTTTATCATGTATTATGTCTATTCTGATTAAGTATTACTTGTATTTCATGTATTATTATACTTGTTTTGTAATAATAAGTAACTTTCTAAAAATAGGTTTCCTAAAATAGAAAGTTTCCAAAAATAGAAAGTTACCAAAAATAGAATGTTTCCAAAAATAGAAAGTTTCCAAAAACAGAAAGTTTCCAAAAAAAAAGAAAGTTTCCATAAAATAGAAAGTTTCCAAAAATAGAAAGTTTCCAAAAATAGAAAGTATCCAAAAATAGATTTACTGCTTGAAATAGATAAGTTTCTAAAAATAGAAAGTTTTCATAAATAGATTAGCTGCCTTAATTAAATAAGTTTCTAAAAATATAAAGTTTCCATAATTAGATATAAGCTGGATAATTAAGCTAATTATATAAGCTTAAGTGTTTTCTGATTAATATTCCAAGTCATGTGATTATATAGTATAGTTTATTAATTATTTCATGTAAATTAAATAAACTATAGGTTAAGGTATTTAATTAAATATAACATGATTTAATTAAATAAAAAGGTAAAATACTTAGGTTAAAACATGTATTATTATCTATTAATAATATAACATAAGTCATGTAAATTAATTAATTATAGTCATGATTTTAATAATTAACTAATTATATAGTTTAATTAAATGATAAAATACTTAGGTTAAAATTCATGCATTAATAATAAAATTAATAACCTAAGTCATGTAAATTAAATTAATCATGTTCATACTTTTTAATTAATTTAATTTAAGTCTTGAAAAAAAACATATAACTTGTAAAACATTTAACTTGTAAAAACAACTCATGAACCGGACCGTGTTTTAAATCTAACATGTGTGAACCGGACCCGTGTTTTAACCCATGAACCATTATCGTATGATCTTGCCATAACACTCAGAGTGACACTCTTTAGTGTTCACAGTGACGAGTGGAAATCCTTCTAGTGTTAACATCAAACAGCACTTGGTAGGTGACAAGCAAGATTCTATTTGAATCAAGCTCGTGACAACTGGAAAGCAAATGGTGAAAATCTTAATTGAAATTCACTTGTTCTAGGCTCATGAATTGACGGCTTCAATCACAAGGATAATTTATCCAAGTGATTCGCTCTTTATGTTCGCAGTCAAGCTTAGTGATCGTCGAATAAAGAGAACGGGCTTACCCGCGAAATCCTGTCAGGAAGTTACTTAATTGAAACTATCCGTCACAGGTACGATATCTAATATCGTCCAACGGTCTTCACCGACCGGAGGTAAAATGCTACCGATATAGAATGAAATGTTCTAAGCCATTTCGTTCATGTCTTATTATGTTGCTGCATTCGAAGACGGTGGCGTTGCGGTGTACCTGTTGAAGTCGTCCTCACATACTTATTCCTTCTGATTCAAATATTTTCAGCAAATTCAAGAAAGTCTGACCTAAATGTCTTCCGCTGTATCGACTCTGAAACTTTCAAGAATTCAACAAAGGATAAGTGTGTGGGACATGAAGTCATGAAGAGACGAACATCCCAAGAAGATAAAGATTGCACGTGAAAGGCCAAAAGAACATGTTCCAAGCAAAAGCCTGATATTATTCAACACATATTCACAAAAAGAAGAAAAAGTTAAAAAAGAAAAGAGAAAGTGGACTACGAGCTCAAGAACAAGATCTAACATGCTAGATTAGGACTTTGTAAATTTGGAGTGACCTCCCTTTGGGGGAGATTGTTGGAAATACGTTTTTCGTATAAAGAAAGTCTCGGTCACTCCAACAATATAGTTATAGGCTCGTAGTTATGTTTAAGTAATGCTTATGTTAAGCCCGACCCATGAGCATGTTCATGGGCCGGAGGCCCAAGTCCATTTAAGGACTTGGGTATATAAACCTCTTTCCACCATGGAAAGAGGTGTTGGTTGTTTCATTTCTCAAAGTAATACACATAGTTTCTTTCACTTGTCTCTCTAGTTTCTCTCTCTAGAAAAACATCAACCCTCTTGAAATACAAAGATTATCACGATTCTACACATGACCATAGGGAAAACCGGAATCAAACATCGGTTCCCAAACATAAGCCTAAAACATAAATAAAGTAAATGAAATGAACAAAGACTAAACAAGCATAAGTATATGAAGGCAAAAGGAGAAGAAGTCTATGGCAGCTTCCATCCTATGCATGTCCTCCAAATGCTCGAGTCTGTCCTTGGGTACCTGCCGTTTTGGGACATGGAAAGGAAAGTAACGGCTGAGCATAACGCTCAGTGCACGGATATACAAGCATGAAATGAATACTATAAGCATGAATAACATATAGCAGCGGAAATATATATGTCCTGGAAAACCTGGTTATATCTTAGTAAAACTGGTTTTATAGTTTGAAAAGCCTTATGTTTATCTTGTAAAAATTGTTTAACATGTTTACCATTAGCCGATATAGGTCATGAAATATCAACGTGCATGAATACTTGGAGGGGTGACCTCGTCATGCAAATTAGAGGGGCTGCCTCTAATTTAATATACTGGTTTTGGGTAGGAGGGATCAGCTCCTTGTGAAGGATGCAAGGCACACACCACATTCACAGTGAGTAATCTGCTGAAACATGTATACTAGGATGCACCCATACGCCTCACCTGATAATATAATAAATGGCCAAAAGCTGAAAGGGACGCCACGAGCTATCACTCTGCCGTGGTGAAGTCATAACACCAGTGCCTCTAGTGTTATGGTTATGGTACCTCCATAATTAGGTGAAACTGGTCATGCATGTATATGGCTTTAGGTATTCTAATTAAACATATGCAATCAAAACATATAAAACATATACTAGGGAAAACAGTTGGCTGCATACGGGGAAATCCTAATAAGGAAGAATGTCCATACTGAAAGGACGGAGAATCCGTACCTTATGTCCAGTGAACGAAGAAGACGAACGGAAGAGAGTCCTACTTCGGTATCACTAATGCTACATAAGTACATACGTGTATAAGTATCTGATTTCTGAGTACGTAACTGGTTTTATATCATGTCTTAGCTTGTTTTATATGTTCATGTCATGTTTTACTGATTTAAGCTTTATACTGTGTTTATCATGTATTTTGTCTATTCTTATTAAGTATTACTTGTATTTCATATATTATTATACTTGTTGTGTAATAATAAGTAACTTTCTAAAAATAGCAGGTTTCCTAAAATAGAAAGTTTCTAAAAATAGAAAGTTACCAAAAATAGAAAGTTTCCAAAAATAGAAAGTTTCCAAAAATATAAAGTTTTCAAAAAAGAAAGTTTCCAAAAAATAGAAAGTTTCCAAAAATAGAAAGTTTCCAAAAATAGAAAGTTTCCAAAAATAGATTTACTGCTTGAAATAGATAAGTTTCTAAAAATAGAAAGTTTCCATAAATAGATTAGCTGCCTTAATTAAATAAGTTTCTAAAAATAGAAAGTTTCCATAATTAGATATAAGCTGGATAATTAAGCTAATTATATAAGCTTAAGTGTTTTCTGATTAATATTCCAAGTCATGTGATTATATAGTATAGTTTATTAATTATTTCATGTAAATTAAATAAACTATAGGTTAAGGTATTTAATTAAATATAACATGATTTAATTAAATAAAAAGGTAAAATACTTAGGTTAAAACATGTATTATTATCTATTAATAATATAACCTAAGTCATGTAAATTAATTAATTATAGTCATGATTTTAACAATTAACTAATTATATAGTTTAATTAAATGATAAAATACTTAAGTTAAAATTCATGCATTAATAATAAAATTAATAACCTAAGTCATGTAAATTAAATTAATCATGTTCATACTTTTTTAATTAATTTAATTTAAGTCTTGAAAAAAACATATAACTTGTAAAACATTTAACTTGTAAAAACAATTCATGAACCGGACCGTGTTTTAAATCTAACATGCGTGAACCGGACCTGTGTTTTAACCCATGAACCGGACCCAAAATCATCAACATACCCCGACCTAAGTCGGGGTTTCCATTGTCCTTGCTGCTAGCGTGACACCACCACCACCAAACCGAAACCATGTGGTCTCGGTGGTGCGAAGTAAGCCAAGCCGAGACCCCCTTGGGGCTCGGTTAGGCGTCGGCCACAACAAACAAACACCCCTTAACCCTAAATTGATTTAAACCCCATGATTAACAACATGTTTATATCTTGTTTTTAATTAGTTATTAAAAACCTTCATGATTTTATGTGATTAGAAAATCAAAAACATAAAATAAAAGAGATTAGGGTTTATACCGATTACGTGAAATCAAGAAGATGAACACACTAACGATCCTTGTAATAAATCTAGCACCAAAATCAAACCGAACACCCCTTTGGTGTGATGTGAACCCGGCGGCCAAGGAGAACAAAAGGGAGAACTAGGGTTTTTTCTTGTTTTCTAAATTTTGTGATTATGAAACATGTTTTCCCTTTTTCCCTAGTTTAGTAAAAATTAATGGGCTAGGCCCTTCCTCTTCCTAATTTCGTGGTATGTGGGCCCCCAAAGGGGAAACCCGTTGTTTTTCCCGTGTTCTAATCATTTACGTGTTCTCATGTCGTGTTTACGTGATTTAATTACTTATCGTTCGTGTCTTATTATATTTATTCGTGATCGTAATAAATATACATACATACGTAATATTAGCTCGTGATTAATTTACGTTCATGATTTCATGTTCGTGTGTTCATGATTATAATTATTCTTGAAATAATTATTGTGTCTTAATACGTAATACATACTTATCGTGATATAACACGTACGTAATACTTGTAAATTCTTATTCGTGAAACGTAAACGTGCTAAATAAGGAAAGTTCTAATCATGTACGTACGATTATATGTGTACTGTTCATGGTAAAAGCATGCGGGTTTTACAACTCTTCCCCCCTAAAAGAATAATTCGTCCCCGAATTATAGATATCGTAACTGGAAGCGAAACATACCCGAATCGAATTGAGAGGGTATGTAAGATAAAAGGATCTGAATGTGACATGGTAGAAAGGAACGTGGAACGTGACATGTCTTGCAGGGATATGGAACGTGACGTGACTGAAAGAACGTATCTAATCGATAATAGAAAATGGATAAGAAGTCCGGATGAACTTGTCTGTTTCCAAGTGGCCTCCCTCTCGAAACGGATCCTCTATGAGATCTTGACACATATGATAATCCTGATCTTGTGACCTTGATTTGATAATACGTAAAAGTTCCTGGTTATCAACGTAGATGGATCCCATGAATTTGATCGAGGGAATAAGAATTAACGTGCAAGGGTAACTGAAACGTTATCGTGCAAAACACTCTAACTTAACTGATAATTAGCAACAATGCGCGAGACATATAGAAACATAGTACGTGAAATTTTTTGAACGTGATACGTGAAAATTTTTGAACGTGATACGTGGAGATATGGTGAGTGTAGTATGGGTAACCTATCGTGATCCATGATACGTGTAACATATCGTGAACGTGATATGAGGAATGTGGAATGAACATGACATGTGAAACATATCGTGAACATGGAATACGGCGGCGGTATCGCCAAATGCTATTAGGTGAGACATGGAATGTGACGTGAAACGTCTATCTGAGGACAAAGAGTTATACTAGACTTGAGTCTGGTCTCTCAAGTTATTGCAAAAACTTCCCAGAACGAAGATGAATGTAAAATCGTAAGCTAAGATATGATCATGAACGTGAATAGTGTCATGAACGTGAGCGTGAAAGCAAATCGTGAAATTAGAACAAGGACGTGGATGTAAATAAGGATCACAAATGTGAACCTTTGTCTGACCCGATAGCTGACCGATTACCAAGTGATCGGATGAGCCTTGGTTGGAATGTGTCTGATCAATCTGTTGGTTCTGAAATCCATACGGATGTAAGGATTCTGCAGACTTGATCAAACTTGTTGGTAATAACCCAGATAGCATCTTGTTTCTTCTGAGTTTGCATTAATCTGGTAACCAAAATCCGTGGGGATCTTGTCCCATTTCTATTCACAATTCTGATGATGGAAAACATCCTAGTCAGTTGGTATTCTATCTTAGCCTGTTGGTATGTCAGGTACTTAAATATGAACGTAACTTTATCTTGCTTCGTAGAAACTTAATACGTAGAAATTTACGGAACTATAAGTCTCTGAAATTAGACTTCTCTTAGCGTAGGATTTTCTTGGAACACCCAACGTAGTGTAGGGTTCTCTCCTTTATGCATAAGCTGAGTCATGGTAATGTTAACCGTGAGAATACACGTGATTCAGCATGTCACTGTAATCAACCAAAATTTAGAATGGAAAATTTCAGGGTGAAATTTCTCTTGTCATAGAATTTGCAACATAGTGCAGATATGGTCTTCCTGTTCTTCCCTAGACTTAGAGAAAATTAAGTTATTCTCAATGAAGAAACTAATGAATTTGCTCATGAGTTCATGGAAACTCATTCTTATAATGCTGCTGGAGCATTGATGAGACTAATTCGAAATCATAAATCTAGCATGACCGAGTCGTGTACGAATAGCAGTAATGGGAATGTCCTGCTCTTTCACTCGTCACTGTTGGCAGCATGATCATGAATCCGATCTTGGAAAAATGCTTAACACCCTAAATGAATCCGATATTGTCAATGCGTGGAGGAGAATAACGGTTATGAATGGTGATTTGTTTAAATCGACGGTAGTCGACACATAATCTCATGTTACCGTCCTTCTCCTTGAAGGTTCTTCTGGAATGTATGGGGAGATTTTTGGAATACTCGTCTGGTTATGCGTAAAAGGAACTTCAGTGGTCGTGTCTTAACTGACAGCTAGAAAATTTTAGCAATCATGGCTAACAAAGCACGTGCTTGTAAAGCATAGATAAATTGTAAAGATTTTCCTGACGGAAAACCATGCTGAATGTATTTAGGAGCCTGAACATTACAGTACAAAATCATGAATCGCAGCAGGGTGTGCTGTTCGTCGTCTATAATTAGAATTAAATTCAACTCGTGTCTGTCCAAGGTAATGTGTTAGCAGCTTGTATCTCATCATTAGGCTAAAGGAAAACCTTCATATACATGGGAATACGAATGGTGTCCTTTATGGTCATGATTATATGAAATATAGTGCAAGATATCAGAGTGTCATCGAGCAATCGTGACAGATCTTACTGATACGCAGGTGATGATAAGGAAATTCTTGTGGCCTGATTAATACATGGCACCACATAATGGATATACCCTTTGGAGGGTACCCTGAAATTCTTAGGGATGTTCCAGAATTTGACGTGAGTCATGTGTCCTAACTCGTGTCTTGGGAATTTAAACATGAAATGCGTCTTGACTGGTGTCTTGACATGCGTCTTCTGAAAGCATACACGAGACATGTGTCTTGAGGTGTGAAACAAATAGAACTACAAGTATTAGGTTATTATGCCAAAATTGGCGGATCGGTTGGCCTACTGATCCTTTGTATTTCTGATCACGTCCGTGGCCGGAGCTTCGGTTGCGATTGCTAGGATAGTTACTGTCATAGTAGTGGTTACTATCGTCTTGTCTGTCAGTTCCATGACGGTCATTCTCATGACTGTGATTCATATAACTATTCAGTTGAGTGGCCGGCTGGTACCGGTTGCACTCATATGACTGAAACGACATCTGAATGACGTGTGACATGTAACTAAGAATTAGGGACAATGATTGATGAAAATCGTCTGATGGTGAAGCATCTTCTCGTCCAATTGCTTTGCTCTGACGCCTTTGTCTTCGTCTTGTAGGATCTCCAGGTTGTGAACAGCATTCGCATCTCGTAGCGTCTCCAAACATCAGCAGCATCATCCTTTAGTAACATCTCCAAGTTATGAGCGGCATCAACAATCTTGTAGAATATCAGCAAGTGAACATACGCCTGAGATGATTCAGAATCAACTAGCGAATACTCGTGAAGTATTTCCAGTGAAATACACATGGATTAAGGTACGTGTAATACACATGAAATACGGTACATGGAGCACACATGAAATGTACATGAAATGATCGGTATGGGGTCGATCATCTGTCATGATTTTAAAGGAACTATAATCGGTTAAACGGTTAGAAAAACCATCATGATAACCTGGCAATGCCAGTATATACCTCATTCTGGTTGCATAGAGAAACGTTAAAGTGTGGTTTCACAAAATTCAAGATGATTTGCCTGAAAGCATGATCAATGAAAACCAACCATGACTATCATGAAAGCAGGATTCAATGAAATCCAACAATGTCTTGCATGAAGGCATAAATAACCAAAGAGGCGTAAGACGTAATCAACATGAAGACGGAATTATCATGAAGAAACATGAAACAATTTAACATGAAGGAGTGTATAACATAATCATCATGAAACTGAAGTTAACCATGACAGTATGAAGACATACTTGACATAAAAACATAGTAACTTATGAGGGGACATGAAAAAAATTTATGCCAATAAATCATGAGGAAAATTTTATGCATGAAAAATAGTGCATGAATGCATGATGTAGTTTATAAAAACATTTATATGTGCGAGGGGACGCCTATGGGTCGGTCCTAAAATAAAAGACATGGCGAGGGGACGCCTATGGGTCGGTCCCAAAGTTAAAAGTTTCGATAAAAGCACTGCGACTAAATAGGGCCAGTCCTGTACCAACCATTAGTTAGTCATAATCCCTGCAACAATGACACATGAAACATAAATAAATGAAACTCATATGTCAAAACTTATCAAATTTTTTTTTATGTGACTAATTATGAACTACTGAGGTTCAGTCCACATAGTCACAGTTCACGAGGAACGTCATGCATGAAACAATGACACATAACTAAATATGAATGACGGTTGTCCATCCATATTAGTTAACAATATCGATGAAAAACATCAAGGTTAAAACCTCAAGGTGCTGAAAACATCATGGTTAAAACAACAATGTGCTGAAAACATCAATTCGTGGAATAACAAGCGTTGTCTTAGGAAGCTCCTGGTGACTACCCATTAGTCACAGGTCAAGTTTTAGAGCCTACAGGTCGAAGCCTCGGCTCTGATACCATAATTGTGACACCCCACTTTGATAAGTGGACCGTTACGCGTAATTATGGCGTGTCATCAAAGCATGCAAGGTAATATGTAGTAAAACATACATGATGTTGGAAATACGTTTTTCGTATAAAGAAAGTCTCGGTCACTTCAACAATATAGTTATAGGCTCGTAGTTATGTTTAAGTAATGTTTATGTTAAGCCCGACCCATGAGCATGTTCATGGGCCGGAGGCCCAAGTCCATTTAAGGACTTGGGTATATAAACCTCTTTCCACCATGGAAAGAGGTGTTGGTTGTTTCATTTCTCAAAGTAATACACATAGTTTCTTTCACTTCTCTCTCTAGTTTCTCTCTCTAGAAAAACATAAACCCTCTTGAAATACAAAGATTATCACGATTCTATAGTTGGTATCAAGAGCTATGGGATGAAATATAGGTTGATCTTTGTGTTGTTCATGCTTATTTAAGCATTTCGTGAGTTTTTGATTGTTTTTTACCAAAGCTTCAAAATTTTTTGTGTTTTTTTTAGTGTTCTTCAAGTCGTATACCTTCTTTATTGTTGTCTTAGTGATATTGGGTATCTTGGTTTCGGTTACAATATAATCGTTTGGATCAAAGTTAGGAATTTACTTGCTTCACTTTGCGAATTTCACATTTCCATTGCAACTGATTCCATCGGAAAAGTACAGGTAAGTACGGTTTGATCGCAATAACCAAGGGTTTTACTTTGCGATCACTGTATTCAGATACCTTATTCCAATGCTTATTGTGATCGCTCATTGCGATCGTGTATTGCGACGGTTTTAAGGATTATTGAGACGTTACTCTGTCCAAATCTTTTTAGCCATATTGCGATCGTGGATTCCGATAGTGTCACATTCCGATGCTTGAAGCATTCCGACAGATCTCATATTCAGACCATAGTCATTCCGATAGAAGGACATTTCGATAGAAGGACATTCCGATAGAAGGACATTCCGATAGAAAGACATTCTGATAGAATTTGCTTTTTGGGATAAAAAGTTGCATAACTTAGAGGATTTCTTTTATTGTGCATTAATTTGGTAATTTGGTAATTTTCAAAAACATACACAACAAAAAGATAACAAAATCTTCCATTCAACAATACAAAAACACATAACCTTATTTCATTGCTCGATCGTTTTTGATAATCTTTATTCAAGGGATCATAAAATGAATTCAAATTCATATATGCCAACAATGACTTCGCTTACCGATATCTCAATCATCTCGGGTACCAAAACTCGCCCACCGTTGCTCATCAAAGATTTATTTGAAGCATGGCAAGGTCGCATGAAAACCTACATCATGGGCAAACCCAATGGTAGACTTATGCTTCAATCTATTGAACAAGGTCCACTATATTGGGGAGAAGTTACTGTCAACAATGTGACACGGACAAGGTTGTATCATGAGTTACCAGATGCTAACAAACTCATTGCCGATGCTGATGAAAGGGCCGTTCAGACAATACTTCAAGCCCTTCCACCCGATATCTTTAGAATGGTAAGTGAACACACAGTGGCAAAGGATCTTTGGGATCGATTAGCTGTTTTGTTACAAGGGACCTCTCTAACTAAGCAAGAACGAGAGTGTCAATTGTATGACTTGTTTGATAGGTTTACATACATTCCAGGGGAGACTCTTCACGATTACTACTGGCATTTCACTACTTTGATGAATGATATGAACGTGTATAATCTCAGGATTGCTCAGTTTCAACTAAACACAAAGTTCTTGAACACGTTACCCCAAGAATGGAGTCAATATGTCACCGATGTTAAGATGATTCGAGATTTGCACAAGTCAAATTTAGATCAACTCTATGCTTTCTTGCAACAACACGAGAAGCCTGTGATCCAAAAACGAATCTCTCAGGGATCTTATCAAGAACCATTGGCATTAATGGCAAACCATCCAACATTGTCATATCACAACTCTTCGTTTGCTTTGGGACACCAATCTTCCTATCAACCATTGTATCAAACACCAAGCTTCCCACAATATTCGATCTTGCCACAACCGCCTACATCTTATCACCAACAATACAAGCAACCAGCAACATCATCACAATGAGACTCACATCAGTTACCTTATGTTGCACAACAATATTCACCTTATCAACCTCCAACAAACCCTGCCATTACCTATCAACAACTTGAGGCTCCTCAACCCCATTTCTCACAACATGTTAGTGTTCCCTCAAAGTAGGTTGTAGCTCAATCAGCACCAACATTCTATTGTGATGATGAGATCCCTGTCCCTGAGTTTAGACAAGGGGATAGTCTTACTGATATACTTGCTCAAATGTCTGCTTATCTCACTCAAACTTTGAACAAACGAGGTTACAAAGGACCAGCTCCAACAAACAATCAGTTAAGGAACTCTTCCAACTCTCGACAACAAGCTAGAATTCAAGATGGCAGAGTAATGGTGCAACCACTTCAGGGGAGACCAAGCTCATCTACTTCTGGTGCACGCCCATCTAACACTGCTGCTACACGGGGTAATAATACTGGCAAAATGAAGATGGTACTGCAAAGGGGAAGGGCACATGGCTCGAGAGTGTAAGCAGCCCAAGAGGAAAAGGGATATCACATGGTTTTAGGAGAAGATCTACTTGGTGAATGCTCAAGCCCAAGGACGTGAGCTCGATGAAGAAGAGTTAGCATTTCTCGCAGATCCGGGAGTAGCGGACACTGACGGTCTCACAGCAGCCATCACAAACAATACCGCATATCAATGTGATGATCTGGATGCATACGACTCTGACTGTGATGATTTAAATACCGCCAAGGCATATCTCATGGCAAATCTTTCACTTTATGGAGCTGATATAATTTCTGAGGTACCAAATACTGCCACGGATACTAGTATTGTACCTTATCAAGTTGAGCAAGTGTCTGAGTATCCGGAACATCCTCCGGTGGTTAGTAACTCAAACGAGGAGACAAAAAATGATAGCAATATCAATGCAAGTCCCCAGACTTAGAGTGAAACACAACCGAGAGCTATTACGACTACAAATTCGTTTGCTCAATCCGATTTGGTTATGGTGTCGACATCTATGCTTAGCCAAATGAATAATGCGGTCCTTGAAACCCCTCAGTGATAATCAGACTTTATCTGCCGAGCTTGCTTTGCATAAGAAAAAGGTTAAAACCTTGGAATTAACTCCAGTGTCCACTACCTTAACCAATCCTGAATTTGATAGGTTTAGGAAAGTCCAAATGGATAATCTGCTAGAAATTGAGAGTTTAAGAGCAAATCTTTCGAAAGAACTTAAAGAAAAAGAGTCAGTCGTTAATAATTTTCAAAAACTACAAACGGATTTCGAAATTCTCGAGTCTAAAAGGGTTGAAACGGAAATTAAGGCGTCTGAGAAAGTTAAAAAGACTAAAAAATTTTCTTTTAAAACAATACTGTGCTTCACATTTAGTACACTTGTTTCATTCTTCTTTTCAAGAGTTCAATTTATCGCGTCTATTAGACCTACCACCTAACCCGGGGTATGCAAAGCAAGCATTTAACCACAACCCACGACTTTATGATGCAACCAAGTTAGGATTGGTCTTAGATCCGATTGTGTTTTTAAATGAATATGAAAGCATGTCACTACATGAAGAGAATCGTTCAAAAGTAATATTTACATATCCTGAGTATGATTATGCACAAATGAATGCAACATATGCAAAAATAGATCTTAGAACTCGCTTTAATATGCAAAAGGAATTTATCCATACACCAGCTTACATGCCTACTAGAGAAAGCCTTAGTATACTTCCTACACTTGTTAATTCAGAAGAACCTAAGGAAATTCCTAAGAATCTTCCACCGGTAAGTACGGTATTGCTAAGCTTGGAAGAGATTGAGCGATACCTAACCGAGTTTGACAAGGTCATCCTGGAATGTACGACTTCAACGGCTTAAACCGCTGGAGAATGGGCTTTCGAACACATGAAAATGGTGTTTGAGAAAGAGATCGCTCCGTTTGTTAACAATATTAAAAATGGAGTTTATTATCTAGCGGGAAATCTAAGTTTCGAAATGGGTGAAGTTCGAAAAGTTTTCTATGAAATGGATGATGCTTATGAACAACATGTAATTGAGAAAGAAAAGATTTTATCCGAATATGACCGATTCTTAGAACATATAGTGTCTCTCGAAGTGATGCAAGTTGTTACTATTGAATATGCTCATTAGATTTCATCTACTGTGAATAAATGTGATGATGTGCATGATATATCTGTGAATATTGTTGAACATGTGAATAATGTAGATAATCATTCTTGTCATGAATCTAACGCTAAATTTTTAAGGCTTCAAGATTCTTATAACTCACTTTCAAAACGTTTTGATGAGCTTTAACAACATTGCATTTCTCTTGAAATTGAAAATCAATCTAAAAATGAAACTCTTTAAAAAAAATGATTGTGAAAACTCCGTTGAGACAAGTGACAAGATGATTCAGGTGGTTCATGCATTAGAGGAAGAAATTATGAGACTTAAGAGAGAATCCGTAGAAGAGAAATTGGAACTAGAGGCTGCAAAGATTAAAAATCATGCCCTAGAAGATAGAATTAATTCTATGCTAGGGGAGTTTGATAAAGTAAAGCAGGGTTTTTTCACAAATTTATGGTTCATTAGAAGATCGCTTCGCTTTTAATGCGGCAGAGCAAAAGTCACTCGTTGACCAAGTGAATCGTAAGTGCGAGGAAATCTCTGACTTAAATATTTAACTCATAGACAAAAACATGGTTTTGGCTGAATTAAAGGATACACTTCAACTCAAAGGACAAGAAGTTGTTGATAATCCAACCACAATCTCTGCCTCGACCTCTAGTGCTCCCAAACCCAACCCACGTGTGCTATATCGGGACCCAAAATTTAAGAATAGTCCAACTAAGTTTGCCACATACATGAAAAATGCCTTAGAACATGCAGATCTAGCTAGAGGGATCGTTGATGACATGCGTGAACTAGATCCCACAAGTCATCTTCTATATGAGCTTTTATTATATGTGGATCGCGTTCAGGATTGTTTAGCAAACTTAGAGTACATAGGTCAACCGATATCTGTACCCCGAAACAACAAACCCCCACCATTGCCATTACTCCAATCAATAAGAATACAGGATCCAAGCCTATATTAAACACACCCATCAAGGCTAAATCAAAATCTGTCACTAATGTTCCCATGGCTTCTACAGGAGTAATTATGACTACTAAGGCTAAAGGATCTCAAGACAAGAAAGATAGGATCAAGCCTTCCACTAGTAGGACTGCCAAGAAGAAAGTAGAAGTGGGGAATACAAAGCTCTTACCGATCTAGGAGCTAGTATTAACGTAATGCCCTTGTCCATTTGGAAAACTCTTGACTATTTACGACTTATACCCACTCGAATGATCATTGAGCTTGCTAATGGAACCACCACTCGACCGGTTGGTATAGCGGAAAATGTCATTGTTAAAGTGGGGGAGTTCGTTTACCTAGCCGATTTTGCTATCATTGATTATGAGCCGAATCCTCGTGCGCCTATAATTTTAGGACGACCATTTTTGTGTACGGCCGGTGTTTTAGTTGATATGAAAGAAGGGGAGCTTAAATTGTTTCATGGGGATAAACATATGATTTTCAAACCGGAAAAAATTTCAAGATTGGTTCCTAAGAAATTGGAAAGTGAAAAACCTAATTTTGTTGAATCATGTTGTAATGTTACCTCATCTATACTCACTCCATACGAGGATGATAAAATTGAAAAACAAATTGACGATTACTTGAGTGAGCCATTTGATGCTAGTGATTTTGATAATGAGAATTTTGATCCCGAGAGTGACATTGCTTTAATTGAACAATCTTTGAAAATGGACTCATTTTCACTCTTTTCTAAGGATCATGTTGATGTTCCTAAGGCACAATCTTCAATTGAAGAGCCTTTGATTCCTAGCTTCACACCGAGTGAGGTTAGTGACTATTCGTTGGATAAGTTCATCGATGAACTTTTTGCTATCCTTGATCCACTTCCACGGGGAAGTGAAGACGTTTCCGATCTCGAGATCGAACGTGATTCTCGTGTTTTACCTACCATTCTCGAGGAATTCGCCAATGAATTGCCTTCAAATGAGAATGATGATCTAATATCCGAGTGTGACACACTCGATACTTTGTCGGAAATTTCTTGTGATGACAAGGATGACGACACTTTTGTGACTTACTCAAATCCTCTATTTGAAGCTTCATTGAACAATAATCCATTGTTTCAAGAGGATTTTGAGAACATCATACCTCCTACATCTCACAACCTTTGTGATGATGATCTTCTTATGAAGGAGGTTGATGAGGTTTGTGATGATGATCACACCTTTTGTGATGAGTATGTCGACTCGGATGGAGAAATTTACATTATTCCCAATCTCCCTCCCACTCGCGTTAATCTTAATGTGCGGGTTTTTCATGTGTCTCATATTGAGTACCATGACCCCTTTGTTCACGTTCTTAAGAGTGAAAAAGTCGACAAAGTCATGCAAGTTGAAACCACTATGGTTGAGACTTTTGTTCCACCATTACCATGTGCTTCATATGACTTAGGATTAGCATGGGGGGACGACACCTTGTTGTCTATTCCTTTCTCCACCGAGGATGAGGTGTTCGATCCCGGAATCATTGATTTAGGGAAATCTCGGACTTTCACCGATGTAATAATTGAAAGATTATTCGATCATCTTGGTGCGAGTTTACCTCGTGGAGCATGCTTAATCCATACTATTGTTTGTGACTACCATCTCTTGTTAGAGATTTGTGTTGGAGTCTTGTCTTTTCGTTTGTCATCCGACAACGAGGATGTAATCTTTGACCCCGGCATCGTGCTTTATGTTGGATTTTATCTTAATATGCCGGTTTGCACCATCTTTCCCTAAGGACCAATGAATGCGGGGATCGAGTCGAGCTCATGACTCGGTTAACAAAAACGAGTTCTGTAAAACCCGCATGCTTTTACCATGAATAGTGCCATGAATAGTGCCCTTAAGATCGTACGTTCTAGATTAAAACTTACCTCATGTAGTATTGATCACATTCATGTGCTAATAATCAAGCAAGTGCATACGTGTATGTCATGACAAGTATCGATTACGTACGACCCCATGATAAACAGTTAATAATATATCACGTGAACATAATTAAATCATGAACACCATTTAAAATACTAACTAAAATAATTACGTAAATACTTATAATATATTTACGAGCGTTAAGTTTACGATAAACGACACGTTAAAAGAAACAGAAACACGTTAAACACGAGCACGTTTAACCACGAACGAACACGAAACATCGGGACACGAGAAAGGTACGGGTACCCCATGTGGGGCCCCCATACCCACGGCACACATGCATGAAATGGGCTTAGCCCATGGACTTTACAAGTTAAGGGGGGTAAAGTGTTAAACTTGTTTTCACTTTCATTTTACAAGAAATAAACTAAAAACCCTAAAAAGAGTTTTCTCCTCTCCTTTTCCTTCTCTTGGTGCCGCCACCTTCACACCACCATAAGGGGGTGTTTGATTGATTTTGATCTTAAAAACAAGTGTTAGAATACGTGTTTGTTCATCCTTTTTCCAAGCTACATAGTGGTATACCTTTCTAACCCTTCTTTTTAATTCTTTTTAATTCTTTTGATCTTTGATTATTTTCATGAACATGTTATTATTTTTCTTATGAAAACAAGATAATTAATCATTGATCTAACATGTTTTGGTATTAAATAAAATCAAGGAATGATTTAAAGGGGTGTTTGTTTCTAGCCGCCTAGCAAAACAAACCCGAGGGGGGTTTGGTTTGCTATTGCCGCCACCACCAAGACCACAAATGGTCTTGGTTGGCTCATGTGGGACCCACGGCAGCAAGGGGACACGTGTGCCCCGGGTTTGGCCCGGGGTACGGTGTCGAATTCATACCCGATTCACGGTTCGTTGGTTAAAATCATGATCTATGTTACATGTAATTTTTATGAATCATGAACTTAAGATATAATTAATTAATAACATGAAATATTAATTAAATCATGACTTAGGTTATTTTAATTATTAGTTTATCATGACATTAAATTAACCTAAGTATTTTATGTTATAAGTTATAATTAATTAATTATTAAAACATGCCTATAATTAATTAATTTAGACATGACTTAGGTTATATTATTATTAATAATAATACACATCTTAACCTAAGTATTTCATTTCATTTTAATTAATACATGTTACACTTTAATTAAAATGCTTAACCTATAGTTTAATTAAAATACATGAAATAATAATTAAACTATACACTATATCATATGACTTAAGTAGTAAGCTTATGACACTTAGACTTATATGTTAGCTTATGAATTCAGCTTAATTCTAATTATGGAAACTTCTATTTATAGAAACTTAATTAAATAAGGCAACTAATCTAATTATGGAAACCTTCTATATATGGAAATCAATCTATTTCAGGCAGCTAATCTAATTATGGAAACCTTCTATATATGGAAACTTATTTAATTAAGGCAGCTGATCTATTTTTGGAAACTTTCTATTTTTAGAAACTAATCTATTTTAGGCAGTAAATTCTATTTTTGGAAACTTTCTATTTTTTGGAAACTTTCTATTTTTGGAAACTTTCTATTTTTGGTAACTTTCTATTTTTGGAAACTTTCTATTTTTGGAAACTTTCTATTTTTGGAAACTTTCTATTTTTGGAAACTTTCTATTTTTGGAAACCTGCTATTTTTGGAAAGTTACTTATTATTATACAGTAAGTATATTAATACATGAAACACCAATAATACTTAATCAGATAAACCAGAAATACAAGATAAACACAGTTTAAGGCTTTAAACAGTGAACCATGACCTAAAACATACCAAATCAGCTATAACAAGACACAGAACCCAGTACGTAATCAGTGAATCGATACTTATACACGTGTGTATTCATGTAGCGTTAGTGATCCAGAAGTAGGAGTCTTTCTTCCGTTCATTTCACTGGACTTGAGGTACGGATTCCCGTCCTTTCAGCATGGACATTTCCTTCCTTATTAGGATTTCCCCGTATGCAGCCAACTGTTTTCCCCAGCATTTGTTTTATTGTTTTGAACTGCTTATGTTAATTTAGCATAAACTATAGCCATATACAAGCATGACCAGTTTCACCTAGTTATGGAGGTACCATAACCATAGCATTGGAGGCACCGATGTTATGACTTCCCCACGGCGGAGTGATTGCTCGTGGCGTCCCTTTTCAGTTTGGCCATATTATTATATCAGTCGGGGCGTATGGGTGCATCCTAGTTACATGTTTTATTCAGTTTATCATGGTGAATGTGGTGTGTGCCTTGCACCCTTCACAAGGAGCTGATCCCTCCTACCCAAATCAGTATATTGATTAGAGGCATCCCCTCTAATCAGCATGATGAGGTCACCCCTCCAAGTATTCATGCACGTGACCTTTTCATGACCTATATGGGCTATGGTATATATATGTTAAAACAGTTTTCACAGGTTAAACATAAGGCTTTTCAAACTATAAAACCAGTTTTCATGATACTTAACCAGTTTACTCAGTACTTAGTCTTCCGCTGTTATATGTTACATGCTTATCCTATATCATGCTTTATTGTACATCCGTGTACTGAGCGTCTTGCTCAGCCGTTTTCCTTTTCATGTTCCCAAAACGGCAGGTACTCAGGGACGCTCGTAGATCTCAAACGTAGGTGCATATGGATTGGAAGCTTTACTGTCTTTCTTTACTTTATGCATTTCCTTTACTTTGATACAGTTGCTTTGGACATTGTTTCGTCCTTCCTTTTACAGTATTTATGTTTGTGTGTGATGAGCTTTACTTTGGGATACCGATGTTTGATTCCGGTATTTCCTTTTATGGTTGAATAATGCTTAGACATTTGTCCTTGTATGCTTTGATGACACGCCATGATATGCGTAATATTCCATTTCTAAAATGGGGTGTTACAATTATGGTATCAGAGCCAAGGCTTCGACCTGTAGGCTCTCAAATATGACCTGTGATTAGTGGGTAGTCACTACGGTCTTCCTAGAACTGACAGTTGTTTTCATGCATTCATCATTTTTAAGCATACATATACATGTCATTGTTACAGGGTTTTTGACTAAGTAATGGTTGGTACAGGACTGGCCCTATTTAGTCGCATGTGTTTTATCGAAACTTTTAGATTTGGGACCGACCCATAGGCGTCCCCTCGATATGTCTTTTATTTTGAGTGAACTGACCGAAGGCGTTCACTCTCGAGCATCAAAAGTTTTCATAAAACTGCATCATGCATTCATACAAAGATTTTCTTGCATAAAATTTTTCTCGTGAAATTTTGGCATAAAATTTTTCTTTTATATATTTTATGTTTGAACTGTTAATCATATGTTTTATGTTATACTGTCAGATGGTTCTCACACGCGAGCAAGAGCAGCTCAATGCTGCGATTCAGGCTGCCATGCAAGCCCTACTTCCTCAACTGAGGAATGACATTCGTGCTGAAGTCCAAGCTGGGAATAATCAGCAGCCGCAGAATCAGGCACCTCCTCCTCCTCCTCCACCAGTGACTCTAGCGGTATGGTTGGAACGGTTTAACAAGCTCCGTCCTAGAGCTTTTGAAAAGACTGATAGCCCCAGCGATGCTGAAAGCTGGCTGACTCACATTGAGAAAATCTTCAATGCTATGGGATGTGACCCCGCCTTCAAGGCAAGATTGGCGTGCTACAGGTTTGAAGGCGGTGTACTCAACTGGTGGCTAGCTTTGACACAGTCAGAAGGAGGTGATGAATGGGTCGCTGGTTTGACATGGGCCCAATTCAAGGAGAGAGTGATGGAACAGTTCTTTCCTAAAGCAGAGCAGGACAAACTCAAGCGTGAATACCACGGGATACGTCAGAGACAGGGCGAGAATAGCAACGAATTCATGCAGCGCTTTCTTCGCCTTGCTGGTTTTCTAGGAGCAGCGGCTGGTACTCCTGAGGAGCAGGCACACCATTTTAGGTGGGCACTTCGCACCTCGGTTGCGAACAATCTAGTATGTGCTACGTTCAATACGGTAGCACAAGTGGCTGACGCAGCAAGAAAGCTTGAGATGTTGCAGGAACGTGATGAGTTCGGGGAAGCAGAAAGACCTGACAAGAGGTAAAACATTTCATGTTCTAGCGTTAACCAGACCGCATCCTATCGTTATATGTTCTATAATCATCTCTTAAACTGTATCTTCCAGGCAGAAAACTGGGGACCGGTCTCAGCCGGCTACTCAGCAGCAGCCCAATCAGCCCAAAGGAAACGGTCACTCTAACGACCGTTCTGTTGTGGAAAGGCGCAGCGGTAATGACAATTACCGTAACAATGCGGGACAGTCCAACAACAGCAGGTCCTACTATTTACGCATCTTCTTATGATTTCATGTTATATCTCTCATGCTGGCACTATGTTAATCTCTACCAGGAACCACGGTAACGGAAGGGACCAGAACCACAGGGGTTCTCAGCCCAACCGTTCAGCTAACACTGGTAAGCATCTTACGACGTTTACGTCCTATACTCGTGCATATACCTTATTCTTAACACGTTCTGTCATCAGCAGGCCCTCAGCAAGCAAGGACTCCTGCTGGAGGATTCACTCATCCTCTTTGCAGCACCTGCCATCGCAGACACCCTGGCCCATGTCGTCGTGACTCCGACGCGTGCTACAAGTGCGGCCTCCCTGGCCATCGTATGAGAGATTGCCGTAAGGGTGAAATGGAGGGTACTTCGGGTCATGCTGATACTAAACCGCCTCCTACCACTGGGCGTGTCTACACGACATCGCGTGATCAGGCAAACAAATCTACAGGTACCATTACTGGAATTTTGTATATGTACGGCCAGGCTGCATGTGTTCTTTTCGACACGGGTGCCACTCATTCAGTTGTTTCCACTACTTATGCTAAGAACATCAGGACACTTCCCTTGCCATTAGAAACTAAGCTTACCATTTCCACGCCTCTGAGGGACTCTGTATTAATAACTCATGTATACAAGAGTCTTCCTCTAGAGTTTGACGATAAAGTTCGTGCAGTAGATGCACTTCCCCTAGACATGATTGAGTTTGATATGATTCTCGGCATGGATTGGCTATCCAAGCACCATGCTACCATAGACTGCCACTCATATAGAGTGATCTTCGGTGACATTAATGCACCAGAGTACATCCATAACGGGTTCATACCCGGACGGTCTGTACAAATCATATCTACCTTGCAAGCACGTGCATTACTGTCACATGGCTGCGAAGGTTATCTCGCTACGGTTCATGACATGGATGCTGAATCCCCATCGATTCAGGATCAACCAGTAGTTTCAGAATTTCAAGACGTTTTCCCAGATGAACTTCCAGGCATACCACCTGCAAGAGAAGTGGAGTTCAACATCGACCTTGTTCCAGGAGCTGAGCCAATCTCTAAGGCTCCGTATCGTATGGCTCCCATAGAGCTAAAAGAACTGAAGGACCAATTGCAAGAACTTCTTGAACGAGGGTTCATTAGACCGAGCGCATCTCCATGGGGCGCACCGGTCTTGTTCGTTAAGAAGAAGGACGGCAGCATGCGACTTTGCATTGACTACCGTGAACTTAATAAGATTACCATCCGCAACAGATATCCACTGCCACGTATAGACGATCTGTTTGACCAACTTCAAGGAGCCAAACACTTCTCAAAGATCGATCTAAGGTCAGGCTACCATCAGCTAAGGGTTAAAGAGCAGGATATTGCCAAGACTGCTTTTCGTACCCGCTATGGCCATTATGAGTTTGTAGTCATGCCATTCGGCCTGACTAACGCTCCAGCAGTATTCATGGATCTGATGAACAGAATCTTCCATGAATTCCTTGATAAATTTGTCATTGTATTCATCGATGACATCTTGATATTCTCAAAGTCCACGGAGGAACACGAAGATCATCTCCGTACTGTACTACAGATTCTTCGTCAGAAGCAGCTGTATGCGAAATTCTCCAAGTGTGAGTTCTGGTTAAACAAGGTGGCATTCTTAGGTCACATTGTATCAGCAGAAGGGATCACTATGGACCCAGCGAAGGTTGAGGCTATCACTAAATGGCCAAGACCAACATCAACGACAGAAGTCCGCAGTTTCTTAGGCTTAGCTGGATATTATCGAAGATTCGTGGAGAACTTTTCTCGGCTGGCATTGCCTCTCACCAAACTGATGCGAAAAGGAGAGAAATTCGTCTGGACGGAAGATCGAGAGAAGAGCTTCGAAGACCTAAAGCAGAAGTTAGTATCTGCACCTATTCTTACTCTCCCATCTGGTACAGGTGGATTTCAGATCTATAGCGATGCATCGGGGAAGGGACTGGGCTGTGTTCTCATGCAACATGGGAAAGTGATCGCGTATGCTTCACGGCAGCTTAAGCCCTATGAAGAAAACTACCCTACGCATGACCTGGAACTTGCTGCAGTGGTGTTCGCATTAAAGATATGGAGGCATTACTTATACGGAGAATCATGCGACATTTTCACGGATCACAAGAGTTTGAAGTATATCTTCACACAGCGAGAATTGAACATGAGACAAAGGAGATGGTTGGAACTATTGAAGGATTATGATATTAATCTACAGTATCATCCCGGGAAAGCTAATGTAGTAGCAGATGCACTCAGCAGAAAGTCCGGAGTGATAAATGACATTGAGATCAAGGAACAAAACATAAGAGACTTGGAGCGGCTTGACATTGAAATCATGGTACGTGGGCAGCACGGATACTGGGCGAATCTTACAGTAGAACCTGAGTTACTGACTAGGATTAAGGAAGCGCAGAAGGATGATGGAGAGATTTGGGCGATAATTCAGAATTTGGAAAAGCAGACAGAATTCAGAATGGACGCAGACGGTATCATTTGGCAGGGCACGAGACTTTGTGTTCCTGACAACCAAGAACTCCGGGAAGCATTGTTAGCTGAAGCTCACAGCTCCCCATTTTCTATACATCCTGGGTCGACAAAAATGTACCATGACATCAGACAGCACTTTTGGTGGAGTGGTATGAAACAGGATGTAGCCACGTATGTCTCCAAATGTCTTACCTGTCAGCAGGTTAAGATTGAACATCAGCGATCTAGCGGTCTCCTTCAACCGTTGGATATTCCAGAGTGGAAGTGGGACAAAATCACCATGGATTTTGTTACCGGTCTTCCGCCTACCAAGAAGAAGCACGATGCTATTTGGGTCATCGTTGATCGACTCACCAAATCAGCTCATTTCTTACCGATACGCAAGGAAGATCCGGTAAGTAAACTCGCAGATACGTACAGAAGGGAGATCATGAGACTCCACGGCACTCCCTCCAGCATCATCTCAGACAGAGATCCTCGTTTCACGTCGCGATTCTGGAAAGGTCTGCAAAAAGCTTGGGGTACACAACTTAAGCTGAGCACAGCCTTTCATCCTCAAACGGACGGACAATCGGAGCGAACAATTCAGACATTGGAAGATATGTTAAGGTCGTGTGCGTTGGAATGGACAGGTGATTGGGACGATTACATCTGTTTAGTCGAGTTTGCATACAACAACAGCTGGCACGCAAGTATCAAATGTGCTCCTTTCGAAATGTTGTATGGCAGAAAGTGTCGCGCTCCAACTTGCTGGGATCAAGTGGGAGAGCGAACACTTGAAGGACCAGAGATTATAGAAATGACCAACCAGAAGATTGAGGTAGCTAAACAGAAACTGCAGGAAGCGCGTTCACGCCAGAAGAGTTACGCCGATAAGCATCGTAGGGACATACATTTTAATGTGGGAGATCACGTCTTCCTCAAGGTTTCGCCGGCACGTGGTGTTAAACGCTTCGGGATCAAAGGAAAACTCAGTCCTCGGTTCATCGGACCATTTGACATCGTTGAACGAATCGGCGAAGTATCTTACCGATTGGCGTTACCTCCTCAGCTTTCGCACGTGCATAACGTGTTCCATGTGTCCTTACTCAGAGGGTACAATTATCATCCCCTTCACATGGTTCAGTATCCACTGGAACAGATACGTGAAGATCTCACGTTTATAGAAGAACCCGAACGAGTACTCGACAGGCAAGAACGAGTCATGAGAAGGAAGACGATTCCTTTCGTCAAAATCCTTTGGAGGGACCATACCGAGCGGGAAGCCACTTGGGAAACAGAGGAGTCTATCCGGGCTTCTTACCCTCACTTCATATTTTGAGTTCGGGTATGTCACTTCTATTCAGCTTACTTTATCTATAATTCGGGGACGAATTATTCTTTTTAGGGGGGAAGAATTGTAAAACCCGCATGCTTTTACCATGAATAGTGCCATGAATAGTGCCCTTAAGATCGTACGTTCTAGATTAAAACTTACCTCATGTAGTATTGATCACATTCATGTGCTAATAATCAAGCAAGTGCATACGTGTATGTCATGACAAGTATCGATTACGTACGACCCCATGATAAACAGTTAATAATATATCACGTGAACATAATTAAATCATGAACACCATTTAAAATACTAACTAAAATAATTACGTAAATACTTATAATATATTTACGAGCGTTAAGTTTACGATAAACGACACGTTAAAAGAAACAGAAACTCGTTAAACACGAGCACGTTTAACCACGAACGAACACGAAACATCGGGACACGAGAAAGGTACGGGTACCCCATATGGGGCCCCCATACCCACGGCACACATGCATGAAATGGGCTTAGCCCATGGACTTTAAAAGTTAAGGGGGGTAAAGTGTTAAACTTGTTTTCACTTTCATTTTACAAGAAATAAACTAAAAACCCTAAAAAGAGTTTTCTCCTCTCCTTTTCCTTCTCTTGGTGCCGCCACCTTCACACCACCATAAGGGGGTGTTTGATTGATTTTGATCTTAAAAACAAGTGTTAGAATACGTGTTTGTTCATCCTTTTTCCAAGCTACATAGTGGTATACCTTTCTAACCCTTCTTTTTAATTCTTTTTAATTCTTTTGATCTTTGATTATTTTCATGAACATGTTATTATTTTTCTTATGAAAACAAGATAATTAATCATTGATCTAACATGTTTTGGTATTAAATAAAATCAAGGAATGATTTAAAGGGGTGTTTGTTTCTAGCCGCCTAGCAAAACAAACCCGAGGGGGGTTTGGTTTGCTATTGCCGCCACCACCAAGACCACAAATGGTCTTGGTTGGCTCATGTGGGACCCACGGCAGCAAGGGGACACGTGTGCCCCGGGTTTGGCCCGGGGTACGGTGTCGAATTCATACCCGATTCACGGTTCGTTGGTTAAAATCATGATCTATGTTACATGTAATTTTTATGAATCATGAACTTAAGATATAATTAATTAATAACATAAAATATTAATTAAATCATGACTTAGGTTATTTTAATTATTAGTTTATCATGACATTAAATTAACCTAAGTATTTTATGTTATAAGTTATAATTAATTAATTATTAAAACATGCCTATAATTAATTAATTTAGACATGACTTAGGTTATATTATTATTAATAATAATACACATCTTAACCTAAGTATTTCATTTCATTTTAATTAATACATGTTACACTTTAATTAAAATGCTTAACCTATAGTTTAATTAAAATACATGAAATAATAATTAAACTATACACTATATCATATGACTTAAGTAGTAAGCATATGACACTTAGACTTATATGTTAGCTTATGAATTCAGCTTAATTCTAATTATGGAAACTTCTATTTATAGAAACTTAATTAAATAAGGCAACTAATCTAATTATGGAAACCTTCTATATATGGAAATCAATCTATTTCAGGCAGCTAATCTAATTATGGAAACCTTCTATATATGGAAACTTATTTAATTAAGGCAGCTGATCTATTTTTGGAAACTTTCTATTTTTAGAAACTAATCTATTTTAGGCAGTAAATTCTATTTTTGGAAACTTTCTATTTTTTGGAAACTTTCTATTTTTGGTAACTTTCTATTTTTGGAAACTTTCTATTTTTGGAAACTTTCTATTTTTGGAAACTTTCTATTTTTGGAAACTTTCTATTTTTGGAAACCTGCTATTTTTGGAAAGTTACTTATTATTATACAGTAAGTATATTAATACATGAAACACCAATAATACTTAATCAGATAAACCAGAAATACAAGATAAACACAGTTTAAGGCTTTAAACAGTGAACCATGACCTAAAACATACCAAATCAGCTATAACAAGACACAGAACCCAGTACGTAATCAGTGAATCGATACTTATACACGTGTGTATTCATGTAGCGTTAGTGATCCAGAAGTAGGAGTCTTTCTTCCGTTCATTTCACTGGACTTGAGGTACGGATTCCCGTCCTTTCAGCATGGACATTTCCTTCCTTATTAGGATTTCCCCGTATGCAGCCAACTGTTTTCCCCAGCATTTGTTTTATTGTTTTGAACTGCTTATGTTAATTTAGCATAAACTATAGCCATATACAAGCATGACCAGTTTCACCTAGTTATGGAGGTACCATAACCATAGCATTGGAGGCACCGATGTTATGACTTCCCCACGGCGGAGTGATTGCTCGTGGCGTCCCTTTTCAGTTTGGCCATATTATTATATCAGTCGGGGCGTATGGGTGCATCCTAGTTACATGTTTTATTCAGTTTATCATGGTGAATGTGGTGTGTGCCTTGCACCCTTCACAAGGAGCTGATCCCTCCTACCCAAATCAGTATATTGATTAGAGGCATCCCCTCTAATCAGCATGATGAGGTCACCCCTCCAAGTATTCATGCACGTGACCTTTTCATGACCTATATGGGCTATGGTATATATATGTTAAAACAGTTTTCACAGGTTAAACATAAGGCTTTTCAAACTATAAAACCAGTTTTCATGATACTTAACCAGTTTACTCAGTACTTAGTCTTCCGCAGTTATATGTTACATGCTTATCCTATATCATGCTTTATTGTACATCCGTGTACTGAGCGTCTTGCTCAGCCGTTTTCCTTTTCATGTTCCCAAAACGGCAGGTACTCAGGGACGCTTGTAGATCTCAAACGTAGGTGCATATGGATTGGAAGCTTTACTGTCTTTCTTTACTTTATGCATTTCCTTTACTTTGATACAGTTGCTTTGGACATTGTTTCGTCCTTCCTTTTACAGTATTTATGTTTGTGTGTGATGAGCTTTACTTTGGGATACCGATGTTTGATTCCGGTATTTCCTTTTATGGTTGAATAATGCTTAGACATTTGTCCTTGTATGCTTTGATGACACGCCATGATATGCGTAATATTCCATTTCCAAAATGGGGTGTTACAAGTTCATTCTATCTTCTTTCTATTTTCTAACATCTAATAAGGCTTGATCTTTCAAGCTCGTGCTCGTGTTTTGTTGTGTTGTGATCTTAGGTATGACCCTAATCATTGAAGACTCTCGTGTTCGGTTTTTGCCGGTCCACTTGATCTTCCATTCTTTGAATGCCAAAAGGGGCACACTTTCTACCCCTTGATTTTTATCGACTAACGTTTTTCTTGAGGCATAATTAATAAACGGCTTATAGATTTGCGTGCTCTTTCCATGCTAGGAATTTGCATTAGACTCTTCGTATTTTAGCAAGGGGGTGTTACTCTTGAGCTAAGAAACATTGAGGACAATGTTTGGTTTTAGCATGGGGGAGTCAATCGATATAATCGCTTGCAATTGCTTTTGTCGTGTCCAAACGTAGTGTTTTTCTCATTTTTCAATAAAATTTTAAATTTTTGTGTTATTTTTAAGTTTTAAATAATAAAATAAGTGTTTTTGACACGAATGTAGGCTTTCAATAAGAATAGTTTTTGACTCGACTCGGTTTTTAACCTTAGCTTTTCCTTAACGTATTTGAATTAAGTTTTGCTAGGCTATTATATAGGGAGCTTTAAAACGCGAAGGTCTTAATTCATATGAGTTAAGGACAAGAACTTTTCGCAAGCTCCTATAATTGATCCTAGAAAGTCGTTTATCAAGGGAACTTTAAAACGCAAATTCTAAAACTTGCAAAAGTATAAGAAGATGCAAGATCCTATAGATGACTTGAAAACCCAAAACTTTGATTTGATAGGCTAAGTATCCATTGATTTCATTCTTGGAATTTTACAATATGGAGAACAAGAGATGATAGAGCCAATTATAAGTTCGGTATTCTTTCGGGAATTTATGTGAGTTAATTATGAGCCTATTCTCCCATCACTTGTTAATAATTTTACTTGCAATAAATAATGTTGAACGATTTGAAAAGTTACTTAGCTTCTAGCCCAAGATCGTTTAGAAGTTGCTCGGTATGGATTAGAGTTCATAGCCAAGGCATAACTTATTGAAGCGGGATGCGAAGATTGGCGAGTCCAAAAAGGTCCTAACAAGACATGAGGGCTATGTTTTATTGCTAAAGATCTCAAGTGATGTGAAGATTCATTATTCAAAAATCAATATGAAGGATCGAGACACACGACGAAAAGCAAAATACTCCCAAAAAGTCATGGAGAAGTCTATCTAAAAAGACCAAAAATAAGGTATGAGGATAAATGAAGCCAAGTCCAAAAAGGAGGCGAATCGTTGTAAATCAAAATCCCAAGTAAAGATTGGAGAAAAATGAAGAAGTCGTGGTCCAAGTATGAATCTCTCAAAAATTCAAGTGAAGAAATATTATGAAGAGAAGACCATTATTTCGTGAACGTCTCTCAAGGTTGGAAGTATTAAGTCATTGCCAAATATCGATCCGAGAAAGGTCTCAAATCGCGAAACAAGTTATGCCAAGATATGAACTTTATGAGAGCCCGAGAAGCAGTTTTAAAAGATTTTGTCCTTTAGCTAACTATTGATTAAATCGTTCACTTTATTTTCGGCCTAATGAATTATCGAAATAAGTCAACAATGCATCCTCGTGATCATTCTAGACAACAATAAAATATAAGAGATACACATAGGAATAAGGGAGTCTAAGTGATTAATTGGCCCACATGAGTTCGTGTTAGTTTACCAACTTATAATAACAATGATCTTGTTTTTACACTTGGCATGGAAAAGTGAAAAGTCGGGGACGATGAATCTATTTGAGTTTTATGATCCTAAAAGTTATTTTTCGAATAATGAAAGCAATACATTTTGTCTTTGCAAAATAAAATGTCAAAAGTTGAATAATGGTGTAGTTATAGTTTTATTTTATCATTGCGTGAGGACACGGCAATTGCTTAGCATGGGGGAATTTGATATGAGTGTTTTTACTCATATCATTTATAGCTTAAAACATAGAAATATTGCACAAAATGTATAAAAAATGCCTTGGAAATGCCTGTTTCTTGTTTGAATGTGTGTAGGTACCAAGTTCGTGAAAACCGGCAATAATCGACACGAGATTGATGAGAAAGATTAGAGTAGCCAAAATCGAGCTCGACAAATAGTGGATTTAATAAGTTTGCTAGTTTATGGTCAAGTGGGCCCCACAATGGAAAATGGGCTCAAAAGCCCATTTACTAATCAAGTTATAAATGGTGAAAAGCCCATAAGGCCCAAATTGCAAACGGGACGAATATATGGTTACATTGGCCAGGCCGAAACTGAAATAAATGGATGAAAACGAGAAACATGGGCTTTAGGGTTTTGTTTTTAATATGTTTGTAAAATTAAACTCACACGTTTTATATTCACACACAAAGAAACGTCCACCCATTTACTGCCATTATTCCACCCACACAACTTTTCACCAACGTTAAAACCAAAGTTCCATCTTCCCCAACCTTTCTTTTTCCCCAAAACCTGCTTTTATTTACTGTTCACAAACCCTAATGGGTAAAAAGGATAAATAAATTGGGGGTTTTTAATTATTCTATTAATTCACAAAGAAAGAAATAAAACCCCCATCTTAAGGAAGAGAGTAGATGCGCGAGGGAGGCTACGTGGCTGATTGTAATTCGTTGCAACACCTCACATATCCATATCAACCAATCAGCGCTCTTAAAAGAAGCACAACTAGCACACGGATGCCACGTTGGCAATCCGTGTGCTAAATGGGATCATCTCAGCCATCAAAGAAGAGAGAGATTAAGGAATGAAGATCCAAAGGCCAAAATTCATAAGGAATATCCTATTGGAGATGCGAATATCCGGTCAAGGATGCCCTTGGGGGGGCTATAAATACCCCCAAATTTCTTGTAATCAATCATCCATTCTTTTACTTTAATTAAATGCTGTAGAAATAGTTCTAGAAGTAATTTGTATTTCTTTTCTTTTAAATCTTGTAATCTTGTTGGAAATTAATAAAATATCAGCTTTTTCTTGTCATTGGTGTCTCGATAATTTACTTTTTCTGTTATAAACTATTATGCGAATTAATTTCATTATTATTTTTACATAATTAATTTTTAAAGTTTAAGTTTGGATAATATTTATCCCAACTGGATAAATAAAAAAATCAAGTTCGGTTCGATGGTGATTGTTTTGGGTTCGTTATGGTGTAAATTGATGGAGAATGGTGATGAATGATGGTGGTGTAGTTACGGTTCATAGGTTGCTCAGCGCAATCCTACGTCTCAAAGGATATCCCACAAGGTGCTTACTTCGTTTATTTTCATTTAAATTAGATTAAACTGTTTAATTTTTACTGCTTGAATGATTTGGTATCTAAGATACTTATGCTTATCTGTTACTGTTTTTACTAAGGTTATTGTTATTGTTTGTGAATCTGATATAAAAAAAAATGATTGTTAGAGGTTCAGTTTGTTTAGTTTATTAAAGTATCTGTTTAGCCTGTGTGGAAGTTATAATATAACTGAGTTGTTCTTTTATTTATTTTTTTATTTATAAATCTGTTAAGTGAGTAAGAGTAGAGTTTAATTGGTTAAGTTTTAATCTGGGGATTTTGTTCAGCTTACTATCTGCTTCTGCTTCTGAAAGTTTTGAGTTTAGCTGGGTAAAATGTATGATTGCTATGAATTTGCTAAAATATAGGTAAGTTTAGATTGTAGGTTGCTTATATTATGCTGGGTAATTACGGTATGCATTTAGTTTGGTACAACTGGTTAACTGATCTGTTGAAGGAATATGATTTCGTAGTTGTGATATAGCTTACTTGTTCTTTTGCATTTACTGATTTCTTAGCTAATATTATCTGTACCTCATTTGCTGAAGTTTGAATTTATATGACTGAAGTTGAAATTTATATTTTGTTTTGAGATTTACCTTCTGAATGAATTTGATAAGCTGTCTTATCTGGTTGTTTGAATAATTTAGATTGCTGATAATTTTTTGTATGATTTTGATTGCTGGAAATTGCTCTGAGCTGACGTTCTATATTATCTTTTCGTTTATCCAATTGATCAATATTTAGCTTATCAGTGTCATTATCTGATAAGCTCAATTAAGCTGAGTCCTATCAGCTTATAAATAAGCTTACACAAGTCATCTCCTGTGACTGGATCTTAGTTTATCTGTCAAAAAGAATTATTCCAAAAATATGTCCTCTACAGGACTCGAACCTGTGACCTCACGGGTAGCTGTATAGTGTGATAACCAACTGAGCTCTATAGCTCTTTTGGTTTTGTTTCCTTTTATTTAATTAATATAGATTAGTTTATTTTTGGCAGTTTTTGTTTTTGTTTATTTTTCTTACATTAGTCACGTTTAATCCTTTTTATATATATAACTTTTAATTGTAATTTTAATTAAAGTAAATTTTAATAAATAGTAGTTTAAAAGTAAAATAAATAAAAAAAAAATATGTTTTTATTTTTAAAAAAAGGTTTAATTAGTTTAATTTTTAATTAATTAGAATTTTATAATCTTAGTCTTATTAAAAATAATTTTTACATAAGTTTTGTTTTAAGTATATTTTAAATAAAGTTTTTGATTAGATTTAAAAAGGTTTAATTAGTTTTTAAATAGATTAATTTTAGATAGAGTTTTAATTTTTTAAGTAATTAATTGTTAGATTTATTTTAAATAGGCGGGTTTACGATTCATGCACTTTAGGATAGTTTTATATAGCTTAAAATTGGTAGATTTTAATTGTAGTTTAAAAACCGAAAACCAATTCAAATCGATTGTCCAAATCAAAGCAAAACGTCTCAAATTCATAAGATCTTCGTGTACAACGAACTTGGGACACTCACGTGTTTAATCGTATCCGTCTTTGACTTATTTTTGGCTAATTACTTTTTCCTAAAGGTAATTACCTAAATTCGTCCTATAACGTATATGTGTTTATCCACGACACATCAAAAATTTTGGCGCCGCTGCCGGGGATCTTGTGTACGATTCGTCTTTGTTGAGATTTGTTGATCGTGGATTTGAAGACCCTTTCCGTCCTCGGAAAGTTTTGTTATTTTTTCTATTAAGTAGTATGTATCGTTTTTCTCGTTTTTTTGTGAATAATATATTATATTACGTAGAACAATAATTCTAAATACTTTTCAAATAAGCCTTAGTTGGGATTTCATCACCTAGCTATTGTATTCGAACCCAAAACAAAAATAAAGGCAAAATAGATAAATACTAATAAGAAGTTTGAACTCGATTTATACAAACTATAAGGTGGGTATAAGGCGACGTGCTATAAAAGGCCGTCTAAGGAAAAAGGTTTTTAAGTGCTTAGTGCCACCTCGTTTCCCCGCTTGCTTGTGCGTATATTGAGAGGGACAACCTATTATTGGTTTGCCGACTCAAGTAGTAATAAATCTTATTTTTTGTTGTTTACTTATTGAACCTCGAGACGTTTAGGTTTTCACCTATCGTTTCAAAGTCGACCGAGGGTAATTTACTTCAATAGTAGTTATCCTTATTCCTTGTTTTTTATCGATCATTTTTGATTGAGCAATACCAAAAATACCAAAAATAATCTTCTTTCTTGTCTAATTTCTTTTCTTCAATCCTCTAAATTCTCGTCTTTGTAGTGTATGCATTTACGTTCTTCACGTCTTGTGATTGATTTTAATAGGCTTGAAAATATACCTCATAGAAATAGAAATCGTCAACAACGAATAGTGGAACCCGAGCTTCCACCTATTGTTGTAGAGATGGCCGATAACCGTACAATGGAGGAATTGCTCCGTGCACCCACCGAAGGGTATGGGGAAGCAATCGTTGTGCCGGCTATTTTGGCGGATCATTTTGAGATTAAGACGGGTCTTCTATCGCTCATTCGTGCCGACCAATTTCGTGGCAATGAGACCGATAGTCCGCATTCTCACATTCGGAATTTTAATCGAATTACCTCGACTCTCAAGTTTAGAGATGTGCCGAATGACGTGATTAAGCTCATGCTTTTTCCGTACTCGCTCGAGGGTAATGCTAAGCTTTGGTATGAGAAAGAACCACCGGGTTCGATCTTAACTTGGGATGATTTAGTGTCAAAGTTCATGAATTATTTCTTTCCACCGTCCAAAACAACACACTTTAAAAACGAGATAACTAGATTCGAACAAAAAGTGCATGAATCGTTTGGGGTTGCTTGGGAAAGATTTAAAGATTTGTTAAGACAATGTCCACACCACGGTTTCTCGGAATTGCATCAAATAAATACTTTCTATAATAGGCTTAATATGATTGAACAAGATTCTTTAAATGCCGCCGCGGGTGGTAATCTTTTAAGAAAAACACCGAGAGACGCGTGGAGGATAATTGAAGATAAATATAGAGCACAATATTCACGAAACACACCGGTTGTTTCCAATGTGAATTCATCTAATCACGAGATTGCTAGATTGGACTGTAAGATTGATAGTGGATTTGCGACTTTGTTGAGTGAGATTAGGAAGAATCCTCATGGATCGATTAATATGATTGGGAATGTTTGTGTATCATGTGGTGGAGCACATTCTAATTATGCTTGTTTGAACGCGGGTTTTGATCAAGCTAGTGCTTTTGCCGCGACGGGAACTTATGGCTCCAACGGTCAAGTTCCTCGTCAAAATCATGTTGCTCCACCGGGTTTTCCACCGGTTCAAAATAGGTACAACAATGGTAATAATGGGAATAATTTTAACCGTGGTAACCAAGGGAATTTCAATCAAGGAAATGGGATTAATGCTAATCAAAACAATCAAGGTTTTCAAGGGAATAATCAAAATGATTTGTCAATCTACATGAAATCGAATGAGGCGAATATGAAAGCTTTGCAAAATAACATTCAAGGACAAATGGCAACTTTGAAAAATGAGTTTCAAAATACGATTAAGGGGCAAAATAACAAGATTGAGCTTAATCAACAAAGAATGGAACAAAGATTTGAACAAATGTTTGAGCAAGGTCAAAATCGTTTGCAACAAAGTGTGGAACAAAATCAAAATAAATTGATTTCGATGTTTGAGGGATTTATGTCTAAACCATCTACTTCTTCGGGTTGCTTACCTAGTAATACCATTCCAAACCCAAGGGAAGAGCTTAAGGCTATCACCGCTTATGATAATTTAGAAAGGAAGCTTGAGCTTATTGTGCCACCTAAAGAAACCTTTTGGAATGTCACCAAGGCTACTTTAAATGTGATTAGTACCTCGGATTTCATTGATCTCTTTCCTAAGAAATATAATGATCCGGGTCACTTCTTGATACCTTGTGTTTTCGATGAGCTTGGGGAATACAAAGCTCTTGCCGATCTAGGAGCTAGTATTAACGTAATGCCCTTGTCTATTTGGAAAACTCTTGACTATTTATGACTTATACCCACTCGAATGATCATTGAGCTTGCTAATGGAACCACCACTCGACCGGTTGGTATAGCGGAAAATGTCATTGTTAAAGTGGGGGAGTTCGTTTACCTAGCCGATTTTGCTATCATTGATTATGAGCCGAATCCTCGTGCGCCTATAATTTTAGGACGACCATTTTTGTGTACGGCCGGTGTTTTAGTTGATATGAAAGAAGGGGAGCTTAAATTGTTTCATGGGGATAAACATATGATTTTCAAACCGGAAAAAATTTCAAGATTGGTTCCTAAGAAATTGGAAAGTGAAAAACCTAATTTTGTTGAATCATGTTGTAATGTTACCTCATCTATACTCACTCCACACGAGGATGATAAAATTGAAAAACAAATTGACGATTACTTGAGTGAGCCATTTGATGCTAGTGATTTTGATAATGAGAATTTTGATCCCGAGAGTGACATTGCTTTAATTGAACAATCTTTGAAAATGGACTCATTTTCACTCTTTTCTAAGGATCATGTTGATGTTCCTAAGGCACAATCTTCAATTGAAGAGCCTTTGATTCCTAGCTTCACACCGAGTGAGGTTAGTGACTATTCGTTGGATAAGTTCATCGATGAACTTTTTGCTATCCTTGATCCACTTCCACGGGGAAGTGAAGACGTTTCCGATCTCGAGATCGAACGTGATTCTCGTGTTTTACCTACCATTCTCGAGGAATTCGCCAATGAATTGCCTTCAAATGAGAATGATGATCTAATATCCGAGTGTGACACACTCGATACTTTGTCGGAAATTTCTTGTGATGACAAGGATGACGACACTTTTGTGACTTACTCAAATCCTCTATTTGAAGCTTCATTGAACAATAATCCATTGTTTCAAGAGGATTTTGAGAACATCATACCTCCTACATCTCACAACCTTTGTGATGATGATCTTCTTATGAAGGAGGTTGATGAGGTTTGTGATGATGATCACACCTTTTGTGATGAGTATGTCGACTCGGATGGAGAAATTTACATTATTCCCAATCTCCCTCCCACTCGCGTTAATCTTAATGTGCGGGTTTTTCATGTGTCTCATATTGAGTACCATGACCCCTTTGTTCACGTTCTTAAGAGTGAAAAAGTCGACAAAGTCATGCAAGTTGAAACCACTATGGTTGAGACTTTTGTTCCACCATTACCATGTGCTTCATATGACTTAGGATTAGCATGGGGGGACGACACCTTGTTGTCTATTCCTTTCTCCACCGAGGACGAGGTGTTCGATCCCGGAATCATTGATTTAGGGAAATCTCGGACTTTCACCGATGTAATAATTGAAAGATTATTCGATCATCTTGGTGCGAGTTTACCTCATGGAGCATGCTTAATCCATACTATTGTTTGTGACTACCATCTCTTGTTAGAGATTTGTGTTGGAGTCTTGTCTTTTCGTTTGTCATCCGACAACGAGGATGTAATCTTTGACCCCGGCATCGTGCTTTATGTTGGATTTTATCTTAATATGCCGGTTTGCACCATCTTTCCCTAAGGACCAATGAATGCGGGGATCGAGTCGAGCTCATGACTCGGTTAACAAAAACGAGTTCATTCTATCTTCTTTCTATTTTCTAACATCTAATAAGGCTTGATCTTTCAAGCTCGTGCTCGTGTTTTGTTGTGTTGTGATCTTAGGTATGACCCTAATCATTGAAGACTCTCGTGTTCGGTTTTTGCCGGTCCACTTGATCTTCCATTCTTTGAATGCCAAAAGGGGCACACTTTCTACCCCTTGATTTTTATCGACTAACGTTTTTCTTGAGGCATAATTAATAAACGGCTTATAGATTTGCGTGCTCTTTCCATGCTAGGAATTTGCATTAGACTCCTCGTATTTTAGCAAGGGGGTGTTACTCTTGAGCTAAGAAACATTGAGGACAATGTTTGGTTTTAGCATGGGGGAGTCAATCGATATAATCGCTTGCAATTGCTTTTGTCGTGTCCAAACGTAGTGTTTTTCTCATTTTTCAATAAAATTTTAAATTTTTGTGTTATTTTTAAGTTTTAAATAATAAAATAAGTGTTTTTGACACGAATGTAGGCTCTTCAATAAGAATAGTTTTTGACTCGACTCGGTTTTTAACCTTAGCTTTTCCTTAACGTATTTGAATTAAGTTTTGCTAGGCTATTATATAGGGAGCTTTAAAACGCGAAGGTCTTAATTCATATGAGTTAAGGACAAGAACTTTTCGCAAGCTCCTATAATTGATCCTAGAAAGTCGTTTATCAAGGGAACTTTAAAACGCAAATTCTAAAACTTGCAAAAGTATAAGAAGATGCAAGATCCTATAGATGACTTGAAAACCCAAAACTTTGATTTGATAGGCTAAGTATCCATTGATTTCATTCTTGGAATTTTACAATATGGAGAACAAGAGATGATAGAGCCAATTATAAGTTCGGTATTCCTTCGGGAATTTATGTGAGTTAATTATGAGCCTATTCTCCCATCACTTGTTAATAATTTTACTTGCAATAAATAATGTTGAACGATTTGAAAAGTTACTTAGCTTCTAGCCCAAGATCGTTTAGAAGTTGCTCGGTATGGATTAGAGTTCATAGCCAAGGCATAACTTATTGAAGCGGGATGCGAAGATTGGCGAGTCCAAAAAGGTCCTAACAAGACATGAGGGCTATGTTTTATTGCTAAAGATCTCAAGTGATGTGAAGATTCATTATTCAAAAATCAATATGAAGGATCGAGACACACGACGAAAAGCAAAATACTCCCAAAAAGTCATGGAGAAGTCTATCCAAAAAGACCAAAAATAAGGTATGAGGATAAATGAAGCCAAGTCCAAAAAGGAGGCGAATCGTTGTAAATCAAAATCCCAAGTAAAGATTGGAGAAAAATGAAGAAGTCGTGGTCCAAGTATGAATCTCTCAAAAATTCAAGTGAAGAAATATTATGAAGAGAAGACCATTATTTCGTGAACGTCTCTCAAGGTTGGAAGTATTAAGTCATTGCCAAATATCGATCCGAGAAAGGTCTCAAATCGCGAAACAAGTTATGCCAAGATATGAACTTTATGAGAGCCCGAGAAGCAGTTTTAAAAGATTTTGTCCTTTAGCTAACTATTGATTAAATCGTTCACTTTATTTTCGGCCTAATAAATTATCGAAATAAGTCAACAATGCATCCTCGTGATCATTCTAGACAACAATAAAATATAAGAGATACACATAGGAATAAGGGAGTCTAAGTGATTAATTGGCCCACATGAGTTCGTGTTAGTTTATCAACTTATAATAACAATGATCTTGTTTTTGCACTTGGCATGGAAAAGTGAAAAGTCGGGGATGATGAATCTATTTGAGTTTTATGATCCTAAAAGTTATTTTTCGAATAATGAAAGCAATACATTTTGTCTTTGCAAAATAAAATGTCAAAAGTTGAATAATGGTGTAGTTATAGTTTTATTTTATCATTGCGTGAGGACACGGCAATTGCTTAGCATGGGGGAATTTGATATGAGTGTTTTTACTCATATCATTTATAGCTTAAAACATAGAAATATTGCACAAAATGTATAAAAAATGCCTTGGAAATGCCTGTTTCTTGTTTGAATGTGTGTAGGTACCAAGTTCGTGAAAACCGGCAATAATCGACACGAGATTGATGAGAAAGATTAGAGTAGCCAAAATCGAGCTCGACAAATAGTGGATTTAATAAGTTTGCTAGTTTATGGTCAAGTGGGCCCCACAATGGAAAATGGGCTCAAAAGCCCATTTACTAATCAAGTTATAAATGGTGAAAAGCCCATAAGGCCCAAATTGCAAACGGGACGAATATATGGTTACATTGGGCCAGGCCCAAACTGAAATAAACAGATGAAAACGAGAAACATGGGCTTTAGGGTTTTGTTTTTAATATGTTTGTAAAATTAAACTCACACGTTTTATATTCACACACAAAGAAACGTCCACCCATTTACTGCCATTATTCCACCCACACAACTTTTCACCAACGTTAAAACCAAAGTTCCATCTTCCCCAACCTTTCTTTTTCCCCAAAACCTGCTTTTATTTACTGTTCACAAACCCTAATGGGTAAAAAGGATAAATAAATTGGGGGTTTTTAATTATTCTATTAATTCACAAAGAAAGAAATAAAACCCCCATCTTAAGGAAGAGAGTAGATGCGCGAGGGAGGCTACGTGGCTGATTGTAATTCGTTGCAACACCTCACATCTCCATATCAACCAATCAGCGCTCTTAAAAGAAGCACAACTAGCACACGGATGCCACGTTGGCAATCCGTGTGCTAAATGGGATCATCTCAGCCATCAAAGAAGAGAGAGATTAAGGAATGAAGATCCAAAGGCCAAAATTCATAAGGAATATCCTATTGGAGATGCGAATATCCGGTCAAGGATGCCCTTGGGGGGGCTATAAATACCCCCAAATTTCTTGTAATCAATCATCCATTCTTTTACTTTAATTAAATGCTGTAGAAATAGTTCTAGAAGTAATTTGTATTTCTTTTCTTTTAAATCTTGTAATCTTGTTGGAAATTAATAAAATATCAGCTTTTTCTTGTCATTGGTGTCTCGATAATTTACTTTTTCTGTTATAAACTATTATGCGAATTAATTTTATTATTATTTTTACATAATTAATTTTTAAAGTTTAAGTTTGGATAATATTTATCCCAACTGGATAAATAAAAAAAATCAAGTTCGGTTCGATGGTGATTGTTTTGGGTTCGTTATGGTGTAAATTGATGGAGAATGGTGATGAATGATGGTGGTGTAGTTACGGTTCATAGGTTGCTCAGCGCAATCCTACGTCTCAAAGGATATCCCACAAGGTGCTTACTTCGTTTATTTTTCATTTAAATTAGATTAAACTGTTTAATTTTTACTGCTTGAATGATTTGGTATCTAAGATACTTATGCTTATCTGTTACTGTTTTTACTAAGGTTATTGTTATTGTTTGTGAATCTGATATAAAAAAAAATGATTGTTAGAGGTTCAGTTTGTTTAGTTTATTAAAGTATCTGTTTAGCCTGTGTGGAAGTTATAATATAACTGAGTTGTTCTTTTATTTATTTTTTTATTTATAAATCTGTTAAGTGAGTAAGAGTAGAGTTTAATTGGTTAAGTTTTAATCTGGGGATTTTGTACAGCTTACTATCTGCTTCTGCTTCTGAAAGTTTTGAGTTTAGCTGGGTAAAATGTATGATTGCTATGAATTTGCTAAAATATAGGTAAGTTTAGATTGTAGGTTGCTTATATTATGCTGGGTAATTACGGTATGCATTTAGTTTGGTACAACTGGTTAACTGATCTGTTGAAGGAATATGATTTCGTAGTTGTGATATAGCTTACTTGTTCTTTTGCATTTACTGATTTCTTAGCTAATATTATCTGTACCTCATTTGCTGAAGTTTGAATTTATATGACTGAAGTTGAAATTTGTATTTTGTTTTGAGATTTACCTTCTGAATGAATTTGATAAGCTGTCTTATCTGGTTGTTTGAATAATTTAGATTGCTGATAATTTTTTGTATGATTTTGATTGCTGGAAATTGCTCTGAGCTGACGTTCTATATTATCTTTTCGTTTATCCAATTGATCAATATTTATCTTATCAGTGTCATTATCTGATAAGCTCAATTAAGCTGAGTCCTATCAGCTTATAAATAAGCTTACACAAGTCATCTCCTGTGACTGGATCTTAGTTTATCTGTCAAAAAGAATTATTCCAAAAATATGTCCTCTACAGGACTCGAACCTGTGACCTCACGGGTAGCTGTATAGTGTGATAACCAACTGAGCTCTATAGCTCTTTTGGTTTTGTTTCCTTTTATTTAATTAATATAGATTAGTTTATTTTTGGCAGTTTTTGTTTTTGTTTATTTTTCTTACATTAGTCACGTTTAATCCTTTTTATATATATAACTTTTAATTGTAATTTTAATTAAAGTAAATTTTAATAAATAGTAGTTTAAAAGTAAAATAAACAAATAAAAAAAAAATATGTTTTTATTTTTAAAAAAAGGTTTAATTAGTTTAATTTTTAATTAATTAGAATTTTATAATCTTAGTCTTATTAAAAATAATTTTTACATAAGTTTTGTTTTAAGTATATTTTAAATAAAGTTTTTGATTAGATTTAAAAAGGTTTAATTAGTTTTTAAATAGATTAATTTTAGATAGAGTTTTAATTTTTTAAGTAATTAATTGTTAGATTTATTTTAAATAGGCGGGTTTACGATTCATGCACTTTAGGATAGTTTTATATAGCTTAAAATTGGTAGATTTTAATTGTAGTTTAAAAACCGAAAACCAATTCAAATCGATTGTCCAAATCAAAGCAAAACGTCTCAAATTCATAAGATCTTCGTGTACAACGAACTTGGGACACTCACGTGTTTAATCGTATCCGTCTTTGACTTATTTTTGGCTAATTACTTTTTCCTAAAGGTAATTACCTAAATTCGTCCTATAACGTATATGTGTTTATCCACAACACATCAGTGGTCCAAATCATCCTCTGGTACTTGGACTCTGGATGCTCAAAGCATATGACCAGAGATCGCTCGATGTTCAGAAATTTCGTCAGTAAGTTTCTAGGAACGGTTAAATTCGGCAACGACCATATTGCGAAGATCATGGGTTATGATGAATACCAAATTGGAAATGTTACGATTTCAAGGGTATATTATGTGGAGGGACTTGGTCACAATTTATTTTCAGTGGGACAATTTTGCGATTCAAACCTTGAGGTGGCTTTTAGACAACATACTTGCTTTATTCGTGATATTGCAGGAAATGATTTGTTAAAGGGTTCTCGAGGGGATAATCTCTACACACTGTCCATTCAAAACATGATGGCCGCCTCTCCTGTATGCCTTCTTTCCAAAGCATCTAAGACCAAGTCATGGTTGTGGCATCGTCGGTTATCTCATCTTAACTTTGATGCTATAAACCGTTTGGCTAAAAACGAACTTGTTCGTGGTCTTCCAAAACTTAAGTTTGACAAGGATCATTTATGTTCCGTGTGTTCTTTGGGGAAAAGCACCAAGAAATCATACAAACCTAAAGCTGAAGACACCAACCAAGAACCACTGTATCTTTTGCACATGGATCTTTGTGGACCAATGCGTACGGCTAGTGTAAGTGGTAGAAAATACATCCTCGTTATGGTGGATAATTTCTCAAGGTTTACATGGGTAAAATTTTTAGCATCCAAGGATCAAGCACCGAAGTATATTATTACTTTCTTAAAGATGATCCAAGTACATCTTAATGCTACTGTTCGCCGCATTCGCACTGATAATGGAACTGAGTTCGTTAATCAAACTCTACGAGACTATTATGAAAAGGTCGGCATTTCACATGAAACTTCTGTTGCTCGCACTCCACAACAAAACGGTGTCGTGGAAATACGTAACCGTACACTTATGGAAGCTGCTAGAACGATGTTGATTTATGCGAATGCTCCTTTATTCTTATGGGCTGAAGCAGTGGCAACCGCATGTTATACCCAAAACCGCTCCATCATTCGTAAACGCCATGGTAAAACTCCATATGAGCTACTTCATGGACACAAACCCGATATTTCATTTCTTCATGTGTTTGGTGCACTATGTTATCCAAATACTAATAGTGAGAATTTGGGCAAACTTCAACCGAAGGCTGATATTGGAATTTTCATTGGTTAATCACCTGCAAAGAAAGCTTACCGAATTTATAACCGTCGTCTTGGCAAGATATTAGAAACTTTAGATGCCGATTTTGATGAGCTGACAACGATGGCTTCTGAGCAACACAGCTCTGAACCCGCATTACATGAGATGGGAACCGGTACGATTAGTTCCGGATTAACTCCCAACAATCCTACTTCTCCATCATTTATACCACCTACAAGGACCGATTGGGATGAGTTATTTCAACCTATGTTTGATGAATTCTTTGATCCACCTAGTAAGGATTCTCCAGCACCTGCAGCAGTAGCTCCGTTTCCCGAAGTTGTTGCTCAAGATAATGGAATCAGTCCGAGACATCTACTGTTACTATTGAACCAGATGTACCATCCCCCACCAATTTACAAACTACACCTGAATCATCACCCCCACTCGTTCCTAATGATGTTGAAGAGGATCACTATGATCACGATTTAGAAATTGCTCACTTACAAGAGCTTCCTTTCTTTGGTTCACAAATACCTGAAAACCCTAACGGTGCGTCTACCTCATAGGAAGCTCCTGCAATCGTTCACTCCCGACCACCACGGATTGAAACTCACAACACAAAATGGACAAAGGATCACCCAATCCGCAATATTATTGGTGACATCGATCGAACAGTCTTAACACGCCACCAACTCCAAGAACATGCATTATATTGCTACTTTGATGCATTTCTTTCCGATACTGAACCTAAAAACTGGCAACAAGCCATGACTAAATCATCTTGGATTGAAGCCATGCAAGGGGAATTTAATGTATTTCAACGTCTTGAAGTGTGGGAATTAGTTCCTTTACCCAGCAACGTTGAAATCCTTACATTGTTGTGGGTATATAAGGTTAAACTCGATGAGTTAGGTGGAGTGCTGAAGAACAAAGCTATATTGGTTGCTAGAGGTTACAAACAAGCTTTGGGTATTGACTTTGAAGAATCCTTTGCTCCTGTTGCACGATTGGAGGCAATTAGACTATTCCTTGCTTATGCTGCTCACATAAACATGATCGTCTACCAAATGGATGTTAAGACGGCATTTCTTAATGGTGAATTAAGGGAAGATGTCTATGTAAGTCAGCCGAATGGGTTCGTCAACTCGGAGTATCCTAATCACGTGTACAATCTCAAGAAGGCTCTTTATGGGTTGAAACAAGCTCCACGCGCGTGGTACGATCTCCTATCGTCGTATATCATCTCGAAAGGCTTCTCCAAAGGCAAAGTGGACCCAACATTATTTATTCTCAAGGACAACGACATGATACTGGTATAAATTTATGTTGATGATATAAGTTTTGTTGCAACTACTCAAAAACTGTCTGACCATTTTGAGAAAATTATGTCCCCACAATTTAAGATGTCGATGATGGGAAAAATTTCATTTTTCTTAGGGTTGCAAATTTCTTAGAATCCCAGAGGCATCTTTATTAATCAATCCAAATTTGCTCTTGAATGATTAAAGAAGTATCATTTTGAAAATTGTGACCCCGTGAATACTCTAATGGTGGAGAGACCAAGTTAGATGAAGATAAGGAAGGGATAGCTGTCGATCCTAAACTTTACCGTGGAATGATCGGCACCCTTCTTTAACTGAATTCTCGCAGGCCTGATTTGTAATTTGCTATATGCATGTGTGCCCGGTATCAGGCTCGGCCTACCGAAAAGCACTTACATGTTGTGAAAAGGATCTTTCGGTATCTTAAAGGAACACTTAATCGTGGTCTGTGGTATCCGAAGGATTCCTCTATTGCACTAATCTCATATGCAGATGCGGATTATGCTGGGTGTCAAGATACTAGACGTAGCACTTCTAGCAGTGTGCAACTTCTTGGAGATAGACTTGTTAGTTGGGCATCTAAAAGGCAGAAAAGCGCTGCGATATCAAGTACAGAGGCTGAATACATTGCTATGTCCGGTTGTTGTGCTCAAGTTATTTGGATGAGATCACAATTAACTGACTACGGTCTTGGCTTCAACAAAATTCCGATGTACTGTGATAACAAAAGTGCAATTGCTCTGTGCTGCAACTACGTTCAACATTCCCGGGCGAAGCACATTGACATACGCTACCACTTCATCAAAGAGCAAGTGGAAAATGGAGTGATCGAACTGTACTTCGTCAACACTGAGTATCAGCTGGCAGATATATTCACAAAGGCCTTAGATCGAGGACGTATCGAGTTTTTGATCGAAAAGCTAGGCATGAAATCATTCTCACCAGCGACGCTTAAGGAGTTGGCAGAAGAATCTGAAGAATAGTGGTGGTAAACTATTCTAGAGTATCCTTTGATCGTGATCTTGTATATTATCGTATATATTTAAACCACCAAAAGAAAAATACAAAAATATAAAACATATAAAAACCATAAAAAATATAAAATCAAGAAAATCCCAAAATATTTTTCATTTTAAAACGGGCATGTCTTTTAGTACGGTAATATTTACGGCCTTAGAAATGTCGATTAAAATTGACACGGCGCCATAAATAGAGTCCGTATAAAAGTTGTACATATTTTAAAACATGCCCATATGGCTTGTAGTTATTTCAGACTACAACCCGCTTTTCGCATTAAAGTCACGTATTTCTTTTGAAAACGTTGGCTCACAACGGGAATTAATTTTTTCGGGCAAGGTTTACTTAAAAACCTTGTAAGGGACCAAGTTCACTTTATAACTTGGTCTAACACAAATAAGTGTACGTTTCAGTGCACTTATTTTGTAAAAATAAGAGAAATCTTATTGCCACCAGAATCGTTCCAACCAATCACTTAACCGGAAAATGTCTTAATGGATATTTGCTTCTTTAAAATCATTGACTACAGCTCTTTAAATAGAAAACAGGTCCGTGTTTAAGGGGGAGCAAATATTAAATCTTCTTGAAATTAATATTGGTCTTTAAAAGGGTTTTTTCAGAAAATATAAATTGATCATTTTCATCATTATATGCTTTGTGTGCTTTATGTGGTATATGGTTTGAGTTATAGGTTGTTTGCAATTAAGCGTTAAGTGTTAGTGTTCGTGTTTTTGTACGGGTTAGTACTTCGTTAAGTCATTTGGTTAATCCTAATGTTCTTATCAAATCTTACTTACTAGGGGACTGCATTTGCAATATTGGCAAAAAGAGGGTCAAATATGTCATTCTTGGCATCAAGTTGACCAAAGTCAACCATATTACACCCTCCCCCTTCCCGGTTTGTGTTCATCGCAAAAAACACACATCACACTACCACTTTCGCCATTAATAAAACCTTGCATATCTTCAATCTTTGTTTTTTAGCTTGCAAACTTCGTCCATCCAATACTAGGTATCCTACTTGTTTATATGTTTATTATGCTTTCCATATTAACATCACAAACAACCCAAAATCAAGATTTAATCAAAATTAGGGTTTCGAAATTTTTGTGTTGAAAGTGTTAATTGACAAGTGGGATTTGTTTAGATAGCATAGATGAACATAGGTCTTTCCCAGTTTTGCTTAAAACATTGCCAATGTCCAGGAATCGTAAAGTAAAACTTAAGATCGAATCCCAGTCTCGGATTACGATGAACATTGCGACACTACATTGCGATGCATGGTCATTGCAATGAGTCATTCCGATGGCTCATTGCGATGGGTTATTGCGATGGGTCATTCCGATGGCTCATTGCGATGGCTCATTGCGATGGGTCATTACGATGACACATTGCGATGGCATATTGCGATGGTGCATTCCGATGCATCATTGCGATGGCATCGTAATGGTATTGCGATGGGGACATAATGCGATTAATTTTCAACATTGCGATGGAAACACACTTATTACGATGGAAACTTAGAATTATTGCGATGAGTGTGTGATTGCGATAGGACATGATTGCGATAGGATTGCGATGATTAAACATTGCGATGGTTTTAGGATTACGATGGTTTGTCAGATTGCGATGCTTTTAGGATTACGATGGTTTGTCAGATTGCGGTGGATTAAGGATTGTGATGATGTTATAATTCCGATGACTTGAAAGATTGCGATGAGTAGTCTTGGTAAACATTGTGATAGCTTATAGTATTATGTTAACACTATAAGATTGTGATGAGTAATAGGATTGTCATGCTAGTATTACGATAGGTGGCACCTATAGACATGTGTCGTGATCAAGTTATAGTTGTTCAATTAATGTAATGCGCTAATGCTTGTCGTATGTTACTGCTAATGCTACAGCTTGACATGGATTTAAGATATATATGTTTGTGTATATCATTTGTATTTATGTCATCTAAGCAGGAAGATGTCGATCACAGAAGAACAACAGCGGCAACGTGATCTCGAACTTGTTTCACTCAGCAACAGGCTACCATATGCTGAGAACAACTCTCGTTTGCAAGAAGATTTTGATCCTTCTTTAGCAGCTTTCAAAATCGCCATGGATATCCTTGACATTTCACCTATCAAAGATGTATTCAGACTTACTGCCTCTGTTCCCGAAGTCTACATGCACGAGTTCTGGACCACTGCAACACTTTCACAGAATCAATTGTCTCAAAAGACTGTCACATTCCAACTAAACAAAACGCCAATGGTACTTAACTTGATCATTTTTAGGCAACTGTTTAACTTTCCTAAGTTAGCAAAAGGTGAACTTTTTGTGGCTAACCCAAAAAACGATGATTTGTTTCGAGTCATTCGTGCTCTGAATTATGAAGGTGAAATCCACAACCTATCCCAGTTCAATACATCACACATAGGGCAACCTTGGAAAGCACTTATCACCATCATTGTCAAATGTCTTACTCCAAAGACTCGGGGCTCCGACGTAATGTGACCACCTCAGGATTACATATTTTGGGGACTTTACACGGCATCTAAAGTGGAGTATGCACTCTTTATCTGGCAAGAATTTTGTTATCAGTTTATTGGAACCAAGAAGAATCCGTGAATCTTCCATTCCCAAGATTCACCAAGCTCATCATCAATCACTTTATGAAGAGTGACCCAAACATTGATACTCGCGGGAATTTCTTCTACCACACAAAAGATGATGACTATGTGATTCTACAAATGAATGCGGATACTCAATCCACAAAGTATTCATTACGTCCAGCTCTAGTACCTGACACAATGATAAATGAAGGAATCAAGGAAAGTGATAAATATCAAGAGATGCTCCACGATATTGACACACAGTTTCGACGAGCAAATTCACTTCCCTTAGAGAAGCAAAAAGGTAAACGAAAGAAAAGAATTTCAAAGCGCCAATCGACTGCTTCCTCCAAAGATAAAGGCACAGGGAAAATGCAAATAGTTGATGAAGATGATGATGAAGATGAGATGATCCATACTGAGAATGAACAGGAAGAAGTACCACTCAGAAGGTCAAAGAAAGCAAAGCAAACCAAAGGTAAAGAAGCAATTGTTGCTTCAGATGAACCAGCTCAACAAGTCATTTCTGAAGCCAAACGACTGCGTATTACTCTTCAGCAAAGCAGAGAGGAGGCTTTTGCAACATCCACAGGATCATGCTCAAGAATGTTTGAGTACTTAGAGGAATTTGGTAATCCTGATGCCGATATTGCCTTTTATAAAGATCCTAACGATGAAGATGCTTATGAAGATGCTGATAACTTCCATTTTGAAAGTCGTGAGCATAGTGAATAGGGTGCTAGCAGTGAAAACACAGATACAAATTTGTTGTATCATGATGTCAATATCACCACATCTTTACCAAAACCAACTAACACTGTGATTAACGAAGATGCTCACGCAACTCTCATTCAAGGAACTCCACTTCAAAGTAAGTCTACTTCTGGCTCTGATGATGTTATGAAATATCTAAATTTTGAAGGGAGGGTGTCGAGGTTACAAATACTGATCCATCGACAAATGAAAACATGGTGGATGTTCCTATAACTTCTGTTACATCAACTACCATTCCACCACTATCCACCCCGGTCATCACTGATGTCATAACACCAGCAATCACACCAGTACCTGTTGAACAACCAGTATCAACTACCACCCCGACGACTGAATCTATACCGTCATCAATAGTTGAACAACCTGTATCAACTACTGCCCCAATCACTGAATCAACACCATCACCTATCCTTGAACAACCCGTATCATCCACCACCACTTTAACAGTCATGGTTACACCTCCACCATCAGTACAACAAGTATCATCCACCTCCAACCCTTTCCTCACAGTCAGTGATCCGCTAATTCAGTCTCTTCAACAACAGATGGAAGCTCAAGCTAAACAAATAGCTGCACTGACTGAAAGATTCACCACTCCTGACACACAAACTCTCAAGGAACCGATACCTGATGAGCCTACACTTAAGAAAATATCCGACAGCGTGTCTAAACTTAAAGAACAACACAAATCATTTCTTGGAGAGAAGAAAACTCGTGACAAAGAGAATGCTGCCTTTCTTGGGTCAATTAATGAGAAGATGACCAACATCATTCGACGAGAAGTAAAGTCATACGTTGATCAGGAGCTACCAACTCTTTTTGGTACTGGTTTATCTACCTTTCAACTAATGAAATTGTTGCAGACACGCCTGAAAGATATGAGGACTAGTAAATCGAAATACAAACGCAAAGTTCTGCAATATCTCAACAAAGCAATCATTGAAGATACACCTGCAGACACTGAAGACTCTGAGTCTGAGGATGAAGAAGAGCTCGAGGAGGCAGATAACGAGGGTAACGGTGATGAGGATGATGGTGATAATGATAAAAATGAGGAAGAGGATAAGGAAAAAGATGACGAGGAAGAAGATGATGAGGAAGAAGAGGATGAGGAAGAAAAGGATAAGGATGAAGATGAAGATGAGGACGAGGATACAGATGAGGATGACAATGATGATGATGATAATGACGACATGAATGGAACCAAAGAGGGTGACAAGAATGACAAAACGGGTACGAATGTCGACGAGTCAAATAAGGATGAGGGTAATAAGGCAACTGAGAAAGGTATTGAGGAAGCTGAAGAAAGTGTTGCTGAAACTGCAGAAAAGACGGTGGACTCTACTGTACCAGAATCTCAGCATATTGACACAAGTATATCTACTGAACCAGTTTCTACTACTGCTTCTCACAATGAATTTGTAGAACATATGCAAGAAGACAAAATTCCTGTGTCTACGCATGAAGAAGAACCCACAGGGTCAATGCTAGAAGACGAAATTCCAGTCTCTATGCCTAATGATGATATACCGGTAACATAAGAACAACCTTCAACACCATCTAAGATCAGCACATCTCTGATATGGAAGTTGAAGACTTAAATGTGCCAGAACCAACGTTTGCTGAATCTCTTATCATCGATGACACGGTACAGGAGCAGCTCTGGCTTACTAATGCAGCTCCAAAACATCCTTTCGCCATAGCAACTGAAATAGAGCTCACTCAATACCTAAAAAATTCTATCGATTTCTCGGCCTTTCTAAGTATCATCATGGCAAACCGACAATGACTTCAGATCTTATCAAAATGGCAGCCGCAGATGTGGACTTCTTTGATACCTTGAGGATCAGCCATAATGAGGCAGAATATCACTTAAATGAGCTTACAAAGGCAATGAGAGCGACGAATACGGGAATTCAGACTCCAGTGTTACGACCTCTTACACCCACAGTCATCGCCGGTTCTGCAACAATTCCAATAGAGCAGTTCGTATCTCATGATCTTGAGTATCTTGAAAAAGGCGCGAAGAAATATGCCACATCACTTACTATGCTCAAGGCTGTTAATCTGGAGAACGTACCATGGATCAAAGATAAAGTACCTGATGCGTTATGGAGAAGGAAACTGCTCAAGTTTTATGATACTTTTGCATCACTTGGCATCTCTCACTGGAATGCAAAGAAGAGGTTAGCTTACAATCACTTCCATCGTCCAAAGAGAGGTTCTTCTATTGTTTCCGCTCATAGAATTAAAATCATACAAGGAGCAACCACTCAGACTGTATTTGGTTATGATTACTTGAATGTAATCGTGTTCAAACGTACTGATGAGAAAGAATACCGAATTGACGAAAGTGATCTCCAGTACCTTCAACTTGAAGACATCAAAGATCTTCTGTTGTTATTGGCTCAGGAAAAAGTCGACCATTTACTACCTGAGATTGTCATTGCGTTGAGCTCCAACCTTCGTCAATATGCAAGAAAAATCGTCATCCAAAACCGGGTGGAAGATTTTTAACTTGGAGTGGAGAGCTATCAAAAGCAGCTAAACTTGCAACGTCCCCATACAACCCCGCTCAGTAATTTTCACAAGAACAAGAAACCTTACATGGGGACCATGACACCGGAAGCAGGGATATTTTATCCAAATGAGACTGGCGTCATGCAGTTTATGCGATTCTCCGAACTACACAAATTCAGCGATGGTACGCTCAAGCATGTTCGAGATGATCTGACGGTTCTCAATGCCGACCTACCGCTTCCAGCAGTCAAGTACACCTGGACAAGCCAGTGCAGAATGGGAGCTAAGTACGTGATCAAAAGATCGAGGAACTTCTAAGGAAGCGCCGGTTGCTACGAAGTGTGGAACGATTCATAGGTGGAAGGCCATATGGAGCTCACCATAGGTTCACGGAACGATCCATTTAATTATGGATCGTCTTATAACATGTCAACTCCATATGTCTATTACTGTGAATATGTTAATTTATGTATAATCAGCTTTTGTGGCATGTTGTAGTGTAAAAGTATGATATTTTTCAAGAATTTCTCTTGAGATTCTAAATCTTTCAAACATATCGTACTCGAGCACTACAACTAACCCTCATTAATTTGAGGGGGAGCATTAATATGTTCTTTGGCCAGCATCTAATTTCATTTTATTACCCAAAGACCGGTTAATCCATTAATATCCAAAATATTGATGGTTAACATTTTGGAAAAGGGGAAATGGGATTAAGGAGACTTAAGGATACTTGGCTAAACAATGAAAAAGGCTTAAAAGATAAACCAACTTAATATGTGTCATGCACATGTTAAGGGGGAGCGTTTTTGATGAACAAAACACTTAAAGCACAAAAACTTTGATTATAATATCACAAGTGCTTTAAGTGATTTTATCAAGGATTTTTCATGGTGACAATACTTACCCAAAACACACTTAATTCACGACGGATGTGGTGATAAAAGGGTGGTAGGATTAGGTATTAGTCCAATGATTCATCAGAACCGATGGAATCTTCCCAAGGACAATTCCCTAGATAGAATTAGTAGTCCTTAGGAAAGATGTAGAAAGATTGTGAACGTAGCTGAATGCCGACCAAGTACTTAAGTTAGAACTGGAACAATCACAACAAGGTGCTAGTTATGACGTATTGGTAAGCATTGAAGGGGTTGAAGAATGAAAAATAATTGTAAAGATAAAGGGTGTAAAGAAAGAAGCCCTCCTTACAACCTTAGGCAGAAACCGGGTCAATACATATGCTATTGAGATCATTTTTTTAATGATTCTCGATATTGAAATAGACATCATGGACCCAGTGATGCAATGCACAACCCATCCCAGCAAACTCAAACATCTCTCAAAAGATGTTTGTTTTAATCTCACGGAGTTCAACTCGTTATCTATTGGTTTATTTACTCCGAATAGACTGATATTGAATAGGTGGCAATTCTCTCCAGCCATCGCTCACTAAATCAAAACGCACTATCGAGTCTAGAGCCACGAGATCATCAAAAGTCTCATTAGGACACTTTCCATTTATTCCTTGCTTCTTCACACACTGTGAAAAGTAAGAGATCTTTATGAGTCCTACACAGTATTCTTGTAATATTGCCAGAACATCCGAGTAATACGTAAGTACTACAATGAAGATGGAAATCCTGCTTGAGCCAACATCAAACAAGCTCATGGTAGGTGAGACGTGCGGTTCCTTAAGAACCAATCTTGTGAAAACTGGAAAGAAACAGTAGTTTAATTCTTAATTGAACTTAAACTCGTTCCAGGCCTCTACGCATTATCGTATGATCTTGCCAGAACACTCAGAGTGACACTCTTTAGTGTTCACAGTGACGAGTGGAAATCCTTCTAGTGTTAACATCAAACAACACTTGGTAGGTGACAAGCAAGATTCTATTTGAATCAAGCTCGTGACAACTGGAAAGCAACGATGGTGAAAATCTTAATTGAAATTCACTTGTTCTAGGCTCATGAATTGACGGCTTCAATCACAAGGATAATTTATCCAGGTGATTCTCTCTTTTTGTTCGCAGTCAAGCTTAGTGATCGTCGAATAAAGAGAACGGGTTTACCCGTGAAATCCTGTCAGGAAGTTACTTAATTGAAACTATCCATCACAGGTACGATATCTAATATCGTCCAACGGTCTTCACCGACCGGAGGTAAAATGCTACCGATATAGAATGAAATGTTCTAAGCCATTTCGTTCATGTCTTATTATGTTGCTGCATTCGAAGACGGTGGCGTTGCGGTGTACCTGTTGAAGTCGTCCTCACATACTTATTCCTTCTGCTTCAAATATTTTCAGCAAATTCAAGAAAGTCTGACTTAAAAGTCTTCCGCTGTATCGACTCTGAAACTTTCAAGAATTCAACAAAGGATAAGTGTGTGGGACATGAAGTCATGAAGAGGTGAACATCCCAAGAAGATAAAGATTGCACGTGAAAGGCCAAAAGAACAAGTTCCAAGCAAAAACCTGATATTATTCAACACATATTCACAAAAAGAAGAAAAAGTTAAAAAAGAAAAGAGAAAGTGGACTATAAGCTCAAGAACAAGATCTAACATGCTAGATTAGGACTTTGTAAATTTGGAGTGACCTCCCTTTGGGGGAGATTGTTGGAAATACGTTTTTCGTATAAACAAAGTCTCGGTCACTCCAAAAATATAGTTATAGGCTCGTAGTTATGTTTAAGTAATGTTTATGTTAAGCCCGACCCATGAGCATGTTCATGGACCGAAGGCCCAAGTCCATTTAAGGACTTGGGTATATAAACCTCTTTCCACCATGGAAAGAGGTGTTGGTTGTTTCATTTCTCAAAGTAATACACATAGTTTCTTTCACTTGTCTCTCTAGTTTCTCTCTCTAGAAAAACATCAACCCTCTTGAAATACAAAGATTATCACGATTCTACACATGACCATAGGGAAAACCAGAATCAAACATCAGTTCCCAAACATAAGCCTAAAACATAAATAAAGTAAATGAAATGAACAAAGACTAAACAAGCATAAGTATATGAAGGCAAAAGGAGAAGAAGTCTATGGCAGCTTCCATCCTATGCATGTCCTCCAAATGCTCGAGTCTGTCCTTGGATACCTGCCGTTTTGGGACATGGAAAGGAAAGTAACGACTGAGCATAACGCTCAGTGCACGGATATACAAGCATGAAATGAATACTATAAGCATGAATAACATATAGCAGCGGAAATATATATGTCCTGGAAAACCTGGTTATATCTTAGTAAAACTGGTTTTATAGTTTGAAAAGCCTTATGTTTATCTTGTAAAAACTGTTTAACATGTTTACCATTAGTCGATATAGGTCATGAAATATCAACGTGCATGAATACTTGGAGGGGTGACCTCGTCATGCAAATTAGAGGGGCTGCCTCTAATTTAATATACTGGTTTTGGGTAGGAGGGATCAGCTCCTTGTGAAGGATGCAAGGCACACACCACATTCACACTGAGTAATCTGCTGAAACATGTATACTAGGATGCACCCATACGCCCCACCTGATAATATAATAAATGGCCAAAAGCTGAAAGGGACTCCACGAGCTATCACTCCGCTGTGGTGAAGTCATAACACCAATGCCTCTAGTGTTATGGTTATGGTAACTCCATAACTAGGTGAAACTGGTCATGCATGTATATGGCTTTAGGTATTATAATTAAACATAAGCAATCAAAACATATAAAACATATACTAGAGAAAACAGTTGGCTGCATACGGGGAAATCCTAATAAGGAAGAATGTCCATACTGAAAGGAGGAGAATCCGTACCTTATGTCCCGTGAACGAAGAAGACGAACGGAAGAGAGTCCTACTTCGGTATCACTAATTCTACATAAATACATACGTGTATAAGTATCTGATTACTGAGTACGTAACTGGTTTTATATCATGTCTTAGCTTGTTTTATATGTTCATGTCATGTTTTACTGATTTAAGCTTTATACTGTGTTTATCATGTATTCTGTCTATTCTGATTAAGTATTACTTGTATTTCATGTATTATTATACTTATTTTGTAATAATAAGTAACATTCTAAAAATAGCAGGTTTCCTAAAATAGAAAGTTTCCAAAAATAGAAAGTTACCAAAAATAGAATGTTTCCAAAAATAGAAAGTTTCCAAAAATAGAAAGTTTCCAAAACCAAGAAAGTTTCCATAAAATAGAAAGTTTCCAAAAATAAAAAGTTTCCAAAAATAGAAAGTTTCCAAAAATAGATTTACTGCTTGAAATAGATAAGTTTCTAAAAATAGAAAGTTTTCATAAATAGATTAGCTGCCTTAATTAAATAAGTTTCTAAAAATATAAAGTTTCCATAATTAGATATAAGCTAGATAATTAAGCTAATTATATAAGCTTAAGTGTTTTCTGATTAATATTCCAAGTCATGTGATTATATAGTATAGTTTATTAATTATTTCATGTAAATTAAATAAACTATAGGTTAAGGTATTTAATTAAATATAACATGATTTAATTAAATAAAAAGGTAAAATACTTAGGTTAAAACATGTATTATTATCTATTAATAATATAACGTAAGTCATGTAAATTAATTAGTTATAGTCATGATTTTAACAATTAGCTAATTATATAGTTTAATTAAATGATAAAATACTTAGGTTAAAATTCATGCATTAATAATAAAATTAATAACCTAAGTCATGTAAATTAAATTAATCATGTTCATACTTTTTTAATTAATTTAATTTAAGTCTTGAAAAAAACATATAACTTGTAAAACATTTAACTTGTAAAAACAACTCATGAACCGAACCGTGTTTTAAATCTAACATGCGTGAACCGGACCCATGTTTTAACCCATGAACCGGAACCAAAATCATCACCATACCCTGACCTAAGTCGGGGTTTCCCTTGTCCTTGCTGCTGCCGTGACACCACCACCACCAAACCGAGACCATGTGGTCTCGGTGGTGCGAAGTAAGCCAAGCCGAGACCCCCTTGGGGCTCGGTTAGGCGTCGGCCACAACAAACAAACACCCCTTAAACCTAAATTGATTTAAACCCCATGATTAACAACATGTTTATATCTTGTTTTTAATTAGTTATAAAAAACCTTCATGATTTTATGTGATTAGAAAATCAAAAACATAAAATAAAAGAGATTAGGGTTTATACCGATTACGTGAAATCAAGAAGATGAACACACTAACGATCCTTGTAATAAATCTAGCACCAAAATCAAACCGAACACCCCTTTTGGTGTGATGTGAACCCGGCGACCAAGGAGAACAAAAGGGAGAAGTAGGGTTTTTTTCTTGTTTTCTAAATTTTGTGATTATGAAACATGTTTTCCCTTTTTCCCTAGTTTAGTAAAAATTAATGGGCTAGGCCCTTCCTCTTCCTAATTTCGTGGTATGTGGGCCCCCAAAGGGGAAACCAGTTGTTTTTCCCGTGTTCTAATCATTTACATGTTCTCGTATCGTGTTTACGTGATTTAATTAGTTATCGTTCGTGTCTTATTATATTTATTCGTGATCGTAATAAATATACATACATAGCTCGTGATTAATTTACGTTCATGATTTCATGTTCGTGTATTCGTGATTATAATTATTCTTGAAATAATTATTGTGTCTTAATACGTAATACATACTTATCGTGATATAACACGTACGTAATACTTGTAAATTCTTATTCGTGAAACGTAAACGTGCTAAATAAGGAAAGTTCTAATCATGTACGTACGGTTATATGTGTACTTTTCATGGTAAAAGCATGCGGGCTTTACAACTATTATGGTTCATCATTTCAGTATTATTTCTGTGAACAGTTTGAAGATTAATCAGATCAAATGTCTACTTTTTCTGGTTTCCTCATTTATATGAAGATGAAGAAGAAAACCAGATCCAGAAAACCTCAGATCGGGAAATCACGGAAGGTACTTGAGGATAAGGTTTTTGTGACATTGCGAGATGTGTATTTTTTTACACATTCCGAAAATATAAACATTCTGAAATCTGTTTCTCAAACATTCCGAAATCCGAACATATAAACATTCTGAAATTTGTGTATTTTTTTACACATTCCAAAATGTTACATAAGGAAACATTCTGAAATGTTTTGTACACATTCCGAAATGATTATTGCAACATTCAGAAACTGTGATTGATAAAATCATTCCGAAATGATAGAAAATAACCTAGAATAGTATTCAACATCACCCTTATAACTCCACAACAAATCTAACCAATCAATCTATCCTAATTCCCATCGACACCTAAACCCATCTACCTCATCTCTTTAATCTGACTCAAAAAGAACATATATTGATCTCAGTTTGTTATTCGAATTTATCTTTTAAATATTTGGAAGAGCTTAACAGATCTCTACAAACTCGAAACATCATCATCATAGACCAATTGTTGGGATTATCCACTTTTGATTTTCGAAGTTTTAAGAAAGAACAACAACTTTGTTGTCATCCCTTCTTGAATTCGATTTAACTACAAATCAACCACATGCAATCACATATCTGTCATTAATTTACGAAAGCAAAGAAGATTTTTAACAAGTTTGTTATAATCGTTCTTTAATTCGTCTAAAAGACACACGAATCAAACACAAACCTACCCGAGACCCTTCAACGGATCTTGACGCCATGCCCCAAAAATGGTGATCTTGATTCGTACAGGCTCATTCAAAATTAAGTGTTCATTTTTCTGATTATTCGAGTTTGAAAGAAGCTGTTGGATGGATACTTGTTTTTTTGGTTCGGTTGTGTTTCATGGAAATGATAAGACAAAAGTTTATGGAACATCTATTTTGGTGGATGAATATTTGAGAGACGATGAGTATGAGTTGATATTAGATTGGTGTGGATATGATATCAGCTTATGTGATGAGTTTTTGGGAGATTCGGTGGTTGAAAGAGAGTCAAGAATGAAGTGAGATTTGGTGTTAGATGAATATGGTGGCTGAGTAGGTTTGAGAGATATAGATGGAGGCATTTTATTATATGATTAGGGTTTGATGTTGACCTAATCTCTAGTTTGGCTCCTATATATCTCTAAATGGTGCATTGAATCGGGTATAATGGATGATGATGGGCTCAGATTAGTTAACACCATAAGTCTACTGAGCCAAATGGAACTGGTATAAGATTGGGCTATGAACTACCATATTTATGCCATTTCGTGTGATATTCGTGTGACGGGATGTCTGATTAGGGCCCAGTATTTGAAATCATTATGGGCTGGTGGACTTTTATGCATACCGTTATTATTAAACGTTTCATAACATATCATTTAAGATGGCTGGTAGGTAACAGTTATACCCGGGTTATTAAATGATAAAGTGACGTTACAAAGAGACGAGACAAAGTGACAAAATTTATTTGACGAGACCAAGAAAAATGGCTAAATTTGAATTATAGTGGCTACGGAGTTAATTATTTGAAATTGAAGACGGATTTTTCGAAGGCGTGCACTTATTTTATCTTTGAAAGATAACTTGTTCGTGCTTAATTTATAATGAAGACTTGTTTATCTAGTTTCCGGGTTCGGGGTGGATGGTTGATGACCTGGATAACTATCACTTAAAGGAGATACATTGTTGTACTCGGTGTCACACGCATAGTCGATGTGGATAATTCCAAGAGGTGTTGTGCTTATATACTTCTTCAGTTTGTATTGAGTATTTAGAAATTTCTCAACAAGGACATTTCTACACCGTTCCTCATTCAACAATAGTGCAAGCTTAAGTCACAAGATCAAGGGATTCTTATTCAGTTTCAAGTTTTGTATATCTGGTTTACTCCATCAGTGGTCACTTCAAATAGCCTACAAAGGGGGTGGTAAAGATAGCCATGGAGAGTTTATGAGTAGACAATTTCGATCAGCAACTGACTCTCGCAAAATATAATTAAGCTTATTTATTATTCTCACGAGATTTTAGATACATGTCTTATGATTTATTGCTGGTTCCAATGTTTCGAACCCATCAAGGGGGAAGAAGAAGACATATTGAATGCACAACGAGTACACGTGATGAACTTTACACCTTCTTTTTATTTGAAGGCATTCCGGGGAGACAAATGTCATAACCGCAAACAAATATCAGTTGTAACTTGTGGTGTTTAATGCATTTTTCAACTTACATGGGGGAAGAAATGAAAGAAATAGTGTCTAATGGTTAAAAGAGGTACACTACTGTTCGATGATTAATTGTTTTGTTGTTGTAATTATACATCATCATTATCCTATATGGAGAGATATGCATTTCCGGGACTTAATTGACTCTGGTTCATCTCCGGAAGAAGATATGTGCATTTTCGGGACTTAATCGACCTGTGTTACGATGTCAACTTCATTAATGGGATAAAGTGTGTACTTCAGGTTTTTGGGATTCATACATGGGATTGGTTACCTTTCTTCAACTACGTGGGGGAAGAAATATCTTGATTCTTTCTAGTATACATAACTTGAACTTTCAGGGGGAAGAAAAATTCAGAAGAATTATTCAAGCGCGAGAGAGACGTTGTTGATCTAATTGGTGTGCCCCAAACTTTCAATCACTCATAGCAACATTATCATTTCATATGATGAGGTTTGCTTGTTAAATTTCGTTGTGCGCTTAATCATTCTAAGCTTTATTGAAAGCTTTGAAATTGCTCATGAGGATTGTCGGTTTAGAGGGAGCTATTAAAAGCTTCTACATCAAGATTATGTGGAATGAATTAGGGGGAAGTTAATTCAGAAGCTTCTCCTTAGCCAGGAGTATATGAGTTACTTAGCTCGTGCTGTTACAGTATTTCTTCTACAAGTTACTACAAAGATGAGTCATTTTGAAGTGAAGACTTGAAGTCAAAGGCCTCAGAAGACATCATCAACATTGGGCGCTTCATGGAAGCTTTTGTTCTTAATCATTATGTACTTGTTAGGAAAAATATTGTAAGGAATTCTACACGTCGTCCCATGGGGGAAGATTGTTGGAAATTCACTTTATGTGACGACATTTAAGAATTCTCGTTAGTTATCATTGTCACACACGCAGGGACTAGATTAGGTAACTTCGTATAGTTTAACGTGTGTGACTATAAATACCCCTCCAAGATTTCCAAAGAGGGGTTGGTTGTTTGTGTTTTCATCTTTTATTTTTTATTCAACTTATTTTCCTTTTCTTTTTAACACACACTTCCATCTCTTTCTCTCTAACCATGGCTACCACCATCTACCACCCAACTAGACCACCGGATCTAGTAAAATAGCAAACCTATAATATCATCACGCGATAGTCTGTTATATTATAGAGCCTTAGGGGTTTGGATGGTAGCAGGAGGAATGATGCCTTCCAGTGTCCGCGGTTTCTCTCGCTTGAGAGTGAGGTTGCAGCTGCTCCTTGTCCTTCAATTCATTAGAAGAAATTGTAGCCTTACTTTGGTGAATGGTGGAAGTATTGGAATGATAGTATAGTTCAGTGTTATAGTTTGTTTAGTCAGACAGTTTGATATGTTCCTTATTGTAATTTGTGTAAGTTCTTGTCCGGTTACTATGGCATGTCATATGCATCAAACTTGATTGCTACTTGTCTTGTACATATGTTTGTTGTCTTAATAATAAGACACTAATCTATATAGAGTAGGATCAAGGTTTGGGCTCATTTTTGGATTAGTGGTTAGTGTTGTCCATCCATTAAGCAAAGAAGAATGGCACATGATGGCACCTCATTTCCCAACCCCTCCGCATAGATCACGTATGTACATCCTTGGTGTGTCTCTCATTTTCATGGCGTCAGACCACTCGTAACTAGACACATGTCTATATGACGATGGTTTTTCCGGGACTAGAAACGGTCTAGTGAATGTGGTCATCCTTGTTCTACGGGTGTTCTCTAGGTTATTGTTAGCGTGGATAATCGTTGTCCACTGTCCAGGGATACACAGTCAGTGTGAACGTCTTAATGACTTTTCCCTAAGAATTATTGATCATACTTTGACTTGGTTTGGTCTAATTGTACGTCATCAAGTCCTTTATCCTCATAGCCTAGCATATTCCAAGACTTGGAATTATAATGACTAGTCTTTTTTTTTCTAGGTTTATTTCTCTAACCAGAGGCGGATCCAAAGCCACCGAAGGTGGTGCCTAGGAACCACCTTGGAACCAGAAATTGCTTAGAAACATGGTATAAATTTATCTGGGACCTACCTTAGAATTATGTTAGGAACCACCTTGCATTTAATTTTGAAAGAAATAAAGAGAAAAAACAGTTCAAATATGGTCTGACATTAACGCCGGAGTCCGGACATGGATATAAAGGGTGCGTCATACGTAGAAGATGAAAACTAAAGTAATAAAGTGCTTTTATTAGATAAAGAGATATTGAAGTTTCATGATAAGTTACTTTTCTAGTACTACCACCACCTATCCCTATTTTCTTTTAACTAATTTATTTAAATATGATATAATGAATATACATTTTGAAAACAATAACCATCGACTAAAAACATAAAATTGATTTGAAACCATCATTTTTCTATTGTATAAGTGTATAACTGTACGTCTGTATCTCGATACATATTTTTTGTCCGGATTGTTTAACAATGTGTGTAAATTAAATATGCAATATACAGATCATATTCAAAGAAAATTATGACCATAGATGTCTTGAAGTCTTTTATGTATAATCTTAAAATTAATTTTTATCAAATTATAGGTCAGTTTTTAAACTTCGATTGCTTCGGTTGAAGATGAAACTAACTGTGTCGGCGATTTGATGTTGCGTCCATTTTTATTAGAGAATGAATATTTCTAAGCAGTTATTACTTGTCTAAAAGTAATTATAAGTATTAGACTCAATAAAACACTAATCATACTCTTTCTTATTTTGCATTATATTATATGCGGCCAATTGATCATGTTGACTAGTTGAATTTTTCTATTTTATTAAGGAACCACCTTAGATTTGGTGCTGGATCCGCCACTGTCTCTAACTACTTGCTTTCATCTTATCATGGTAGCCTGACTACCTGAAGTGTTCCCATGTCTGTGTGCATTTATAGTTTCTCAACCCCTGGATTTCGAGAGGTCATGCCAAGCCTTTTGCAATATATCTCCATCTGGAAAGTATGAGTAATGATATTCAACTGTGTCCAATGACACTACTTTGTGACGGCTAGTGTTAAAGGCATGCAATGAAAAACATGCAGTGATGCTGCAAGGTCACTATTTAAAGCATGTGCTCATAGTTTCCATTGACGGCCTATGCAGTTGCATAAACACGAATGTCTTACCATGCCAGAGAGTAAATAACATAAGCCCGGAATGCACTATGCAGTTTAATGAAAAAGGGAATCAAGAGACCAAGTTGATGGAATTATATGTAGCATAACATTTGGACTAAATCAGATTGTTGTCCTCTTTTACAAAGCACCCACATACGAGACATCTTTCTCTTGTCTACCATTCCCTTTGGGATTAATTAGTAACTCTCGAATTTACAAAATTTGGAGGAAAGAAAAGTACAAATCCGCTTAAAGATGCTTGAGCTTCCACCTACACATCAAGTGTACGTCCCTGCTAAAAGGATTAGTAATAGACACTTGATAGTTGATATGCAAGACTGTCAACGAGTGGTGAAGTGTTTGATACCATTTTAGTTGGCAACTAATTGTGGGCCGGAACTTATCAGCTCAAATGGTTGAGAAACTAATGGTTTTTTTCCCATTTTGTTGCACAACAACTTTTCTAATTTAAACTCTCCTGGGTGAGTGCTTGCAAAAATATATACAACATGCATCGTATTCTTTTGTCCAAAATTTAACTAGCAAAATATTGTTATAACAAACCATTAAAACCAAATAGATGACTTGAATTAACCCAATGTGCAAAGCACATAAAATAAATAAAAACTATGCCACAAATAATATGCAATGATGTCCGTCATATTTCACCAGATGCGCCATTTACAACCATTCTGAAGTGTAAGTTCCTAAAGATTTCTAACATCATAAAATTGTCTATGGCATCATTACATGCCAAACAGATATATATTAAACCAAGTATTTCCAATCAAATTTCAGATCCAAATAGCAATCTCCCTCCTCTATCCCACTAATAGCACCGAAGTTGTTACATTTTTTAGTTGCGGCTTGAGCATGAAGCTGCTCTTCAATAATCACTTTCCCATATTCAGCATCCTCCAAGTATGCTTCGATTATGAGGTTGCCCTTAGTAGGTAAAACCATAACAGTTTTATCAACTCAAATTATACATTGCCTTGAAATAAAATCATATATTAATTTCTTTCAAGGACTCTCTTAAGGTTACTGTTCCATATACTACTTAAACAAATAACTTGAATGACCAGGTTTTATATCAATGATACTTATGGTATTCCTTGGATCGAGATTATCTTATAGGTACCTATGAGGCTATGAACCTGTGATATTCCTTATACTAAAATAAATAACTTGAATTACCAGGTTCTTACGCAAATTAGTTTGTAGCTATCATAAGAGTCCATAGAGCACTTGAAGGGACGGAGTCATCAACTAGAAACATGTATTGTAAGGCATCAGTTAGGGGCAGCGTGCGATATCCATTCCCAGTGGGAATAATGTCATCAAAGTCTTCAAAGGGGCTGGTTGAAATCCATCACGATTGGATATCGCACGCTGAGAAATCTCTATCCTGATTCCACTGTTGGGATGCAAGAAGTTAGACAACATAATCAGAAATTGTAAATTTCAATAGATTATGATTGCTTCAAGTTGAGTCTTGTTTTATCTCAAACGGGTTAAAAGCCACATTAAGTCTACTTTTAGTGCATGTCACCTTTAATTTTTTTTTATTCAGTGAGGTTTATGATATTGTAAATTGGGCAAAAGGGTGCGGCAGATTCAGAACAGACATAACTTCTTGCCTTCCTAGATTGTTGTTATACAATGCGGTTTCTGATATTGTAAATTCTTAATCATAGATTTCTTAACGTGGGTTTTTAAAAATATTGTTTTGTAATCATAATTACTGGAAGTTAATCATCGAAAATAAATTGGACAAAGAAATGTTTAGTGGGTCGATACTCCACCCAACCCTGTCAGGCCAGTTTCAACAAATACTAAAAATAACCCGTTTCTACCCAATCCTATTGAAATACTACCAAACCGGTGACCCTCCCATCTTAATGCCTATATATAAAGTTAACAACATGCCTCATTTAAAAGAAAAGTTACAAAAGAACACATACCTGAACTTCCCGTCCTTGAATAGTAACTCAATATGTGCATATCTCAGATATGAATTTGGGTCTGTGAGAAATGTTTTGGCAAAATACGAATATGAAGCAACTAACACCTTAAAATTTGGATACTCAAAAGTAAAAATACCTAGCCCGTCCACAATTGTTTTATATTTGAGGTCACTCACTGTAGAATTTGGCGCATCATTAGAAAACTTCTTAAGTGCTGGTGCAATCGGGGACACATCCACATCACGTAATAAAAAATGCTAAGCATAATAATCACGAGCCATTGGTAAGTGATTGGCACGTATTTTGTGTTTTTTTTGTATCAGAGTAATAAAATGACCATTTTTATACCTAGCGTGGCTGAACATATGTTGGAGAAGATATTTTGCATCAACTATTGAACGAAGCTGATTCCAACGCCCACGTGTAGAAAAAGCAAGTTATCTATCTTCGGCTCTTCACATGTTGCCAGACTCATACTTTCTACTACCCATGTTGTGCCAGCTCTTCACGCTCTCAGACTGCATCACTAAACACATGTTAATCAGTAAATTATCAATACAATGATTAACATTCACTCATATCTCACCTTCATTTTGCCATCTACTTGCAAAATGTTGCAATAAATTAGGCCATCAGTCATCTTAGCTTTTCAAAAATTGCATTATTCTAAAAGTTTTCGTATAGTTGATTTGGACACAAATGGTTAACTGGTCGATGTTATATAGAATAAGCCTAAAATATACCATAATTTACTACACGTTTAATCTTCTATAGTTACAACCAAATAATCTCCAACTCAACATGTGGCTCTTTCTTCATTTGCAATCTGTTTGATGACTTAATGTCATTAGCTGTTGTAGGTCCACAATTTCTTAGGATTGTGTAAGTGTTATTATTAATCTAAAGAAGGAGGGAGATGAAGAACTAGAGAGGGAAAGTTAGAGAGAGAAAGGAGAGAATGAGAGAAAGAAGGAATGATTAAGTGAAATGTGAATGAACAACTACCTTTACTAACATGCTAGGAAGGGTATATATAGCCCACCCTACATGTGGGATTTATGGGTTATACTTACATAACTAGATCACGAGCCCAATCTATGTATATATCGTTGGAGTGACCGATCGTTTCTAAATACTTAAAAACGTATTTCCAACAATCTCCCCCTAAGGGAGGTCACTCCAAGTTACAATGTCCTAAATAGTCTATAGCTCGTGATCTATGCTAACAATTATGTGACCGATACATTCTTTGGGAAAACGTATTTCTAACAATCTCCCCCTAAGGGAGGTCAAACCATTTTACAAAATTTTAAGCCTAGCATACTATGCTTTGAGTCTTCGATCTTGTTCTTGTGAATATGCTGATGTGATCTTTGACTTTAGTCTTGAGCATGTTTCCTTGCCTTGACCTTGTGCATTCATCCCTTGTAAAATTCGCCTCCTCGTGACTTCATGTTCCACATACTTATACCTTGATGAATTCTTGAAAGCTTCAGAGTTTAATACAGCGGAAGACTTGAATTTTTGGCTTTCTTGAATTTGTTGAAGTATTAAGTGTATACAATATAAGCATGTGTTGATGATGAGACTGCTTTTATACATAGTCTCATCATCCAAAATGGGCTTAAAATGCATAAAATATCATAAAATATGCCAAATATATGCTTGTGTCTGTTCCATGTGTATTTTAGGTACGGATATTGAGAAAATGGCAAAAGATCACAAGAAACAAGCAAAAACGAACACGGGAAATGAAGCCGCACAATGAACCGGGCCCTAGAGTTGATTTTCCAAGAAAAACCCTTGAAGAATTGAAGATTGTACAAGAAGGGTCCTCCAATATTGAAGAACTGACACTTTAAACCCTTGTATATTCATAATTACAAGTTTGGTCCTTAAAGTTTATCCAATTGCAAAAAGGACCCTCCACTTTAAAGAATTGGCAAGAATGGTCCCTCACAAATGAAGACTTGTCACTTTTAGTCCTCCACAAAGTCAACAATACAAGTCAAGACCTTGAAGAATGAAGACATTACAAGATTGTTCCTTCAAAAATCATCAAATGGCAAAGCAAGTCCTTGAAAACACTTTACAAAACTTTTTGGGGCAAAAGTATAAAAACTGAAACTTTAATAACAAAGGATTTTCAGTTTTGTGCTATTAAACAAGGAATGGAAGAAGAATAGAAGACTAGGGGTGTGTTCTGCCAAGACATCATAGTTACCTATACCAACCACACTATGACACGTGCCCCACTATCTCCATTCAGCCAATCACAAGCCACCAACTTGCCACCTCACATCCCACTCAACCAGTTTGCTTAACTAATTAATAATTAGTTAATAAACACGCGCCAAACAACCATTTAAACATTAAACAAGATCAAACCAGCTGTTCTTCATGTTCTTAAAAAATTTGGGGATTTCTTAACTACTTAAAATTAGTCCTTAATCTCTTCCAGATTTAAGATTAAGGGACTAATGATCATAACCCAACTCACTTTTCCCTTGCCACATCATCACAAGACTCACATAATACACCCCACGCACACGTTTTTTGGGAAGAAGACAAACTTGGCAGGGAATCAACACACCACAATGCAACTTACATTTTAAGCATTGTTGAGAGCCCTTGATCAAATTCCATCACTTTACACCTCCACAAACGTCCAAGATAACTTCACATGCTTAGCAAAATTCAAAATTGCACAAGGGCATTTTTGGAAGTTCAAAGCTTAGGGTTTTCAGTTTTTTAGCTTATTAGGTCCATGTACACCCTCTATATAAAGGTTTAGACTGCAACATTTGTTTTTGCTCTTGGTTTTTCCTTGTTTAATTTTCTATAAATCCTATATTCAAGTAATGAAATAGTGTTTGAATTTGTTGAAGAAATTCAAGTGCCACTTTTAATATTCTGTTGTTATTGATTCTAGTTTGTGATTGTGAAGTTTCAAAACGTGTTTTCAAAGATTGTGCAAGAAATTGCAAGTTTTTCCAAAATCTGATATTTTTCTAAGTCTTGGTTCAAACCTTTGAAATTTTTGGATTACAAGTGGTCATAACACCCTGATAAGGAGCTTATCATGGTGTAGTGAGCTTGTGGTTTGGGGATATTCAAGGAGTGGGAACAAGCTTGAATTAATCAGCTTTTATTTTCCATTTTGTTTTTCATATAATATGTTGTTCTAACCTTGTTATTCTTAGCAGCCTATTGGAAGCTTGTGCCTTGTTAAGCTAGGAACATAAGCTCTAAAATTCGTGAGTGTGGATGTACATTCATGATGTTTAAGCCTTCTGACCAAAAATCTATTAAAAAAGTGGTATTAAGTGATTTTGTGATCTGCTGTTATTTGAGGTGTTCTTGTGGTTTGAATCTGGTTTATACTGCATGATATTGTTGGTATGATGCTAGATTAGGCTTGGGTAAACCTGTTACACACATTTACTTTGTTAAATCTTGGATTAAAAAGTGAAAGGGGTATTTGGGTCTACTGATTTAAGGTTCTTGTTTGATTTTGAGTTAGTGTATAGGGTTGTTAAGTGTTGGTATCTATTTGTTAAGTGATTGTATGCTATTATCTGCAAGTTTTATGCTTTGAACATCAAATCTGGACATTGTGCTATAACTTGTTTGTTTTTGACTTATCTGACCTAAAATTTTGGAAACACCTAGAGTGTATGCATGTTTAGGATCAACAAGTGCTTAAACCAAGTATGTGTAACCTGTTTGAAAGATTTGAGTGTTTGAAATTGGCCTTGTGGTCAAATACATCAGTAAAAGGATCTTGCGTTCAACATTTGTTCATCAGTTAACTTTTATAGCTTGAATCTTTGTCTAAACCTTGAATCAGTGTATGAAACAAGTTGATTTGTGTTCATTTGAATTTATTTAAGCCGTTGTATGAATTTGGTTCAATTTGGTTGGCTGAATATTGCTTAAACTGTTTATTGTGTTCAAAACTGCTTATGTTCAAGTCTGTATCATATCTGGGCATAAATTGATTAAACTGTACTAATTGGCCTGTTGTTTTTGTGATTTCTTTGTTGTTATTTACTCTTTATAACCCACTTGTTATAAGGGTGCCTTTGTGTTCACTGAATCCAACAAAAACCCACAAAAGACAAAAAGTCAAACAAGTCAAGCAGTGGAAACTTTTCCCACTACTGGACACTCAAAACTAGCCACTGCTATTGCAATTTTTCAATCAGCTTATCAATAAGCTATAACAGCTTATTTATACTTGCAACAACTTTGTTTTTGTAATCAGTCTTCCTTAATTGACCCATTTGACTATTCTGGAGCATTTGAGACTTTAACTTTTCGATAGACTAGAAAACCAACTTAGTTGACTTATACATAAGTTCTTAATTTCTTTTTCCAGCTTATTCATTGTGTTTTTTGGAAATCTTTTTGATTATTAAGCTTAGTTTTGTCATTTGAAACATTTTGCAACAATAATCAGCCCTTGAATTGGTCTAGAACTCGAAAACGACTATTTTGTCGTTTTGTGTAGAGAGCTTTTGCTTATTTCAGGCTTATTTCTTGGGCTTATTCAAAAATTATTTTTACAAACAGCTTAATTAGGTCAAGAGAAGGTTGTGTGTCAAATTTCAGCTTATGTCATCAGCTTATAGCTTAATGGGCCAAAAAGCCCATTAAGAATAAGCTGTTTTGAAATAAGCTGTGATAAGCTCACTTTCAGCTTTTAGGTCTTTGGAATTTTGTGTTTAAAATTTAATTTTAAGCTTAACTGAAGTTTTGGGCTTAATTGGACAACTTTTTGCTTATTGGGCCAAAAAGCCCATTTAGGTGGACTGTTTTTCATTTTGGCCCATTTGAAGGCCCATTAGGGGTATTTTGTCATTTTAAGTTCATTTTTGTTTAAATTATGTTAAAATAAACTAGTTTGCAAGTTTTTAGAGTTTTTTTTATAAATTTTGGATTTTTATTAATATTTTATTATTAAAATTAGTTTTTAATATTTTTGCAACTTTTTAATTTTTCCTAGTTTAAATACATTATGTTAGGATTTTTAAAATTTTTATATTAATTTTCTTGTCATTTAATTATTTTTAGAATTATTTTAATATTTTAATAGTTTTTAATCATTTTTAAATAGTTTTAATCAATTTTAAATTTTCCAAAAATAGTTTTTAGTTTAATTAAGTTATTTTAGAGGTTTACAAATTGAAAAGTCTCATTTTGGGCTTTTTGTTAATTAAATTGATTTTTTGGGCTTTAATTAGCATTAAAAAATTATTATTTAATTAAATAAAATGTTTGAGAGATTTTTGATTTTTGTTAAACTCTAATTACATTTTTTAGGATTTATTGCAATTTTCTAGGAATTTTTAGGGTAATTTTTAAATTTCGTCATATTTTACGGTTTTACGTGTACGACTTTCGTCTTAGTTTAATATTAATCATAACGTCATCCTTTTCTCTTTTCTTTTCTCATAATCATAATCACAAATGTTAATCATTTCTTTACACAACACACTAGCCTCCTTGAGAACGAACTCACCTTTGGGTCATTTGTGCACGGTTTTACTAAACCGTCGTGCTGACCACTTATTACCTCTTGTGTTTTTCCTAAAGCAAAGGGTTTGTAAAAAACAACTATCAATTTTGGCGCCGCTGCCGGGGAGGCGTGTTGTATTTTGATTTGAAGAAATTTTGTTTTTATATTAGCCATAATAACTATTTGTGTGATTAGCACTCTAATCATACGCATTATCGGTTTTTCTTTTTTGTGTGAATATTATTACTATATTGTATACGTAAAACAATAAATTCACAAGTACTCCAAAAGTGTGAAAACATAACCTTGATTTGGGATTTCATCACTCAATCATTGTATTCGAATCCCAAACAAAGAAAAAGCAAAATAGATAATTACTTTCGTGAAGCTTAATTTGAAAAACACAAACTATAAGGTGGGTATAAGGCGGGTGTTATAAAATACACCCTAAAGAAAAAGGCTCTTAAGTGCTTCGCGCCGCCTCGTTTCTCCGCTTGCTTGTGCGTGTTTAGATAAAAAGGGCTAATCGAGGGTTTGCCAACCAAAGTATTATCTACGTATCTATATTTTCTTGGTTTCAAAAGATTAAACCCTCTTGAACGTTTTGGTGTTCCACCAACGTTCTAAAGTCATCGAAGGCGTTCACTTCACGTGATCGTTTTCATTCCTTGAGGCTCCTTTAATCGAGAGATTTGTTTTGATGAGAGATTTGTAGATTTTTGTCTACGTAATACATCACAAAAATCCAAAAAATAGTAAAAACAATCAAAAACACAAAAAAAAATTGAAAAAGTTAAAAACACAAAAAAGAATCTTCTTTTCTCATCCCCACTTTGTACGTAACGTTTATGCAAACTCGCAACCAAGCTATACGTGTACGTAAACGTAGAAACCGAAAGGAAACCACACCTAACCTTTCTAGTGAAGAATCTCCTATTGACGAACCTATCATAGAACAAGAAGCAACCCTGGCTAATCGTACTATGATGGAGTTACTTCAAGCACCCACCGAGGGTTATGGAGAAGCGATTGTGATTCCCGTCATCCTTGCGGAGAATTTTGAAGTTAAGACGGGTTTGTTGTCGATTATCCAAAACAACAAATTCCGTGGTGATGAAAAGGACAACCCTCACAACCATATCTGCCAATTCAATCGTCTTACCACCACTTGCAAGTTTAAGGAAGTCTCTAACGACTCGATTAGGATGATGCTTTTTCCGTTTTCCTTAGCGGGGCCCGCTAAAATTTGGTTAGAGAAAGAGCCACCCAATTCTATATTGACGTGGAAGGATCTCGTTTCAAAGTTCGTGAACCAATTTTTCCCGCCCTCTAAGACTACGCATTTGAAAAACGAGATTTCAAAATTTTCACAAGAGTTTAATGAGAGTTTTTTGACGGCTTGGAATCGGTTTAAGGAAATGTTGCATGAGTGTCCTCATCATGGTTTTTCCGACTTGCATCAAATTGACACGTTTTACAATGGATTGAACGATCATGAGAGAGATTATCTTAATGCTGCCGCGGGTGGTAATTTTTTGTGTAAAACGGTCGAGGAAGCACTATTGATTATTGAGAATAGGTCTAAGGTCTATAGCCCTCGTAGCACATCGAGTGTTCGTAAGACTTCGTCTTCGGCTTCCCCTTCATTGTCTCATACCATCGATGCTTGCTAAATCGAGGCAAATTTGGAAAACAAAATCTTTGATAAGCTTAAGGGACTTTTGATTGAGTTTAAAGTTGGTGAACAATCCACTCCCGCTACGGCTAAAGCGATTGAGGTTTCTTGTATGTATTGTGGTGGAGGTCATGATTTCTCCGAGTGCATTACCAACGGTGGTAACACTTCGAGTGCCTACGCGGCTAAGGGAACTTATTACCAAAACGGTCAAGTTACCCGCACTAATTAATTGACTCCACCGGGTTTTTCACCAAATCAAAATGCTAACAATTATCAAAACAATCAAGTTGGTTACAAGAACAATTACAAGGGTAATAATAACTATGGGAATCAAGGGGCTAATAATCAAGTGCAAAACAAAAATCAAAACAATGATTTTCAAAACAACAACAAGAGTTTGCAAAACTTGAAAGATCTTCCAAATGAATTTGTTGAATATGCAAATGGTAATGATGCTAGGTTTGATAATATACAAAGGGAGATCATTATCCTAAGATCCGAGTTTAAGAATGAATTAAAAAAGGAGTTGAAAAATGAGTTAGCAAATGAACTTAAGATTCATACCAACAAAATGAAGGGTAATGTGACTAGGTTACAAAAAAATCAACAAAAGATGAAACAAGGGCAACATGAGATAAAACAAGAGATGCTTAAGGCCGACAAGAGGCAATCGATGTTTGAGGATAAAATTTCATCTATGTTTGAGGCTATAATGTGTAAACCGTCTTCGAGTAGTCTTCGTAGTAACACCATATCGAACCCTAAGGGAGAGATGAAAGTGATTACCACACGTAGTTGTAAGACACTTTAGGAACCGACTCCTCAACCAATTACTCCAACGATGGAGGAAATTGACGAAAAACCCGACGTGGTGGTCGAAGAGGAGCATATCCCAATCCCACGAAGTACCGCTCAAACCACACCTACGGTTGACCCATTACCATCATTGGAACCCGAGACTCCAAAGGCTATGCCTATGCCTCAACCCACACCACCTTTGCCTTACCCATCGAGACTTCGTAAGGAGAAACGACAAGAGCGTGACAGTTACCAATTTGAGCTTTATATGAAAATGTTTCATGATTTGCATTTCAATATAAGTTTTGCCGACGCTTTGGTCATGATGCCTCGATTTGCCGCTAACTTTAAGAGTATGTTAAACAACAAGGAGAAATTGTAACAATTGTCTAGTTGTTCATCGGTTTATCTTAACCGCATACCTCAAAAAGTCGGTGATCCCAGTAAATTTTTGATTCTATGTGCAATTCAAGATATGGAAGAATGCTATGCCTTAGCCGATCTTGGTGCTAGTATTAACTTGATGCCACTTGCAATCTTCAAGTCGCTCAATCTTCCTAATCTTACTCCTTCACTAATGTCTATCGAATTGGCCGATCATTCCACAATTCCCGCATGTGGATTGGCGGGAGACGTTTTTGTGAAAGTGGGAAAGTTCTATTATCCGGTATACTTTATCGTTGTCGATATTCCCACGGATCCTCAAGTTCCTCTTATTTTAGGTCGTTCGTTTTTGGATACGTCAATGGCGTTGATTAATGTGCATGCTAGAAAAATCACCTTACGTTTCAACGACGAGGAACTTGTTATAAACGCAACACAAAACTCTCAACTTTCTCATGTTTATTCTGTCGCGACCATAAACCTCGTTGATATGATCGACGTCGTTTGGGAGGAACTTTCACAAGAATTTTTAGGTTTTGGTGACGATGAAAATAGTGGCAATCCCACTATGCTCGATCCTATTCTTGATAATTCGACACCATCCTTCACTCCATTTGAAGGTGGTGGTTTTACGTTGGAAGAATTTGATGTTCCTCTTACTTGTAACGAAGACCTCGACAACGATGAGGACTTCTCGATTATCAAGGATTTTCTTAACGATTTCCCATTTCCTCCGCCCGAGGAGGTTATGAGTATCGAACCCAAATCTTCAATTGAGGAACCACCAATCCTCGAGTTGAAAGATTTACCTCCTCATCTTGAATACGTATTCTTGGAAGTAGACGATAAGTTTCCAGTGATTATTGCGAAGGATCTTTCGAATGATGAAAAAACCGCACTTATGATGTTTTAAAGGACCACAAAGGGGCAATTGCGTGGAAATTATCCGACATTAAGGGGATCGATCCTAAATTTTGTACCCACAAAATGTTAATGGAGGAAGACTACAAGCCCATAATTCAATGCCAAAGGAGGGTGAACCCCAAAATTCATGACGTCATCAAAAAGGAGGTCCTAAAACTCCTTGACGCGGGAATGATTTACCCTATTTCCGATAGCCCTTGGGTGAGTCCTATTCATTGTGTCCCTAAGAAGGGAGGAATGACCGTTGTGCCAAACGATGCCAACGAGTTAATTCCAACTCGATTCATGACCGGTTGGAGGGTGTGTATCGACTATCGTAAGTTGAATGACGCCACTCGTAAAGACCATTTTCCCTTGCCCTTCATGGATCAAATGTTGGAGCGTCTTGTGAGAAATGATTTCTATTGATTCTTAGATGGTTTTTCCGGTTACTTCCAAATCCCCATCGATCCTCGTGATCAAGAAAAAACTACGTTTATGTGCCCTTATGGAACCTTTGCCTATCGTAGAATGCCATTCAGACTTTGCAATGCACCGGGAACCTTTCAAAGGTGCATGATGGCTATTTTTCATGACATGATCGAGAATACGATGGAAGTCTTTATGGATGATTTTTCCGTGTTTGGTTGTTCGTTCACTTCGTATTTGTCGAATCTTGAGAGAATGTTAAAACGTTGTGAGGAAACCAACCTTGTGCTCAATTGGGAAAAATGTCATTTTATGGTTAAGGAAGGAATCGTCTTAGGGCACAAGGTCTCGAAAGCGGTGATCGAGGTAGACAAAGCTAAAATTGACGTCATCGCCAAATTACCTCATCCCAAAACTGTCAAGGAAGTTAGGAGTTTCCTAGGCCACGCGGGCTTTTATCGTCGATTCATCAAGGATTTTTCAAAGATTTCTCGACCTATTACACATCTACTCGAAAAAGATGCTCCTTTTGTCTTTAACGAAGATTGTGTACAAGCCTTTGAAATCCTTAAGAGGAAACTAACCGAAGCTCCCATTCTTTTTGCTCCCAATTGGAACCTCTCCTTTGAACTTATGTGTGATGCAAGTGATTACGCTATTTGGGCCGTTTTGGGGCAACGTCATGAAAATCACTTCTTGCCTATCCACTATGCTAGCAAGACGATGACCGAGGCTCAACTTAAATACACTACAACGGAAAAGGAATTCCTTGCCGTGGTGTATGCATTTGAGAAATTCCGACCTACCTCGTCTTGACCCAATGCATTGTGTATACGGATCACTCAGAAATTAAGTATCTCGTGGCTAAGCAAGATGCAAAGCCGAGATTGCTTTGTTGGATCATCTTTCTCGCTTGGAAGATCCTCACCAAAGTGTGTACGAGAATAAGGAAATTACCGAAACATTTCCTCTCGAGACACTTGGTGTAGTGAATTCTGAGGTTGATTCATCCACCCCATGGTTTGCGGACATCGCAAATTACCATGCGAGCAACTTCATCATTAAGGGCATGACGTCTCAACAAAAACGAAAATTCTTTCGTGACGTCAAGTTCTACTTTTGGAACGACCCTTACCTATTTCGGACTTGTGCGGATCAAATCATTCGACGTTGTGTTTTTGGCACCGAAGCTTCTAATATCCATAGAGCTTGTCACGAGGGACCCACGGGTGGTCACCATGGTGCTAATCTCACGGCTAAGAAGGTATTTGATGCTGGTTTCTTTTGGCCTACTATTTACCGAGATGCACATGCACTTGTTCAGTCATGTGACTCATGCCAACGTCAAGGCAAAGCCTCACAAAACGATGAAATGCCACAAAACATCATCCAAGTGTGTGAGATCTTTGACGTTTGGGGAATTGATTTTATGGGGCCGTTCCCATCATCTCGTGGTAATAAGTACATCCTTGTCGCCGTTGACTACCTATCTAAGTGGGTGGAAGCTAAGGCTTTGACCACGAATGATGCTCGTGTGGTAGTCAAGTTTTTTAAGAATTTGTTTTCTCGGTTTGGAACCCCTCGTGCGATCATAAGCGATCGTGGAACCCATTTTTGCAATGACCAATTTGAAAGAGTTTTAAAGAAATATGGGGTTACACATCGGCTTTCTACGGCTTATCACCCACAAACGAGTGGGCAAGTCAAGGTTTCAATCCGAGCGTTAAAGAGGATCTTGGAGAGATCGGTAGGAGAGAACCGACAATCATGGTCGGATAAGTTAGACGATGCTTTATGGGCCGTTCGTACCACTCATAAGACGCCCATCGGGTGCACTCCTTACAAGCTTGTGTACGGGAAGAATTTTCACTTGCCAATTGAACTCGAACACAAAGCTTATTGGGCCCTAAAGCATTGTGATGATGAGATTGAGACCGCTGGAAAACACCGGAAAATGCAATTAAATGAATTAGATGAATTGAGAGACATTGCTTATGAAAATTCATTGATTTATAAAGAGAAAAGCAAAAATTTTCACGATTCTAAAATTAAAAACCGGGTTTTTAACATTGGAGATCAAGTGTTGCTTTTTAACTCACGTTTGAAAATCTTTTCCGGCAAGTTGAAATCCCGTTGGTCCGGTCCATTCGCCGTTTCCCAAGTTTTTCCATATGGGACCATCGAGCTAGCTCAAAATGATGGCCCCAATTTTGAGGTGAATGGACATAGGTTGAAGCACTACCTTGGTGGGGAAGTTCCCTCTTTCAACTACCTCGACCAAGTCACCTTCCCCAATGATAATTAGTATTGAGGGGATCGAGTCGAGCTCATGACTCGGTAATAAAAAACGAGTTGCCTCGTGGGGGAGTCCCATGCTTATCCATGTACATATTATCGCTTTCTAATGTAGCTTACGTGAGGGGATTTGTGCCCTTCCAACCTTTGTTCCATGGTTGTTTTTACATTGTGGTTTTTAGATGATCATGATCTTCACGATTGGAGCCTCTCGTGTTCGTTTTATGGGAGCACTCGATCGTTTGCTTTGAAGAATTTCTCGATATCCACATGATATATCCTTATATGTTCTAACCTTAGGTTTTTAGCACACTTCATAAACGGCTATAAATTTAATGGTTACACCCTTTCCATGCTAGATTAAGCATTCGACTACGTCTCTAGTATGGGGGTATCCTACCCTTAGACTCGAAACATTGAGGACAATGTTTAACTTTAGTATGGGGGGTGAATAGATACTTGCGTGGCCAAACCTTCATGCTTTCCAAAATTTATCTTTTTGTTTATCGTTTTGTTGCAAAATAAGGCTAAAAATGGCCAAATTTTTAATTTTTTCTCATGTTTTATAAGTGTTTGAAGACACGAATGTAGATTTTTCGATGGCGAGAATAAGAGTAATTTTTTACTCGACCGTGCGTGTTGAGCACTTAGCTTCGATTCCTTAACTTTATATTAGGCTAAGTCTTTTAAATGAGGACGAGAAATGATAGAGTTAATTATAAGTCACTATGCTAAACGTAGAGTACTCGTATTCTTTCAAAAACTCATGTGTTCTCGTTGTTTGCTTATTCTCCATTCGCTTGTATATATATTTTGCTAATAAGTATTGGCTTAGCGGTTTAGTCTTGATTGTTGGTTTCTAGACTTTTCTAGTAGCTTCCATGTAATTAAACTGGGAAGACGTTAAGGTATCGCTAGCGTCACGGTTTTGAATTATTGACAACCCGAATAATCGAAAGCTTCACCTAATAATAAGATTTCAAGTGCTCACCTAAATCAAGCAAACAATTTGAAGCTCACAAGGCCGAAAAATCTATGCGAAACTAAAAGTGAATTATGCCTTAATCTTTGAAGCTTTAAAGATCCAAAATTCGCCTTAGAGTGAGGATATACGTCTTTGGCCATAATAAAACCACCGATGAGGAGGATAATAAAAGGCAAGGCAAGAACGAAGTCATAATAAAAGCTTCATGGCGAAGTTGAATAAAAGATGGAGGTAAACCTATGATAATAAGGCCCATCCGTTAGGGGGCGTATAAAAGTCTTGGTAATAAGTCTCATGTTCAAAACTGTTATAAAACCGTGCTTATCGATCCTTCTTGTTGACTTAATTTTTGACATCGTTGTCTATTAGGGGGGTTATTAATTCATTGGTCTTGGTTACATTGTTATGACTCTATTTTTAGACCTAAATCTCTATCATCGCATAAGTAAAAAATGTATCCTCGTGAACATTCAAGACAAAAATAAAATATAAGAGATACCACTTTGGAAAATGGGAGTCTAAGTACGTGATTAGGGCATATGAGTAGTGTTAGCATTACTAACCTATAATGACAGTGATCTCGTTGCACGCTTGGCATGGAATTGGGTGAAATCAAGGACGATGAAATTATTTCTAACGAAGCATTCACGTGTTCTTGTTCTATGAACCTAAACGTCCCATTTTGCGATGAAAATCCTACATTATGTCTAAAACATAAGTAGTAGCAAATAGTAGTAGTGTAGCAATTTTATCATTCAATAAAAGTCGATAAAAATGAATTTTGGAGATGCTAAGATACTTTATTCTAGCATTGCGTGGGGGCACGGTAATGGTTTAGTATGGGGGAGTGATGAGACTGCTTTTATACATAGTCTCATCGTCCAAAATGGGGTTAAAATGCATAAAATATCATAAAATATGCCAAATATATGCTTGTGTTTGTTCCATGTGTATCTTAGGTACGAATATTAAGAAAATGGCAAAAGATCACAAGAAAGAAGCAAAAACGAACACGGGAAACGAAGCCGCACAATGAACCGGGCCCTAGAGTTGATTTTCCAAGAAAAACCCTTGAAGAATTGAAGATTGTACAAGAAGGGTCCTCCAATATTAAATAATTGACACTTTAAACCCTTGTATATTCATAATTATAAGTTTGGTCCTTAAAGTTTGTCAAATTGCAAAAAGGACCCTCCACTTTGAAGAATTGGAAAGAATGGTCTCTCACAAATGAAGACTTGTCACTTTTAGTCCTCCACAAAGTCAATAATACAAGTCAAGACCTTGAAGAATAAATACATTACAAGATTGGTCCTTCCAAAATCATCAAATGGAAAAACAAGTCCTTGAAAACACTTTACAAAATGGGGCAAAAGTATAAAAACTGAAACTTTAATAACAAAGGATTTTCAGTTTTGTGCTATTAAACAAGGAATGGAAGAAGAATAGAAGACAATGGGTGTGTTCTGCCAAGACATCATAGTTACCTAGACCAACCACACCATGACACGTGCCCTACTATCTCCATTCAGCCAATCACAAGCCACCAACTTGCCACCTCACATCCTACTCAGCCGCTTTACATAACTAATTAATAATTAGTTAATAAACACGCGCCAAACAAACATTTAAACATTAAACAAGATCAAACCAGATGTTCTTCGCGTTCTTAACAAATTTGGGGATTTCTTAACTACTTGAAATTAGTCCTTAATCTCTTCCAGATTTAAGATTTGAGACTAATGATCATAACCCAAATCACTTTTCCCTTGCCACATCATCACAAGACTCATATGATACACCCCATGCACATGTTTTTTTTGGGAAGAAGACAAACTTGACAGGGAATCAACACACCACAATGCAGCTCACATTTCAAGCATTGTTGAGAGCCCTTGATCAAATTCCATCACTTTACACCTCCACAAACGTCCAAGATAACTTCACATGCTTAGCAAAATTCAAAATTCCACAAGGGCATTTCTGGAAGTTCAAAGCTTAGGGTTTTCAGTTTTTTAGCTTATTAGGTCCATGTACACCCTCTATATAAATGGTTTAGACTGCAACATTTATTTTTGCTCTTGGTTTTTCCTTGTTCAACTTTATGTAAATCCTATATTCAAGTAATGAAATAGTGTTTGAATTTGTTGAAGAAATCCAAGTGCCACTTTTAATATTCTGTTGTTATTGATTCTAGTTTGTGATTGTGAAGTTTCAAAACGTGTTTTCAAAGATTGTGCAAGAAATTGCAAGTTTTTCCAAAATCTGATATTTTTCTAAGTCTTGGTTCAAACCTTTGAAATTTTTGGATTACAAGTGGTCATAAAACCCTGATAAGGAGCTTATCAAGGTGTAGTGAGCTTGTGTTTTGGGGATATTCAAGGAGTGGGAACAAGCTTGAATTAATTAGCTTTTATTTTCCATTTTCTTTTTCATATAATCTGTTGTTCTAACCTTGTTGTTCTTAGCAGCATATTGGAAGCTTGTGCCTTGTTAAGCTAGGCACATAAGCTCTAAAATTCGTGAGTGTGGATGTACATTCATGAGGTTTGAGCCTTCTTACCAAAAATCTGTTAAAAAAGTGGTATTAAGTGATTTTGTGATCTGCTGTTATTTGAGGTGTTCTTGTGGCTTGAATCTGGTTTATACTGCATGATATTATTGGTATGATGCTAGATTAGGCTTGAGTAAACCTGTTACACACATTTACTTTGTTAAATCTTAGATTAAAAAGTGAAAGGGGTGTTTGGGTCTACTGATTTAAGGTTCTTGTTTGATTTTGAGTTAGTGTATAGGGTTGTTAAGTGTTGGTATCTGTTTGTTAAGTGATTGTATGCTATTATCTGCAAGTTTTATGCTTTGAACATCAAATCTGAACATTGTGCTATAACTTGTTTGTTTTTGACTGATTTGACCTAAAATTTTGGAAATACCTAGAGTGTATGCATGTTTAGGCTTAACAAGTGCTTAAACCAAGTATGTGTAACATGTTTGAAAGATTTGAGGGTTTGAAATTGGGCTTGTGGTCAAATACATCAGTAAAAGGATCTTGTGTTCATCAGTTAACTTTTATAGCTTGAATCTTTGTCTAAACCTTGAATCTTTGTCTAAACCTTGAATCAGTGTATGAAACAAGTTAATTTGTGTTCATTTGAATTCATTTAAACTGTTGTATGAATTTGGTTCAATTTGGTTGGCTGAATATTTCTTAAACGACTTATTTTGTTCAAAACTGCTAATGTTCAAGTCTGTATCATATCTGGGCATAAATTGATTAAACTGTACTAATTGGCCTGTTGTTTTTGTGATTTCTTTGTTGTTATTTAATCCTTATAACCCACTGGTTATAAGGGTGCCTTTGTGTTCACTGAATCCAACAAAAACCCATAAAAGACAAAAAGTCAAACAACTCAAGCAGTGGCAACTTTTCCCACTGCTGGACACCCAAAACTAGCCACTGCTAGTGCAAATTTTCAATCAGCTTATCAATAAGCTATAACAGCTTATTTAGACTTGCAACAACTTTGTTTTTGTAATAAAATCTTCCTTAATTGACCCATTTGACTATTCTGGAGCATTTGAGACTTTGACTTTTCGGTTTGACTAGAAAACCAACTTAGTTGACTTTTACATAAGTGCTTATTTGCTTTTTCCAGCTTATTCATTATGTTTTTTGGAAATCTTTTTGATTATTAAGCATAGTTTTGTAATTTGAAACATTTTGCAACAAGAATCAGCCCTTGAATTGGTCTAGAACTCGAAAACGACTATTTTTCTCGTTTTGTGTAGAGAGCTGTTGCTTATTTCAGGCTTATTTCTTGGGCTTATTCAAAAATTCTTTTTACAAACAGCTTAATTAGGTCAAGAGAAGGTCGTGTGTCAAATTTCAGCTTATGGCATCAGCTTATAGCTTGATGGGCCAAAAAGCCTATTAAGAATAAGCTGTTTTGAAATAAGCTGTGATAAGCTCACTTTCAGCTTTTGGGCCTTTGGAATTTTGTGTTTAAAATTGAATTTTAAGCTTAACTGAAAGTTTTGGGCTTAATTGGACAACTTTTTGCTTATTGGGCCAAAAAGCCCATTTAGGTGGACTGTTTTTCATTTTGGCCAATTTGGAGGCCCATTAAGGGTATTTTGTCATTTCAAGTTCATTTCTGTTTAAATTAGGTTAAGATAAACTAGTTTACAAGTTTTTAGAATTTTTTATAAATTTTGGATTTTTATTAATATTTTATTATTAAAATTAGTTTTTAATATTTTTGCAACATTTTCATTTTTGCTAGTTTAAATACATTAAGTTAGGATTTTTAAATTTTTAGATTAATTTTCTTGTCATTTAATTAATTTTTAGAATTATTTTAATATTTTAATAGTTTTTAATCATTTTTAAATAGTTTTAATTAATTTGAAATTTTCCAAAAATAGTTTTTAGTTTAATTAAGTTATTTTAGAGGTTTACAAATTGAAAAGTCTCAGCTTGGGCTTTTTGTTAATTAAATTGATTTTTTGGGCTTTAATTAGCATTATAAAATTATTATTTAATTAAATAAAAGGTTTGAGTGATTTGTGATTTTTTTGTAAATTCTGAATACATTTTTAGGATTTATTGCAATTTTCTAGGAATTTTTAGGGTAATTTTTAAATTTCGTCATATTTTACGGTTTTACGTGTACGACTTTCGTCTTAGTTTAATATTAATCATAACCGTCATCCTTTTCTCTTTTCTTTTCTCATAATCATAATCACAAATATTAATCATTTCTTTACACAACACACTAGCCTCCTTGAGAACGAACTCACCTTTGGGTCATTTGTGCATGGTTTTTCTAAACCGTCGTGCTTACCACTAATTACCTCTTGTGTTTTTCCTAAAGCAAAGGGTGTGTAAAAAACAACTATCAGTTGACGACTTCTTCTGGATTGTACACCGCAATGCCACCTTCTTGTTACGCTGCATAAGACAGTTAGCAACAAAATATATACACGGATGAAATGGCCTTGAACATTTTATTCTAATTTGGTAGCATTTTACCTCCGGTCGGTGAAGACCGTTGGACGATATTAAATATCGTATTTGTGGCAGGTAGTTTCAATTAAGAACCTCCTTGACCAGATTTCGCGGGTAAACCCGTTCTCTTTACTCGAACGTTTAAAGTTGACTGCGAACGTAAAGAGTGAATCATTTGGATAGAATTATCCGCATGATTGAAGCCGTCAATTCATGTTCCTGGAACCAGTGAAATTTAATTAAGAACCGCACCATCGTTGCTTTCCAGTTGTCACGAGCTTGATTCGTATAGAATCTTGCAAGTTACCTACCAAGTGCTGTTAGATGTTAACACTAGAAGGATTTCCACTCATCACTGTGAACACTAAGCTATCACTCTGAGTGTTTTGGCAAGATCACTAAGATATTGCGTAGAGGCCTGGAACGTGTTTAAATTCAGTTAAGAATTAAACCACTGTTGCTTTCCAGTTATCACAAGCATGATTCATAAAGAATCGCACAAGTCACCTACCATGAGCTTTTTGATATTCGCTCAAGAAGGATTTCCATCTTCATTGTAAATACTTTCGTATTACTCAGATGTTCAGGCAAGATCATGAAGATTTTGCGTAGGACTCTTAAGATCTTTCTTACTTTTCACAGTGTGTGAAAAAGCAAGGAATTATGAAAGTGTGTCATAATGAGACTTTTGATGATCTCAAATGGCTCTAGACTCGATCGTGCATTTTGAATTTTAGTGATCGGAGGCTGGAGAGGAGTGCCACCATTTCAATACCAATTTATTTGGAGTGAATAAATCAATAGATAATGCGTTGTATCCGTGTGATTAAAACAAATATCTTTTGAGAGATATCTGAGTTAGCTGGGATGGGTTGTGCATTGCATCACTGGGTCCATGATGTCTTATCTTCAATATCAAGAATCATTTAAAAATGATCTCAATAGCATATGTATTGACCCGGTTTCTGCCTAAGTTGTAAGGAGGGAAACTTTCTTTACACCCTTTATCTTTACAATTCTTTTTCATTCTTCAACCCCTTCAATGCTTACCAATACGTCATAACTAGCACCTTGTTGTGATTGTTCCAGTGCTAACTTAAGTACTTGGTCGGCATTCAGCTACGTTCACAATCTTTCTCCATCTTTCACAAGGACTACTATTTCTAGCTATGGAATGTCATTGGGAAGATTCCACCGGTTTTGGAAGAATCATTCCTACCATCCTTAGGTCACCACAATCTTCATCGTCGTGAAATAAATGGGTTGTGGGTAAGTATAAATCACCATGAAATCCATTTTGAAGTGCAAATCCATTTTGCTCCCCCTTAACATATGCCACGATATTCGAAAACATTTCGCACATGTCGGGATGAGCCATCATGTTAAGTCAAACCATTTTTGATTAATCATTTCCCATATTAAATCACATTTTCTCCCCCATATTAAAAAATATTAACCCAATCGATGTTTTTAATATCAATTGATTTAATAGCATTTTAAGAAAATTTGGGAAGAAAAATGCAAATCCAATTATCTTTATGATTTTCACAAGCTCCTCCTTAAATTTATGAGGGTGTACTTGAAACGTAAATTAAATACCTTTTAAACACAAGTATAAGGTATTTATCATGTGCAAAGATCATATATGATAATGTATTCATAAGATTAGCAATTTACAAGGTTGAACCTGAATGATAGAGAACATCATATGATAGAGTCACATGGTTCTTGTTCATGAATGTTGGTCGCCTCGTCATGTCTGAAGTTATCTCTTGACACCATGTGTACGATTGATATCGTTGTATTAACACCAATTAGTGACATTGGCACTTGCAGCATCAAAGATTCTGAATGCTAGACAATTTCTCCCACTCAATTGTTGACCCGTGTTCTATTGAAAGAGCTGTAGTCGCTGTCTGAGTAGTCGCATCGTCGAGTATGTAGATATCAATTGTAAATTGCTACGATTGTAGAGATGATAACTTCATAAAAACAAGATTTCTCTTGTTTTAACAAATAAATGCACTGACACGTACATATATTCGTGTTAGATTGTGTTATTACGTAAACACAATCCCTTACATGGTTATAAAGTAAACCATGCCCGAGAAAATTAATTCCAGTTGCTGAGTCAAAGCTTTTTGGTGAAATGCTTGACTTTAATATGAAAAGCGGGTTACTATCTGAAATAATAGCAAGCCATAATTGAGCATGTTTTAAAACATTTGAACTTCTGCTCGAACTTTATTTATAACCACGTGTCATTATTGAATGACATTTCTAGGATCGTAAATATTATCGATTCCAGAAGACATGCTCTTTTTATCAAAAACATTTTGAACACACAACTTTGAAAGATTTAGAAAAACCTTTTGAAAAGTTCTTGAAAAATTGTGTTCAACGTTTTGAAAATCAATTACTTGAGCTTAAAATTTTGAATATCTTACGAAAAAACATCAAGTCCGAGAAGTTGTAAACTTCCCGTTGTGAGGATAAGTTTATCATCGGTGATAAACTTTCCTTTTAACTGAATAACGAGTCCTAAGTTGACATTTACTTAGAAGTCGTTTTCATGAGCTTGAAAACTTTTGAATGTTTTAACGTAAAGCTCATGACCAAGAAAGGTGAATTTCTCGTTATAAAGAAAAGTTCTCTTATTTAAAAGATACACTTTCCTTTATGAGCTTAAAACTTGGAATGTTTTAATACAAGCTCATGACCGAGAAAAATTAATTTCCCGTTACGAGGATAAGTTATCATTAAAAATAAGATTTCCTAAATATGAAGTCCGAGTTACAGTCTGAAATTTAACTGTAAGTCATTGTGAACGAACTTAAAAACTTCGAATGTTTTTAATATTAGCTCATGCCCGAGAAAAATTAATTTCTCGTTGTAAGGATAAGTTTATCATCGGCGATAAACTTTCCTTTCTTTGAAGTCCGGGGCATAATCTGAAATGTGATTATACGCTATTTACACGAGCTTAAAATCTTTGAATAATTTTAATGTTAGCTCGTGTCCGAGAAAATTTAATTTCTCGTTAATGAGGATAAGTTTATCATTGGCGATAAACTTTCCTTTCTTTAAAGCGCGGGTTACAATCTGTCATGTGACTGCAAGCCGTTGTGCATGAGCTTAAAAACATTGAATGTTTTTAGCATTAGCTCATGCCCGAGAAAAATTAATTTCTCGTTGTGAGGGTAAGTTATCGTTGACAAGATAAACTTCTCTTTATTTGAAGTCCGGGTCATTGTCTGACATTTATCAATGAACCATGTACACGAGCTTAAAACCTTTGAATAGTTTTAATGTAAGCTCATGTCTGAGAAAATTTAATTTCTCGTTTGTGAGGATAAAGTTTATCATCGGCGATAAACTTTCCTTTATGTAAAGAGCGGGTCATCGTCTTATATTTAACGATGAGCCATATACACGAGCTTTAAACCTTTGAATAGTTTTACTGTAAGCTCGTGTCCGATAAAATTTAATTTCTCGTTAGTGAGGATAAGTTTATCATCGGCGATAAACTTTCCTTTATTTGAAGAGCGGGTCACAGACTGTGATTTGACTATGAGCCATATACACGAGCTTAAAACCTTTGAATGGTTTTAGTGTAAGCTCGTGTCCGAGAAAACTTAATTTCTCGTTTTGAGGGTAAGTTACCGTTGACGAGATAAACTTCCCTTTCTTTGAAATCCGAGTCATTGTCTGTCATTTAACGAGGAGCCATTTTACACGAGTTTAACCGCAAATCCCCTGAGACAATTGTTTCTAGATATCAGCTTCTTCAGCAACCAAACTCTGAGAGTGTCCTTAGTTGTACGGTATACAAAGATTGGTCCCCTGTGTTCTTGTTGAACGTGGACTTTGGTACCTGCATTCTCATTAGGAGTTTTTATGCTTTTATGTGGGTTAGCGATATCTATCTTAGAACCATGCGGGGATTCATAGTTTTTTTTCTTATGCCAGTGGTGACCTGAGGAGATGATTCACTTGTCTTAGCTGACAAACGTTTCCTTTTATAGAAAACCTTAAGTTCAGGCTTAAGTGATGTATCATCCTTTTCAATTTCCTCCCTAGTAGTCTTAGTAAAATCGGAGACTATCCTAGTTAAAGGGCACTCGTTTCCTACAACAGTGAAAGTTCTATTCGTGGGTCGCCAAACTTTACCAATTGGTTTGATTTGAGCTAACCATTGGGATTTAAGTCTAGTACGGGAGTTCACCTCATTAAGTATTTTCTTGACATAAGAATCATGATTGGCTTTAAAGACACATTTCCTACATGTTTTACAAGTAGCATATTTAATGTCTGAGTAAGATCTAGAATTCCTAGATGATTGATTGATGCTCCTAGGATATGACATGCCACGGTTAGCAGTATTGGGTAATCTAGAAGGTATCTGACTAGGTTTAAAATTTTCTATCTCTTACTTATGTCTTTTGCTTAGCTTCCCTCAGACCAAATTTATGGCGAACATCATTTGAACTAGTTCTAGACGTATTCTTTGTATTTATAGAGAAACTAGAGGCAATCATGTGATTAGGTCTTGCTAAAGCTGATTTAGTCACATTAGTCCTAATTGGTGGAGTGACTGTTCAAGAAATATGAACCATATCAACTTGGGAGGCAAACCACGGTCTTGAGGATTATGGTTGCTCGGATCTAAATGTAGTCGGTTGTCTAACGGACTGACTTGTAGGCGGTTTCCCCAAGATTGATGGTTTTTCAAGCTTAGTGTCCACACTAGATCCTTTAGTTTTTCTCAATTCGTTTTTCAACGCAGCTATAGAAAAGACCTTTTCCTGTACTTGAGCCTTTAAAGTCTCATTCTCTTTGAGCAATTCATCTTGGGATGCCAACTTAGATTCTAGCAACTTAATATGTTTCAAAAGATTATCCTTTTCAGCTTTAGAATCTAGAACTTTTTGATCCAATTTTCGTTCAAGAACAACGTTTGACTTTTCAAGTTTTTCAAAATATGTTTCAAACTTGTCAGTTCTCTTAGAAAGTTCTAGTTTGGCATCCTCAAGATCTTTTGATTGCTGAGCTATGATCATTTCGAGCTCTTTAACCTTGGAATCATAAGCAGTTAATGAAGCAGTCATAAGGCATTTATCATGATGTACTATAACATTCTGAACGATCTCTCCCCCATTATGACGCAAATCGGATGAATATGACGTGGTAAAACTATCACCTTTTTCCATCCCATGTTTGTCATAAATAGGTTCAAAATGCTCAACATGCGGTAGTTCATCGGCATAGACATCATATAAAACATTACATTGTACCATATTTGTAGGCTCTTCGTCATAAACGGGTATGATGTCATCATAAGAGATATCTGTAACATTCCTTGATGTGTTGCTGATGTCATGCTTAACTGTTGATTCCATGTCCTTGCAATCTTTAGCAGCCACCAACTCGTCAATCGTATGACCATTTTCCTCTTGCATCGTAGATTCTTGTACTCTATTACCATACGCTTGCTGAAGTCGGGATCTTTCATAAATCAAAGACGAGACCGATGTCATGAGTTTTAATATTGTACCACGGAAATCTCGAAGCTCGGTATGTGTATCTCGAAGAAATGACTGGCAAATCACTGAACTTTCAGACTTGACGATATTGAAGTGGAGGAAAGGCGTGAGTTGTGTCACAAGAGCCTTATATCCAAGTACCGATGCAGAGTGATTAAAGTCTTTATTGTGGAGTTGCTCTGCTAGTTGGTTCAAGATGATGAACATCGATTTCATGAATATATGACGATCTTGACCAAAGAGCGTCACAAAGTCGCTCCCTCCTTGAATCCATGAAAGAGGCACAAGATGAGACTGAAGTAGTCGAAAAAAAATTATACCACTTTCTCTAGCTGTGTCTTGCATGTGATGCAAGTCTCCCTCTTGAAATTTCAAATTTAATGAATCCATTGATAGTTCGATGACAAATTCTTGGATCCTTGTTTGGTAAAATATCTTTTTCTCGGCTTAATACTTTCGTGATCAGCTCAAACGTTGATAAAACAAACCGGAGTCCAATTCAAACTCGGCTCACTCCAAAAATAAAGCCCATCAACTAAATAATCCAATGTGATTAATTTTTCAACATTCAGATATTTAGTCGGTCATCCCGAATTCACTTGCAAAAAAATAATCGACCCACTAAATACCTTCGGTTAATATAGTGATCCGCCCGTCAACTAATTTAATAGCCGAATCAAATATCCTATATTCGGATATAACGAAAATTATCCCAATCAAAAAACTCCAATAAGGATATAGACGGAACGTGACCAAGCCCACCAAAATAAAAAATCCAATAAGAATTTAGTGGCTTTTGTATAAAATGAATCCTAAGGAGATGAATAGCCGAATGTTTATGCACCCCACACTCTCACAAGTGACCAAATCCCAAACTTAATTAAAAAACGTGGCCCACGTATTATAGTCTCTATCTTTTACACAATTGCCAAGTCCACCAAATATTGGAAAATACTGTGCTAGTTGGGGGATATAAAATTCAAAGTTGAGTCACAATTAATACTCCTATCTGTTTCCACCGCCCCCCACACAATAACCAACTTTGATATCAGTATTTTATAACATGGATGTTAAGTTGTTGACTACCAACACTTTCCAAACACGTAGACTCAATATTTTATAACTTGGACCACCTAGACTCAATAGTTGTGCCAACACGTGGATACCAATAACATTTGACAAAAATATGATATACTACCACCATATAATACGTGGCCTTGACCACAAATACTACCAAATAGTATAAAAATATGATATACCCAATGTACCGTAGCCTTGACCACAAATAATACGTGGACAAATCAAAATTGTACCAAAAAAACACGTGCCTGTACGTAACAGACAGAAAATACGTGGCCTCCTGTATATATATACTTTGTAACCTCCGCTAGTTTTAATATATTTGTATAATTTTTCACACAGCCACCAATGTCACTCTTCTCTCAACCCTAATATTAAGTTACTCCGCCCCCATATCTCCTATCAAATCATACGCAATTAAATCGATGAGGCTTAAACCAAGTTCCTGTCATCATCAATAACTAATACGAAACCCACATACTTACACATCACGAGCAACCCATCAGTCTGAGTTAATTCAAATGCATATTCGAGTCGGTGGAGGCTTTAAGATCCTGTTAACAGGGGTCTCGGGTAGGTTGGTTAAAATGATTGTATGTAGGTTTTTGTGTAACGAATCGAAACAGAATAAGGATTATAATAAGTTTGTTATAATCCTTATTTGAGTTCGTATATGAAAAGTGGTTTAAAACCAAACACGAATCAGTGATGATTTTCGTTCAAAAAGTTAAGATCTAAAAAGATCTATTACATATAGAACGAATCTGAGATTTATTTTTTGATTTGGTTTGAGTCAAGATGGTGTTTAAGTGACTGGTGTTGTGGTGTTAAAAGGCTGGTGTTGGGTTGGTTTGTGTTTGAGTCAAATGATTGGAGTTTAAAGTTTGTAGATCGAGTCAGATGAGTTTGTTGTGAATTGATATTGTGGTCGTCGAGTCTAGTGAGGTCTGGTTTTAGAATCAGGTTGTGGTCGAGTCGGTTGGTGATGAGTGTTAGAGTCGAGTGTGTCTGGTTAGATTCTGGGTTTGGTTATCGATGTGTTGAAGTTTTGTTTTCGTTATGAGTCTGTGTCGAGACTAGGTGTTCTATCAGAATATCAAACCATCGGAATGTCAAAACCAGTGTCGGAATACGTAACTGTCTGAATAAGAGCTGAATATGTATCGGAATAAAACAAAAATGTAACTGATCGGAATTAGACAAAACTTATCTACCGAAATGTGACAAAAAGAAGATTCATCGGAATATGGAAAGAAATATTATCTATCAGAATAAAAGCAGTCGGAATATGAACTGTCGGAATATGGTATCTGAATATCTATCTGAATAAGTGTCGAAATAGTAAAACCCTTTTCCGACAGATGTACATCCAAAACAATGAGACAAATTGAGACAAAAGTTGATAAAAAAACTATAAAAAACTGATACTTTTGTGACTTTTTAGACAAAACTCAAATCGAGACTATAAAACTGATACACTTAGGGCCTTTTTGGACTGATTTGAGACTTAGGGCCTTTTTGTGTTATCACAGATCGAGACTATAACACAGATCGAGACAAAAAAGGGATAAAAACTGTTATTCAAATATTAAAAATCAAAAAAATTTAAGATCAATCGTAATAACAAAATTTTTTCAAGATTCGAGCTAGATAAAATCAAAACCCATGAAAAACAATCAAAACAAACACAAGAACAACCAATCAACCATGGCTCTTGATACCATTTGTAGGTCCACGATTTCTTAGGATTGTGTGTAAAACCCGCATGCTTTTACCATGAATATTACCCTTATAATCGTACATACATGATTAAAACTTTCCTTTTATAACATGTTTATGTTTCACGAATATTAGTTTCAAGAATTATGTACGTATTATTACACGATAAATATTAAATATGTATTAATGCACGATAATTATTACCAACAATAATTATAATCACGAACAAGAAAACATGAACGTAAATAATCACGAGCATATTATTATGTATTTACGTAATTATGATTACAATTACGTATAAGTATATACGTTAACACGAACGTTTAATTATAACGTCACGTAAATAAGAACACGAGTACACGTAAAATATTAGAACCCGAAAATTACGGGTTTCCCCTTGGTGGGCCCATGTAGCCGCGTCACACACAAAGAGGGAAGGGGGCCCACAAGCCCATTTTTGGTTTGATTTAAGAAAACTAGAACTACAGAATTTTCATAAAATATTTTTACAGAAAAAGTTAAAACCCTTGCTTCCTTGGGACCGCATAGCCGCGACACATACACAAGACAAGGGAGGATTCGGTTTTGATTTTTAGATCTTTGTTAATTGGTTCATGTTCGTGTTATTTTCAATCACACGTCAAGGTAAAACATAAAACCTTAATCTTTGATCTTTTTATTTAATTTTGTTCTATATAGATCTTTAAAAAAAAAAATACATAAACATGTTATGGGGTTAATTAAAACATGGAAAAAGGGTTTTGTTTGGTTTGTTTGGGGTTCGGCAACATACCGAGAGTCAAAGACTCTCGGTGTCCCTTGTTAACCACAACCGAGACCCCTATGGGGCTCGGTGTGGGTCTCGGCCCAGAAGCAAACACCATGGGCTTATGCCGGTGGCTGTTTGGGTCGGACGGGGGGAACAACGAGGCAACAGGGGAGACCACCGGCTTGCGCCAGTGGGATCTCGAAGCCTGGCATCGGCAAGCCACAACAGCCGCCGCCGTTGGCAGGGCAGCCACCAACCGCCGCCGCAGCCGCGACTGTGGGTGGTGGTTGGTGGTGGGGTTTTGGTTCAGGCTGGTTCACGGGTTTACGGGTCCGGTTCATGACATGTTTTTATAAAATAATACATGGTGCGGTTTATTATTTTATTTTACAAGTTTATTTATTTTTATAAGTGATTAAATTAATTTAACATGATACTTAATTAATTTAATTAAAACATGACTTAGGTTTATTTTTATTATTATTAATAATACATGATTTTAACCTAAGTATTTAATCATGAAATTTAGACTAAAGTAATTAATTAATTATTAAAACATGACATGTAATTAATTAATTTTTATGACTTAGGTTATATTAATAATAAATATTAATACATGTTTTAACCTAAGTATTATATACACTTTAATTTAGTTAAATCATGCTATATTTAATTAAATCTTATAACATATAGTTTATTTAATTTACATGTATTAATTAATAAAATATACTATTAATCACATGACTTAGAATATTAATCAGTAAAACTTAAGCTTATTTTATTAGCTTAATAATCCAGCAGTTAATCTATTTATGGAAACTTTCTATTTTTAGAAACTTATCTATTTTAAGCAGTTAAACTATTTTTGGAAACTTTCTATTTTTGGAAACTTTCTATTTTAGGAAACCTGCTATTTTTAGAAAGTTACTTATTATTACACAACAAGTATAATAATACAAGGAATACAAGTAATACAAGTAATACTTAATCTGAATATACAGAATACATGATAAACACAACATAACATTAAAATCAGTAAAACATGACATGAACATATAAAACAAGCTAAGACATGATATAAAACTAGTTACGTACTCAATAATCAGAACACTTATACACGTATACTATTTATGTAGCATTAGTGAGATCGAAGTAGGACTCTCTTCCGTTCGTCTTCTTCGTTCACTGGACACAAGGTACGGATTCTCCGTCCTTTCAGTATGGACATTCTTTCCTTATTAGGATTTCCCCGTATGTAGCCAACTGTTTTCCCAGTATATATTTTATATGTTTTGATTTGCTTATGTCTAATTAAATGCCTAAACCATATACATGCATGACCAGTTTCACCTAGTTATGGAGGTACCATAACCATAACACTGGAGGCACCAGTGTTATGTCTTCACCACGGCGGAGTGATAGCTCGTGGCGTCCCTTTTAATTTTTGGCCATATTATTATGTTATCATGTTGGGCGTATGGGTGCATCCTAGATTACATGTTTTTACATATTAATAAGGTGAATGTGGTGTGTGCCTTGCATCCTTTACAAGGAGCCGATCCCTCCTACCCAAACTTATATTAATTAGAGGCAACCCCTCTAATTGCATGATGAGGTCACCCCTCCAAGTATTCATGCACGTTGATATTTCATGACCTATATTGGCTAATGGTTAACATGTTAAACAGTTTTCATAAGATAAACATAAGGCTTTTCAAACTATAAAACCAATTTTACTAAGTTATACCAGGTTTTCCAGGACTTAATCAATTCCGCTGCTATATGTTGTAAATGCTTATGTTATTCATTCTATGCTTTTATATCCGTGCACTGAGCGTTATGCTCAGCTGTTTTCCTTTCACGTTCCCGAAATGCCAGGTACTCAGGGACGCTCATAGACTCTAAGCGTACATGCATATGGATTGGAAGCTTTCTAGCCTTCATTACTTTATGCATTTATTCATACATTTTGCTACTCATTTCCATGGACATTGTTTAGCCCTTTTCATTTACAGTACTTATGTTTGTGTGTGATAAGCTTTTACTTTGGGGTACCAATGTTTGTTTCCGGTATTTCCTTTATGGTCATGTAATGTTTAAGACATTTATCCTTGTATGCTTTGATGACACGCCATAATCACGCGTGACATTCCATTTATCAAAATGGGGTGTTGCAATTATGGTATCAGAGCCAAGGCTTCGACCTGTAGGCTCTCAAAACACGATCTATGATTAGTGAGTAGTCACTATTGTCTTTCTATAACTGACAGTCAGTTTTCATGCATTCATTGTTTTCATGCATTCGTATATATGTCATTGTCGCAGGTTTATGACTGAGTAATGGTTGGTACATGACTGACCCTATTTAGTCGCATGTGTTTTATCAAAACTTTTAACTTTGGGACCGACCCATTGGCGTCCCCTCGCCATGTCTTTTGTTTTGAGTGAACTGACCATAGGCGTTCACTCTCGCGCATATAAATGTTTTCATAAAACTGCATCATGCATTCATATACTAGTTTTCCTGCATAAAATTTTTTCTCATGATTTATTGGTATAAATTTTTTTCATGTATATATTTTATGTTTTGATTAGTTTAATCATGTATTTTATGTTATACTGTCAGATGGTTCTCACACGCGAGCAAGAACAACTTAATGCAGCAGTCCAAGCTGCGATGCAAGCTATGCTTCCTCAGCTGAGGAACGAAATCAGGGCTGAGGTGCAAGCTGCCAACAATCAGCAACATCACCCAGTACCTCCTCCTCCTCCTCCAGCAACATCGGTCACATGGCTGGAGAGATTCAACAAGCTACGCCCTTGATCCTTCGAGAAAACGGATAGCCCCAGTAAAGATGAAAGCTGGTTGACTCACATTGAGAAGATCTTCGATGCAATGGGCTGTGATCCCATCTTCAAGTCGAGGTTGGCCTGTTACAGGTTCGAAGGTGATGTGATAGCATGGTGCAAGGCACTGAAGCAGTCTGAGGGAGGTGATGATTGGGTGGCTGGTTTGACTTGGACTCAGTTTAGGGAGTTAGTGATGGGACAATTCTTTCCCAAGGATGAGCAAGACAAGCTGAAGAGGGAGTACCATGGAACCATACGGAGAGTTGGGGAGAACAGTAACGAGTTCATGCAACACTTTCTCCGTTTGGCTGATTTTCTTGGCGCAGTAGCAGGAACTGCCGAAGAGCAAGCATACCACTTCCGGTGGGCTCTTCGTACATCGGTCGCCAGCAACTTGGTGTGTGCTACGTTCAACACGGTGGCACAAGTGGCCGATGCAGCACGTAAGTTGGAGATGTTGCAAGAAAGAGAAGAGTTCGGGGAAGCAGAGAGACCCGAGAAGAGGTAAATATTCGTTATTCAGCGGTGACCATTCCAAATTCTTTCAGTAATTATCAAATATTTATATCTCTTTTAAACTGCATCTTCCAGGCAGAAGACTGGTGACCGGTCTCAGCCGGCTACTCAGCAACAACCTACTCAGTCCAAGTGAAACTGTCAGACTTAAGACCGTTATGCTACGGATAGGCTTGGCGGTAATGATAATATCGTAACAATGCTGGAAACTCCGACAGCCGCAGGTCCTTACACTTACTCATTTTCTTATGTTACATGCAATAGTTCATAATTCTGACACATTAGCAATCTTCTACCAAGAATCATGGTAACGGGAGGGACCAAATTCAAAGAGGTTCACAGCCTAGCCGTCCAGCTATCACTGGTATTACATCTTACGAATTTTCCGCATTATCCGTTGTACCTATTACCATGTCTCATGTATACTGTTCTTAACTGGATCCTAGCCAACAAGGGCACCTGCTGGAGGGTATACTCATCCTCTTTGCACTACCTGCAACCATAGGCACCCAGGTCCATGTCGCCGCAACAGCGACGCATGCTACAAGTGTGGCCTCACTGGCCATCGCATGAAGGACTACCGCAAGGGCGAGATGGAGGGCACATCTGGACATGCTGATTCCAAGCCGCCTCCTACTAGTGGACGTGTTTACACGACTGCTCGCGATCAGGCCAATAAGTCTACAAGTACCATTACTGGAATCTTGTATATGTATGGTTAAGCTGCATGTGTTTTATTTGACACATGTGCTACTCATTCGGTCATTGCTACTGCTTACGATAAGAATGTTAGGATATCCCCTATGCCATTAGAGAATGTACTGATTATTTCCACGCCTTTAAGAGTCTCTGTGTGCATAACCCATGTGTACAAGAGCCTTCCCCTAGAGTTTGACGACAAGGTTCGTCCTGTCGACGCACTTCCACTGGACATGAATGATTTTGACATGATATTGGGCATGGACTGGCTATCCAAACATCATGCCACCATAGACTGCCATACACATCGGGTCATCTTCGGAGATGTTAATGCACCAGAGTACATTCACAACAGGTTCGTACCCGGAAGGTATGTACAAATCATATCAACCCTGCAAGCACGTGCATTACTTTCACATGGTTGCGAGGGCTATCTAGCTATTGCTCATGACATGGATGCTGAATCTCCATCAATTCAGAATCAGCCGATAGTGTCAGAATTTCCAGATGTAATTCCAGAAGAACTTCCGGGCATACCACCTGCACGTGAAGTAGAGTTTAATATCGAGCTCATCCTAGGAGCTGAGCCGATTTCCAAGGCTCCTTATCGCATGGCTCCCATAGAGTTGAAGGAGCTGAAGGACCAATTATAAGAACTTCTAGAACGAGGCTTCATTCGACCGAGTGCATCTCCATGGGGCGCACCGGTCTTATTCGTGAAGAAGAAGGACGGTAGTATGCGTCTTTGCATAGATTATCGCGAGCTCAACAAGATCACCATCAGGAATAGGTATCCTCTACCACGCATTGACGATCTGTTTGACCAACTCCAAGGGGCCAAACATTTCTCCAAAACTGATTGAGGTCGGGCTATCATCACCTACGGGTCAAAGAGCAGGACATCACAAGACTGCTTTTCGTACACGCTATGGGCACTACGAATTCGTAGTCATGCCATTTGGCCTTACCAATGCTCCAGCTGTCTTCATGGATTTGATGAACAAAATCTTCCATGAATTTCTGGACAAGTTCGTCATTGTCTTTATTGACGACATCCTGATATTCTCTAATTCCAAAGAGGAACACGAAGACCATCTTCGTACAGTGTTACAGACTCTTCGCCAGAAGCAGCTGTATGTTAAATTCTCCAAGTGTGAGTTCTGGTTAGACAAGGTGGCGTTCTTAGGTCACATTGTATCAGCAGAAGGAATCACCATGTATCCAACAAAGGTTGAGGCTATTACCAAGTGGCCAAGACCGACATCAGCGACTAAGGTTCGCAGTTTCCTAGGCTGAGCAGGTTACTACCGTAGGTTCGTAGAGAACTTCTCCCGTTTAGCACTACCATTGACCAAACTGATGCGGAAAGGGGAGAAATTCGTCTGGACTGAAGAAAGAGAGAAGAGCTTTGAAGATCTAAAGCAGAAGTTAGTATCTGCACCGATTCTTACTCTCCCATCTGGTACATGTGGATTTCAAATCTACAGTGATGCTTCTGGGAAGGGACTTGGCTGTGTTCTCATGCAACATGGGAAAGTGATCGCGTATGCTTCACGATAGCTTAAGCCTTATGAGGAAAATTACCCTACACTTGACTTGGAACTTTTAGTAGTCGTGTTTGCATTGAAGATATGGAGGCACTACTTGTATGGAGAATCATGTGACATCTTCACGGGCCATAAGAGCTTGAAGTACATCTTCACTCAACATGAACTGAACATGAGACAGAGGATATGGTTGGAGCTGTTGAAGGATTATGACATTAATCTGCAGTATCATCCCTGCAAGGCGAATGTAGTGGCAGATGCACTTAGTAGAAAGTCCAGAATGATAAACAGCATTAAAATTAAGGAGGAAATTATAAGAGACTTGGAGCGACTAGACATCGAGATCATGGTACGTGGACAACACGGTTATTGGGCTAATCTTAGAGTGGAACCTGAGTTACTCTCTAGGATCAAGGAAGCTCAGAAGGATGATGGTGAAATCTGGGCGATAAATCAGAATTTGGAGAAACAAACATAATTTCGGGTAGACACAGACGGTATCTTATTGTAGGGCACGAGACTTTGTGTTCCTGATGATCAAGAACTCCGGGAAGCATTGTTAGCTGAGGCTCATAGCTCCACATTCTATATTCATCCTGGTTCGACCAAGATGTACCACGGCATCATGCAATACTTTTGGTCAAGTGGTATGAAACAGGATGTTGCAACTTACGTCTCCAAATGTCTTACCTGCCAGCAGGTTGAGATCGAACATCAGCGATCTAGCGGTCTTCTACAGCCGTTAGATATTCCAGAGTTGAAGTGAGGCAAGATCACCATGGATTTTACCGGTCTTCCGCAGACAAAGAGGAGGCATGATGCGTTTTGGGTTATCGTTGATCGACTTACTAAGTCAGCTCATTTCTTACCGATCCGCAAGGAAGATTCGGTCAGTAAACTCGCCGATACGTACAAGAAGGAGATCATGAGACTTCATGGTGCTCCATCCAGCATCGTCTCAGACAGAGATCCTCGTTTCACTTCGCGATTTTGGAGGAGTCTGCAGAAAGCTTGGGGTATAAAACTTAAGCTTAGCACGGCTTTTCATCCTCAAACAGACGGGCAATCGGAGCGAACGATTCAGACATTAGAAGACATGTTGAGGTCATGTGCGTTGGAATGGACCGGAGATTGGGACAATTACATCTGTCTGGTAGAGTTTGCATACAACAACAGTTGGCACGCAAGTATTAAGTGTGCTCCATTCGAGATGTTGTATGGCAGAAAGTGTCGCGCCCCAATCTGCTGGGATCTGGTTGGTGAGCGAACACTTGAAGGACCAGAAATGATAGAGTTGACTAACGAGAAGGTCGCGGTAGCTAAGAAGAAATTGCAAGAAGCACGGTCACGTCAGAAGAGTTATGCCGAAAAGCATCGTAGGGACTTACATTTTAACGTAGGAGATCACGTCTTCCTTAAGGTATCGCCGGCACATGGTGTTAGACGTTTTGGAATCAAAGGGAAGATCAGTCCTCGATTCATCGGACCGTTTGATGTCATTGAGCGATTCGGTGAAGTATCTTATCGTTTAGCGTTACCTCCGTAGCTTTATCATGTTCACGATGTTTTCCATGTGTCCTTACTCAGAGGGTACAAGTATCATCCCCTTCACATGGTTCAGTATCCACTGGAACAGATTCGTGAAGACCTTACCTTCATAGAGGAACCCGAACGAGTTCTTAACAGGTAAGAACGAGTCATGAGGAGGAAGACGATTCCATTCGTCAAAATCCTTTGGAGGGATCATACCGAGCGGGAAGCCACTTGGGAGACCGAGGAGTCTATCCGGACTTCTTACCCTCATTTCAAGTTTTGAATTCGAGTATGTTCCTCTTTTTCCAGTTTACGTTATCTATAATTCGGGGACGAATTATTCTTTTTAGGGGGGAAGAGTTGTAAAACCCGCATGCTTTTACCATGAATAGTACCCTTATAATCGTACATACATGATTAAAACTTTCCTTTTATAACATGTTTACATTTCACGAATATTAGTTACAAGAATTACGTACGTATTATTACACGATAAATATTAAGTATGTATTAATGCACGACAATTATTACCTACAATAATTATAATCACGAACATGAAAACATAAACGTAAATAATCACTAGCATATTATTATGTATTTACGTAATTATGATTACGATTATGTATAAGTATATAAGTTAACACGAACGTTTAATTATAACGTCACGTAAATACGAACACGAGTACACGTAAAATATTAGAACACGAAAACTACGGGTTTCCCCTAGGTGGGCCCATGTAGTCGCGACACACACAAAGAGGGAAGGGGGCCCACAAGCCCATTTTTGGTTTAATTAAAGAAAACTAAAACTACAGAGTTTTCATAAAATATTTTTACAGAAAAAGTTAAAACCCTAGCTTCCTTGGGACCCCATAGCCGCGACACATACACAAGACAACGGAGGATTCAATTTTGATTTTTGGATTTAATTGGTTCATGTTCGTGTTATTTTCAATCACACGTCAAGGTAAAACATAAAACCTTAATCTTTGATCTTTTTATGTAATTTTGTTCTATGTAGATCTTTAAAACCAAATTAAATAAACATGTTATGGGGTTAATTAAAACATGGAAAAAGGGTTTTGTTTGGTTTGTTTGGGGTTCGGCAGCCAACCGAGAGTCAAAGACTCTCAGTGTTCCTTGTTAACCACAACCGAGACCCCTATGGGGCTCAGTGGCTGTTTGGGTCGGACGGGGGGAACAGCGAGGCAGCAGGGGAGACCACCGGCTTGCACCGGTAGGATCTCGAAGCCTGGCAGCGGCAAGCCACGGCACAGCAACGGCAACAGCCACCGTCGTTGGCAGGGCAGCCACCAGCCGCTGCCGCAGCCGCGGCTGTGGGTGGTGGTTGGTGGTGGGGTTTTGGTTCAGGCCGGTTCACGGGTTTACGGGTCCGGTTCATGACATGTTTTTATAAAATAATACATGGTCCGATTTATTATTTTATTTTACAAGTTTATTTATTTTACAAGTGATTAAATTAATTTTATATGGTACTTAAATAATTTAATTAAAACATGACTTTGGTTTATTATTATTATTATTAATACATGATTTTAACCTAAGTATTTAATCATGAAATTTAGACTAAAGTAATTAATGAATTATTAAAACATGACATGTAATTAATTAATTTTCATGACTTAGGTTATATTAATAATAAATATTAATACATGTTTTAACCTAAGTATTATATACACTTTAATTTAGTTAAATCATGCTATATTTAATTAAATCTTATAACATATAGTTTATTGAATTTACATGTATTAATTAATAAATTATACTATTAATCACATGACTTAGAATATTAATTAGTAAAACATAAGCTTATTTTATTAGCTTAATAATCCAGTAGTTAATCTATTTATGGAAACTTTTTATTTTTAGAAACTTATCTATTTTAAGCAGTTAATCTATTTTTGGAAACTTTCTATTTTTGGAAACTTTCTATTTTTGGAAACTTTCTATTTTAGGAAACCTGCTATTTTTAGAAAGTTACTTATTATTACACAACAAGTATAATAATACAAGGAATACAAGTAATACTTAATCAGAATATGCAGAATACATGATAAACACAGCATAACGTTAAAATCAGTAAAACATGACATGAACATATAAAACAAGCTAAGACATGATATAAAATCAGTTACGTACTCAGTAATCAGAACACTTATACACGTATACTATCTATGTAGCATTAGTGAGATCGAGGTAGGACTCTCTTCCGTTCGTCTTCTTCGTTCGCTGGACACAAGGTACGGATTCTCCATCCTTTCAGTATGGACATTCTTTCCTTATTACGATTTCCCCGTATGCAGCCAACTGTTTTCCGAGTATATGTTTTATATGTTTTGATTTGCTTATGTTTAATTAAATTCCTAAGCCATATACATGCATGACCAGTTTCACCTAGTTATGGAGGTACCATAACCATAACACTGGAGACACCAGTGTTATGACTTCACCACGGCGGAGTGATAGCTCGTGGCGTCCCTTTCAGTTTTTGGCCATATTATTATGTTATCATGTGGGGCGTATGGGTGCATCCTAGATTACATGTTTTTACAGATTAATCAGGTGAATGTGGTGTGTGCCTTGCATCCTTCACAAGGAGCTGATCCTCCTACCCAAACTTATATTAATTAGAGGCAACCCCTCTTATTGCATGATGAGGTCACCTCTCCAAGTATTCATGCACGTTGATATTTCATGACCTATATTGACTAATGGTTAACATGTTAAACAATTTTCATAAGATAAACATAAGGCTTTTCAAACTATAAAACCAGTTTTACTAAGTTATACCAGGTTTTCCAGGACTTAATCAATTTCACTGCTATATGTTGTATATGCTTATGTTATTCATTCTATGCTTGTATATCCGTGCACTGAGCGTTATGCTCAGACGTTTTCCTTTCATGTTCCCAAAACAGAAGGTACTCAGGGACGCTCATAGACTCTAAGCGTACGTGCATAGGATTGGAAGCTTTCTAGCCTTCATTACTTAATGCATTTCTTCATACATTTTGCTACTCATTTCCATGGACATTGTTTAGTCCTTTTCATTTACAGTACTTATGTTTTTGTATGATGAGCTTTTACTATGAGGTACCAATGTTTGTTTCTGGTATTTCCTTTATGGTTATGTAATGTTTAAGACATTTATCCATGTATGCTTTGATGACACACCATAATCACGCGTGACATTCCATTTATCAAAATGGGGTGTTACATTGTGCAAGTGTTATTATTGATCTAAAGAAGAAGGGAGATGAAGAACTAGAGAGGGAAAGTTAGAGAGAGAAAGGAGAGAATGAGAGAAAGAAGGAATGATTAAGTGAAATGTGAATGAACAACTACCCTTCCTTACATGCTAGGAAGGGTATATAAAGCCCACCCTACATGTGGGCTTTATGGGTTATACTTACATAACGAGATCACGAGCCCAATCTACATATATATATCATTGGAGTGACCGATCCTTTCTAAATATGTAAAAAAGTATTTCCAACAACTGTCATTAACAAATAGAAACAACCCTATTACTTATTGTACAAGATTATCCAAAGATAATGAAAATTGAAAAGTCAAATATTAAAGAGTTGACATGTTGTCATAGCGCCTAAGGGTTATCAGACTTGAAGCAGCCAGGATGGTAATCGTTAGAACTTCATCCAATGAAACATACAGTGGTGGCCCCAACATATATCAGATGTTATGTTAATTTTAAAACCTTGATCAACAATTAAACTCCATATGTACATTTCATAGAAAAGTTCCACCGTTGACTTTTGTGTGTCAAACGAGTTAATATTTGACCCATTTAGGATAGCATTTATATTAATTTTTTACTGGTATTCGAAAAAAGTCATGCCGTAGTGACCACCTTCTAACATATTATGGTCTGCAAATATTTATCAAAAGTTATATATGCATTTGGATGCTCAAAAAAGAGAAATTTATGTATACATCCATTCAAAACCGTATCAGCATTCTACGGCTACCAATGGTTTAATTCTTCTGATGTAAATATGCACCCTATTATTATCTACCCAATAACTGCCCAAATACTATGTTTTATTTTAGTCAAAACATATGATCTTATAAGATCTTTTCAAAGTGCAGAACTGCCAATAAATTTCCTTAGACTAAAACCTTGACAAGAACGAACATGGATACCATTACAGATAGAGGTTGCAGTTTTGACCATTAACATAGAAACGGGTCGATTCGGGCTATGTTATATTTTTAATGAGTATTTTGACCATTAATATTATATGGCTGTAGGGCTGAGGTCCGGTCATCAGCTCGTTCTTTCTCTATAGTCAGCCTGAATAACGCCAAGTCAGGAGCTGCATACATTTGTAAACTGGCTGGAACCTCAAACAAAAAATATCGAGAGTACCAAGCCATGAAAAACTGTGTAAACAGGATGACCAAATGTGTTGCTAGTCTAACCCAGTCAGTTCAGGAGCTGGGGAAAATGGGTCAGTTTAAGGGTCAGGCTTTTGTTTGGCATATGCACAATGTCTAGACTTGGGTCAGTTCTGCGCTTACACACCAAAACACTTGTACACAAACAATCGAACACACATCAACCACAAGTACATAACCAAATCACCATAATTTCCAAACATACACATATACGCATAAGTACCGGTTGTTTGACTTTGGGCAGACGGGTCAAAATTTCTGTAAACCAACCAAATAAATCGCTTAATCAAAACTCACAACACATATCACACTGACCTAAAATTCACAAAAAAATCTAATTTCTAACTACGAGGATCTAATTTGTAAGATACCGACAACCTCAAATTATGTATAACGTACATACCCACAAGACTAAACACCAAAATAAGAATACAAAAATAAAAGAATCAATAAAACTAATAAGGTACTAAGGATCTACCTTTTATGTCGGTTGAGATGGTGGTGACAGGCGGATGGGATGATTGTTGTCGGTGTGTTGGATGGTGGCCAGCGGATGCGATGGTGGTGGCGGATGAGATGAGGTTGTGGTGGGAGGGGAGTGGTGAGAAAAAGAGGTAAACAGAGATAGAAAATGTCTCTAATCTGGAAGAGGAGAAAATAGATTATTACCTCTTTTATCTGCAAAAAAAAACAAACAGTAAACCTCTTCCGTCTTCGGTCAAAAGAGCTTAGAAGAGGTAAAAATGATTAAAAAAAAAACAAACCGAGCCTTAGATAACATACAAACCAACTTGCTATGCTAACTAACCAACCTTTAACCATGAAGAATGTTGTAATCGAGGGGATCGAAGATGACGTAGTCGGATCTATGTTGAGAATGGCGTATTTGATCTTACCTACCTCTTCATGAAAATCAAGCATGAGTTTCTCTCATGTAGCTTCGATCTCATCATCTTCATCTTCGATCATAATAGATTTCATCATCTTCTTTTCAGGTAGTGGTGAAGATCTGAAGCATTTTAAGGTAGTATAGATTGGAGGGAGACATCAGGTGGCGGCTAACTTTTTGTGTGTGTCGGAAAATGAACACAATTTAATTTGTATATATATAAAAAATAAAAATAAAATTTTCTAAAAATTATAAGTATTAAAAGATGAACACAATATAATATATATGTTAAATTTAGTTACCCAAAGTACAAAAAGTTGGGTCCTATTTGTTAAAGTTGCACAAATTACACTATGTACTATTTTGAATATTATATTCATTGCGTAAGATGACCAAAAAACTAGTAGCACAAAGTTTAATAGAACAAAAATTACAAGTTTCACATAAAACATAAATGTACATATACCTTACGCATACCTTACACATACATGCCACATATCACCATCCTAGCAAATTTATACGGTTGCCCAGTTACACAGGACATTTTGAGAAAAAACCGCTCGGGTTCATAAAGTGACTAAACCATTTGGGCGGGGGCCAGTTTAATAATTGCCCCTTTTTTATATATTATATGAGTCACGTTTTTATGGAGAAGTCATTTGGAATTAGTTAAGGTCGTCTGCTAGAGAGAAACTTTTGGGTATAGCTTTCATCATAATCAGATGGGTAAAAGTATATACATATTTAGCGTGGGCTTAAGATAAATATTAAGCTTTGGGAAAATTTTGGAATACTCTAGAGACATGTAAGAATATTGGGTCTAGATCATGGAGATGGGTTGTGAGTTTATGAGTGGCATCTATGTACGTTTTTTAACACTAAAAGTTGGGACTGTTTTAAGTAAATAATAAGCGGTTTGGTTTATGAGCGTAATTGGTATGAGGAACACTTAGAGTGTTGATATGAGGCTGATATAGGATAGATACTAGAGGTATACATCATAAGGTTGTTACATTGATGAAGGAGTAGAGTCCTTGAATTAATGTCGATGCGTGTTTTATTTGTATGTGCTTTAAATATTGTTGATCGCGCGTGGACTTTTGGATTTCTATCGCAAGGTGAGTTCATAGTCTCATTTTAATGATTCTTAAATGTTTTACTTCCAGTATGAGATGGATATGATACTTGTGTGTGTCAAAATGCTGTGAATGATTTTTAAGTCATATGTGACGGACATATATGTGCTTAGTGTGGTGTGACGTGATGTGACTATGGTTTGAATTGTATGGTTTTTGTCAAGGTTGCAGAAACCGCTAGGCGCTAGTGAGGCGGGTCGACGACCTTCAAGGCGGAATTCATCTAGGCGGCGCCTAGACGCCGCCTAGGCGGATTAGAATTTTATGCATATAAATATTATAAATAATATGTATGACATAAAAAAATACTTCTAGTTTCAAATAATTTGAAGTTCTTGCAAAATAAACAAATAAAACATAACAATTTAAGTGCTTAAAACTTCAAACGTGAACATATAATTTAATTGGGTCCAATTTCATACAAAAAACCCATTACTTTATGTTTATAATCATTCGTTTATCTCTTATTTTAAGATGTTACGTTAAAATAAATATGGGCACTATATATTAGAAAGAAAACCCTTAATTTTTTGTAAAAAATATTGACTTTTTGTTGACTTTCTTGACTTTTTTGACCGCCTAGTTCCTAGGCGCCGCCTAGCCCTTGTGTGGGTAAGTATTTAGTATGTTCAGACGAAGAATATGAAAATCCAAGGTCTTCAGGTTTATTAAAACACATGAGAAGGAGTGGAAAGATAACTATAAATTCATTTATAAGTTACCAAGATGGGGCAGTGGATACAAGCTGAATGGAGTGTTGGGTGATGGAATTATGGAAGCCTATTTTTCTGTCAAAGCATGTGGATGTAAGATGGAGTAGTTGGAAGGATTATAAACAGATATATTGGTTGCAATGGGACGTTGATATGTGATGAAAGGCCATTTGGGAAGGGTTTGTGTAACACCCCCAAATTTACACAATTCAATACAGCGGAAGACTCGTTGGTGTTACGGGATAGCACATTACTCACATCATAGACAACGCTTAAAAATCGCGTCGTTTAATAATAAAGCATTTCCATTCATGAATGTCAATTTTACATAGGTCCCAAATCATTGTATTTCATACAGGTTTTACAAAGCATTTGAATGGAAATTATTATTTTTGTGCGGGCCATGAATTCTTGTCGTCTTCTCGAGAATTACCTTCAAGTACCTGAGATAAAACATGTTAAAATAAAAGGTCAGCGAAAACGCCGAGTGAATTCATAGAGTTTAATAAAACCATCAATATAACATCGGTATAAAATTATTACCGAAAATCATTTTGTACAAATCTTTGTAATAGGCCATAAAATAGCCAAAGTCATTTTATACAAATCCTTATCAAAAATCATAATATAGGCTTTTGCCTTCAAACTCATTATACGAACCAAAGTCGTAAAATCATCATACAATACGTTTTATAACGTTGTATAAAATTAGATAAAAACCGTTATATGAATATGGTTTATGAAAAACCAAAACACGAACATAAAATCAATAATAAGACCCTGTATTGCTAGTCAGGCAATATATTGTAATTCAATGCATAAAGCAGTATTTTCGTTATTTGGATTATTATAAGCTGCATGACATTGTTACCTTACTATACTAAACAACGGGTAGCTAGCCCGAAACTCAATTTACCCATCTAAATTAGCGTGTCGTCACAATAATCACGCTTGTGTAAATCTTCTCATACATAAATTCGCTTACCAATCAATGTGGCACGACGGGGATCAACCGTCAAGGCGCGAACTGGGGTGATCGTCCCCAAATAGTACTATTATATGCATAAGCGTCTACCAAATCCCGGTAGTTCACAATTCATGCTAATGGGACTTTTAGTGACATAACCTAACTTTAATAATCCATTTCATTTCATTTATCGGGTCATATATTCATTCATCGGGTCATACAATCATTCGGGTCCAAATCAGTAAACAAACAATCGGGACAAATGGTGTCCTATTTTATAAAAACTAACATGTTATCTCCCTCGCGGGTTTTTAAAATATTTCATAAAAATATTTAAAAGAGTGCGAGGCTATGAACTCACGTTGATGTGGGAAGGCGGTTATCGGCGATTTGGATGTACGGCACGTGCTTCAATCACGGAAACCTAGACAAATAATACTCGTCTTAGACTTTTGTCCAATGACTTTATCAAAATAACAATTATGTATATATATGATGATTTTATGTATATTATGATCATTTGGGTTTATACATTCTTATTTACTCATTTTAGTGTTATGTATTGGTAACTTTTATACTAGTTTACTAGTTTGACTTATTTACATGTGTTAGGCCCAATAAGCCTATTATAAGTTCTATAACTTGTATTAATCCATTTTATACTTGTATTATCAGTATTTATACTTTACATGTTGGGCCCAAATGGGTTAAGCCCAAATAATTAGTTTTTATAACTGTTTAACTTATTTAGTTAAATTATTAGTCCAAATATGCTAACTTAGCTCGTTAATGTCCGCATGTCATATAGTTCGGGTTTTATCGGTTTTTACTTGTATTAGGTACTTATATATCAGTATGTGACTTTTAAAAACTTTACATTAGACGGGTTTGATCGTCTAAGTTTTAATTGGCGAAAAACGTTAATTTTACGGTAATAGCCGAAAAAGTCGTAAAAATCATGTTTATAGTTTTTATAACTTATAAATCTTATTCAACTACCATTTTTATAAAGTGTCCATTTATTTAACCTTATAAATATTTATATAAATGAAATTTATAAGTTAGTGGGTTTTAATTCACATTTTATACTATATTAGTTTGAGTGCTTATATAATACTATTAAACATTAATTCTTCAAAATCTGAATTTTTGTTTCATCTTCACCATTTTTATCATATCTTGAGTTCTATAAGGAGATAGAAGCTCATTTTTGGATGGCATAAAATTAATATTATGTGCTACAAATAAGTTAGTTATAGCTACTACTCATTCCATGTTTAACTATCCTTAGCAGTCCCTACAAAACAAACTATTCAGATTGGTACACTAATCTTGTTTTGATCATATCTCACTCATTTTGATGATTCCATTGCATGGCCAACTCTCACATGTGTATGAAATCTAACACTTACTGTAAATGGATTTCACCATGCAATTTTATCAGTTTATAACTTGGTTACTTACTGTTTTTATACAGCCAACATTTTAAGCATGATTTTAGCCTTGTTTCTTATGGTTTTTCATCTTTTTAATCATATTTATCAACACTTGATCCCCATACAACATTTTTATCATCATATATTCATCATATACATATACAATAAGAAAGTAAATACATGATTACATAATCAAAATAACAAGAGGATGGGGAGAACAATCTTTATACCACCATGATTATGTAGGTATTCATCAAGGCTTGGATAATTGATGGAGAAACTTGTGATAGATCAACACCAATCTTCAAGACCACCAATATTTGTAAACTCCTTGTAGAAATCAGCCCTTGGACATCATCAAATCTTCTTCTTGGATGTTAAAATCACCACCAATCAATAGAGCTTGAAAAGGGCTTTATCATATGTGTGAATAACATATGATTTCATGGTTAAATTTGATCAAATGAGGGTGTTTAGGGGTGGTTCTTGGACGAATTTTAGAGAGAGAGAGGGAGGAGAGTTGTGTGAGATTTGCATGGAGTTGAATAAATGAAGTTGTTAGTTTGTGTTGAGTGGTTTTGTTGTGCATGTATTTTGTGTAAGTAGCTAGGACAAGTGTCCTAGCTTAAGATTTGACACATCTTAGATGTGTTGGTGAAGTTTTGGCCACCCATTTGTGGGGTGAGGCAAGTGTAAACGTGTCTCATCCCACTAATTTACGGGTACTCCTCGATTCTAGTTTCCTCGATTTACGTGCCCTCGGGTCGTTTTACGAAAAACGTTTTTATAAATTATGAACCAATGGCACAAAACGAATCTAATAAAAATTGTCTCATCAAAAACGGAGTTCAAAAACGTAAATACGTAATCCTAAGGTTTCTGGTTTAGTCGTAAAGGGCGTTAAATTATTCACGTAACTCCTAATCTCTTATCGTAAATTTGTGAGTTTATGAACTAACTCAAATTTAAAATCCCAAAATAATATTCACGGATAAATTTATTTTCTGAAATGTCGGACTGTCACCAAAAATGATGTATGTAAACGTAAGCACGCAACGTAGAATCCTCCGGTTTAGACGTAGTCGATGCTACTTCAAGACGTAAATCCAAATTTCTTCCCAAAAATAAGTGAGTTCATAATATAACATTAAAATAATGTTTTCAAATAAATATTGAGAATAAAATATCGACCATAAATTGACGGATTGTCACAACATTTACCCCTAAACAGGATCTTTGTCCTCAAAGATCATCTTATCTTACTACTCGCTTCTATAGAGTTAAAGCCATTTGGGTATTTACTTCACATTCGGTCTTTTCTCACAATTGTAATTCATTACAATACGCGAGTTTCATCAAACATAGCTACGGGAATAAGATCAGGCTTAATGTTGACTTACTTTCTCTATCCATGATGTTCACGGGTTTTTGATGAATGCAACTTTTCGCCGATCTAAGCTTCATTAAGGAATATTCAGATTTTTCACTTGATAGACATTTCATCAAGTTAGATATACGAATCATAATTTATGCAGCCCTTGAAGTCCTAGGGTAGATCCAGCTTATATGCCTTTCAAACCAACTTTTACATCATCTCAATTGTCCCATACAACGGGGACTTAATTCCCATGATCTTTCAGATCATCAATTCATTTTTCCATGGTTAAATTTTTTGGCATAACTTCGCTACCCATCTGTCACTTCAAGATCTACATTTCATATTCACATAACCTCCTGCCCACTACCAGTAGTCAATAATCAGATCCTAATTTCAACAATCATTTCAGGTCTCACGGGTTTGGTATTTTGTAAGGTTAGGTTCATCATCATAGGCAACCTTAAACCTAAAAGACATGTCCAACTCACAATGGGTGTATGTCGGATGTCTTCATCCCAACTCCTGCTTACAGATGCTCTTATATTTAAATCTTAACAAGATTCGATCTCGATCCTAACACGATAATTATCAATGATAATCTCTCCAAAGGAAAACGATTTTTATAGTTTATTACCAAAGGTCAATCATTCAAACATAAAACAACACCTATAGTATTTTGTATCGTTACTTTACCTCGTCCCTTCGATTGGGATGGTAAACAGTACTCTCATCAAGATTCGTTCTCAATGACTTCTGAGCAAATCTCTAGAAATTGGATGCGAAGCGAGGTTCTTGATAGAGATGATCGATACAGGCACACCATGTTTACATAACTCCTTTAAATACAAAAGAGTCAATTTCTTCATCAAGAATTTATCATTAACAGGAATGATATTAGCAGATTTGGTCAATCTGTCGGCGATGACCTAAATCGAATCAAATTCAGATGATGACCTTTGCAATAGCTAGACGTTTACTAATGTATGAGCTGATGTCTGCCTTCATAATTTGCCATCAGTACAACTTCTTCAGATAAGATACATTAAATCAGAAACGACATGAATGGAATACTTATACTTACGAGATTCCAACATGACTAAATCTCAAAATCTTCAACGCCATCGGCTTCTCAATTCTAATGGTTCACGTTAACCGCGAACCCCTTTTATTATCTATATTATTCTTTTTACAAACATCGTTTATTTTTATATCGTTCGGCGATTTATTTTGCACAGTCTTTATTAAGAAACACATCCTAATTGATTCTTTATCCTTTCTATATAATGTGTCAGTATCTATATTCACCTTTCCTGGTGAAATATTTATCATAACCAAAATTCACTCATAATTTCTTTCTTCATATTTTCTAAGTTTTAGTTTCGTCTCAACTATCATTTTTATCAATTTTGCTCAATCCGACGTTTTAAAGCGTCGATAATTATTACAAGTAAATTAATAATAAATATTTAATTTTATGAAACGTAAACGTAAAAAATTTAAATTTCTTAGTTCGACCAGTTATATAAAAATGTTCAAAATAAATTTGAATTTAATTAACAAGATTTTTGTTGATTTATCGAAAATAATTAAAATAATTAGTAATATCCGTAAATGTTCGAAAAATCTTTGTTTATACTTTGGTCAAAATTTTCTTAGTTGAAAAGCAAAAATTATCGTTTCAAATTTCAAGTTATGGTTTAAATGGTTTCCTCAATACCTCTTAGGTTGTCTTGAGGTATACACGAACATTTACCCCTAAACAGGAGTTTAGTTAAATGTTCTGGGTATAAGGGAATAATCCCTCAAAAGTTCTTTTTGATAAAACATTTATCAAAACATATTTGCACTTTTCTTTTTGGTATAACCTTAAGCCTTAATGGCTCTAATTTTTGAAATATCAATATAGATCCCATTATCTTATTAATCACACGGTCAAATCATGTAAAGGATTAAGCCGTTAATCACATGTTAAATATTTACGGTACAGGTTTTCATTGTTCGGCCAATTTAGGGCAGTCTATAACTAATTATTAACTCATTCTTATTTTTATAAACAAATAGATGGTCCTTAATGATCACAAGCATGAATTTATCAATTTACAGCCTACACATGTGATTCACCCAATTTATGATTGCTACATGTGTATTAGTCAATCCAAACGTCATCACATGAAACTTATAATGTTTATTACAAGTTCTGGATGTAGTGATTGGAATAGATAATCTTTTTCGTGGATGCGAAGTTGATGATAACCATGCCGTGGATCAAATCTTTAAAACATACACTAGAACCTCATATATGATCGAAAAAATCTATCATCTTGGGTAGTGGATATAGATTTTAATCATCAATTTACTTAGTTTACGGTAATTCAACAAATATAACGAATCATAACACCATATCTCTTCATGATGACAAGCTTGGTAGAATAAAATCTTTCTCCGACAACTCTCTCAGTTGTAGGGTAATTATTTTAATTCAGATGGTGCTGACGTACAGTGCACATGCCACAGGTGCAGCACCGGGAATATAATCAATACCAATTTCAACTTGCCTTAATGGCGAAAGTCTAGATAATTCACCAATAAATACCTCCTAAAGTTTCAAATAACATGAACATCTTTTAATACATTTATTTTAAGTTCTTTCTAGATTATAATATCTATGACTAATTCGCAACCATTCATGGTATAATTTCAAGTCTAAATGCAGGATATGGTCATCCATCAAGAATTATTTAGATCGCTTTTGATAATCAACGTCTTATCATTTAGGGGAATTCTATTCGAGTTCCCATTAATTAAGACAATGTCGTCATGTCATAATCAATCAATCCATTCTAATGGCACTACCAACTTTTCAGTTTTATTACCGTCAATAAGATGTGAACTTCTCAAAAGACTAATAATAACTCATAATCCTTCACAAATTCAAGGATATATGGAGACATAACTAACCTTAAAAGAGTAAGGTCAACGCATAATCTACACGAGAGAATTTCAAATCAGATACAGACGAAAACATTTAATGAATATGAATATATCCCATGTTTTCATAATTTGAGTACGCATTCGAAAGCTCCTCAGATCGTTACCCAGGTCATTCAAATGAAATCTAATCAAAAGAAATGATAGGAATGTCGATACATCCAGTCGGGTATCAACACTCGGTAATCAGATAATTTTCCTAAGAATCTCACTACGGGAGAATTGGACAAGAAAGAATTGTCAATTGTCAAATAAGACAATTTCCACAGATGAGTAAATTTGACTCAGAAGAATAGATGCTACAGGCACATATGTAGGTGTCCCTAACACTATGTCCCTATTTTTCACTTCTTGCAGATCTCATAAAATTTAATCTTTCACAATCTTCAAAGAAAATGTAGTGTTTATTCATTAGTTTTATGGTGACTACTAATCAGCCTTGCATGGTCCATTCCAAATTGTATGTAGGCGCGCAACTATATACAATTTTAAGATTAACGATGCAATACTCAGTTCGTCAAAATTTTATCATTATGTTTAAAATATATATTCATGCTTAATTCAAAATGAATTTACAGATATTTTCTTTATCATGGAAACAATTAAGTTTTCCAAGGTGTTTTATAAACAACTCTATTTCAATGACGATTACTTATAAATTTTACTTTAAATAATCCATATGGGGATGAAAATTCAATCTTTATCAAGGGATACTGTTTTATCTTATAAAAACAATGAGTGATCTGCAAAAGAGTGATGAAAAGTTGTTCACCAAGAACTAACTACAATATGATAGGAAATGAGCTCAGCCAATTAATCATGAGGTTCATGACCTCGATGGCACTCAAAAAGAATAATTCACAACGTAACTCAATTCGAGATGAGTACTTGTTCAATATTTGCATCACTAATGCGAACATTAGGATGAAGCAATAAAAGATAGATAACATCGATACATGTAGAATTTAGCAATCAAAGGTAGTCTTTTCATTAATCACAAACAAGTCAGAATTGTACCGTAACACATTATGTGTCACTATGTCATACAATTCCAAGAACTCATCCTACCAACTGATGTCTCAGTTAAGTTAGGGATTATTTTTAAAAGATACCACAATGAATACTAATCTATAAGAGTCATTAGGTGTCCCACCTGTCCTGGAAGATCCATCGGTCCCAATTCAGAAGAAGATTTCTTTAATTTATTTGTTGGACACTGGGCATCCTCGTCATTGGACAATGGCCTAGGAACAACCCTTAACACGAACCAACAATCATTTAAAACCTTATAATTCAATCACAGAACTTAACGACTTCCTCTTAACAATCTCATATTCCATACGAGTTATATTTTACTTAATTCAAGTTTCAATCCACTTATACTCAATATAATATTCTACCTCATTCTCTAATACTTTCAATTTTATTCTTAGACCTTGAAAGGGAAATAAAAGCTCGATATGATCAACACTTAATTTCCAATCCTATAGCTCTTACAACAATAGTTATCAAATGAGTCACTAGTATTAAATGACTCGATCATTTAATTAGACTTCTCGGAAAGGTACTAGTGGCATGAGGCTTTTGGGTAATGGTTCCAATGACAGCCTCAAGTGCAACATTCACCCTTTCGATTTTAATTTAAGAATTGGGTGACACCGAATCAGATGACATCGTTCTAGGTGGTAAGGTTTTGTCAAACTTCACTCTATAAGGAAAGATCGTCATGACATCGATATCAGATTTAATCTCGCCAATTCTTCTTTAATATCAGAATTAACTAATATCAACATTTCTACGAATATAAACCATTTGTTGGGATCATAAATATCCACAACTTGGTTTAGATCTAGGATAGCTAGAATTCCTACGAGAATAGCTTCGATTAATTTACTAGGGGATTTAGGGTTCCTTGTGACAATCTACGTCGTATAAATACCTCGTATAAATATTAAAATAATCATCAAACGATCATGTAATCAAATTACATCATATATATATATATATATATATATATATATATATATATATATATATATATATATATATATATATATATATATATATATATATATAAAATCCAAGTTATATATATATATATTAAAATAACACTTCTCAGTCTGGCCTTGTTGGTAACTCGGGAATTCTTCGGCACCGTTATAGTCAAAAGATTTTTAGACATTTTTAGAAAATTGTTTATAGTTAAAAGATTTTGAAATGTTTTATTCAAAACCTTGGTTTTAAAAATCTTTCGTTCTCTATAACGAGAGCTCTGATACCAAACTGTAACACCCCCAAATTTACACAATTCAATACAGCGGAAGACTCGTTGGTGTTACGGGATAGCACATTACTCACATCATAGACAACGCTTAAAAATCGCTTCGTTTAATAATAAAGCATTTCCATTCATGAATGTCAATTTTACATAGGTCCCAAATCATTGTATTTCATACAGGTTTTACAAAGCATTTGAATGGAAATTATTATTTTTGTGAGGGCCATGAATTCTTGTCGTCTTCCCGAGAATTACCTTCAAGTACATGAGATAAAACATGTTAAAAGAAAAGGTCAGCGAAAACGCCGAGTGAATTCATAGAGTTTAATAAAACCATCAATATAACATCGGTATAAAATTATTACCGAAAATCATTTTGTACAAATCTTTGTAATAGGCCATAAAATAGCCAAAGTCATTTAATACAAATCCTTATCAAAAATCATAATATAGGCTTTTGCCTTCAAACTCATTATATGAACTAAAGTCGTAAAATCATCATACAATACGTTTTATAACGTTGTATAAAATTAGATAAAAATCGTTATATGAATATGGTTTATGAAAAACCAAAACACGAACATAAAATCAATAATAAGACCCTGTATTGCTAGTCAGGCAATATATTGTAATTCAATGCATAAAGCAGTATTTTCGTTATTTGGATTATTATAAGCTGCATGACATTGTTACCTTACTATACCAAACAACGGGTAGCTACCCCGAAACTCAATTTGCCCATCTAAATTAGCGTTTCGTCACAATAATCACGCTTGTGTAAATCTTCTCACACATAAATTCGCTTACCAATCAATGTGGCACGACGGGGATCAACCGTCAAGGCGCGAACTGGGGTGATCGTCCCCAAATAGTACTATTATATGCATAAACGTCTACCAAATCCCGGTAGTTCACAATTCATGCTAATGGGACTTTTAGTGACATAACCTAACTTTAATAATCCATTTTATTTCATTTATCGGGTCATATATTCATTCATCGGGTCATACAATCATTCGGGTCCAAATCAATAAACAAACAATCAGGACAAATGGTGTCCTATTTTATAAAAACTAACATGTTATCTCCCTCGCGGGTTTATAAAATATTTCATAAAAATATTTAAAAGAGTGAGAGGCTATGAACTCATGTTGATGTGCGAAGGCGGTTATCGGCGATTTGGATGTACCGCACGTGCTTCAATCACGGAAACCTAGACAAATAATACTCGTCTTAGACTTTTGTCCAATGAATTTATCAAAATAAAAATTATGTATATATATGATGATTTTATATATATTATGATCAAGTGGGTTTATACATTCTTATTTACTCATTTTAGTGTTATGTATTGGTAACTTTTATACTAGTTTACTAGTTTGACTTATTTACATGTGTTAGGCCCAATAAGCCTATTATAAGTTCTTTAACTTGTATTAATCCATTTTATACTTGTATTATCAGTATTTATACTTTACATGTTGGGCCCAAATGGGTTAAGCCCAAATAAGTAGTTTTTATAAGTGTTTAACTTATTTAGTTAAATTATTAGTCCAAATATGCTAACTTAGCTCGTTAATGTCCGCATGTCATATAGTTCGGGTTTTATCGGTTTTTACTTGTATTAGGTACTTATATATCAGTATGTGACTTTTAAAAACTTTACATTAGACGGGTTTGATCGTCTAAGTTTTAATTGGCGAAAAACGTTAATTTTACGGTAATAGCCGAAAAAGTCGTAAAAATCATGTTTATAGTTTTTATAACTTATAAATCTTATTCAACTACCATTTTTATAAAGTGTCCATTTATTTAACCTTATAAATATTTATATAAATGAAATTTATAAGTTAGTGGGTTTTAATTCACATTTTATACTATATTAGTTTGAGTGCTTATATAATACTATTAAACATTAATTCTTCAAAATCTGAATTTTAGTTTCATCTTCACCATTTTTATCATATCTTGAGCTCTATAAGGAGATAGAAGCTCATTTTTGGATGGCATAAAATTCATATTATATGCTACAAATAAGTTAGTTATAGCTACTGCTCATTACATGTTTAACTATCCTAAACAGTCCCTACAAAACAGACTATTCAGATTGGTACACTAATCTTGTTTTGATCATATCTCACTCATTTTGATGATTCCATTGTATGGCCATCTCTCACATGTGTATGACATCTAACACTTACTGTAAATGGATTCCACCATGTAATTTTATCAGTTTATAACTTGGTTACTTACTGTTTTTATACAGCCAACATTTTAAGCATGATTTTAGCCTTGTTTCTTATGGTTTTTCATCTTTTTAATCATATTTATCAACACTTGATCCCCACACAACATTTTTATCATCATATATTCATCATATACATATACAATAAGAAAGAAAATACATGATTACATAATCAAAATAACAAGAGGATGGGGAGAACAATCTTTATACCACCAAGATTATGTAGGTATTCATCAAGGCTTGGATAATTGATGGAGAAACTTGTGATAGATCAACACCAATATTCAAGACCACCAATATTTGTAAACTCCTTGTAGAAATCAGCCTTTGGACATCACCAAATCTTCTTCTTGGATGTTAAAATCACCACCAATCAATAGAGCTTGAAAAGGGCTTTATCATATGTGTGAATGACATATGATTTCATGGTTAAATTTGATCAAATGAGGGTGTTTAGGGGTGGTTCTTGGATGAATTTTAGAGAGAGAGGGAGGAGAGTTGTGTGAGATTTGCATGGAGTTGAATAAATGAAGTTGTTAGTTTGTGTTGAGTGGTTTTGTTGTGCATGTAGTTTGTGTAAGTAGCTAGGACAAGTGTCCTAGCTTACTTAGTAAGATTTGACACATCTTAGATGTGTTGGTGAAGTTTTGGCCACCTATTTGTGGGGTGAGGCAAGTGTAAACGTGTCTCATCCCACTAATTTACGGGTACTCCTCGATTCTAGTTTCCTCGATTTACGTGCCCTCGGGTCGTTTTACGAAAAACGTTTTTATAAATTATGAATCAACGGCACAAAATGAATCTAATAAAAATTGTCTCATAAAAAACGGAGTTCGAAAACGTAAATACGTAATCCTAAGGTTTCTGGTTTAGTCGTAAAGGGCGTTAAATTACTCACGTAAGTCCTAATATCTTATCGTAAATTTGTGAGTTTATGAACTAACTCAAATTTAAAATCCCAATATTCACGGATAAATTTATTTTCTGAAATGTCGGACTGTCATAAAAAACGATATATGTAAACGTAAGCACGTAACGTAGAATCCTCCGGTTTAGACGTAGTCGATGCTACTTCAAGACGTAAATCCAAATTTCTTCCCAAAAATAAGTGAGTTCATAATATAATATTAAAATAATGTTTTCAAATAAATATTGAGAATAAAATATCGACCATAAATTGACGGATTGTCACAGTTTGGAGGAGATTAATGTCTACCATATATGAGTTGGTGGATAGAAAGAGCATACCATATAGACGTGTGAGATTGTGCTCGAATTCTGTGAGACAATTTTGATGAGGTTGGAATGCTCACCTTTCGTGAGTTGGAATTTCTTATAGTGATAATTCGGACATGAGATGAGCTGCTTTGAGGCATTGTACATAAGGAATAGTTGGTTGACTGCTTATTAGGTTGAAGATTGAGAATGTATGTTGATTTGACATGAGCTGGTGAAATAGATGACTAATAAGGTAGTTGGGATTAAGTTGATGTAGAAAGGAACTTTTAGAGTTTAATATTATTGATCATGCATTGTGGAAGGTCCCACATTAGAAATGTGTGGCACGTTGTGGTAGGAAAGGTAAGATGGGATCGCGATGTGTAGGTCCATGTAAAACCATGTGGGGTTGATCGCGTAACTTGTAGATTGTGATTGTCTAAAGGATTGAGAAGTGTGCATGACACATTCCATGTGTCAAGTTTAGGAAAGTGGCCAGTTGATACAAAGTTGGCATGTGTTGTTAGATGAGATTTTAAATGAAAAGACGCCTTATATTGTGTAGGAAATTTCTGAGATAGTATGTAGAGACGTGATGGAATTTGTCACGTCATGAGTTTGATCAGTGGTGGAGTTTTGGGAAGCTAAGCTTCGAAACTTGAGAGTTCTTTAGACCTGAGAATATGTGGCTACGTTTTTATGAGTTTCGATTTCTACTATTTATGAGCAAGTATGAGATCTAGGATGGTTAAGGCTCATGTGTAGTTTTTGTTTGATGTAGACTAAGTTCGCGGTTGACCGCGAATGTGTAATGTAAGCTTTGTATCCCCATTTATCGCTGAGGAATGAGTTTTGTAGAAACTCAAAGGGGGGGGGGGGGGGGGTTGAATAGTTTCTCTTCGGTTTATTTTCTATTTAAAATTCCTTTCAATTAGGTTTGTCTCAAAACTACCTTTTACTTGTAAGCTAGTTGCATAATGATTAGGTTCAATTAACAATGACAAGTAATAGATGTGAATGATATGATAGTAAGAATAAGTAAAGAGTAAGGAAAGAAACAACCTAATAGGAAGACACCAAGATTTATAGTGGTTCGACAACGAAGCTCTATCCTCGTTCCTACTCCACTCCTCGAGTACACCTTACTCGAGATTTCCACTATATCCACAAGCTACCTTCTTAGCGGAGAAAACCTTACAACGTCGCTTACATTATTTTCTGACACTAAGCTAAATGTCGAGACCTAATCTTAGCTAGGACTAATCTACACAACGTCGCCCACTTCACCATTTTACGACACAAGGCTAGATGTCGAGTTCTAATCGAAAGGTAGAAACAATCTTCAAAATGTTGTCTACTTCACCATTTAACGACACAAGGCTAGATTTCGAGTTCTAATCAAAAGGTAGAACCAATCTTTATAACTCTTCACTTTGGAGCTAAGTGAGAACTTCACTAGACACAATTACATCACTTTAGAGTTTAGTGAGAACTCACAAGACACAACCACATCACTTTATAGTTTAGTGTGAACTCACAAGACACAACCACATCACTTTATAGTTTAGTGAGAACTCACAACTCTTCACTTTGAAGCTAAGTGAGAACTTCATAAGACACAACTACATCACTTTATAGTTTAGTGAGAACTCACAACTCTTACCTATTACAACTCAATAAAACACATATCCAAGTATACACATGTAACTTGGATCTACATAACACAAATCCAAGTATACACATATACAAAGGATTTATACAAGATTAGATCCATGTATCTACAAATACATTGGATCTACACAAGACTCAAATAAAACAAATGATGAACATGACTAGACCTTTAGGAGAGGATCTTCATCAAGGCTTCATCATTAATCACATCACAAGTGTGTGGGTGATCTTCTCTTTGGACAAGGTAAAGAAGGAGATCAAGGAGATAATAATAAGTAATCATACTTAACATATTAAGTGATCATTTAAAAATGATTAGGAATTAGAAAGAAAAAGGATAGCAGAAAGAGTGTCCAAAAAGGGTTGTGGAAAATGCAGGTTTGATCCATTATTTATAGGAGACAAAGGCCAATGGCTCTTCGAGCGCGATGCCTTAATTGTGCCTGCGTTTCCTTATCACTAAGGATCCACATAAACCTTTAAGGAACCATGCTCATAGACTTCGCTCCTTTTTGTCTTTTAGTGGGGAAGTAATATCAGATGTAAGTTTTTACCTTCAAAGGATATTCCTATGGCTTTTGGAATATGCCATATTCAAATTTACATTTTCCATTTTAATAAAACATTTTCTTAAAAAGAAAGTTTATTAATAAAAACTTTTGTCACATTTGACAAAATGTAAGTTTAGGATTAATCACTTTTATGATCGCTAATCATGATTAGGATATGTTAGTGAAATACTTAAATGATTATTACCTTGATGATAGTGTTTGTTAAATAATTCGTCTTATGATTGTATTTGACGATAAATGTCTTTTTAATTTGTCGTGATCAAAACTAAGAAAGATTAGTTAACACTAATAATGTTTTTAGGCATTGCTTTGCATTAACAATCTCCCCCGTTTTGATTACGACAAACTATAAACTCATTTATGTAAAATCCAAAGTATTTAGAATTATTAACAAGTTTATCACTATCATTTCTCCCCCTTTGTCGAAGCAAAAAGGATGCAAAAGTCTTTGAGGAAGATAAGAATCGGACTTTGCAAGAAGCTCCCCCTTGGTGCTTACTCCCCCTTGCTTGGGGCACCAAGAGAATGAGCTTAGGTGACATGCTACACAAAGGTTAGTAGAGAGAAAAGAAACACCAATGTATATATACTCACTACCTACCAAGTAACTTGAGAGGGAGAAAGAAAAGAAATCTCAAATTAGAAGTAATTATTTGCTAAGAATGTCCAAGGAGGATGTTTTGACAAAATCAAAGTTCAATTGGTGGAATAGAGGTAGAAAAGAAACATCTAAACCAATTGAAGTGATAGTATGTCAAAGGGTTAGAAACTTAGAATTGGTGGAATCACCCAAAAGCAATTGTAAGTTTTAACAATGATCCACTCTAAATAATTGTGTGAAAACAAATTGATGGGAAAGGGAGTAACACACATAACATTCATATTACACAGATATGAAAGAACAAACAAGGGAAATATTCATACACACAATATGAATATTTAACACAAGACATAAGGAAAATAAACAACAACTGCATAAACTACTCTAGTAGTGATAATCCAACAAGATTGCTTAAGTTGACTCAAACAATTAAAACACAAAGTGTGCTTTAATTAGAAAAATAAGACGACGAGGCATCATTCAAAGATTTGTTCATGGGAACAAATACTTTGAGAGGAGGTCGAGTGAGAAGAAATTCAAGAAAATTTAGCTTGTCATACACATGAGCAAGTTTAATTTGTTGAAATCGACAACAAGCACACGAGCTTCCATGAAGCAAAACAAAGTCGTTGGATGGGGGAGGACCATCAAGATGAGAAGGTGGTGGTGGAGAGGGAGATAATGGATAAGAGATGTTTTCACAATGCCTAGTGAGATTTGGGAAAGAAGATAGGTCATTTAGAGAGGGTATGTTGCAAGGTTTAGATGGTGGTGCAAGAACTTCTCTTTCTTCGGTAATTGGATCAATTGAAAAAGTATCATTACAATATGCAATGGGAGAGAAAGAAGTCTTGCAAGGTCTGGAAGAAGAGGAATCATGATGATCGTTGTTCCTCTTGACCCAAATAGGTCGAACCGTGATTTTTGGTTTCTTGGAAAGCTTAGAGAAAGAAGCTTTAGGTTTAGAAGATTGTGACAAAGAGATTTCAAGGTTGAGATTAGGAGAGTTAGGCATTGTGAAGGATGAGAAGAAGAAATCCCAAAAGAAGAGAATTTAAAGAAAGTATACAAGGCAAAGATTTGAAATGAAATCAAAAGTTTTCAAGGAATGTTTAGCCAAAATTGGTAAACAAGGAATCTTGAAAAAGACTATGGTCAAAGAAGAAAGACAAAAAACGAGCCAAAAAATGGCATGTTGTCCGTTGTTCCTTAAAGGCACATGCAGTTCCTTATATATAAGGGATGGTGTGGTCTTTGGGGATCCGCATACAGTGGACATGAAAATGTAATTTTACAAGGTTTTGAGAAAAACTAAGACATTTTCAAAAAATTACAAATCTTGGATTTTTACCATTTTTAGCACTAGATTATGCTTTGGTTGCACAAATGGTAACAGACTCACAAAGAGTGTCTTGACAAAGGGTGACAAAATATTTAGATAATATTTTGGTCCAATTTTAGTCAAGATTTAAAGGTTGTGATAGATTTAGGTTCAGTTTTAAATAAAATTAAAGTTAATTAGTGTGAGAACATAGGTTAGAACACATAAAAGCTAAATCCATAACACATCTTCATGAAAACTCATGAAGGAAAGGAAATAAAAGAAATGAAATATAAAGTAACTGTTACAAAGTTAGCTAAACTAGTTCTTGATATATAGTCTTCCTTGGCTTGATTTCTTTTGAAAACATTTATTTTTAGAAAATCATCATTCATTTCCTAGGAGGTGGATGATTAGCAAATAAGTTCAACAAGAAGATTTGCAACTTGATGTGGGCCCCAATCATCTCCAACCTAAGGATATCAATGAGGTGTAAGTTGTTTAAGCAACAAGGAGAATTGGTTCCATTGTGCATGAAAAAGTCAAACAAGTGTGGATCACCCAAGAAGCGGGAAATATGAACACCCAAAATTGGAGTGTTTGTTGGAGGAGGATGAAGAGGCATGGTGTTCAAAGGTGAGATGGGTGAATTTGGTGGGGTAAAAGGTGAGAACAACTCATTCATCCTAGATTGGAATGAAGATGAAGTAGAACCATGTGAGTGGTTAGTACCATGAGTTGAGCATGTCTTGCATGGAGCAAGAGGTGGTGAAGGTGATGAAGAGATGATAATAGGAGAAATTTCACTCTTAGGTTTGTGAGAAGATGGAGAACCAAGTTTAGGAAACTTGAATTTCATCTTAAGGTTTCTTTTGAATAAAGATTGTTTGGAAGAATTTGATGATCTTGAGGACATCATGGTTGATTGTCAAAGTTTAGAAGAAGGTTTGAAGGATGAAGAAGAAGATTAAACAAAGGAGGTTTAAGAAGGGAAGGAGATGATCAAAACAAGTAATAAGTTAAAAATCATTTTGGTGAACAATGAATTTAGGTAGGCTAATTTGGGAAAAAGATGATCTTTTAGCAAAAATTTCATCAATGTTTACAAAGATTTAGGGAAAACAATGTAAAGCAGAGATCCTGTCGAGACCAGAGCCTGCCGATCCTTAAATAGGACTACGGTTCTTTGTCACTAAGGAACTGCCAGTCTTTAAGGATCCGTGGACAGTGGTCTCATAAAAAGGATCTTCCAGTAAATTTCAAAAGTCCAGATTTTTAGAAAGACTAGTCAAGCCAAAGTAGACTATTAACCAAAATCTAGAAAAATAACTAACACATAAATGCACAAAGTCATGCATATCGAAAAATTGATAGCATGAACGAATAAGGATTAAAATAACTAGCAATCCAAACACAAAGTATTAGTTAGAGAACATAGAATCCTAAGAATAAAAGATATAAATAAGTCCAAGAACCACATGTGGTAACAACCATGAACAATTCTTCAACACACTTTCATTCACTAACATTTCTCCATTGTCTTGATCCACTCCTTAGATCTCCTATAAGACGATGCTTGAGATAGAATTCATAGTCGGAATCAATTTCTAGAGAAGACAATTGAGAGATGGTAAAAGATAAATTATTGCTAGAGCTAAGAGAATTGTTTTGAAGGACATTTCCATCTTCATGTGAATCAAGCTTGGGTTCAAGTGAGAGGTTTCCTTCGATGGGAAGAATAACTCGATCCACAAAGTGAAATGATGAAGCATTTAAAAGTGGAAAGTCAAGGAGAGTTTTTCTAAGAATGAGAGAGAGAATCATAGAAAAAGGAAGACTAGAGTGAGACCCGACGAGAACAAATTTTATTCTTCTAGCCATGAAAAATGCAAGGTTGTATGGAGTGGAAGTTGCAACACAATACAACATATGTGCAAGACAAGCTGGCACATGGTTGCGATCACCACCGATACACATTGCATTTTCCCTAATGATTTCGGCCCAAGGGATCATAAAATCATTACGATCGCTAGTGATTAATTCCCAAGGAGTGAGAGCACGAACTTCTCCTTCAAGTTTACCAAGAATAGGATGTTCACGAGGTTTAGCAATGGCACAAGAAATGGCCGAAGTCGAGGGTAGCTCGTTTACGTAATGCACATCAATAGGGTCCGATTCCAAAGATTTTATACTCCAAGTATCGATGAACCTACATTGACCTTTGTATGGAACATTGAGAAATTCACCAAATTCTTCAAGAGTATATACAAAGGTTTTCCCCATGAGGGAAAATCTTATTGATAAACCATTATTGATGCACATTAATGTGTATGAGCTAAAGATTCCAAAAGAAAGGAAGGAAAGTTTGGCTCATCAATATCAAGCAAGCAATTAAAACCAATGGATTTGAACATGAATTGAATGAAGTCAAGTCCAAGAAAGTTAGTAGGAACAATGCGTCCTTCATGAAAACTACGAGACTCTAGAGATTGAAAAGTACTTTGAATGGAACGAGATCGACACGAAGAAGAAAATTAGGCATGTATTCTCTAGTTTTCTCATGATCTTTATGAGTTTCCAAATGCATGATCAAGTACCTAAACATAAAGCAAATATTGTTCCATTTACTCTTATGTTACATAACGACTTAAAAATCAAATTCATGAGAGTGTGTTTAGTCAACTTCTTGATAAACAAAGGGTTAATCCTTGTCATTATCATGTTCACAATGAACTCAATTCATTATTGACTAGTACATATGAGTAATACAAAATCAATCATGAATTTGAGCAAAGGTTTTTGAAAAACATTTTTAGGTAAGCATTAACAATGCAATTACCAGTTTTGTTCATGGGTTCATATCAATTCTATCATTTAACCAAAAATATTTAGTCAAAATTCAGATTGTTCTATAAGGTGGGTTTTAGTGAAATCTCAATGAATTCGAACCTAAGGAATCATAGTAATATAACTATGTTAACCCATATTCCTAGCAACGTTCTAATTCAATATTAATTTAAAAAAATCCCCAATTATGAAAATAAGAACCCTAGAACAAAATAGAAGAAATTGAATGAATGTACTTACAAGTAATTTATGTTAGAAGAGGGATGAGTGAAACCCACAACTTGGGATCAATTAATCTTTAGTAAATTGGAGCTTTTAAAGATTCAACAATGGTGGAAATGATGAAACCCGTCGCCTTCTATGGAGAAGAAAGGGAGGGTTTGTTTGAAATAGTGTTTTTAATTAAAAACTGATCACTTTAGTCACCTGGTGGGGCCGCGGTGCCTTATTGATAAGGAACCGTGGTTAGCACCGTGACAATTATGGATTCACCGACAGTGGCATGTTTTTAACAAAGAAACACACTAAAAATTTCAAAACATAGTTTTTCTAAAATACTTAGAATATATTTTAAGCCATTTGGAAATCATTAGACCACTTCAATACTAGGTGACAATGCCTAAGTGAAGGATTACGAGTGGAATTGAGACTGAAAGAGATCGAAACGGAGAAACGACTACTCGTAGCAAAGAAGCAAAATAGAGAGAATCCAAGGGGAGTAAGTCAAGACCAAGGTTAGTGCTCAAGAACCAAGTGAAAAACTTTAAGTAGCGGAAACGAAGAGCTTGTGTCAAGTATAGTGGTTTAAGACGTGCCTTTCCGATGAAAGCTTAAACGGCTTTGGTAATGAACTATATCAAGTAATTTTGTACAAAGTAGATTAAGATCATTTTCAATAGTAGTCTTAATGCTATTTAAAACAATGAGAAAAATGTAGATTCACTTTCTCTCCCACATGATCGGACAATTATCATTGCTAGGGATTACAATAACAATATCTTTGGAATATTTCAAATTCAAATGTGTAATATCCTAACTACAACTTATGGGGTAGTTGGGTATCTTAAGGGATTAAAAAATAATCCTAGAGATGAGCTCAATTGCACACATTACACATGATATAGGGCCTACTAACCGTATGGGTGAAAACCATAGATATCATGCTTGATACTTTAAGCTACTACTAACTCACTCTATGTTAACTAGTGGTTCACCATAACACGAGTTTATGATCCGGAGGTCGGGGAGGGTGGAAGAGATGTTTAGCCATTGCTAGTGAGAGAAAGAGAGAGAGAGAGATACTCTATTATGTGTTTATTAGAGAGAGAAATGAAAACAAGTAAATGACACACCTCACCCCTCCATGGAAGTATGGAGGGGTATATATAGCACAAGACTTGAACTACTTACATATGACAATAACAGTCCCTGCAAGTCCCGTCTATGAAACTATTGTAATTCCGTTAGTCGCTCACATTTTAAGGCTAACAATCTTCCCCCCAATGTGGAAACATACGGAATTACTTACAATGTTCCTAACAAATGAAAATACAACAAAAATATGACAGTTTTAAGTTTGCTTCCAATGCTGAGGATGACGTCATAGTCTTCAAGTCTTCTAGAAAAACTTGTACCCCAGTTTGAATCCTCTTTGTCTTTTCTTGTTGAGGAACCATTGTATCATGTATGAACTGGATTAACTTCCCCCAATTCATACTACATGTCTTGAAAAGCTTTCTTCGTAGACTTCTTTTTGACGAAGCTTCTGAATCAACTACCCCCCAAACCAATATCCATGTCTTGAGCAGAATCTGTAGCTTGAGCAATCTTCTATCTTTGACATTTAAAGTGCACAACGGAATTTTGTAGAAGAAGAAGAAGCAAAACACACCAAGTAACTGTTACCTTGACATTTTTGGTCTTCATGATTATGTGTTTGGGGGAACATGCAAGAAATCATCAACAAATCTTCTCACGCTTGTAGAATACTTCCCCTGGAAGTTGAACTAAGTACTCCAAAGTACACGTTCTTCCCCTATGATGGTGACGAACTCTCGGAAGCATCATCTGACGTGTACGGTCAAAATCACGAGATGTTCTTGTCTGAAGCAGAAATCTTCATAGTTGAGAAAGATCTAGAACCTATGAAATATTTACTTAGACAATGAAGTATCGTTGTTCACATTCTGTAGCTCAAGTTGCTCGTGAGAATTCTTTGCTGATCACATCTCTACTCTTGTACTCTCTGGTTAAACTTACCAACCTCGTATTCTTTCGGCTATCTGTAGTGACCACTGGTGAAGTAAACCTGATATTCCAAACTTAAAACTGAAGTATAATCCCCCAAATTTGTTACTTAAGCTTGCACTTTTGTTGATTGATGAACGGTGCAGAAGAAGAGTTCTAAGTACCTTATACCCCAAGAAAGAAAAGTATAAGAAGTACAACACCTCTTGAAATATTCACAACTACCGATGAGTGTGACACTGAGCACTATAACGTAACTCCTTAAGTGATAGTTATCCATGTCATCGACCATCCACCCCTTAACATTGGAAACTAGATAGTTCAAGTCTCAATCATAATTTTAACGCTCAAGCAAGTCATCAATCGATAGACTGGGTTTGGAGAAAAAGGGTAGAAGGGGTGAGAAGGCTCGATGACGAAATAAGTAGACGCCTTCGTGAAATTCCACTTCAACTTCAAATAACAAATACCAAATCCACTTCGTAATCACTTGACATTCTTTTCACGAATACTAGCCGTTTTGACAATTGAGTGAATCTTATAAGGATCGTTTTGGTGTTTGTTTGTTTTTGTAGTGTGTGTTTGTTGTGTTTGTTTGTTGTGTAGTTAACTTGAGAACCAACGAGGGCAAAAATTGAGAAGTTGTCAACGTTGTCTAGCTAACTTAACTTGGAAGCCCAAATCATTCATATGGCCAACTAATGCGCGGATCGACCTCCGTGGTGAGGTTGTCGAATTTTTTTTCGAGAAATTAAAGTTCAAAACAACGGTTGTCTTTAATCGAAGTGAGTACGTAGACGCCATATACTCATTATCCGCACATCATACCCGACACAAATTTTATTTCACTTTGCTCTAGATATGTCACGGTTGACTCTTTAGTGTCCTTGAGACGACTCCACGTCTTACACAAATTCTATTTCCATGTGTTTTATATAGCAGCCCAAGGTTTTATGTGTAATACTAGTCCATGTCATGGAGCAATTCGGACCAGCCCGAGATCAGCCCAAATGAAGTGAAATCCAATACCTTTAAATTAGGATATATAAGATACCCTAATTATCAGTCACACATATTAACCCTAACCACACAGTTTACACCACCTCTTTTCCATCTTTGTCTCTCAAAACTCAACGTTTATATCATCAATCCAACCTTATCCCTTTTAATCACATAAATCTCAACTCTTGTTATATCAACAAACGAATCATCAAGCAAGGTCCACAGCTTACACGAACCTTCGAACCTAATAAACAATCACCATCCATCTTGATTTAACTGTTACATACCCGTCTTGTTGGAATAACCACCAGATTCGACTACAAGATCTCCCACGAGGTCTCGGGTAGGTGAATTGTTTGAGTTATTTTGGATCGATGATGATTTATTGTTTTGTGTTAGATCTTTAAAGATCTTACATGCATGTCAAAACATGAATTGAATCTGAGATCTTGTATTTTTCTGTTTGATTTGAGACTAGTTGTGATGGGTTTTAGGTGATGATGGGTTAGGATTAGTTTTGAGGAGTTGATTGTTGAGTGATAAGGCAGGTATGTTGTACAAGACTCAGTGAGTTGACTCGGTCAACTCGGTAAATACCGAGTTGACACGCTGTGATGTAGTAACAGTTTTGGCTAGGCCAATTAATCTTGAAATGAGGTCAATCATCACAGTGAAATCAGAGTCAGTGTCGCAATATCTCACTATCACACTCCATCGCAATGTTTCAAAAAGAAATCCCATCGCAATGTTTTAAAACAGCTCCTATCGCAAAAGTTCCATAGACCCATCGCAATGACATCGTAATATATGTAAATCTCCATCGCAATGTGTCCAAAAACCCCATCGCAATGTTACCATCGTAAAAGGGTTTTGACAGCCTAAAAAAGTGGATCTTGGAATCTTTTGTCCTTTTCCCAAAAAATTCAGAACTGTTGATGTTTAATGGGACAAAAGAGATGGACAGATGGAAAAAATAATAAATAAAACTTAAAAAAGTGACACTAAAGGAACAATAATCGAGATAAAAGGACACTGATATATGAAAACTCAGATAAAACGAATGACACAAAGGATTTGACAGATTTAGAGATCGATAAAAAAGTTCAAACCGTGATCGAATCAAACACAAACTCGAACACAAACACGAATCAAAAACACGAAACACCCCCGGTTAGCTCTGATACCAAATGTTAACTAGTGATTCACCATAACACGGGTTTATGATCCGGAGGTCGGGGAGGGTGGAAGAGATGTTTAGTCATTGTTAGTGAGAGAAAGAGAGAGAGAGGGAGAGAGAGAGATACTCTAATATGTGTTTATTAGAGAGAGAAAGGAAAACAAGTAAATGACATCACCCCTCCATGGAAGTATGGAGGGGTATATATAGCACGGGACTTGAACTACTTACATATGACAATAACAGTCCCTGCAAGTCCCGGTTATGAAACTATTATAATTCTGTTAGTCGCTCACATTTTAAGGCTAACATTCTACAACTTCGAAGTGAGTCAAGTATCCAAGCAATGAAGGTTTGAGAGGATATGAGAATAGAATCACATACCACAAGCAATGTCAAGGCAAGGATGCCAAGAACAACCATATAGTCAAGTAATGATCAAAAGAATGATCAATAGGGCTTGTGGAAGGACGAGAACGTACCTTAGCTGCAAAGAGCATTCCAAGACTTCAAGAAGCTAATGCAACGCCCAATCTTGACTAAAGTGACTACTAAGTCTTCAAGGACTAGTATCACTCTCATCCATCTTGGCATCATCATTCAGTGATGTTGGGAATCAAAGAAGATGAGTCTTCTACAAATGTAAGTAAATCAATCCATAATCACTTAAGTGATTAGTCTTCATGAGTACTGATTGTGGTAAAAATACACACGTTTTAGGAAAAACGCGTGTAAAGCGGTAAGTATTAAGCGTATGTTAGGAAAACGTAATCACTTATGACCCTTGTGAGATTGTTCACCAAGAAGGATTATTGCGTGTGTTAAACTTGATGTATTTGAGATTAAGTATTGAAAATAAAGAAAGAAAATGTCATATTCCGCTAAAAACGGATAGAAACGTATAAACACAACCAAACGAGAAATTTTACCTAAAAAATAATCAAAAACTACTAAAAAGTCCTAAAACTTCTAATTAAGAAAAATATGAAAACCAAAAAGTTTGAAAACTTTTTAATTAATTAATATTAATTTTAAAAGTTTTGTAAAAAATTAAAAAAAGAAAAGTAACTAAAAAAAGACAAAATTCAAACTTTTTTATTTGTAAACCTAAATAATATTAATTAAAAACTAAAAAATATTTTTTAAAAATTTTTAAAAACCTTTTTTTATTTTTTTTAATGACTTAACAAATTTAAAAAGGAAAATAATGTTTAGAAATAATTTAAGAAATGGAAAAATCTAATTTTTGCACACAAAAATCCTAAATCTAATAACAATCAAAGGAAAAATGAAAACAAGATGCAAATCAAAGTTAATAAGCTGTAAAAAGGTTGAAAGCTACGGTTATAAAAATAAGCTTAATGAAAAGATGGTATAAGAACAAAACAAACCACCCTAAGGACAGTAAAGTCCCTAGGGCACGATGGTTAGAGTGTGAGTGTGTGAGCTAGTGGTCACGGGTTCGATTCTGGGCAAATCCCAAACTTTTTTGAATTATTATTATTTTTTTATTTTTTTTCTTGTGTTTGTTGATATCACATTAACACAAATACTTATACAAATCCACTACAAACTCACACTTAGCAATACAAGCCACGAAATTACACCACAACTAGAGTTCGTGTTCATAGTTAGGAATGCAAGAAGGCTTTTTCTTTTGATTTCTTTGTTTTTCTTGGCTTGTTGGTGTGGTTCGTAGAGGCGCACTATACTACACTACAACTTAATCCAAAATCACAAAATCACGATTTTGTGAGCACAATTAACCATAAACAGCAGGTCGCACTCTCCTTTACTTTTTACTGACTTGTTTCGATATTAGGTTTCTAGTGGTTGTCGTTGGTTCAAACAATAGGCACCTCTACCCCTTTTTTACTTCTACTTTTTTGGGATGCTTTTCTTTAGCTTTGTCTACGTTTGGTGCACAGGGACAAAACAAAAACACAATCAACACCACATCTCTGATTGGGATTATGAAACACAGTATCACAACAGGCACTTGTTACTTCCCCTTTTTTATCTGGTGGTTTGGTGTTTGGTATTTGGTATGCAGTCACCACACAACTCTTGGTTATTATGTGGTTTGGTTATTTTGGAACAAGAGGGCACCCCCGCAAGCGTTGGTGCTTGTGGGGAGTCATGGTATAAGCACACAACAATCAGCAAAAGGCACTTAGTGTAAAAACTCAACTTAAAAAGCAAATAACTGATGAACAGGAAGATAAGCGATGTTGTAAAATGATAAGCAAACCGTGCCCTCAGTATCAGGTAGTGAGCATAAAACTTGGTAATTGCTATTTGGTTACTTTGGGCATATCAATTGTAACAAAACTTGACAAAATTAAAAATCTAAACAAGAAAATAGGCAAACATAGGCTAAGAAAATTGAGCAGACTAAACCTACACGGCTAACTTAAGTATAAATCTTGAACCTCGGTTCACCAAACCAACCTACTTGATGTTTGATGTTTTAGACAGTGGTTTTCAAAGCAAACACAAGGCAATAACAGTGGGCACACTAATCCAGCAAGCAGGCACTTGGACTTGATTTCTTGTCGGTTAATGTGACAAAGGCAGTAGGCACCCCAAATTACTTAGCTTGGGTCGTACTCGTGTTGGCTGTAATGCACAGTGACACGATCACAATAAATAGGCACAAACACGACAAGTCATAACAAAGAACGCCAATTAGCACTAAGTGAGTACACCTAAAACATCAATCGATCCACAGATTCACTACCTTTTTATCCAACTTTATGAAAAACAGAAAATTACTACAGAAACTTGATTAGACTTTTTTTTTGTATTTTGATATTTAGGTGAAACAAAAACTAGACTCTATCTATCCTAAACCTGAAGAAAGGGTGCAGAGCTAAACGAGCTTTGGTGGTCAATGACTGCCCCCAAAACTCACCGTCCCAAACACCAATTAATCATCAACACACGAATTTTACCAAAGCAGAATTTATAAACTACCTCAAAAGCATCTAACATAAGCAGGAACATGCATAAATCGTCAAATAAAAATAAAACAAAAACACTAAATCTTGCACATAGAAGCAGGCAACCACAATTCACATGAACATAAAATTCAAAGACAGAGAAAAGTAAACTCAAAAGGGACTTAAACAGACCTCCAAGGTGTACACTCCACACCTTGGATTGTTCGAGCTGATGTGGTAGCGAAACAACCACAAGTTTCCTTTTCCTGCTAAGATGAACAAACATGAACAGTAACACGATAAGAATAAAGCACTGTTTTTTTGTATTTTTTTTATTTTCTTTCAAAAACTCTTAACAACAACCTTAATAAAAAACCTCTTTTATAGAACTTGGAACTCAAAATTTCTCTAACAAATACCAACTTTTAACAAAACATGAAAAGGAATTAAAACTTATACCAAATACCAACTTTTATTTAAATCAAAAAGGGATTACAATGTTTTAGAGAAAACTGGAACAAAGGGTCACTCACAACCTGAGGACTCCTTAAATACTACAAGGAAGAACATTCTGGTGCTAGTAAAACCCTAAATATCGAATTCCCTTACTGCCCTTGTTTTGTATGCATATGGTGATGAGCTGTGGAGAACGAATCGTAGCCATCCAATTTTGAGTAGCCTCCAAGAAATTTACGTGAGGCGTTGGATTGTTGGACCATTTTCATTGCTTTGTTGCAGGGGAGGCATGAGCTTCCACGTGGCCATGAAGGGGGACCAAAACAAGCGTGTGAAAGATTTGAGGTGAGGGTGAATGGTGAAATGGTGTGGTTAATTGGGTTTTACCCTCTGGTTAAAATGGATTAGTGGATTAGGGTTCTTCCCCTAAAATGATGGAGTTTTAATCTGTTGTAGGTGCATAGTAAATGTTCCTCCATCTTCATGAGTAAATAAAAATTGTTTTTCAAACTTATTTTTATTTTTTATTTTGGTGAGTGGGAGCTGAGGTGGCAGGAAATGAGTGGTGGGTGAGGGTTTGGTGTTTGGCAGGTTTGGCCCCCAAGCTTCTAGCTTTTGTTCATAGTTATTTTAACAACTCTTTTAACCAATTTCCTTTGTAAAATAGTTTGGCTGTTCACACTTTGGCCACAATAACTTTTCCAAAGGTATTTTCAAGGGTTTCTTTGGCACTTTCTTGAATCTTTAAGGGTTGATCTTGACATATCTGAATACTTTGAGGTCCTTTCTTTTATTCTTGATATTTTAGGAGGACTAAAAGTGTTACGTCTTCAATAGTTGAGGGGCCTTTCTTGCCAAATCTTTATTATTCAAGGACTTTTCTTGGAAATTCATAACTAGGGCCCGGTTCATTGTACGGCTTCGTTTCTCGTGTTCGTTTTTCCTTGTTACTTGTGATATTTTGTCATTTTCACGAAATCCGTACCTAAAATACACAAGTAACAAACATAGGCATACAATATGGTATTTTCATGACATTTTTAGTTTTTAAAGCCCGAAAAGAAAGATGAGATCATGTATAAATTCCACCTCATCACTCCCCCATACTAAATCATTATCGTGCCCTCACGTAATGCTAGAATAAAGTATCTAATCATCTCCAAAATTCAATTTTATTACCCTTTATTGAAAAAGTAAACTTGCTATACTACTACTACTACGATGTGTTAAAGACATAATGTATGATTTTCATCACGAATGTGATTTTTAAGGTCAATGAAAAAGGACAAGTGAATGCCTCATAGAGTAAAGTTCGTCATACTTGATTGTCATACATTCCATGCTAAGTGCAAAAACGAGATCATTGTTGGTACAAGTCACAATGCTAACACTACTCATACGTCCAAATTGTGTAATACTTTTTCTCCCCGCAATCCTAGTTATTATGAAAAGAAAAGGTATCTAGAATTTTAACTATTTGTCATGGATCACAAGTGATTTATATTGACTTATTTGAGTATTTATTAGTCCGAAAATAAAGTAGCACGACAATCGATAGTTAGCTGAAGGACAAAATCTTTTAAAACGGCTTCTCGTAATCTCCTTAAGTTCATATCTTGGCATAACTCGTTTCACGATTTGAGACCTTTCTCGCACCGATATTTGGCATGTACTTCATACTTCGAATATTCGGAAAACATTCTTGAAATTATGGTCTTCTCTTCATATTTTGGAATTTCTTCACTTGACGTTTTTTAGAGATTCTTCATACTTGCACCACAACTTCATCATTTTTCTTCAATCTTTATTTTGGATTTTGATATACAATTATCCGCCTCCTTTTCGGACTTAGATATATTTATCCTCATACCTTGTTAGGGTCTTTTTGGATAGACTTCTCCATGATCTTTAGGGGACAAAATTGCTTTTCGTCGTGTGTCATGATCCTTCATATTGATTTTGGAATAATGATTCTTCACATCATCTTGGATCTTTAGCAACAAAATAGAGTCCTCATGCCTTGTTAGGGCCTTTTAGGAACTTCACCAATCTTCGCGTCCCGCTTCAATAAGTTATGCCTTGGCTATGAACTCTCTTCAACCACGAGCAACTTTTAAACGATCTTGGGCTACAAGCTAAGTAACCTTTAAAATCGTACGACCTTACTTATTGCAATTATTTCTTCCTAATGCATTTATTTATGGCAGAAAAAGCCACAATTAAAAACATATGAGTTTTTGAAAGAACATTTTCATGTTCTACGTTTAGCATGATCACTTGTCTAACTCTATCACTTCTCGTGCTTCACTATTTAAAGACCTCTAAATAAAGAGACTCGTGAATACTTAGCCATGCAAGTCAAAATTAAGCAAAATTTGGATTAGCTTCATTAAGACTATATTAAATCGAAGTTTTGGGTTTTCAAGTCACCTATAGGAGCTTGCACTTTCTTAGACCTTTTCAAGTTTAGAGAATGGATGAGACTGCAATTATACATAAACTCATCGTCTAAATCGGGCTTAAAATGCTAAAGATATCATTAAAATACCCAAAAATATGCTTGTGTTTGTTCGTTGTGTATTTTAGGTACGAATATCGTGAAATCAACAAAAGATCACAAGAATAAGCAAAAACGAACACGGGAAACAAAGCCGCACAAAGAACCGGACTCGAATCATGTTTTTCCTTTGAAGTCCTTGAAGTTTGAAGATTTGGCAAGAATGGTCCTTCATATTTTGAAGACTTGTCATATTATACCCTTGCAAAACTCAATTATTGCATTTGGGTCCCTAATATTTTAAGCTATTGCATTAATGGTCCTTGAAGAATATCAAAATTACAAGAAAAACCCTTGGAATATGTTTGGAAAAGTTTTGGTGGTCAAAATGAAAGAAATAAAACTTTCATTATAAAGGGAATGGGGTTATATGTTGTTAAAACTATATTTGACAAGAAGATGGGAGTTAGGGGGCCAAAGCCATCAAACAACCAAACTTAAACCCTCCACTCCTTACCTTACACGTGTCCCACTCACCATTTCTACCCAATCACCACCCCCCTTTTAGCCACATCACCCTCCACCTACGTTTATAATTGATTATATAATCAGTTATAACTTTTCCCACTAAAACACTTTCAAAATAACCCACCCCCAAAACAAGATTAAACCCACTCTTAGCTACCCCATAAACCCTAAAAAACCCAGGTTCCATTAATCCCATATCAAAGGGGTTTTGAAAGAGGATTTCCAAATCCCTAATTACCAATATTATAAACTCATCCCACACCCACAACGTGACCTCAACCAACCCATGTGACCTATGGTCCCCTCCCCTGCCATCACTTTCATCACCAAAACCCTCGACCCGAAAAGATTAAGGGTAGGATCTTACTCCTTGTTCCCCAATGCATGATATACGATCAAGATCATCCCAACAGCTGGCTTATTCAAGGATATCACACGTATACGTTTTTGACCAAATTCAAACAAGGAATATTCTTGGAATGATGCTAGGGAATTTTAGGGATTTTGCTGATTAGGGTTTAGTATCTAGATTATTCTGTCTTGTATTATAAAAGGAGACGAATTGTGTCCCTTTTATTTTTTTTCCAGTTTTATTGTAAATTTTTTAATGATTAATGACAATGAAAATTTTAAGTTTTATACAATAGCTGAGTTCCATATTTCTGTTTTCAAGTAGTTTAATCAATTTATTTTATTTGCAAAAATAGTTTAAGTTTTAAATAGAAAATCGTGTTCAAGGTTCTTGAAAAAGTTTTATTCAAAAGTTTGAATCCAAAATCACATGAAGTGAAAGTGGAATGTGATTTTTTTCGGTTTTCACTTATGTTTCCTTCAAGTTTCAAAGTTTGTGTTCAAAAGGTTTCAATTTTTCAAAGATTTTACCAAAAATCTGTTTTTTTATATTATACTTACTATTTACTGTAGCAAAAGCCACAAGCTTGCAGCTTGTGGCCTTTTGTCTACTTGGAGTGTTTCCTGGTTGTTGGTGTATGTGCAGGTTCCAAAAGAAACAAGACATCATCTCATCTTTTTCAATTTTTTTTTGCATTTTTAAAGATATTCTAAGCCCTTGGGTCCCTTGTGGATTCCAATCAGCAGGGTTTCTCTACTGAACTTCATAAGCTCTCAAAAGACCCAAGAAGCCCAAGTAGAAGGCCATCAGCCATGGTGATTTAGGCTTGAATCCTATTTGAAAGTTTTTTGAGTTTTATATGAGTTATATGATTTTTGGAGTTACCTGTTTTTATGTGTTAGATTCTGCTTGTTTATGCTTATTTGTTAATGTTATGCATGTTTAGGTAGCTTGTAATCAATTTGGTTTGATTTTGAAAGCTTTGGGTTTGAAAAATTACATTTTCATAAATATAAGGGGTGTTTGGTTCTGGTTGTTAGGTTTAGTGGGTGACACACAAGACCTTAAAGATCAGTTCTGTTAGAAGTAACTAAAGTGATGGTCATATAATATATCGTTACGAAGCTCGTGAAAAATGTTATTTAATGATGTCGAGAGTTTTTAGTTATTATTGTTTATGTAACGGGATTTAGTCCCGAACACACAAATGAGGAAGGCCTCCTAAACATTTCTTAGTTAGTATAAAAGGTCTCCTAATCCTCATTTGTGTGTGTGCTTTCCCATTTCATAGTTTTAGAGAGAGAAAGGTGTGTTTGTTTCTCTCACTAGGAAATCACCAACTTTGTATTTCTTTTCTTCTCTTCATCTTAATCTAATCTTTCTTTTTTAGTTTAATCATCATCATGTTATTTGTGTTTGATTAGTCATGTGATTTAGTCATACAAGTGGTATCATTCGCCAAGAGATTCGTAGTTAGCTTTGGTGTTGATTTGGTGTGGATTTGGTATTGATTTCGTGGGTTTTTTGGTATAGGCTATTGGATTCGGTTAGTATTTGAGGCTTTGAGGTGTTGTTATTGGTGTGATCGAAGTGGTTATTGATTTTGGTGGATTCGAGGTATTGTTTTGGTGGTTTAATTTTATATCTGACGTCTCTATACTGTATCTTTGTATTTTCGGAATAATCTTCGCAAAATGGTTTTACATTCCGAAATACTGCCATTTTTCTAAAAAAATTTTCTGAAAAAACCCATTTTTCCGAAAATATTTCTCTGAAAATCCATTTATTCCGAAAAAGCCATTTCTCTGAAAATCCATTTATTCCGAAAAGGCCATTTCTCTGAAAATCCATTTATTCCGAAAAAGCCATTTCTTTGAAAATCCATCTTTTTCCGAAAAAGTATTTTTCTCTAAAAACTTCATTATTCCGAAAAAGTCTTTTTCTCTGAAATCATCATTATTCCGAAAAAGTCATTTTTCTCTGAAAACTTCTTTTTTCCGAAAAAGTTCTTTTTCTCTGAAAATCTAGCTTATTCCGAAAAAGTTCATTTTCCGAAAAAGTCTTTATTCCGAAAAAACCTTTATTCCGAAAAAGTGATTTTTTTCTGAAAAACCCCTTTATTCTGAAAAAACCTTTATTCCGAAAAAGTGACTTTTTCTGAAAAACCCCTTTATTCCGAAAAAACCTTTATTCCGAAAAAGTGACTTTTTCTAAAAAACCCCATTATTCCGAAAATATTTTCAAAATTTGTGTTTTTGACGTGTGTTTTTTTTTGCCTTGGAATTTTTGGTTTCAGGAGTGCTCATTTTTAGGGGATTTAATCATATTTAGGGGAATTTAACGTCAACATTGTGCTTTCTACGAATTGAGATCCTGTTTTTCACACGACTTCTACGATGACGTCCCAAGAAGATATTTACGCTGCGGGTACTAAGAATCGTCCTCCCATGCTCACTAAGGAGAACTACACTACATGGGCTAGTCGTCTCCTTCATTATGCAAAATGTAAACCTTTGGGAAAATTGATTGTTAACTCGATTCAAAAAGGTCCGTATGTTAGAAGAAAAATCATTGTGCCTGGGGACCCTACGAATGCTAACCCAGTGGCTGAATCAAGTCATGAGAAAACGGATGAAGAATTAACTGAAGCTGAATCTAAACAACTCGACCGCCGATGAACAAGCAATTCAAGTCATCCTTATGGGACTTCCCGAAGATGTTTATGCTGCTGTCGATAGTTGTGAAACCGCACACGAGATGTGGCTTAGGATTCAGAAAATGATGAAGGGGAGTGAAATTGGTTTACAAGAAAAGGAAACTAAGTTGCTTCGTGAATGGGAGAAATTTACGTCTACTGAAGGGGAACAAATTGAACCTTACTATCATCGATTTTCAACCCTCATGAATCATCTTAGAAGAAACAAACATGAACCTGTACAAATTGCTGCAAACATCAAATTTCTTGATAATCTTTCTTCTGAATGGTCAAGATATGTCACTCTTGTCAATCAAACCAAGGATCTTCATGTAGTGGACTACACTCAAGTATATGATTATTTGAAGATGAATCAAGATGAAGCTAACGAAGTTAGGGCTGAAAGACGTGCCAAGACACAAGATCCATTGGCTTTAATGGCAAAATCTCCATCATCTATGTCATATCCCATGGTACCTTACAATCAACCCTCATCAAGTAACTTCATGCCACAACAACAACAACAACTCACCCCTTATGGATATCAACCTCCTGCTGCTATGAACTACTTACAACAACCCATTGCCTGTTTTGATGACATCACTCATGTGATTAATACTGGTCTTGCACTTCTCGCAGAGGCATTCAAATTTACCATTAACCCCACCAACAACAATCAGAGAATCTCCTCGAACACTAGAAATAGGCATATTGATCAACCTTTCATGAATGCGAATCAAGATCGTCAATTGGTAGCTGCTGGGACACAATATGGTCAGAATGTTGGGAATGCAGGAAATCAGTATGGACAAATTCGTGGTCAGAATCCGAATGTTCCAAATGTGGGAAGTTAGAATGGGATAATAGTTGTGCCAGCGGTTGGTAATCAGATGGGAAACATTGTGGCTGCAAGGGCTGAGAATACTGGTACGAGAAATGGAAGCAACGATCGTCAGGTTCAGTGCTACAACTGCAGGGGATTTGGTCATTATGCTCGAGATTGCACAGCCAAAAAGAAGAGGGATGCTGCTTATCTTCAGACTTAGCTTCTCATAGCACAAAAAGAAGAGGCAGGGATTCCACTTAAAGCTGAGGAATTTGATCTTATGGCTTCTGCTGCAGAATATGACGAGGAAGAAGAGGTGAATGCCAACTACATCTTTATTGCAAACTTACAGCAAGCATCAACCTCAGGAATGCATAATGACAGAGCTCCCGTCTATGATTCAGACGGTCCCTCTGAGGTACACCCAAGTTTTGATGATAATGATATATATTGTATGTCTAATCAAGAGGAAGAGTATACTGAGATTCTTGACCCCTACAGTGAGACACACGGGGACCAAACGAATAATAGTAATATTATTTCGAAGGAGCCTTGTGTGGACCTTAGTGTGGATCAAGTTGCTCAGCCTACAACCCTTCCTGATGAGACACATGCGTATTATAAATCTCTATTCGATAAGCTTGCTAAGGATGTAGATCATGCTACGATGGTTAATAATAAGTTTAGAGAATCTAATGCCAAATTGACCACTGAGCTTGCGGGATATAAGGAATGGGAGAAATGTTTTGAAATTCATCAGGCTAAAATTAAAGAACTTGAACAAGCTCATGCTACATCGGTTTATCAAGAAAAATGCACAACTAAGAAATTAAATGCCTTACACTTAAGTAGTGCTAAAAAGATAAGCGAATTGAATGATGAAATCACGACTCTTAATAAACAGCTTTCAACTGAAAAATCTACTATTTTGGAGTTAAAAGAAGAACGGAAAAAGCTGAAACATGATTTCAAAATTCGAGAAGATGGGCTTCTTGAGGATTTTTGCAAAGCTCAGGATAGGATTAGAGAATTAGACAACCTTTTAGTAAAACGTGGCCAAACTATGCAGACGATAAATATGCTCGCACCAAAAGTGAATGAGATAAATTACACTCGATACAAGTTGGCTTTAGGTTGTCCTTTTCCCCCTAATTTCGGATACCTTAAGCATGTTCATGCCACTAATGAAACTTTATATAATGGTAGTGTGCTATTGTCTGATGAGCATGATCCTCCTAGTGTGCATGATTCCGAGGAAACTACTGAACTTGCTGTAGAGAATCGTTTAAGAATGAAAAAGCTTGATAAAGAAGTGACACCCATGTATTATCCGAAAATTAATCCTCCAACTGTTTTTGTTCGGTCTAAAACGAGTACTGAAATGCTTTTGCTACCAAGTGAGGAATTGTCTGATGACCCTCCTAAACCAAGTATCACACGCCAATTTCTAAACGAGATTAAAGATAACTTTGTCATCCTTAAACGTGTTGTTAATTCCAAAATAACTAGAGGAAATTTTACATCACCTGTTCAGATTGAGGTCCAGAAAATTCTTCAAAACGATATTAATCCCATTATTAATCAAGTTGATGCTAGGTTAGGTAATTTGGAAAACGCTTTTCTAAAAGAATTTGCCAACTTTGTTGAAGACTTTAAATCTTTGGCGAAGGAAGCTGATGAATCTCTTTATAAAATCAAAGTTTTGGAAAATGATCTTGAACGCCTATCTAAAGCATGTGATTGTATTGATAGTAGCCCTATTGAGTTAAGTACCTCTGTGTCGCATAATGAAAACCTTCAAACTGAGCTTGATCTTATGAAAGAGAAAATGGAATCTTATGTCATTAAAAAGGATAAAGAATTCACCGATCTTTGGAATAAATTTGTCAAAAACTGTGACGAATGCAAATATGACAAGATTTCGTATGAAAAAGCTTACAATGAAATGCAACAAACTATTGCAAGGTTGCAGGCTCAGTTAGGAGAGGTTGAGGAAACGAATTTGGCCTCTTCAGGGTTAGAGAGTGCTAGTGATGGTAATGTTCAGAAGCTTAAGGCTAAGATTGCAGATTCAGAATCTGTTGTCGTTTCATATAAGCGGGTTGTTGAACAAAGCAAGTCTGTCTATCAGAAACTTATTGATAAAATATGTGAGAACTGTAAATTAAAGGCCTTGTTAAAAGATAAGACTTCTGAGTCTAGCTCGATTGTGGATACGATGATCCAGAAACCAGCAACCTCGGGACCCACTCGTATTGCTGTAACACCGTTTCCCAAGGCTGCTGTAATGAAAGCTGCTGTTATTGCCCCATGAATGTTTCGTGTTAGACCTTCATCTCAAACTAGGGTAGATATCTTTGTGCCTAGAAACCAACGTAAAGCAAGCGTTAGGACAAAACCGACCACTATCGCACAACCACAAGTCATTGATTTATAAAATGCTAATTCTAACAAGCGTGTGTCGTTTTCTACAGGAATGAACAACTACACTAAGAGCAGAAGGCCACAGCCTACGAGCAATACAAGGAATGATAGGGTCCCTTTTGCCTCTAGAAGTAGTCGTCCCAAGGCTAATAATGTGGAAGTAGAAGAACACCGTAGGAATTTACCATTTTTATTCATAATCAGAAACTTAATTCTTCTGAATGTAATGACTTTAAACTTGCTATTCGGAATGAAAAATCTGAAGTTATTTGTGCTAAATTGTGACAATCCGTCAATTTATGGTTTATATTTTATTCTCAAATATTATTTAAAAACATTATTTTAATGTTATATTATGAACTCACTTATTTTTGGGAAGAAATTTGGATTTACGTCTTGAAGTAGCATCGACTACGTTTAAACCGGAGGATTCTACGTTACGTGCTTACGTTTACATACAACGTTTTGGTGACAGTCCGACATTTCGGGAAATAAATTTATCCGTGAATATTATTTTGGGATTTTAAATTTGTGTTGGTTCATAAACTCACAAATTTACGAGAAGAGATTAGGACTTACGATTATAATTTAACGTCCTTTACGACTAAACCGGAAACCCTAGGTTTACGTATTTACGTTTTTAAACTCATTTTTTGATGAGACAATTTTTATTAGATTCGTTTTGTGCCATTGATTCATAATTTATAAAAACGTTTTTCGTAAAACGACCCGAGGGCACGCAAATCGAGGAAACTAGAATTGAGGAATACCCGTAATTAAATGGGGATGAGACAAAACAAGTTTTGCCCCACCCCCACTCATGGGATGGCAAGACTTGTCCAACACACTTGAGGTGTGTCAACATTTTATAAAGAGACTAGGACACTTGTCCATCTCTTGTTACAAAACCACTTCCAACTTAAAACAAGCTAAACTTAAACCATTTCTCATAATTAAACATGCAAACCACCAAAACTCTCTCTCTTGGCCCCTTATTTCCGTCCCAAACTCATCCAAAACAACCCCCATTTGATCTTGATTCAACCATAAATCATATGTTATTTACACATATGATGAAAACCTTTTGAAGCTCTATTGATTGGTGGTGATATTAACATCCAAAAAGGAGTTTCCATGGAGTTCCTAGGCTGATTTTCAAGAAGATAATCATCCACTTGAAGGACCCAAGAAGACCATTTTCCAAATTGAAGGTTTGGTAACAAGGAACCAAACCTTGTTCATCAAAAACTCATCATTTCATCACTTTGGTGGTATAAGGATTATTCTTCCTATCATCTTGTTATTTTGATTATGTAATCATGTATTTTCTTTCTTATTGTATATGTATATGATGAATATATGATGATAAAAATATTATGTGGGGATTTGGTGTTGATAGATTTGATAAACATGGGTAAAAAGATGGAAAAACCACATGTAAAAATGGTTAAAACTTGCTTAATAGATGGCTGTATAAAACAACAAAGAATCTTATGATAAAATGATAAAATGGCTTGGATAAATTAATATACAGTAAGCTATGAGTCTTGTACACATGTGAGAGTTGGCCATACAATGGAGTCATTATAATGAGTGAGATATGATCAAAACAAGTTTAGAGTGCAAATCTGACTACACTGTTTTGGACAAATTTTATAAAATACTTATAGTTTGATTCATCAGTAGCTATACTGGAATAAAATGAAGCACATATCATGTAGTTTCTGTGATAAAAAGTTGGGGTTCTATCTCCATGTAGAACTCTAGATATGACCATTTTAGTAAACTAGATTTTTAGGACTGATTTTGTATAAATAATATATAATATAAGCACTCAAAATTTATATAATATATATATATATATATATATATATATATATATATATATATATATATATATATATATATATATATATATATATATATATATATATATATATATATATATATATATATATATATAACCCACTAGTTGATAATAATTATAATAAAAGAGTTATATAAATATTGACATTAAAATGGGATATGTTATATAAATTGTAAATATAAATGTTTTTCCAAAGTTATAAAACTATATACCTAAATTCTACGTCTTTTCGGCTAGTACCGAAAGATTAACGTTTTTGTCAAATAAAACTTAGACGGTCGGACCCGTCTAATGTAAACTTTTATAAACTCACATACTGATGTATAAACATATATAACAAGTAAAAACCAATAAAACCCGAGCTTTACAACATATAGACATTAACGGGCCAAAGTAGCCTTATTGGACAATAAACCCGACTAGTTAGTAAAACACTTATAAACTTACTTATTGGGCTTAACCCATTTGGGCTCAAAATGTAAAGTGTAATACTGATAATAAAAGTATAATTGGGCTAATATAATATATTGGGCTTGTAATGGGCCCATTGGCCCTCAAAATGTAAACAAGTTGAACTAGTGTAACTAGTCTTGAAAATTACCAATACATAACACTAAAAGAAGTAAATGAGAATGTATAAACCCACTTGATCATCATCATCTATATAAAATCATCATACATATACATAGCTATTATTTTTATGAAGTCATTGGACAAAAGTCTAAGACAAGTATTATTTGTCTAGGTTTCCGTGATTGAAGCACGTACCGTACATCCGAATTGCCAATAACCCGCTTTCCCACATCAACGTGAGTTCATAGCCTCGCACTCTTTTAAATTTTTTTATGAAATGTTTTATAAACCCGCGAGGGAGATAACATGTTAGTTTTTATAAAATAAGACACTAGTTGTCCCGATTATTTGTTTATTGATTTGGACCCGAATGATTGTATGACCCGATGAATGATTAAATGACCCGATAGATGAAATGAAATAAACTGGATTATTAAAGTTAGGATATGTCACTAAAAGTCCCATTAGCATGAATTGCGAACTACCGGGATTTGGTAGACGCTTATGCATATAATAGTACTATTTGGGGACGATCACCCCAGTTCGCGCCTTGACGGTTGATCCCCGTCGTGCCACATTGATTGGTAAGCGAATTTATGTATGAGAAGATTTACACAAGCGTGATTATTGTGACGACACGCTAATTTAGATGGGCAAGTGAGTTTCGGGTTAGCTACCCTTTTTTGGTTATAGTAAGGTAACAATGTCATGCGGCTTATAATAATCCAAATAATGAAATACTACTATACGCACTGAATTACAATGAATTGCTTGACTAGCAATACGGGGTCTTATTATTGATTTTATGTTCGTGTTTTGGTTTTACATAACCATATTCATATAACGGTTTTTATTTAACTTTATACAACGTTATAAAACGTATTGTATGATGTTTTTACGACAATGGTTCGTATAATGATTTTGAAGGCAAACGCCTATATTATGATTTTTGACAAGGATTTGTATAAAATGACTTTGGCTATTTTATGGCCTATTACAAAGATTTGTACAAAATGATTTTCGGTAATAATTTTATACCGATGTTATATTGATGGATTTTATTAAACTCTATGAATTCACTCGGCGTTATCGCTGACCTTTTCTTTTAACATGTTTTGTCTCAGGTACTTGAAGGTAATTCTCGGGAAGACGACAAGAATTCATGGCCCGCACTTAAATAATAATTTCCATTCAAATGCTTTGTAAAACTTTGTATGAAATAATATGACTCGGGACCTATGTAACTTTGATATTTATGTATGGAAATGGTTTATTATTAAACGACGCGATTTTTAAGCGTTTTCTATGATGTGAGTAATGTGCTATCCCGTAACACCAACGAGTCTTCCGCTATATTGAATTGTGTAAATTTGGGGGTGTTACAGTTTGGTACCAGAGCTCTCGTTATAGAGAACGAAAGATTTTTAAAACCAAGGTTTTGAATAAAACATTTCAAAATCTTTTAACTATAAAAATTTTTCTAAAAATGTCTAAAAATCTTTTGACTATAACGGTGCCGAAGAATTCCCGAGTTATCGACAAGGCCAGACTGAGAAGTGTTATTTTAATATATATATATATATATATATATATATATATATATATATATATATATATATATATATATATATATATATATATATATATATATATATATATATATATATATATATATATATATATATATATATATATATATATATATATATATATATATATATATATATATATATATATATATATATATATATATATATATATATATATATATATAACTTGGATTATATACATACATATGATGTAATTTGATTACATGATTGTTTGATGATTATTTTGATATTTATACGAGGTATTTATACGACGTAGATTGTCACAAGGAACCCTAAATCCCCTAGTAAATTAATCGAAGCTATTCCCGTAGGAATTCTAGCTATCCTAGATCTAAACCAAGTTGTGGATATTTATGATCCCAACAAAATGGTTGATATTCGTAGAAATGTTGATATTAGTTGATTGTGATATTAAAGAAGAATTGGCGAGATTAAATCTGATACCGATGTCATGACGATCTTTCCTTATAGAGTGGAGTTTGACAAAACGTTACCACCTGGAAAGGTTTCATCTGATTTGTTGTCATCCAATTCTTAAATTGAAATCGAAAGGGTGAATGTTGCACTTGAGGCTGTCATTGGAACCATTACCCAAAAGCCTCATGCCACTAGTACCTTTTCGAGAAGTCTAATTGAATGATTGAGTCATTTCATACTAGTGACTCATTTGATAACTATTATTGATGAAGGAGCTATAGGTTGGAAATTGAGTGTTGTTCATATCGAGCTTTTATTGCCCTTTCAAGGTCTAAGAATAAGTGATACATGAGATTTTCTATGTTGAAAGTTCGATTCTTGGAATCCTCTCGAATTGATCTCAGTTTAAAGTGAAATGATTTGTTCTTGGTGTCCAAAAACGGGTTTGGTTTTTTAATCTACTAAATAGAGAATTGAATAAAAAGATGAAGATATAAACTTAAAACAATCAACAATGAAAAAGTAATACTTGAATTAAATCTGGAAAAATACCCTTACTGAAAAATATCCCACTCGGAAAAACAGTCCTATGCGGAATGATGCTCAATTCGGAATAATGTCCAATTTGGAAAATAAGACTATGCGGAAAAAGGGCTATTCGGAAAATTCAGTCTATTCGGAAAACATCTCTATCCGGAAAACAAGACCCTATTCGGAATATATGTCTATGCGGAAAACATTTGCCTATGCGGAATAAAATCTCTATTCGGAAAAATGACTTATGCGGAAAATCTGCCCTATTCGGAAAAATAAACTCCTATTCGGAAAAACTTGTGCTATGCGGAAAAGATGGAAAAATTGCCTTATGCGGAATAATAATCTTAATCGGAATATTTGCTCTATTCGGAAAGTCAGGGCAATGCGGAATATTTTTAAACAGAACACTTATTCGGAATATTTGGAAAGAAGCACTACTCGGAATAATAGAAATATTCCGAATAAACTCAATCCCAGAATCCCTGTTCGGAATCTGGGAAACTCAGTACTGTAGAAAGCGAAGAACAGGGGACTCGGTTTTAATCCAGAATCAAACTCAATAAGCAAAAAGGTTTTACCAAATTAACCACAAATCATTTAAATATCATAAGTAACAAATCCCACCAATAAAAACACTAAATCAACAACTTTTAAAAGATCAAAATCAATCACACAAGAACTTAAAAACTTGCAATAAAAAATGGAGATGAACAAGATGAATGCAAAGATGGAATTGAAAGATTAATGTAAAGGTAAACAAGAGTTATGATTGAAACTTACAAGATTGAAGAAAAAATTAAAAATCACCAAACACCCTAATGGTGTTGGTGATGAATCGAACTAAAACTGGGAGAAGAAAAATGAAAGCGAACTACCTAAAATGTGAAGGAAAACCCTATATATAGTCCTAGTGGTTGGTTGGTGAGTGGGCTTTTTCCCTTTCTTCTTGTCTTCTCGTCTTTTTAGAAAAGTTGACGTTTTCGATTCTGATTCGGGATTTGTCGTCGATTAAATTCGACTCGTCTTTTAATTTCTTCGTTAAATAGACTTGAGTTTCTTCGACATATGTAAATCTTCCATCTTTGGTCCTTTTCTTCGATAAATCTTCAAATAGGCCTATTGACTTCAAATCTTTTGCATCTCTTGGACAATAGACTTCGTCTTTGGTCTTTTTCCTTGATAAAACCCGTGCAATCCCATGTTTTCTTTAATATTCATCCGGTTAGCTCTGAAAACACAATAAACACAAAAACCACACATAATTCCAAACAAATTATATTAAATACGTGTTTTGGTCTCGTTTTAGCCAGAATTAAGTGGTAAAAGGATGGGTGTTTACACACCTATCAAATCCCCTACACTTAACCATTGCCATGCCCTCATGCAATGCTTAGTGATAAAGCAATTTTACACTTTTCTCATAATTAATCAACCTTGGCCTTATTAAAATACTACTAAACAAAAATTAAAGTACTAAGAGAAATTAAAACTTAAAAGGATAGAAAACCATTTTGCACTTGAAAATAGCTACATGGAGATAACTTGCAAAGAGGTCAATGACTTACATTAGGGCTTTTGTGCTGCGAAGATTTATCACCCTCAAGTTTCACGTTCCCCAAACTAAGCTTAAAAACGAGATCACTGTTATTATGAGTTAGCAATTCAAACACTTACACACATGGCTTAATTAAATGCTTAAACTCCCTTATTCCTAGGTGTATCTCTTATATTTTATTTTTGTCTTAGAATGATCATGAAGATGCATTTTTGGACTTATTTCGATAGTTTATTTAGGCTGAAAGCAAAGTAGGACGATTTGATCAATAGTTAGCTAAAGGACAAAATCTCTTAAAACTGTTTCTCGGGATATCAAAAAGTTCATATCTTGGCATAACTCGGTTCACGATTTGAGACCTTTCTCGGGCCGATATTTGGCATGTACTTCATACTTCATATCTTCGAGAGACGTTCTTGAGATAATGGTCTTCTCATCATAATAGAGTTTCTTCACTTGGAGACTTTTGAGGGGTACTCCAACTTTGTTGACCACGACTTCATGATTATTTCTTCAATCTCTGATAGGTGTGTAAACACCCATCCTTTTACCACTTAATTCTAGCTAAAACAAGACCAAAACACGTATTTAATATCATTTGTTTGGAATTATGCGTGTTTTTGTGTTTATTGTGTTTTCAGAGCTAACCGGATAAATATTAAAGAAAACATGGGATTGCACGGGATTTATCAAGGGAAAAGACTCAAGATAAAGTCTATTGTCCAAGAGATGCAAAAGATTTGAAGTCACTGGGCCTATTCGAAGATTTATTGAAGAAAATGACTAAAGACGGAAGATTTTCATAAGTCGAAGAAACTCGAGTCTATTTAACGAAGAAAGTAAAAGACGAGTTGGATTTAATCGACGACAAATCCCGAATCAGAATCGAAAACGTCAACTTTTCTGAAAAGACGAGAAGACAAGAAGAAAGGGAGAAAGCCCACTCACCAACCAACCACTAGGAGTATAAATAGTTTTTCCCTTCACACAATTAGGGAGTTAGTTCATTTTTTCTTTTTCCCAGTTCTTTGTAGTTCGTTCCATCACCAACACCATTAGGGTGTTTGGTGATTTTCATCTTTTTCTTTCAATCTTGTAATCTTTAATCATTAACCTTGTTACTTTTTCATTAATCAATCCATTCCATCTTTCTATTTATTTTGTTCTTCATCATCATCCATTGCAAGTTCTTGAGTTTTTATTTGATTTTAGTTTGATCTTAAAAAAGTTGTTGATTTAGTGTTTTTATTTGTGGGATTTGTTACTTATGATGTTTAAATGATTTGTGTTTAATTTGGTAAAACCTTTTTGAGTATTTAGTTTGATTTTGATTAAAATTTCGTGTTCCCTGTTTTGGGTCGTCTGCTACTGTTCTTCATCTCCCAGAACATTCCGAATAGCCTTTACTTTCCGAATAGATCATTTTGTGTTTCCGTTATTCGGAACATTTTCAAATATTCCGAATAGGGGTGTTTTCGTTTCATTACTCGGAATATTCTGGATATTCCGCATAGCCATTTCTCAGTTTCCTTATTCGGAACATTTTTCCGAATAGCCCAACTTTCCGCTTAAGCGTTATTTTTCCGAATAGCCAAGTTTTATTTTCCCTTATTCGGAACATTTTTATTTTTTTCCGAATAGCCTTATATTCCGAATAGCCATTATATTCCGCATAGGCTTTGCATTCCGAACAGTGCTCTTTTTCCGCATAGACTTGATCTTTCCGAATAGGCATGTTTTTCCGAATAGGCATATTTTCCGCATAGGTGTTTTTATTCCGAATAGGAGTATTTTCCGCATAGACAAGATTTTCCGAATGGCCAATGTTTTCCGCATAGGAGATCTTTCCGCATAGGGATTATTTTCAGCATAGGGTATTTTTCAGTAAGAGTATTTTTCTGCTTTATCATTTAATTGCTTTTATCTACTGTTCCGGCTTTAATCGTTATTCGCGTCACTTATTTAGAATAGAAAACCAAATCCACTTTTTGTCACCAAGAACAAATCATTCCACTTTTAACTGAGATCAATTCGAGAGGATTCCGAGAAAATATTTTGAACCCTAGCAAAAACCGTGTATCAAATGGCGCCGCTGCCGGCTCCTCTCGTTAAGATCAAAAGTTTTTTGTGAGAACTTGGATTTTGGGATCCGTTCCCCGTGAACGTTACTTTTTCACAAAAAAATTTTCAAAAACACTAAAAAATATAAAATTTTCAAAAATCCTAAAAAGTAAAAAACAATAAAAACCAAAAATATTTTTGCTTTGTTTTTCTTTGTTCGTTCTTTTGCAGGTGTATGCGCACTCGATCCACGTCTTATCAAGAGCCCGAGCCTCTCGATCACTTAGACATGGCGGGTGTACAAAACAACAATAACATACCACCTCCGAACAACAATAATAACAACAACAACCCACCTTTCAACAACATGAATAACAACAACAATGAGTACCTTCCGGATAATCGCCCAATGATTGAACTGCTGCAAGCTCATGTCGATGGCAACACGGATCCAATTGTTATACCACCAATTGCCGCCAACAATTTCGAGCTCAAGTCAGGCTTTATCCAGATGGTCTCAGCTCAACCGTTCTTGGGACGACCCATTGACGACCCACATGACCATATCAAGAGATTTCTACAACTCACCAACACGGTCAAGCTCAATGGTGTTCCACAAGAGGTTATAAGGTTACAACTTTTTCCCTTTTCTTTAGAGGGACAAGCCCGGCATTGGCTTGCTAAGGAACCGCCACAGAGTATTCTCTCGTGGACGGATTTGGAAACAAAGTTTATCAATTACTTTTTTTCCACCCTCTCGTACTACCGCATTGTGGAATGAGATTATAAACTTTGAACAAAAGTACGATGAGTCATTCAGTGAATCTTGGGATCGTTTCAAAGATCTTTTAAGAAAATGCCCACAACATGGTTTTACCAAAGTACATCAAATTAATACTTTTTACAATGGTTTAAGCATGAATGATCAAGATTCACTGAATAGTGCCTCAGGGGGTAATTTATTGGCTAAAACTTCCAATGCTGCTTGGGACATCATTGAGAATAAATCTCGTGTGCAAACCAAGAGTGTTCGGACCAATGTTGCTAGTGCTAGCACTAATGACAGCGACAAGCGATTAGACAAAATCACTACGCTTCTTGAATCGCTTGTCACCCACACCGTCAGCACCAACAACAGCAACGCCAAAAACGCTCAAGTGAACGCTGTCAGCCAACCTTGTGAGATATGCGGTGGTCCCCACTCTTACACAACTTGTACCGCCACCCAAGATTACCCTGCTGAGAATGTGAATGCGGCATATGGCACCTATCCTCAACCTGCTTATCAAGCAAAACCCCAAGGTGACCGTAACTTGCTTAGCGATCGCAGCAACAACTATCTTTCACCACCTGGCTTCCCTCCCACCAACCCAAACCAACAACAAAACCTTAATCGCCCTCCTCAACAACAACAACAACCTCGACAACCATACATCCCACCTCACAAGCAGCAACAACCACCTCAACGAAATAACCAAGTCTACCAACAACCTGCCTACCAACCACCTGCATACAATGCTCCTCCCAACCAACCCACCGCTCTTCACCAAGAAGTGGAAACTTATATGAGGACTAACGATGCGATAGTGGGAAATCTTCAGAGAGAGGTGCTCAACTTGAAGGCAGATTTGGTAAAGCAAGGAAATGATTTGAGAGCCGATATGAGAAATACGTTGGATAGCCAAACTAATGATTTGAGGAACATGATGGCTAGTTTCTTCCAAAGTAGTCAACCCTCTTCTTCGGGTACTCTTCCGAGTAACACCGTTGCAAATCCAAGAGGGGAGATGAAAGCAATCACCACTCGAAGTGGTAAAGGTACCAAGGAACCCGAGCTTCCTATACCTCCACCGGTGGTTGTGACTAAGGAGAACGAGTCACCTGCACCTATTCCTTCTCCTTCCCCAATTTCTCCACCTCTTCTTTCTACCCCTCCTCCACCCGTGGTTGTGAGTGACCCTATTCCTCTAAAGCCTTCATCTTCTTCCAATATACCTTATCCTTCAAGGTTGAGGAAAGAGAAGCAAAAGAGCAAGGATGATATTCAGGTTTCGAATTTCCTTAAAATGTTCAAACAACTGAATTTCAATATCTCCTTCGCTGAGGCTCTCGCTCACATGCCCAAGTACGCGAAAATGTTTAAAGATCTTTTGAGCGACAAGGAAAAGCTCCTCGATATTGCCAACACCCAACTTAATGAGAACTGCTCTGCAGTGCTCTTAAGGAAATTGCCAACTAAGCTTGGTGATCCGGGTCGTTTTCTTATCCCTTGCAATTTCCCGGGAGTAGAGAATTGCATGACCCTAGCCGATCTAGGTGCCAGTATTAATCTCATGCCTCTAAGTGTTTGGAAGCAATTATCTCTCCCAGAGCTAGTCCCCACTAAAATGACTTTGGAATTGGCCAACCGTACGGTTGCTTATCCAGTGGGGATAGCCGAAGATGTCATTGTAGGAGTCGACAAATTCACCTTCCCTGCTGATTTTGTTGTCGTCGACTACGAGATGGACCCTCGTGTACCACTGATTGTTGGTCGTCCATTCTTGAGGACCGGTCGAACTCTTATTGATGTTGAAGCCGGAGAGCTCATCATGAGAGTGGGTGACGACAAAGTAGTCTTCAACATGGGAAAGTTGTCTAAACAGCCTTATTCATATGAGAGCGTTAATTGTATTGACGTTCTTGATGAGGCTTGTGAAGAACACTTTAATGATGTTTGCAAAAGTATTTCTACCTCTCTTCCCACTGTTGAGACCGTGTCCTCTATTGATTCATCGTTGTCTCTATTTGGAGATAGTGATTTATTCTGGAACAATCTTGAAGCTACCATGGGAGATGCGAATTTAGCTACTAATGATTCTCCCACCGAGGGGGATGAAGACATGAGTTTCTTTGACAATCTTCTCACCGAAGACAATCCTTCGCCTCTATCTCCCACGGTTATTGCTATCGATGCCACGACTTTGAAAACGCCTCCCGTCGAAAATCCTCCGGATTTGGAACTTAAGGAGTTGCCGCCTCATCTCGAGTACGTGTTCCTTGACGACAACAAGAAGTCGCCCGTCATTATTGCGAAGGATTTGAAAGATGAAGAGAAGACTCGCCTCGTCGCTGTGTTGAAGGATCATAAGAAGGCTATCGCTTGGAAGATTTCCGATATTCGTGGAATTGATCCTCACTTCTGCACACACAAAATTCTCATGGAGGACGACTTCAAGCCCACTATTCAAAGCCAACGAAGGGTGAATCCAAAAATACATGAAGTCATCAAAACAGAGGTTATCAAACTTCTTGATGCGGGTATGATTTACCCTATTTCGGATTCACCATGGGTTAGTCCAATCCATTGTGTGCCCAAGAAGGGCGGAATAACCGTTGTTCCCAATGAACACAACGAGTTTATTCCCACTCGTCTCGTTACTGGGTGGAGAGTTTGTATAGACTACCGCAAACTCAATGATGCCACGAGAAAGGATCATTTCCCTCTACCTTTCATGGACCAAATGCTTGAACGATTAGCCGGTAATGAATATTACTGCTTTCTTGATGGTTTCTCGGGTTATTTCCAAATACCCATCGATCCCCAAGATCAAGAGAAGACTACATTCACCTGTCCCTATGGCACTTTCGCTTACAAAAGAATGCCTTTTGGCTTATGTAATGCGCCCGGGACTTTCCCAAGGTGTATGTTAGCTATCTTCCATGACATGGTTGAACAAACCATGGAAGTCTTCATGGATGATTTCTCGGTCTTCGGGGATTCATTCTCTTCTTGCCTTGCCAATTTAGAACGTATGCTAAAGCGGTGCGAAGACACTCGCCTTGTTCTAAATTGGGAAAAATGCCATTTTATGGTAAAAGAAGGCGTCGTGCTTGGACATAAGATTTCAAAAGCCGGTCTTGAAGTAGACCGTGCTAAAGTCGATGTTATAGCTAAGTTGCCTTCACCTTCAACCGTGAAGGGTGTGAGAAGTTTCCTGGGTCATGCGGGCTTCTATCGTCGATTCATCAAAGATTTTTCTCAAATCGCTCGCCCGATGACCCACCTCTTGGAAAAAGATACTCCTTTTATCTTTTCCAAAGAGTGCCTTGAAGCCTTCAACTCGCTTAAGGATAAGCTAACTAAGGCACCCGTCTTGGTTACCCCTAATTGGGAGCTGCCCTTTGAGTTGATGTGCGATGCTAGCGATTTTGCTATTGGAGCGGTTCTTGGACAAAGAGTGAACAAACACTTCCAACCGATCCATTACGCTAGCAAGACAATGACTGGGGCACAATTGCATTATACGACAACCGAAAAAGAGCTTTTAGCTGTTGTCTATGCTTTTGAAAAATTCCGCCCCTATCTTGTCCTTTCTACCACCATTGTGTATACCGATCATTCCGCGTTGAAGTACTTGTTGACAAAGCAAGATTCCAAACCAAGACTTCTTCGCTGGGTTTTGCTGCTCCAGGAATTTAAAATCGACATCCGCGATAAAAAAGGAGCAGAAAACCTAGCCGCGGATCATCTTAGTAGACTTGAGGATCCATACCAAGGGGATCATCCGACCAAAGAAATCAATGATTCTTTTCCCTTGGAGACCTTAATGTCTATAAACTCGAAGCCGAATGAAACCCCGTGGTTTGCAGACTTTGCAAACTACTTGGCGGGTGGAATTCTCAAGGAAGGGTTGACGTCCCAACAAAAGAAGAAGTTCTTTACCGACATTAAGACTTACTTTTGGGACGACCCTTACCTATTCAAACAATGTGCCGACCTGATTATCCGTCGATGTGTTGATGGACCGGCAGCGTCTGACATCCTTGATGCTTGCCACAAAGGACCCACCGGTGGTCACTTTGGTCCCAATTACACCGCAAAGAAAGTGTTTGATTCGGGATTTTATTGGCCCTCCATATATCGTGATGCTCACAATATGGTTAAGCGATGTGATGTTTGCCAAAAGCAAGGCAAAATCACACATAAAGACGAGATGCCTCAGAATTTCATTCAAGAGTGTGAAATTTTTGATGTTTGGGGTATCGACTTTATGGGGCCATTCCCTTCATCTAAAGGAAACAAATACATCCTTGTAGCCGTTGACTACGTTTCAAAGTGGGTTGAAGCCAAAGCTTTACCTACTAATGACGCAAGGGTGGTTTGTAACTTTTTGAAAGCTCTATTCGCTCGCTTCGGTGTGCCTCGCGCCATTATTAGTGATCGTGGGACTCATTTCTGCAATGACCAATTTGCTAGAGTCATGGCTAAGTACGGTGTAAATAATCGTCTTTCCACAGCCTACCACCCACAAACTAATGGCCAGGCTGAAATATCAAACCGAGGTCTTAAGCGAATTCTGGAAAGAACCGTGGGAGAGCATCGTGCCGCATGGGCTGATAAACTTGATGATGCTTTGTGGGCTTTCCGTACTGCTTACAAGACCCCGATCGGCTGTACGCCTTATCGTCTTGTGTACGGGAAAGCGTGCCACCTCCCCATTGAGTTGGAGCACAAGGCTTATTGGGCCTTAAAGTGGGCTAATTTTGATATAAACAAAACCGGTGACCTACGAAAGATCCAACTCAATGAGCTGAATGAACTTCGGAATGAGGCTTATGAAAATTCTTTGATCTATAAAGAACGAACTAAGCTCATTCACGACTCCAAGATCAAAAACCGAGAGTTCCATGTTGGAGACAAAGTCTTACTTTTTAACTCTCGGTTGAAAATCTTTTCGGGCAAGTTGAAATCTCGTTGGTCCGGCCCATTCACCATTGCCCAAATTTTTCCATATGGTACTCTCGAGCTCGCTCAACCTAATGGACCGAATTTTAAGGTGAATGGCCAACGAGTGAAGTTGTACTTTGGTGAGGACACCTCTCACGAGGTGATTCCATCCCTCACCACGTTCCCCATGAACTGAATTTGGGTCGAGTCAGGCTCGTGACTCGGTTATCAAAAACAAGCGCTCCTCGGGAGGCAGCCCGAGTATCTATCCCTTTAACCCCCTAAGTGTAGGGGAGGACCTATTTTGGTCGTTTGTGTTTGTGTGGTGATGTGCTTACAGGGATAACTGCAATCTTGGAAATCTTTGAAGAACCGTGCTCCCGTGTTATCCGAAACCCGGTTCTATCTCTCAACTATCGTGATTCAATTTTCTTCATACTCACATTTGAAATTGATCACTTTAGTCGTCTCTTCCTTAACTTGAGTTAACCAACGTGCACAATGTCATAAGTGTAGGGGAGACTTTTCCCACATGCTTAAACATTGAGGACAATGTTTATCTTAAGTGTAGGGGAGACTTCTATCGAAGTTTTAAGTGGACTTTTCCATGAAAATGCCTTCATTTAACCGGAAAATCATATTTTTCAACATTTTTCAAATTTTTAATTAACTTTGGCCATTTAGTCGTAATTTTAAAATTTTTATCGTTGCTTTCATAAGTATATATTCCACAATAAAGTCAAAAATATTAATAAAGTGGTGTAGCTAGTTTAGAAGTCTTTGACATATTAGGCCCGTTGCGTTTATTTTGACTCAACCCGAATAGACTTATCCAAGTTTATTCTAGCTAGTATCCTTAACCATGTAGACCTTAATTGGTTTATTAGGCTAAGTATCCACGAGTCTCATTACTTGAGATTTTAAATTGTGGAGGACGAGAAATGATAGAGTCAATTATAAGTCGGTATTCTTGCGCAAGCTCACTTGGTGTAATTATTTGCCTATTCTCCCATCACTTGCTAATAATTTATCTGCAATAAGTAAGGTCTTACGATTTGAAAAGTTACTTAGCTTCTAGCCCAAGATCGTTTAAAAGTTGCTCGGTAATGATAAGAGTTCATAGCCAAGGCATAACTTATGAAGCGGGGCGCGAAGATTGGCGAGTCTGAAAAGGCCCTAACAAGGCATGAGGATTCAATTTTATTGCTGAAGATCCAAAGTGATGTGAAAAGCATTATTCCTAAAGTCAATATGAAGGATCAAGACTCACGACGAAAAGCAATCAACTCCCATAAAGATCATGGAGAAGTCTATCCGAAAAGACCCTAACAAGGTATGAGGATAAATAGATCCAAGTCCGAAAAGGAGGCGGATCGTTGTATCTCAAAATCCCAATTAGAGATTGAAGAAATAATCATGAAGTCGTGGTCAACAAAGTTGGAGTACCCCTCAAAAGTCTCCAAGTGAAGAAACTCTATTATGATGAGAAGACCATTATCTCAAGAACGTCTCTCGAAGATATGAAGTATGAAGTACATGCCAAATATCGGCCCGAGATAGGTCTCAAATCGTGAACCAAGTTATGCCAAGATATGAACTTTTTGATATCCCGAGAAGCAGTTTTAAGAGATTTTGTCCTTTAGCTAACTATTGATCAAATCGTCCTACTTTGCTTTCAGCCCTAATAAACTATCGAAGTAAGTCCAAAAATGCATCTTCATGATCATTCTAAGACAAAAATAAAATATAAGAGATACAACTAGGAATAAGGGAGTTTAAGCATTTAATTAAGCCATGTGTGTAAGTGTTTGATTTACTAACTTATAATAACAATGATCTCGTTCTAAAGCTTAGTTTGGGGAACGTGAAACTTGAGGGTGATAAATCTTCGCAACACCAAAGCCCTAATGTAAGTCCTTGATTTCTTTACAAGTTACTCCCATCCTTTTGTTTATTTTAAAGTTTTAAGTTCTCTTAGTATTTTAATTGTTGTTTAGTAGAGTTTAAATAAGGCCAAGGTTGATTGATTATGAGAAAAATGTAAAAATTGCTTTATCACTAAGCATTGCATGAGGGCATGACAATGGTTAAGTGTAGGGGATTTGATAGGTGTGTAAACACCCATCCTTTTACCACTTAATTCTAGCTAAAACAAGACCAAAACACGTATTTAATATCATTTGTTTGGAATTATGCGTGTTTTTGTGTTTATTGTGTTTTCAGAGCTAACCGGATAAATATTAAAGAAAACATGGGATTGCACGGGATTTATCAAGGGAAAAGACTCAAGATAAAGTCTATTGTCCAAGAGATGCAAAAGATTTGAAGTCACTGGGCCTATTCGAAGATTTATTGAAGAAAAGGACTAAAGACGGAAGATTTTCATAAGTCGAAGAAACTCGAGTCTATTTAACGAAGAAAGTAAAAGACGAGTTGGATTTAATCGACGACAAATCCCGAATCAGAATCGAAAACGTCAACTTTTCTGAAAAGACGAGAAGACAAGAAGAAAGGGAGAAATCCCACTCACCAACCAACCACTAGGAGTATAAATAGTTTTTCCCTTCACACAATTAGGGAGTTAGTTCATTTTTTCTTTTTCCCAGTTCTTTGTAGTTCGTTCCATCACCAACACCATTAGGGTGTTTGGTGATTTTCATCTTTTTCTTTCAATCTTGTAATCTTTAATCATTAACCTTGTTACTTTTTCATTAATCAATCCATTCCATCTTTCTATTTATTTTGTTCTTCATCATCATCCATTGCAAGTTTTTGAGTTTTTATTTGATTTTAGTTTGATCTTAAAAAAGTTGTTGATTTAGTGTTTTTATTTGTGGGATTTGTTACTTATGATGTTTAAATGATTTGTGTTTAATTTGGTAAAACCTTTTTGAGTATTTAGTTTGATTTTGATTAAAATTTCGTGTTCCCTGTTTTGGGTCGTCTGCTACTGTTCTTCATCTCCCAGAACATTCTGAATAGCCTTTACTTTCCGAATAGATCATTTTGTGTTTCCCTTATTCGGAACATTTTCAAATATTCCGAATAGGGGTGTTTTCGTTTCATTACTCGGAATATTCTGGATATTCCGCATAGCCATTTCTCAGTTTCCTTATTCGGAACATTTTTCCGAATAGCCCAACTTTCCGCTTAAGCGTTATTTTTCTGAATAGCCAAGTTTTATTTTCCCATATTCGGAACATTTTTATTTTTTTCCGAATAGCCTTATATTCCGAATAGCCATTATATTCCGCATAGGCTTTGCATTCCGAACAGTGCTCTTTTTCCGCATAGACTTGATCTTTCCGAATAGGCATGTTTTTCCGAATAGGCATATTTTCCGCATAGGTGTTTTTATTCCGAATAGGAGTATTTTCCGCATAGACAAGATTTTCCGAATGGCCAATGTTTTCCGCATAGGAGATCTTTCCGCATAGGGATTATTTTCAGCATAGGGTATTTTTCAGTAAGAGTATTTTTCTGCTTTATCATTTAATTGCTTTTATCTACTGTTCCGGCTTTAATCGTTATTCGCGTCACTTATTTAGAATAGAAAACCAAATCCACTTTTTGTCACCAAGAACAAATCATTCCACTTTTAACTGAGATCAATTCGAGAGGATTCCGAGAAAATATTTTGAACCCTAGCAAAAACCGTGTATCAATCTCTAATTGGGATTTTGAGATACAATGATCCGCCTCCTTTTCGGACTTGGATCTATTTATCCTCATACCTTGTTAGGGTCTTTTCGGATAGACTTCTCCATGATCTTTATGGGATTTGATTGCTTTTCGTCGTGAGTCTTGATCCTTCATATTGATTTTAGGAATAATGCTTTTCACATCACTTTGGATCTTCAGCAATAAAATTGAATCCTCATGCCTTGTTAGGGCCTTTTCGGACTCGCCAATCTTCGCGCCCCGCTTCATAAGTTATGCCTTGGCTATGAACTCTTATCATTACCGAGCAACTTTTAAACGATCTTGGGCTAGAAGCTAAGTAACCTTTCAAATCGTACGACCTTACTTATTGCAGATAAATTATTAGCAAGTGATGGGAGAATAGGCAAATAATTACACCAAGTGAGCTTGTGAAAGAATACCGACTTATAATTGACTCTATCATTTCTCGTCCTCCACAATTTAAAATCTCAAGTAATGAGACTCGTGGACACTTAGCCTAATAAACCAATTAAGGTCTACATCGTTAAGGATACTAGCTAGAATAAACTTGGATAAGTCTATTCGGGTTGAGTCAAAATAAACGCAACGGGCCTAATATGTCAAAGATTTCTAAACTAGCTACACCACTTTTATTAATATTTTTGACTTTATTGCGGGATATATACATATGAAAGCAACGATAAAAATTTTAAAAATTACGACTAAATGGCCAAAGTTAATAAAAAATTTGAAAAATGTTGAAAAATAGGATTTTCTGGATAAATGAAGGCATTTTCATGGAAAAAGTCCACTTAAAACTTCGATAGAAGTCCCCCCTACACTTAAGATAAACATTGTCCTCAATGTTTAAGCATGTGGGAAAAGTCTCCCCTACACTTATGACATTGTGCACGTTGGTTAACTCAAGTTAAGGAGGAGACGACTAAAGTGATCAATTCCAAATGTGAGTATGAAGAAAATTGAATCACGATAGTTGAGATATAGAACCGGATTTCGGATAACACGGGAGCACGGTTCTTCAAAGATTTCAAGAGTGCAGTTATCCCTGTAATCACATCACCACACAAACACAAACGACCAAAATAGGTCCTCCCCTACACTTAGGGGGTTAAAGGGATAGATACTCGGGCTGCCTCCCGAGGAGCGCTTGTTTTTTATAACTGAGTCACGAGCCTGACTCGACCCAAAATTAGTTCATGGGGAACGTGGTGAGGGATGGAATCACCTCCTGAGAGGTGTCCTCACCAAAGTACAACTTTACTCGTTGGCCATTCACCTTAAAATTAGGTCCATTAGGTTGAGCGAGCTCGAGAGTACCATATGGAAAAATTTGGGCAATGGTGAATGGGCTGGACCAACGAGATTTGAGCTTGCCCGAAAAGATTTTCAACCGAGAGTTAAAAAGTAAGACTTTGTCTCCAACATGGAACTCTCGGTTCTTAATCTTAGAGTCGTGAATGAGCTTAGTCCTTTACTTATAGATTAAAGAATTTTCATAAGCCTCATTACGGAGTTCATTCAGCTCATTGAGTTGGATCTTGCGTAGGTCACCGGATTTGTTTATATCAAAATTAGCCCACTTCAAGGCCCAGTAAGCCTTGTGCTCCAACTCAATGGGGAGCTGGCACGCTTTCCCGTACACAAGACGATAAGGCGTACAGCCGATCGGGGTCTTGTAAGCGATACGAAAAGCCCACAAAGCATCATCGAGTTTGTCAGCCCATGCGGCACGATGCTCTCCCACAGTTCTTTCAAGAATTCGATTAAGTCCTCGGTTGGATATTTCAGCCTGGCCATTAGTTCGTGGGTGGTAGGCTGTGGAAAGACGATGATTTACACCGTACTTAGCCATGACTCTTGCGAATTGGTCATTGCAAAAATGAGTCCCACGATCACTAATAATGGCACGAGGCACACCGAATCTAGCGAAAAGAGCTTTCAAAAAGTTACAAACCACCCTTGCGTCATTAGTAGGTAAAGCTTTGGCTTCAACCCGCTTAGAAACGTAGTCAACAGCTACAAGGATGTATTTGTTTCCTTTAGAAGAAGGGAATGGCCCCATAAAGTCGATACCTCAAACATCAAAGATTTCACACTCTTGAATGAAATTCTGAGGCATCTCGTCTTTATGTGTGATCTTGCCTTGTTTCTGGCAAGTAACACATCGTTTAACCATATCGTGAGCGTCACGATATATGGAGGGCCAATAAAATCCCGAATCAAACACTTTTTTGGCGGTGTAGTTGGGACCAAAGTGACCACCGGTGGGTCCTTTGTGGCAAGCATCAAGTATTTCCGAAGCTGCCGGTCCATCAACACATCGACGGATAATCAGGTCGGCACATTGTTTGAATAGGTAAGGGTCGTCCCAAAAGTAAGTCTTAATGTCGGTGAAGAACTTCTTCTTTTGTTGAGACGTCAACCCTTCCTTGAGAATTCCACCCGCCAAGTAGTTTGCAAAGTCCGCAAACCACGGGGTTTCATTCGGATTCGAGTTTATAGACATTAAGGTCTCCAAGGGAAAAGAATCATTGATTTCTTTGTTCGGATGATCCCCTTGGTATGGATCCTCAAGTCTGCTGAGATGGTCCGCGGCTAGGTTTTCAGCTCCTTTTTTATCGCGAATTTCGATTTTAAATTCCTGGAGCAGCAAAACCCAGCGAAGAAGTCTTGGTTTGGAATCTTGCTTTGTCAACAAGTACTTCAGCGCGGAATGATCGGTATACACAATGGTGGTGGAAAGGACAAGATAGGGGCGGAATTTTTCAAAAGCATAGACAACAGCTAAAAGCTCTTTATTTGTTGTCGTATAATGCAATTGTGCCCCTGTCATTGTCTTGCTAGCGTAATGGATTGGTTGGAAGTGTTTATTCATTCTTTGTCCAAGAACCGCTCCAATAGCAAAATCACTAGCATCGCACATCAACTCAAAAGGCAGCTCCCAATTAGGGGTAACCAAGACGGGTGCCTTAGTTAGCTTATCCTTAAGCGAGTTGAAGGCTTCAAGACACTCTTTGGAAAAGATAAAAGGAGTATCTTTTTCCAAGAGGTGGGTCATCGGGCGAGCGATTTGAGAAAAATCTTTGATGAATCGACGGTAGAAGCCCGCATGACCCAGAAAACTTCTCACACCCTTCACGGTTGAAGGTGGAGGCAACTTTGCGATAACATCGACTTTAGCACGGTCTACTTCAAGACCGGCTTTGGAAATTTTATGTCCCAGCACGATGCCTTCTTTTACCATAAAATGGCATTTTTTCCAATTCAGAACAAGGCGAGTGTCTTCGCACCGCTTAAGCATACGTTCCAAATTGGCAAGGCAAGAAGAGAAGGAATCCCCGAAGACCGAGAAATCATCCATGAAGACTTCCATGGTTTGTTCAACCATGTCATGGAAGATAGCTAACATGCACCTTTGGAAAGTCCCGGGCGCATTAGATAAGCCAAAAGGCATTCTTTTGTAAGAAAATGTGCCATAGGGACAAGTGAATGTTGTCTTCTCTTGATCTTGGGGATCGATGGGTATTTGGAAATAACCCGAGAAACCATCAAGAAAGCAGTAATATTCATTACCCGCTAATCGTTCAAGCATTTGGTCCATAAAAGGTAGAGGGAAATGATCCTTTCTCGTGGCATCATTGAGTTTGCGGTAGTCTATACAAACTCTCCACCCAGTAACGAGACGAGTGGGAATCAACTCGTTGTGTTCATTGGGAACAACGGTTATTCCGCCCTTTTTGGGCACACAATGGATTGGACTAACCCAGGGTGAATCCGAAATAGGGTAAATCATACCCGCATCAAGAAGTTTGATAACCTCTGTTTTGATGACTTCATGTATTTTTGGATTCACCCTTCGTTGGCTTTGAATAGTGGGCTTAAAGTCGTCTTCCAGGAGAATTTTGTGTGTGCAGAAGTGAGGATCAATTCCACGAATGTCCGAAATCTTCCACGCAATAGCCTTCTTATGATCTTTCAACACGGTGATAAGTCGGGCTTTTTCTTCTTCTTTTAGGTCCTTTGCGATGATAACGGGCGACTTCTTCTCTTCTTCAAGGAATACATACTCGAGATGGGGCGGCAACTCCTTAAGTTCTAAATCCGGAGGATTTTCGACGGGAGGCGTATTCGAAGTCGGAGTATCGATAGCAATGACAGTGGGAGATGGAGGAGAAGGGTTGTCTTCGTTAAGAAGGCTTTCAAAGAAATGCATGTCGTCGTCCCCATTGGTAGGAGAATCATCAGTAGATAAGTTCACATCTCCCATGGTGTCTTCAAAATCTTTCCAAAACAAATCACTATCTCCAAAGAGAGACAACGATGAATCAATGGAGGACACGGTCTCAACATTGGGAAGAGAGGTGGGAATACTTTTGCAAGCATCATTAAAGTGTTCTTCACAAGCCTCATCAAGAACGTCAATATAATTAACACTCTCATATGAATAAGGCTGTTTAGACAACTTTCCCATGTTGAAGACTACTTTATCGTCACCCACTCTCATGATAAGCTCACCGGCTTCAACATCAATGAGAGTGTGACCGGTCCTCAAGAATGGACGACCAACAATCAGTGGCACACGGGGGTCCATCTCGTAGTCGACGACAACAAAATCAGCAGGGAAGGTGAATTTTTCGACTCCTACAATGACGTCTTCGGCTATCCCCACTAGATAAGCAACCGTACGGTTAGCTAATTCCAAAGTCATTTTGGTGGGGACTAGCTCTGGGAGAGATAATTGCTTCCAAACACTTAGAGGCATGAGATTAATACTGGCACCTAGATCGGCTAGGGCCATGCAATTCTCTACTCCTGGGAAATTGCAAGGGATAAGAAAACGACCTAGATCACCAAGCTTGATTGGCAATTTCCTTAAGAGCACTGCAGAGCAATTCTCATTAAGTTGGGTGTTGGCAATATCGAGGAGCTTTTCCTTGTCGCTCAGAAGATCTTTAAACATTTTCGCATATTTGGGCATGTGAGCGAGAGCCTCAGCGAAGGAGATATTGAAATTCAGTTGTTTAAACATTTTAAGAAAGTTCGAAACCTGAATATCATCCTTGCTCTTTTGCTTCTCTTTCCTCAACCTAGATGGATAAGGTATATTGGAAGAAGAGGAAGGCTTTGGGAGAATAGGATCACTCACAACCACGGGTGGAGGAGGGGTAGAAGGAAGAGGTGGAGAAATTGGGGAAGGAGAAGGATGAGGAATAGGAGCAGGTGACTCGTTCTCCTTAGTCACAACCACTGGTGGAGGTATAGGAAGCTCGGGTTCCTTGGTACCTTTACCACTTCGAGTAGTGATTGCTTTCATCTCCCCTCTTGGGTTCGCAACGGTGTTACTCGGAAGAGTACCCGAAGAAGAGGGTTGATTACTTTGGAAGAAACCAGCCATCATGTTCCTCAGATCATTAGTTTGGCTATCCAACGTATTTCTCATGTCGGCTCTCAAATCATTTCCTTTCTTTACCAAGTCTACCTTCAAGTTTCGCACTTCCTGTTGTAGATTTTCCACGATCACATCATTGGTCCTCATGTAGGTTGCAACCTCTTGGTGTAATGCAGTGGTGGTTTGGTTGGAAGGAGCATTGTATGCAGGTGGTTGGTAAGCAGGTTGTTGGTAGACTTGGTTGTTACGTTGAGGCGGTTGTTGCTGCTTGTGAGGAGGGATGTATGGTTGTCGAGGTTGTTGTTGTTGTTGAGGAGGGATTAAGGTTTTGTTGTTGGTTTGGGTTAGTAGGAGGGAAACCAGGTGGTGAAAGATAGTTGTTGGATCGATAGCTAAGCAAGTTACGGTCACCTTGAGGTCTAGCTTGATAAGCAGGTTGAGGATAGGTGCCATATGCCGCATTCACATTCTCAGCAGGGTAGTCTTGGGTGGCGGTACAAGTGGTGTAAGAGTGAGGACCACCGCATATCTCACAAGGTTGGCTGACAGCGTTAACTTGGGCGTTTTTAGCATTGTTGTTGTTGTTGTTGCTGACGGTGTGGGTGACAAGCGATTCAAGAAGCGTAGTGATTTTGTCCAGTCGCTTGTCGCTGTCATTAGTGCTAGCACTAGCGACATTGGTCCGAACACTCTTGGTTTGCACACGAGATTTATTCTCAATGATGTCCCAAGCAGCATTGGAAGTCTTAGCCAATAGATTACCCCCCGAGGCACTGTTTAGTGAATCTTGGTCACTCATGCTTAAACCATTGTAAAAAGTATTAATTTGATGTACTTTGGTAAAACCATGTTGCGGGCATTTTCTTAAAAGATCTTTAAAACGATCCCAAGATTCACTGAACGACTCATCGTACTTTTGTTCAAAATTTATGATCTCATTCCGCAAAGCGGTAGTACGAGAGGGTGGAAAAAAGTAATTGATAAACTTTGTTTCCAAATCCTTCCACGAGAGAATACTCTGTGGCGGTTCCTTAGCAAGCCAATGCCGGGCTTGTCCCTCTAAAGAAAAGGGAAAAAGTTGTAACCTTATAACCTCTTGTGGAACGCCATTGAACTTGACCGTGTTTGTGAGTTGCAAAAATCTTTTGATATGGTCGTGTGGATCATCAATGGTTCGTCCCAAGAATGGTTGAGCGGAGACCATCTGGATAAAGCCTGATTTTAGCTCAAAGTTGTTGGCGGCAATTGGTGGTATAACAATTGGATCCGTGTTGCCATCGACATGAGCTTGCAGCAGTTCAATCATCATGCGATTATCCGGAAGGGGCTCATTGTTGTTGTTATTGTTCATGTTGTTGAAAGGCTGGTTGTTGTTGTTATTATTGTTGTTCGGAGGTGGTATGTTATTGTTGTCTTGTACACCAGCCATGTCTAAGTTATCGAGAGGCTCGGGCTCTTGATAAGACGTGGATCGAGTGCGCATACACCTGCAAAAGAACGAACAAAGAAAAACAAAGCAAAATTTTTTTTTTTGGGTTTTTATGTTTTTTAATTTTTTTTGTATTTTTGAAAATTTTATATTGTTTAGGATTTTTGAAAATTTTTGTGAAAAAATAACGTTCACGGGGAACGGATCCCAAAATCCAAGTTCTCACAAAAAACTTTTGATCTTAACGAGAAGAGCCGGCAGCGGCGCCATTTGATACATGAGATTTTCTATGTTGAAAGTTCGATTCTCGGAATCCTCTCGAATTGATCTTAGTTTAAAGTGAAATGATTTGTTCTTGGTGTCCAAAAACGGGTTTGGTTTTCTAATCTACTAAATAGAGAATTGAATAAAAAGATGAAGATATACACTTAAAACAATCAACAATGAAAAAGTAATACTTGAATTAAATCTGGAAAAATACCCTTACTGAAAAATATCCCACTCGGAAAAATAGTCCTATGCGGAATGATGCTCAATTCGGAATAATGTTCAATTCAGAAAATAAGACTATGCGGAAAAAGGGCTATTCGGAAAACATCTCTATCCGGAAAACAAGACCCTATTCGGAATATATGTCTATGCGGAAAACATTTGCCTATGCGGAATAAAATCTCTATTCGGAAAAATGACTTATGCGGAAAATCTGCCCTATTCGGAAAAATAAACTCCTATTCGGAAAAACTTGTGCTATGCGGAAAAGATTGAAAAATTGCCTTATGCGGAATAATAATCTTAATCGGAATATTTGCTCTATTCGGAAAGTCAGGGCAATGCGGAATATTTTTAAACAGAACACTTATTCGGAATATTTGGAAAGAAGCACTACTCGGAATAATAGAAATATTCCGAATAAACTCAATCCCAGAATCCCTGTTCGGAATCTAGGAAACTCAGTACTGTAGAAAGCGAAGAACAGGGGACTCGGTTTTAATCCAAAATCAAACTCAATAAGCAAAAAGGTTTTACCAAATTAACCACAAATCATTTAAATATCATAAGTAACAAATCCCAGCAATAAAAACACTAAATCAACAACTTTTAAAAGATCAAAATCAATCACACAAGAACTTAAAAACTTGCAATAAAAAATGGAGATGAACAAGATGAATGAAAAGATGGAATTGAAAGATTAATGTAAACGTAAACAAGAGTTATGATTGAAACTTACAAGATTGAAGAAAAAATTAAAAATCACCAAACACCCTAATGGTGTTGGTGATGAATCGAACTAAAACTGGGAGAAGAAAAATGAAAGCTAACTACCTAAAATGTGAAGGAAAACCCTATATATAGTCCTAGTGGTTGGTTGGTGAGTGGGCTTTTTCCCTTTCTTCTTGTCTTCTCGTCTTTTTAGAAAAGTTGACGTTTTCGATTCTGATTCGGGATTTGTCGTCGATTAAATTCGACTCGTCTTTTAATTTCTTCGTTAAATAGACTTGAGTTTCTTCGACATATGTAAATCTTCCATCTTTGGTCATTTTCTTCGATAAATCTTCAAATAGGCCCATTGACTTCAAATCTTTTGCATCTCTTGGACAATAGACTTCGTCTTTGGTCTTTTTCCTTGATAAAACCCGTGCAATCCCATGTTTTCTTTAATATTCATCTGGTTAGCTCTGAAAACACAATAAACACAAAAACCACGCATAATTCCAAACAAATGATATTAAATACGTGTTTTGGTCTCGTTCTAGCCAGAATTAAGTGGTAAAAGGATGGGTGTTTACACACCTATCAATAAGGTTGAAAGTACTGGAGAATGAGGTAGGATATCGAATTGAGTATAAGTTGATTAAAACTTGAATTAAGTAAAATTTAACTTGTATGGAATATGAGATTGTTAAGAGGAAGTCGTTAAGTTATGTGATTGAATTATAAGGTTTTAAATGATTGTAGGTTCGTGTTAAGGGTTGTTCCTAGGCCATTGTCCAATCATGAGGATGCCTAGTGTCCAATAAATAAATTGAAGAAATCTTCTTCTGAATTGGGACCGATGGATCTTTCAGGACATGTGGAACACCTAATGACTCTTGTAGATTAGTATTCATTGTGGTATCTTTTAAAAATCCCTAACTTAACTGAGACATCAGTTGGTAGGATGAGTTATTGGAATTGTATGACATAGTGACACGTAATGTGTTACGGTACAATTTTGACTTGTTAGTGATTAATGAAAAGACTACCTTTGATTGCTAAATCCTACATGTATCGATCCTATCTATCTTTTCTTGCTTCTTCCTAATGCTCGCATTAGTGATGCAACCATTGAACAAGTACTCATCTCGATTGGAGTCACGTTGTGGATTATTCTCTTTGTATTCCTGAGTGCCATCGAGGTCACGAACCTCATGATTATTGGATAAAGCTCATTTCCTATTATATTGTAGTTAGTTCTTGGTGAACAACTCTTCATCACTCTTTTGCAGATCACTGATTGTTTTTTTTTGAGAAAAAATGAATTTTCATCACCATATGGATTATTCAAAGTGAGATTTATGAGTAATCGTTACCGAAATAAAGCTGTTTATGAAACACTTTGGAAAACTTAATTGTTTTCATAACAAAGAAAATCTTTGTAAATTTATTTCTGATTCTTAATTAAGAGTTAAGCATGAAAATGTTTTTATTATAAACATAGAGATAAAATTTTGACGAACTGAGTCTTGCATTGTTAATCTTGAAATTGTATATAGTTGCGCGCCTACATACAATTTGAAATGGACCGTGCAAGGCTGATTAGTAGTCAACATAAAACTGAATAATAAACACTACATTTTCTTTGAAGATTGTGAAAGATTAAATTTTATGAGATCTGCAAGAAGTGAAAAATAGGGACATAGTGTTAGGGACACCTACATATGTGCCTGTAGCATCTATTCTTCGTAGTCGAATTTACTCATCTGTGTAAATTGTCTTATTTGACAATTGACAATTCTTTCTTGTCCAATTCTCCCATAGTGAGATTCTTAGGAAAAGTATTTGATTACTGAATGTTGATACCCGACTGGATGTATCGATGTTCCTATCATTTATTTTGATTTGATTTCATTTGAATGACCTGGGTAACGATCCGAGGAGCTTTCGAATGCGTACTCAAATTATGAAAACATGGGATATTCATATTCATTAAATGTTTTCGTCTGTATCTGATTTGAAATTCTCTCGCATAGATTATGCGTTAACCTTACTCTTTAAAAGGTTAGTTATGTCTCCTGATATCCTTGAATTTGTGAAGGATCATGAATTATTATTAGTCTTTTGAAGAGATCACATCTTATCAATGGTAACAAAACTAGAAAGTTGATAGTGCCAGTAGAATGGATTGATTGATTATGACATGACGACATTGTCTTAATTGATGGGAACTCGAATATAATTCCCCTAAATAATAAGATGTTGATTATCAAAAGTGATCTAAATAATTCTTGATGGATGACCATATCCTGCATTTAGACTTAAAATTATACCTTGAATGGTTATAAACTAGTCATAGATATTGTAATCTAGAAAGAACCTAATTTATTAAAAGATGTTTCGGTTATCTGAAACTTTAAGAGGTATTGTTGGTGAATTACTTAGACTTTCACCATTAAGGCAAATTGAATTTGGTATTGATTATATTCCCGGTGTTGCACCTGTGGCTTGTGCACTGTACGTCAGCACCATCTGAATTTAAGGAATTACCGTACACCTGAGAGAGTTGTCGGAGAGAGATTTTATTCTACCGAGCTCGTCATCATGAAGAACTATGGTGTTATTATTTCTTATATTTATTGATTACCGCGAACTAGGTAAATTGACATTAAAAATCTATATCCACTACCCAAGATGATAGATTTGTTCGATCATTTACAAGGTTCTAGAGTATATTCAAAAATTTGATCCACGGCATGGTTATCATCAACTTCGCATCTGCGAAAAATATTATCTATTCCAGTCACTACATCCGGTACTTGTAATGACCATTATGAGTTTCACGTGATGTCGTTTGGATTGACTAATACACATGTAGCATCCATAAATTTGGTGAATCACGTGTGTAGGCTGTAATTTGATAAACTCATGTTTGTGATCATTAAGGACCATTTGTTTATTTATAAGAATAAGAAGGAGTTAATAATTATTTATAGACTGCCCGGAGTTGTCCGAGCAATGAAAACCTGTAGCTTGAATATTTAACATGTGATTTAAGACTTAATCATTTACATAAAATGACCGTGTAATTAATAGATAATGGAATATATTGACTCTTCAAAAATTAGAGCCATTTAAGACTTTGGGTTTTACCAAAAAGAAAGTGCAAATATGTTTTGACAAATGTTTTATCAAAGGAATTTTTTTAGGAATCATCCCTTATAACCAAAACATTTAACTAAACTCCTCTTTAGGGGTAAATGTTTTTGCATACCTTAAGACAACTTAAGAAGGATTAAGGAAACCATTTAAACCATGACTTGAAATTTTAAACGAAAATTTTTGCTTTTCAACTAAGAAAATTTTGACCAAAGTATAACCAAGGATTTTTCAAACATTTACAAATCTCGTTAATTATTTTCAATTAAAATAAATCGTGTTGATTAAATTCAAATTTATTTTGAACATTTTTATATAATTGGTCGAAGTAAGAAATTTAAAACTTTTACGTTTACGTTTCATAAAAAAATTAATATTTATTGTTAATTTACGTGTAATAATTGTCGACGCTTTAAAACGTCGGATTGAGCAAAACTGATAAAAATAATAGTTGAGACGAAACTAAAACTTAGAAAATATGAGGAAAGAATTTCTGAGTAATATTGACCATGATATTTATTTCATCAAGGAAGATGAATGTAGATACTGACACATAATATAGAAAGGATAAAGAATCAATTACGACATGTTCCTTAATAATGAAGGTGCAAAACAAATTGCCGAACAATATAAAAATAAACAATGCTTGTAAGAAGGATAATATAAATAATAAAGGGGTTCGCGGCTAATGTGAACCATTAGAATTAAGAAGCCGATGACATTAAATGTATAAAAGGCCGCTTGTGGTTGCCTAAATATGGAGATTTTGAGATTTAGTCATATTAGAATCTCATAAGTTTAAGTATTCTATTCCTGTCATTTCTGATTAAATGTATCTTTATCTGAAGAAGTTGTACTAATGGCAAATTATGAAGGCAGAAATTGCTTCATACATTAGTAAACGTCTAGCTATTGCAAATGTCATCATCTTGTTGGAAATTTAGTGCAATTGTGGGAACGGGTAATACTTGTAAATGGGTTTGGAGGTACAGAGTGTACACCCATTAAGTCCCTTACCTCCCTGGACTCAATATAGTGGTTGTGATATCAGTAGGAAGCTGCTCCTGGTCAGGAAGTTGCTCCTGGTCAGGAAGTTGCTCCTGGTTAGGAAGCTGCTCCTGGTTAGGAAGCTGCTCCTGGTGATGCACAAAGTCTTTGTAACCTCTTTGACCAGTTAATGAGGGTTGAATATTGACTTGATGACCAGGTTTATGGTCATGTAACCACTATGCTTTATGAAGGTAATTATGAGATTAATAGGCCAATTAATGCTCTTAATACCTTTGACTAGGAGTTACATTCCTTAAGGAATAGGATCACTATAAATAGTGATCATATTTTGCATGATGAAATATACAGAAACAAGAAACACTTACACGCACAGAGTTCTTGATTTGTGCCTAAAACAAGAACTAACTCTTGGCTTTATCCCAAGGAGGTATTCGTGTTAACCCAGGCATAGGGTCGAATAATCTTCTTTGGAAAGTGATTACACGACTTCAAGAGATATCCGGTAACCATTCGTTGGTACGTAGTTAGGCTATTGATTATCTTCACCCTGTTGGAACGAAGTAAACCCCCAACAATCAAAGAAGATTATTTTGTGATAATCAATGGCGGCGGCAATGAAGCATATGGTGGCTAACTTCTCCAAACTGGACAAGTTTGAAGGGGTTGATTTTAGGAGATGGCAGAAGAAGATGCACTTTCTTCTTTCTACCATGAACGTGGTGTACGTGCTGACCACTCCCATTCCTGATGGTGGTGATGATGCTACTTTGGAGGAACTGAGGAAAAGGAGCAAATGGGAGAATGATGATTATGTGTGTCGCGGCATAATTCTCAATGGTATGTCTGATTCTTTATTTGATATTTACCAAAATGTTGAATCTGCTAAAGAACTATGGGATTCCTTGGAAGCCAAATATATGGCTGAAGATGCATCAAGTAAGAAGTTCCTTGTGAGTGATTTCACAAATTACAAAATGACTGATTCAAGACAAGTCATGGAACAATACAATGAACTTCTTGGAATACTTGGCAGATTTACACAACATAAAATGAACATGGATGAGACCATTCAGGTCTCGTGTGTCATTGACAAACTACCTCCTTCTTGGAAAGATTTCAAGCACACCTTGAAACATAAGAAGGAGGAGTTAACTCTTGTTGAGTTAGACAGTCATTTGCGCATTGAGGAATCCCTCAGGGTGCATGAAAGTGATAAGCCAAAGAGCATGGTTGTGTAGATCTTAAATTTAGTTTTGGAAAGATTGTTTCTTTGTTTAATGTTTTGCATGTTCCTAATATTAGGAAGAACTTGGTTTCTAGTAGTGTTTTATTGTGGTTATAAACAAGTGATTGAATCTAATAAATTTGTTTTATCTAAACATGGTGTGTTTATTGGTTTTGGCTATTTGAGTAATCAAATGTTCAGGCTTAATATTGATTCTAGTATAAATGTTGATTCTGTCCTGATGACTACCACTAAACTGAATGATTCATCACTATGGCATGCTAGACTAGGCCATGTCCACTATAAGAGGATGCAAGATATGTCTAAGGATGGGTTAATTCCAGCTTTTGACATGGACACTGATAAGTGTCAGACTTGTATGCTGAACAAAATTACTAAGAAACCATTTCAGGATGTAAAACGTGAAACTACAGTTTTGGAGCTAATCCATAGTGACCTATGTGATTTGCATGCTACTCCCTCATTAGGGAATAAGAAATACTTGGTAACATTTATTGATGATGCTTCTAGGTTTTGCTATGTTTATTTGTTACATACTAAGGATGAAGCATTAGATAAATTTAAAGTATTTAAAACTGAAGTTGAATTACAACAAGGAGTCCAAATCAAAAGATTTAGGACTGATAGGGGAGGTGAGTACATGGATACTTTGTACTTTCAGTCTGTTGGAATAATCCATGAGACAACTGCCCCCTATACTCCACAACAAAATGGTATATCTGAAAGAAAAAATAGAGTACCAAAAGAGATGGTTAACTCCATGTTGTCCTACTCAGGACTGAGTCAAGGGTTTTGGGGAGAAGCTATGTTAACAGCTTGCTATTTATTAAATAGGGTTCCTAATAAAAGGAACAGGATTACCCCTTATAAACTCTGGACTAAAAGGAAACCAAACTTGAACTACCTCAAAGTTTGGGGTTGTAGGGCTGTTGTAAGACTCCCTGATCCAAAGGTGAAAACCTTGGGTGAAAGAGGCATTGAATGCATCTTTGTTGGATATTCTGAGCATTCCAAGGCTTATAGGTTCTATGTTATTGAACCTAATGATTCAGTTTCAATAAACTCAATCATTGAATCAAGGGATGCTAACTTTGATGAGACTAGGTTCTCATCAGTCCCTAGACCAAGCCTTAGGACTCCTACTGGAGCTAAGGACATTGGTGCTTCAGTAGAACCTGAAAGGGTCACTAATGAGGTTGTGGTTCAACAACCTGAGCCTGAGCTTAGAAGAAGCACAAGGCAAAGGACTCCAAAGAATTTTGGGCCTGAATTTCAACTATACCTAGTTGAAGGAACAAGGGATGAGGTCTCTGACCAGTACTACTATTGCTTTAATATTGAGGATGATCCCAAAACATTTGATGAAGTAATGAAGTCCCAGGATGTTGCTTTCTGGAAAGAAGCAATCAATGATGAGATAGATTCCATCATGGGCAACAACACTTGGGTGTTGGTTGATCTACCTCCAGGTTGCAATCCACTTGGATGCAAATGGATCTTCAAAAGAAAGATGAAGGTAGATGGAACTATTAAAAAGTTCAAGGCAAGGTTAGTCATTCAAGGCTTTAGACAAAAGTCAGGAATAGACTACTTTGATACTTATGCTCCTGTAGCACGCATAAGTACCATAAGAATGTTGATTGCCTTGGCAAGCATTCACAATCTGATTATTCATCAGATGGATGTGAAGACAGCATTCTTGAATGGTGATTTAGATTAGGAGGTTTATATGAACCAACCTCAAGGTTTCATCATGCCTGGTCATGAAGGTAAGGTGTGTAAATTGATTAAGTCCTTATATGGACTCAAACAGGCACCTAAGCAATGGCATCAAAAGTTTGATGAAGTGGTTTTGTCTAATGGTTATTTACTTAACCAAGCTGACAAATGTGTATATAGCAAATTTGATGAATCTGGTAAAGGAGTCATCATTTGCCTATATATTGATGACATGTTAATCTTTGGTACTGACCAAGTTCAGGTTGATTTAACCAAAGAGTTTTTGTCATCAAGGTTCTCTATGAAAGACATGGGGAAGGCTGATGTTATCTTTGGCATAAGGATTAAACATGAAAGTGATGGTATTGTAATTTCTCAGTCTCATTATATTGAGAAGGTCCTGAAGAAATTCAATCACTTTGATTGTACTCCAGTGAGTACACCTATGGATACAAGTGAGAAACTAATGCCTAACAATGGTCAGGCTGTCTCCCAGCTTGAGTATTCTAGGGTGATTGGTTGCTTGATGTATGCCATGACTAGTACTAGGCCTGATATTGCTTTTGCAGTGGGTAAACTGAGTAGGTACACTAGTAATCCTAGTACTCAGCATTGGAAATCAATTCAGAGGGTACTAAAGTATTTGAAAGGAACAATAGATTATTGTTTGTCATATACTGGATATCCTTTAGTGTTGGAAGGTTACACTGATGCAAGTTGGATCAGCAATACTGAGGATAATTCATCCACAAGTGGTTGGTTATTCCTTCTTGGTGGTGGTGCAATTTCTTGGGCATCCAAGAAGCAAACTTGCATTACTGGTTCAGTAATGGAATCTGAATTTGTGGCTCTAGCAGCTGCTGGTAAAGAGGCTGAATGGTTGAGAAACTTGCTTCTTGAGATTCCATTGTGGGTCAAACCTATGGCACCCATTTCTATCCGTTGTGATAGTGCAGCTACATTGGCTAAGGCATATAGCCAGATGTACAATGGCAAGTCTAGACACCTAGGTGTTAGACATAGTATGATTCGTGAGTTGATCACGAATGGGGCATTTCAATAGAGTTTGTGAGGTCTCAACAAAACTTAGTTGATCACTTGATGAAGGGATTGGCTAGAGACTTGGTTATAAAGTCTGGTAAAGGGATGGGTTTAAAAGTCTACTCTAGTCACTGAATGCTAGGACACCCAACTCCCTCCTGAGGAAACTTGGGAGCTGAGTTCAATATGGAAAGCTGAACATTCAGGGGACTGAAGCACATGTTTTACATATCATCCCAAGGATGTGCTTGTACCTGCTGAAAGGAGGATGAAGTTATAAACTTCTTAATGGTTAATTTCTTTGAAAAAGTGCTTAAGCAGGAGCATGAACTAAAGAGGAACCACCTATGTAAATGTTGAGGTTTCGCCGCCTCAAGGAGCATGGACTTTGGCTCTTATAACATTTATGAATTGGATATGGACACATGGCTTGTATGGTGTCAGGAGCGTTTTAAGTGTTTGAAAACTTGGGTGTATGTTATCTTCAGGTGTTCAAAGTAGTTGAAGGTTTCAATTCTTAGAACACCCTGATTCTTGAATATTTGGAGTGATGTACTAAGATGGAAATTCAATCCTCAGGACATTTTCATTTATGCACTGGTTTTGCTAAAGTTGATTTTCATGCGAAAAGGAATTGTACTAAATTGGGGAGGATTGTTGGAAATTTAGTGCAATTGTGGGAACGGGTAATACTTGTAAATGGGTTTGGAGGTACGGAGTGTACACCCATTAAGTCCCTTACCTCCCTGGATTCAATATAGTGGTTGTGATATCAGTAGGAAGCTACTCCTGGTCAGGAAGTTGCTCCTGGTCAGGAAGTTGCTCCTGGTTAGGAAGCTGCTCCTGGTTAGGAAGCTGCTCCTGGTGATGCACAAAGTCTTTATAACCTCTTTGACCAGTTAATGAGGGTTGAATATTTACTTGATGACCAGGTTTATGGTCATGTAACCACTATGCTTTATGAAGGTAATTATGAGATTAATAGGCCGATTAATGCTCTTAATACCTTTGACTAGGAGTTACATTCCTTAAGGAATAGGATCACTATAAATAGTGATCATATTTTGCATGATGAAATATACAGAAACAAGAAACACTTACACGCACAGAGTTCTTGATTTGTGCCTAAAACAAGAACTAACTCTTGGTTTTATCCCAAGGAGGTATTCGTGTTAACCCAGGCATAGGGTCGAATAATCTTCTTTGGAAAGTGATTACACGACTTCAAGAGATATCCGGTAACCATTCGTTGGTACGTAGTTAGGCTATTGATTATCTTCACCCTGTTGGAACGAAGTAAACCCCAACACATCTGAATTTGATTCGATTTGGGTCATCGTCGACAGAATGACCAAATCTGCTAATATCATTCCTGTTAATGATTGATTCTTGATGAAGAAATTGACTCTTTTGTATTTAAAGGAGTTGTGTAAGCATGGTGTGCCTGTATCGATCATCTCTATCAAGATCCTCGCTTCACATCGAATTTCTAGAGATTTGCTCAGAAGTCATTAAGAACGAATCTTGATGAGAGTACTGTGTACCATCCCAATCGAAGGGACAAGGTAAAGTAACAATACAAAATACTATAAGTGCTGTTTTATGTTTGAATGATTGACCTTTGGTAATAAACTATAAAATCGTTTTCCTTTGGACAGATTATCATTGATAATTATCGTATTAGGATCAAGATCGAATCTTGTTAAGATTTAAATATTAGAGCATCTGTAAGCAGGAGTTGGGATGAAGACACCCGACATACATCCATTGTGAGTTGGACATGTCTTTTAGGTTTTAAGGTTACCTATGATGACAAACGTAACCTTGCAAAATACCCGACCCGTGAGACCTGAAATGGTTGTTGAAATTAGAATTTGATTATTGACTGCCGGTAGTGGACAGGAGGTTATGTGAATATGAAATGTATATCTTGAAGTGCCAGATGGGTAGCGAAGTTATGCCAAAAATTTTAACCATGGAAAAATGAATTGATGATCTGAAAGATCATGGGATATAAGTCCTCGTTGTATGGGACTATTGAGATGATGTAAAAGATTGGTTTGAAAGGCATATAAGCTGGATCTACCCTAGGACCTCAAGAGCTACGTGAATTATGTTTTGTATATCGAACTTGATAAAATGTCTATCAAGTGAGAATCTGATCACTTCTTGATGAAGTTTAGATTGGCGAAAAGTTGCATTCATCAAAAACCCGTGAACATCATGGATAGAGAAAGTAAGTCAACATTAAGCCTGATCTTATTCCCGTAGTTATGTTTGATGAAACTCGCGTATTGTAATAAATTACACTTGTGAGAAAAGACCGAATGTGGAGGAAATACCCACATGGCTTTAACTCTATAAGAAGCGAGTAGTAAGATAAGATGATCTTTGAGGACAAAGATCCTGTTTAGGGGTAAATGCTGTGACAATCCGTCAATTTATGGTTTATATTTTATTCTCAAATATTATTTAAAAACATTATTTTAATGTTATATTATGAACTCACTTATTTTTGGGAAGAAATTTGGATTTACGTCTTGAAGTAGCATCGACTACGTTTAAACCGGAGGATTCTACGTTACGTGCTTACATTTACATACACCGTTTTGGTGACAGTCCGACATTTCGGGAAATAAATCCGTGAATATTATTTTGGGATTTTAAGTTTGTGTTGGTTCATAAACTCATAAATTTACGAGAAGAGATTAGGACTTACAATTATAATTTAACGTCCTTTACGACTAAACCAGAAACCCTAGGTTTACGTATTTACGTTTTTGAACTCCGGTTTTTATGAGACATTTTTTATTAGATTCGTTTTGTGCCGTTGATTCATAATTTATAAAAACGTTTTTCGTAAAACGACCCGAGGGCACGCAAATCGAGGAAACTAGAATCGAGGAATACCCGTAATTAAATGGGGATGAGACAAAACAAGTTTTGCCCCACCCCCACTCATGGGATGGCAAGACTTGTCCAACAAACTTGAGGTGTGTCAACATTTTATAAAGAGACTAGGACACTTGTCCATCTCTTGTTACAAAACCACTTCCAACTTAAAACAAGCTAAACTTAAACCATTTCCATAATTCAACATGCAAACCACCAAAACTCTCTCTCTTGGCTCCTTATTTCCGTCCCAAACTCATCCAAAACAACCCCCATTTGATCTTGATTCAACCATAAATCATATGTTATTTACACATATGATGAAAACCTTTTGAAGCTCTATTGATTGGTGGTGATATTAACATCCAAAAAGGAGTTTCCATGGAGTTCCCAAGATGATTTTCAAGAAGATAATCATCCACTTGAAGGACCCAAGAAGACCATTTGCCAAATTGAAGGTTTGGTAACAAGGAACCAAACCTTGTTCATCAAAAACTCATCATTTCATCACTTTGGTGGTATAAGGATTATTATTCCTATCATCTTGTTATTTTGATTATGTAATCATGTATTTTCTTTCTTATTGTATATGTATATGATGAATATATGATGATAAAAATATTATGTGGGGATTTGGTGTTGATAGATTTGATAAACATGGGTAAAAAGATGGAAAAACCACATGTAAAAATGGTTAAATCTTGCTTAATAGATGGCTGTATAAAATAGTAAAGAATCTTATGATAAACTGATAAAATGGCTTGGATAAATTAATATACAGTAAGCTATGAGTCTTGTATATATGTGAGAGTTGGCCATACAATGGAGTTATTATAATGAGTGAGATATGATCAAAACAAGTTTAGAGTGCAAATCTGACTACACTGTTTTGGACGAATTTTATAAAATACTTATAGGTTGATTCATCAGTAGCTATACTGGAATAAAATGAAGCACATATCATGTAGTTTCTGTGATAAAATTTGGGGTTCTATCTCCATGTAGAACTCTAGATATGACCATTTTAGTAAACTAGATTTTTAGGACTGATTTTGTATAAATAATATATAATATAAGCACTCAATATATATATATATATATATATATATATATATATATATATATATATATATATATATATATATATATATATAACCCACTAGTAGATAATAATTATAATAAAAGAGTTATATAAATATTGATATTAAAATGGGATATGTTATATAAATTGTAAATATAAATGTTTTTCCAAAGTTATAAAACTATATACCTAAATTTTACGTCTTTTCGGCTAGTACCGAAAGATTAACGTTTTTGTCAAATAAAACTTAGGCGGTCGGACCCGTCTAATGTAAAATTTTATAAACTCACATACTGATGTATAAACATATATAACAAGTAAAAACCGATAAAACCCGAGCTTTACAACATATAGACACTAACGGGCCAAAGTAGCCTTATTGGACTATAAACCCGACTAGTTAGTAAAACACTTATAAACTTACTTATTGGGCTTAACCCATTTGGGCCCAAAATGTAAAGTGTAATACTGATAATAAAAGTATAATTGGGCTAATATAATATATTAGGCTTGTAATGGGCCCATTGGCCCTCAAAATGTAAACAAGTTGAACTAGTGTAACTAGTCTTGAAAATTACCAATACATAACACTAAAATAAATAAATGAGAATGTATAAACCCACTTGATCATCATCATATATATAAAATCATCATACATATACATAGCTATTATTTTTATGAAGTCATTGGACAAAAGTATAAGACAAGTATTATTTGTCTAGGTTTCCGTGATTGAAGCACGTACCGTACATCCGAATTGCCAATAACCCGCTTTCCCACATCAACGTGAGTTCATAGGCTCGCACTCTTTTAAATGTTTTTATAAAATGTTTTATAAACCCGCGAGGGAGATAACATGTTAGTTTTTATAAAATAGGACACTAGTTGTCCCGATTGTTTGTTTATTGATTTGGACCCGAATGATTGTATGACACGATGAATGATTAAATGAACCGATAGATGAAATAAAATAAAATGGATTAAAGTTAGGATATGTCACTAAAAGTCCCATTAGCATGAATTGCGAACTACCGGGATTTGGTAGACGCTTATGCATATAATAGTACTATTTGGGGACGATCACCCCAGTTCGCGCCTTGACGGTTGATCCCCGTCGTGCCACATTGATTGGTAAGCGAATTTATGTATGAGAAGATTTAAACAAGCGTGATTATTGTGACGACACGCTAATTTAGATAGGCAAGTGAGTTTCGGGTTAGCTACCCGTTTTTGGTTATAGTAAGGTAACAATGTCATACGGCTTATAATAATCCAAATAACGAAATACTGCTGTACATACTGAATTACAATGAATTGCCTGACTAGCAATACGGGGTCTTATTATTGATTTTATGTTCGTGTTTTGGTTTTACATAACCATATTCATATAACGGTTTTTATTTAACTTTATACAATGTTATAAAACGTATTGTATGATGTTTTTACGACAATGAACGTATAATGATTTTGAAGGCAAACGCCTATATTATGATTTTTGATAAGGATTTGTATAAAATGACTTTGGCTATTTTATGGCCTATTACAAAGATTTGTACAAAATGATTTTCGGTAATAATTTTATACCGATGTTATATTGATGGATTTTATTAAACTCTATAAATTCACTCGGCTTTATCGCTGACCTTTTCTTTTAACATGTTTTGTCTCAGGTACTTGAAGGTAATTCTCGGGAAGAAGACAAGAATTCATGGCCCGCACTTAAACAATAATTTCCATTCAAATGCTTTGTAAAACTTCGTATGAAATAATATGACTTGGGACCTATGTAACTTTGATATTTATGAATGGAAATGCTTTATTATTAAACGACGCGATTTTTAAGCGTTGTCTATGATGTGAGTAATGTGATATCCCGTAACACCAACGAGTCTTCCGCTGTATTGAATTGTGTAGATTTGGGGGTGTTACATAAATGTAATAAATGTTTCTTTACTTTTAGTCATGATGTTTGTGGTTTGACTATGAATGGTTTGAACTATGGTGGTTACACTCGACTTGACAAGCTTTCTATCAGCGAAACACATAGCACTCCTAAGGCTAAAGTGTATGTTCCGAAAACTAAGCAGGTAGGATCCACTGAAAGTCTTGCTACGCCTAGAAGTCCTAGAGTTACCTCTAAGTGGTTGCCTACTAGAAGATATTTTGCCTCTAATGGTCATGTTATTGATTCTAGTAGATCTCATACTGACAGTGAAATGTCGGTATGTGATATGGCTTGATTATTACCTAACCATATAAGAACCTATTTCTTCGGTTGCCAAATTTTCTCTTCTCTTATCATTGGCAGGCTGTTGAAATTTGTCTCTGGTGCGTGGACTCTAGCTGTTCTAAACATATGACTGGGAATCGAAGTCTTCTCAAGAACTTTGTATGGCGTTTTATGGGAACTGTTCGATTTGGAAATGATCATGTTGCGGCAATTCTAGGATATGGTGATCTTCATTGGGGAAATATTATCATCACCAGAGTTTCTTTTGTTGATGGCTTGGGACACAGTTTGTTCTCGGTTGGGCAATTTTGTGATTCAGATTTGGAGGTTGCCTTCAGAAGTCATACTTGCTTTGTTAGGGATCTTGAAGGAATTGATCTGTTGAAAGGAAATCGCACAACAAACCTTTACACCATTGATCTTTTTCAAATGTCTGCTGCATCTCCAATTTGTCTCATGGCCCGGGCTACTTCAACAAAGTCATGGTTATGGCATCAAAGGTTATCTCATCTCAATTTCGATGCCATCACCCAACTTGCAAAAGACGATCTCGTTACCGGTCTTCCAAAGTTCAAATATACTAAAGGCCATCTTTGTCCATCATGTGAGCAATGTAAAAGCAAGAAGAAGCCTCACAAACCCAAACATGTTCCAAATTCGACGAATAGGTTGCATCTCCTTCATATGGATTTGTGTGGCCCAATGAGAATCAAAAGTATTAATGGAAAGCGGTATGTCCTTGTGATTGTGGATGATTATTCTCGTTACACATGGGTTCATTTTCTTGCTTCGAAAGATGAAGCCCCGGATGTAATTATCAATTTCTTGAAGAAAACATCAGTGCTACTTCAAGACCCTGTTATCATTGTAAGAACGGATAACGGTACAAAATTCACCAATTAGAAACTGAAAGCTTATTTTGATGAAGTTGGGATTTCACATCAAACTTCAGCTGTAAGAACTCCAGAGCAGAATGGAGTTGTGGAACGGAGGAATCGTACGTTAGTTGAAGCTGCTCGGACGATGCTTCTCTCCTCCAGTGCAACGTTATTCCTTTGGGCCGATGCTATAGCAACTGCATGTTATACTCAAAACCGCTCCATTATTCACACCCGCTTCAACAAAACACCTTATGAGATCATTAATGAAAGAAAACTGGATATTTCATTTTTACATGTCTTTGATGCTTTATGTTATCCGAAGAATGATCGTGAAGATATCGGTAAACTTGAACCTAAAGGTGATATTGGCTTTTTCATTGGTTATTCTTCAACTGCTTGTGCTTACAGGGATTATAATAGAAGGACAAGAAAGGTAATGGAGACTATGAATGTTACTTTTGATGAACTCTCGGGTATGGCCTCTCAACATAGAAGTTCACATCTCGAGCTTCAAGGTCAGACTTCTGGACACGTAAGTTCAGGACTCGCGCTTCAATGTGCACCGTCAGCAATCTCATCGTTACAACCTTCAGAACGTGACTTGGAAGTTTTATTTGGGCCAATATATGACGAATATATGGAGGGTCCTTCATCATTTGGTGTTCCTCAAAATGCCCCGGCTGCACCTGCTGCGGTAGTTCCAGAACCACCAGCTGCATCTACACCAACGGTATCCGTTTTTGCACCATCTACGTCAACCTCAACCATATTGACTCCAAACATTCCAACCACGTCTCCGACTGCTGACGCAACTCAACAACATTCTCAGCAAATTCCAAATCATGTTCATCTTCAGAATGAAATAATTGCTGAAAATGCAAACAATGCGATGCTCAACGAACACGAGTTTGTTAATCCATTTGCGGCTTCCACAAGTACTACTCAGCCTTCAACACCATATGTGGATCCGTCGAGCTCGCATCAAGTTTTTCATACACTTCCACATGAACAAAAATGGACTAAGAATCATCCTTTGGTTCAAATGATTGGTAATCTCTCAAGACCAGTCTCAACACGAAATTAGCTGCGTACTGACCATGATATGTGTATCTATGCACTATCAGTCAGCAAAATGGAACCAGCTAGTGTGAAAGAAGCAATGACCGATGCATCATGGATTGAGTCTATGCAAGAAGAACTCAATCAGTTCATCTGGCTTGATGTATGAGAGTTAGTACCTCGACAGGACAATATCGATCCCCTTACTCTGAAATGGTTATTCAAAAACAAGATGGATGAGGAGCAAACAGTCATTAGGAACAAGACTTGGTTAGTTGTGAGAGGTTATAAACAACAAGAGGGAATTGATTTCGCTGAATCCTTCAACCCGGTTGCTCGAATGGAAGCTATTAGGATTTTCTTGGCATACGCTGCACACAAATCGTTCACTGTGTATCAAATGGACGTGAAAACAGCTTTCTTGCATGGACCGTTAAAAGAAGATGTGTATGTATGTCAACCTAAAGGTTTCATCAACACCGAACATCCAAGCCATGTCTACAAGTTGAAAAAGGCAATTTATGGTTTGAAACAAGCACCGAGGGCATGGTACGACGAATTAGCATCATTTCTTCTACAAAATCACTTCAGCAAAGGAACCATTGATCCAACTTTGTTTATCAAGCACTACGGCAATGACATATTGGTGGCTCAGTTCTATGTAGATGATATTATATTTGGTTCTACAAACCCAAAATATTCCATATTATTTGCAGACCTTATGAAAAGTCGATTTGAAATGTCCATGATGGGGGAAATGACGTTTTTCCTTGGTCTACAAGTTCACCAATCCCCTTGTGGCATTTTCATATATCAGGCCAAATATGTGCTTGAAATTCTAAAGAAATTTGGAATGGAAAACTGTGATCCTATTGTTACTATAATGGACACTAAACATGATGAGACTATAATTATACATAGTCTCATTGTCCAAATCAGGCTTAAAATGATTAAAATATCATCAAAATACCCAAATATATGCTTGCGTTTGTTCATTGTGTATTTTAGGTACGGATATCGTGAAATCAACAAAAGATCAATGGAATCAAGCAAAAACGAACACGGGAAACGAAGCCGCACAAGGAACCGGACCCGAATCATGATTTTCCATTGAAGTCCTTGAAGTTTTGAATATTGACAAGATTGGTCCCTCAAGAATTGAAGACTTGTCATTTTATACCCCTGTAAATCCTCAAAATTACTTGTGGGTCCCTAAAATATCAAGTATGTGCATGAATGGTCCTTGGAATATGAAGAAATTGCAAGAATTACCCTTGTGACAAGTTATGATAAAAGTTTGTGGCCAAAATGGGAATTTGCAAACTTCCTTTACAAAGGGATTTTAGTTCTAGGATGTTTTATACTAAGTGAAAACAAGTGAGAACATGGAGGGCCAAAACTGTCCAGACAAGAAACCCCAGACCACCACTCACATTGCTACACGTCACCTCTCATCCGACACCAGCCAATCAGAAACTCCCACTACCCCACGTCATCAATCCACTAACCATATTTTTTAAATACCAGGTTTATTAACTCAAAATTGGTGGTAAACTCGTTTTTTAAACCTAATTAACCAAAAACAAATCAAACCCTCACCTGCTACTTTCCCTAAACTCATAAACCCTAAATAACCCCAGGATGAATTAAACATAAACCAAGGGGGTTTTCCACCATTAACTCCAGATACCTAATTAAGGGTCACTTAATCCCATCCCAACTCACAAAACTTCATCACGTGAACCACAAGAGGGTCCCCCATGTTCCCCTGCTACACTAAAAATGGCAAAGAATGCATCTTGCAGAATATCAACGTCCCTTATGGTTCCAAAGGACTAAATTAACGTGTTGGATGCACTCTTCACAACTGTATCTTCACAGGCATCACATGATCAACTTTTGACCAAGATCGTCCAAGGGAAAGATTGGATTTTCATCAATTAGGGTTTTAGGGTTGTAATATTTTATTCAAGGTTCTAGTTTCTCTATTGAGTAGTATAAAAAGGGAATGTGCCTGTACGTTCACCCTTGTTCCAACTTCTTCTTTGTAAAGCTCTTTTTTTTATGAATGAAATAGTTATAGCTTCTTAAAAATTCTTGCAAGCCAAAGTTGTGTTCCAATTTTTTTTGCTTTAGTAGTATAAAACAGTTACCTTTCTTTTTACAAAAATCAGCTTATAATTTAAAGGACACTTGGATTATAATCTGATCTTGTCTAATTTTATAGGAGCTTTTAGAGGTTCTTTGTTTGACATACAAAAAGCCTCCGTAAGCTTGTATAAGCTTCTTAAGTAGTTTCAAATTCGTTTCAAGGAAAGTTGTTTTCCAAGTCTGTTTTTAAAAAAAAAGAAAGTGAGTTCAAAGGATTTATAGAAATCTGCATCATAACATTAGGTGAAGTGAAAGTGGACCCTTACATTGTGATTGCAGATTATTGTCAAAGCCTTTTAGTGTACTTTTGGTTCTACCAAGTTTAGGAGTTTTGAACATTTGGTTTCCTGATTTTTCAAGGTTTTGTTTTCAAAAATTGGTTTTCATTGTTACTAATTTCAAAAACTATAAGCCATAAGCTGCTTAATTAATAAGCCAACTTGTGGCTTGATAGTTGGATATTACTTGACCCCTGTTGTGTTCTTTCTTAGCAGGAATAATTTTTTTCTTGAAGTTATATAGGGTGTTGACTGGGCAGTCAACACCATCATCTCTCTACATCAGAACATAAGCCATAAGCTCACTTCCTTGCACTCAAAAGCTCCACTGAGCTGGTGGAATCCATGGTGTGTACTCAGCTTGGACAAGTTGAGTAAGGTATCTTGTTGAACTCCCTTAGTGACTGCTGAATTTGTGATAATTAGGTTGCTTAGTTTATTGTTATTTGTTGCCTTGTAGTGGTTTGACTTAGGTTCTCTTAGTCTTTTCTATTTGTGTAAACTGCTTGTAAGAATCAGTAGTAATAATCTAGGATTTTGATTTAGAAAGTTTGGTTAAGTTGAAATTAAGGGGTGTTTGGGAATAGGGTTAAGCTAATATAAGCTACAGCTTTTGGTTTTTAATCCTTCTAAACACACTTGAATTTGATAGTAGTAGTTTATTTTGGTCATTAGTTTCAAGTTTGGTATGTTTAAACAGGTTTGCATGTGTTAAAATTGGCTAAAAATCAGTAACCAACTTATCTGCTTGCTTAGGTATAATTAGACCAGCATTTTTGTAAGACTGTTAGATCTTGGTAGTAATTAGGGTTTAGAGTTGGTTGTTGGAAGTTTGTGAGTCAAGTGAGTGAGTTTTGGTCAACCAAAACTCACCCATTTGCACTTTGCATCAGCAAAGTCCCACAGCCTCCATATTAGCTTATACAGTGACTGACTTTTGCTATTTGTTTGATATTCTTGCAAGTAACTTGTGTTTTTTTTGTATATCTGACTCCCCACAACCCAACTGGTTGTGGGGGTGCCAATCATTGCCCACAAAACCAAGAAATCAGCAAGATACAAGATCATTTGTCACCAGACATGTTTTTATAACTATCAGTGAGAACCAAGTTCCCACTGCTAGTGTTATTGTTGGTACTGCTAAGCTACCAGACAAAAAGAACCCACATGTCACTTTCAGAATCTTATTTTTTTGTCTTTAGTGGTTTTAATTAGGGGTTTTTACTTGATTTTAGTTTTGAAATTTTTCTTATTTTAATTCTGATTTTTCCATTTAGTTTATTTTTATTTTACTGTTCATCTTTTATTTTTAGATTAAATTGCATTTTAAATTAATTTTTAATTTACTGTTTTTGTCTTTTAGTGTAAAAACTTATTATTTTTCAGTTCTAAAAATTTTCTTAGATTTAGAAAATTATTTTAAGATTTTTAGTTCAAAAATATTTTACTATTCATTTTTTTTATTAATTTTCAGATTTTATTTAAGTTTAATTAGGGTTTTATTATAAACTATTTTGTCTTTTATTGAAAAATATTACTTTTTTCAAACTTTTTCATTTTTCTACTGTTTATTAGTATAATTTAGGATTTTTAAAATTGTCAAATTATTTTTAGCATTATTTTAATATTTTTAATCATTATTTTAGTTTAAAAATAGTTTTTAGTGTTTTAAAAATAGAAAAATAGTTTTGAAAATTTAGGAAAAATACTTTTTAGTCTTTAAACAATATAAGTGAGTTATTAGTTCAATAAGATAATATTTTGGGCTTTTTCTTAATTGTATTTAATTTTAGGGCTTTAATTATCATTTAAAATTGAATATTTAATTAATAAAAGGTTTTAAAAATTATTTATTGGATTTTTGTTCTTATTTATATTATTTTAGACTTAGTTTTAATTTTTAAATTGTTTTTAGCTATAATTTTTAATTTCGTCACGTTTTACGTATTTACGTTAGCGTTTTACTTTAATTCGTCGTAGTGTAATTGTAATCGTAGCTCGTCTTTAATTTTTCTCTTCTAAACCAAAAACGTCACTAATCCAAACTCTTGATTTTATATAATTGGCACATTTAATCCACACACCTCCTTCGAGAACGAACCCGCATTTATTTGACTTGTCGGTTTTCCTAAATCGTCGAGTTTAATACTTGCCGCATTTATACGTTGTTTTCCTAAACGCGTATTTCTACACCTATCATTTTGGCACCGCTGTCGGGGAGGTGTTTTTAGTGTTGTCATTATTACTCTCGTGTTTGTGTGAGTAGTGTGTTTTTTCTTTTCAAATTTTGGAAAGCGTATATAACGTACATACTCATTTTTTGTTATTTTTCCTTATTATATTATAGTATCCAAATAAATCGTGTTTAATTTTCCTAAATTAAACACACAACAATCTTTACTATATTGTAGATATCCCATTATCCTTTTCGTTTTTCTTTGTGAATATATTACTATATTGTATTTACGTAGAACAATATATATACAAGTACTCCAAAAGCGTGAAAACGCAACCTTGATTCGGGATTTCATCACTCGATCATTGTATTCGAATCTAAAGCAAAAGTTTAAAGGCAAAATAAATAAATACTTTCGTGAGGTTTAATTTCAATTAACACAAACTATAAGGTGGGTATAAGGCGGTTGTATTTCACGACCTAAGGGAAAAAGGCTCTTAAGTGCTTAGCGCCGCCTCGTTTCCCCCGCTTGCTTGTGCGTGTATTGAGAAAGAGGGCCAATCGAGGGTTTGCCACCCAAGTATTATCTACGTATCATGTATATTTTCTTGTTTTCAAGATTAAACCCTTTTGAACGTTTTGGTGTTCCACCAACGTTCTAAAGTCATCGAAGGCGTTCACTCCACGTGATCGTTTTCATTCTTTGAGGCTCCTTTAATCGAGAAATCGATTCGAGGGGAGATTTGTAGATTTGTGTCTACGTAATACACCAAAAATCCAAAAAAATTAAAAAACAATCAAAAACCAAAAAAATTGAAAAATTAAAAAACCGCAAAAAGAATCTTCTTGCTACAACCCATTCTACACTTAGTGCATGCGCACTCGATCGAAGGATTATTCTAATTCTAGCGACGCTTCGAATCAACGCAATCGTAATCGAAGGAATCGACGACGTAGACGAGATTTAGAAACCGACGTTCCTAATATCATTGTTGAAGAAACTTTAGACGAGATGGCCGACAATCGTTCGATGATGGAATTGCTCCAAGCGCCCACCGAGGGTTATGGAGACGCGATCGTAATTCCCGCTATCGAAGCGGAGAATTTTGAGATTAAGAGCGGAATGCTTTCGTTAATCTAAGCTACGAAGTTTCGAGGTCGTGAAGCCGATAATCCTCACGACCATATTCGGAATTTTGATCGTCTTTTAGCCACGAGCAAGTTTAAGAACGTCGACGCCGATGTCGTCAAGCTTATGCTTTTTCCGTACTCGCTCGATGGTGCCGCCAAGGATTGGTACGAGAAAGAGCCACCTAATTTGATAATTACGTGGAAGGATCTCGTTTCCAAATTCGTTAATCATTTTTTCCCACCGTCTAAGACGACGTTTTTCAAAAATGAAATTACGAGATTTGAGCAAAAACCGAATGAATCTTTTAGAGACGCGTGGGATCGTTTTAAGGAATTGCCTAGGCAATGTCCTCACCATGGTTTTTCCGAGTTAGACCAAATCGATACGTTTTACAACGGTCTTAATTTTCAAGAACAAGATTCGTTGAATTCCGCCGCCGGTGGCAACTTTTGTGTAAAACTCCGAAAGACGCTTTGATGATTATCGAAAATCGATCTAAGGTTTACCAACTCCGCAACGCACCGAGTGTTGCCAATGTCGCCAATGTTAGTAGTTCTAATTGCGACAGTTAGAGAGTTGATGTGAAAGTTGATAAGTTGACGAATGTGTTTACGTCTTTTCTCGTTGAGATGCAAAAGAAAGACGCTCCCACTACGGTGAAAGCGTTTGAGGTTTCGTGTACGTTTTGTGGTGGACCTCATAATTAATTACGAGTGTGCGGCTACGGATGGACAAACGTAGAATGTGAGTGCGTTAAATGGAAACAACAATTTTCAAAATCAAAATAACGCGGGTCCATCACAACAAGGCAATTATAATCAAGGCAACAATTATCAAAACCGTAACAATTTTCAAGGAAATAATAAACAAGGGAATTTTCAAAACCAAGGTTATAATCAAGGTCGGAATTTGAATTGGCAAAATCGAGACAGTAACCAAAACTCGATTTTTTCAAACAACAACAATCAAGGCAACAATTTTTCGAGTGGTAATCAAGGAAGTTTTCAAAGAAGTAATCAAAACCAAGGGAACTTTAATTCAAATCAAAATAGTTCGTCAAACGATTTTCAAAATTACATGAAAATGAATGAGGCTAATATGAGACGATTAGAGGGAGAAATTGGTACTTTGAAAAACGACTTTACAAATACTTTGAAACTTCAAAACACGAAGATTGAGCAAGGACAAGTTGACATTAAAAAGATGTTTTCGGCCATTATGAACAAAGCCTCGGGTGCTTCATCGAGTTCGTTACCTAGTGACACCGTTTCAAATCCGAAGGAACAATGTAAAGCCGCCTCGTCTGGTGAGAAAGGTCGTGTGATTACCCCTAACCTTGAAGGATTTCGAGTTGTTCCATCTTCTCAACCCTCGACTTCTAAGACGTCTTATTGTTCTAAAGTCGATGGGGTGAACGTGGCGACCAAGGAAAAGAGTGCACACCCTCGTGTACCTCAAATTCCATCCACGGTTTAAAAAAGAGAGCTTTATCGACCTTACCAAAGTAACCCTTGAAGAAACTTGTGCATCGATCCCTCTTAAATAACCCAAAAGGCATATGCCGAGAAAGGAAGAGGATCCGGGCCAATTACTACTACCTTGTGATTTTTCCGAGATTGAGGGATGTTTAGCCCTTGCCGATTTAGGTGCTAGCATCAATCTCATGCCTCATTCTCTTTGGAAATTGATGAGATTGCCTAGACTTACCCCCACGAACATGACAATCGAGCTTGCAAATTGTACTCCACTTATACCAATTGGAATAGCCGAGGATGTCTATGTCAAAGTTGGAAAGTTTGTTTTTCCCGCGGATTTCGTTATATCCGATTACGAGTGTGACCCTAAATGTCCCATTATTTTAGGCCGACCATTTTTATCGATGGCTCGAACCGTAATCGACGTTCACGAGGGGAGACTTACTATGAGATATGGGGATGACAAAATGGATTTTTTTCACGAGTAAATCCCAAGAGTTTAATGACAATGAAAAGCCCGAGGTTTCAAAACCTAATGTTTCTAAACCTAATGATTTCAAAATGTACACTTTAGCGGAAAGAATGAGGCTTAACGCATGTTTTGAAAAAATTAAGAAGAACGGTTTTAAAGATGAGGATTTTAATGATAAAGAATATGTGTACCTAATTCAAAAGGGTATGTGTAAATTTATGGATGAAAAATCACTTTGGGATGTATTCGATGAAACACGTGACACACCAATTCCGAAGGGCGACGTTAGTGCCATCACGACAATGACCAAAATGGGCTCGTCTTCACCACCTTCGAAGGACCACGTCTTTGAGGCTTCAACTTCCAACTCCATCGAAGTGCCTCCTTTGCCTAGCCCAACACCCGTTGAGGCTAAAGGTTTTATCGACATCGATCCTCTCGTCTTAGAAAAGTCACCTAAGCATAGGCATTCGACTTGTAAGACCGTGGTTGTGAGTGCTCACATCGACTCTTTCTTTGACGATGACGATGGATATTTTGCCGAGATTGATCACGTACTTCGAAATCCACATGCAATTTTTGATTCTCCTAAAAAGAAACATGTGAAGTACGATGATTACGAGTTTGATCCCGAGATTGAGGAAATTATTGAACGAGAGCTAGCTCTTTTTCCTCCATTTCCACCTACGAGTGATGTAGATCTTTCCAAAATCGAGGATGAACTAAATGAGTTGGAACGTCTTATTTTCGATGACGAACCAACTCATGTGACCACCAAAAATCCAATTCTCGAGGAGTTACCTAATCAACACTCCTCGAATGAGAATTACGTTTACCACTTCGTGAGGATTTAACTTATCAACAATCCCCACAAATGGATGATGGTTTCGTGCTTGATCGTGATCTTTTCGAGAGAGTTTCTAAGATACTCAAGGAGGGGAATGACAAACATTGGTTTGACAAGCCTATCTTTGATGAGGAAATCGATGAGATCGACGTTCATGAGGATGACGAGTATGTAGACCCCGAGGGGGCGGTGTTCTTTATTGATAAACGTTTTGAGAACTTATATAATCCGCCACCCCCTCCCACCAAAGACTTAAATGTGAGAATTTTTAGCGCGACTAATTTTGAATTTGACACGCCAAATATTTTTGACATTATCAAATCGGGTTTTCATAAAGAGTTTTTGAACGATGAAAAAGGAAAAGATTTTAAAAATGTTTTAAAAGAATTTTCTACAAGTTTAACTCCGTCATCACATCGTTTTATGAGTGCTACCACCTCGTCTACTCCTTTTGATGACGGTTGGTGTGGATCTAGTGTGGGCGAAGCCCCTTATGTTCCCTCACATTTCTCCACCGAGGACGAGATTTACGATCCTGAAATTGCTTGTAAAGGGAAATCTCGGTCTTTCACCAATGTAATAAATGGAAAACTTATCTATTTGCTTGGTGTGAGTCTACCTCGAGTAGCTCATTTTGTTGACTTACCCATTGTCCCACCTTTCTACTTCTCATCTCTTTTCTTCTACCCCTTTGTGGTTCTAGCACATGTTGAAGTGGCGTTGGTTCGTTCATCCCATGAAAACGAGGACGCCATCTTCGATCCCGATATTTTTCATCATCAAAGGACTTAGTCCTTAGTACCGGTTTCTTTTGGGCATTGTTTATCATGTAAGCCCCACCAAAAATTACCATACCAAGATTATCCCTAAATGATCACATTTATCGGGATCCGAGTCGAGCTTTTGACTCGGTTATCAAAAACAAGGTGCCTCGTGGGGGATTCTCATACTTATCCTTGTAAATATTATCGCTTTCTTAGATAATGTAACGAGGGGACTTGTGCTCTTCCAACCTTTGTTTCGTGGTTGTTTGTGATTGTGATTTATTAGGTTCATCGTCATCATTGAAGCCTCTCGTGTTCGTTTTACGGATTACTCGAGCTTCGATCGTTGCCTTTGGAGATTCTGATATCCGATGATATCCTTTTATGTTCTAACGTTTATCTTATTAGCATAATTCATAAACGGCTTTTAGGTTATTCGTTTTACCCTTTCCATGCTCGAGATTAAGCATTCGACTTCGTCTCTAGTATGGGGGTGTTTTCACCCCTAGACTCGAAACATTGAGGACAATGTTTAGTTTTAGTATGGGGGGTGAGTAGATACTTCACCTTGCTTACGTCACCACGCAATCCAAAATTTCATCTTTTTGTTATCGTTTTATTGCAAATAAGGCTAAAAATGGCCAAATTTTAAATTTTTTCTTGTTTTTCATAAGTGTTTAAGACACGAATGTAGGTTTTCCGATGGTGAGAATAAGAGTAATTTTTGACTCGACCGTGCGTGTTGAGCACTTAGCTTCGATTCCTTAACTTTTTAGGCTAAGTCTCTTAAATGAGGACGAGAAATGATAGAGTTATTTATAAGTCTCGTAATCATCACGATCTCATGTGTAGTAATTATTAGCTTATTCTCCCCACGCTTTTGTATAATAAATTGTCAATAAATATTGATTTAGCGGTTTAGTCACTATTGTTGGTTTCTAATTTGTTTTAGTAGCTTCCATGTAATTAAATTGGGAAAACATTAAGGCATCACCAGCGTCACGGTTTTGAAGTATTGGCACCCGAATAATCGAAAGCTTCACCTAATAATAAGATTTCAAGTGCTCACCTAAATTAAGCAAAAATTTGAAGCTCACAAGGCCGAAAGATCTATGCCCAAATTGAAAGTGAATCAAGCCTTAATCTTTGAAGCTTTAAAGATCCAAAATTCGCTTTAGCGTGAGGATATACGTCTTTGGCTAATAAAACCACCGATGAGGCGGATAATAAAAGGCAAGGCAAGACCGAAGTCATAATAAAAGCTCCATGGCGGAGTTGAATTTAAGATGGAGGTAAACCTATGATAATAAGGCCCTTCCGTTAGGGGGCGTATAAAAGTCTTGGTAATAAGTCTCATGTTCAAAACCGTTATAAAACCGTGTTTATCGATCCTTCTTGTTGACTTAATTTTTTTGACATCTTTATCTATTAGGATGAATTATTAATTTAATTATTTTGGTTACACCGTTAAAACTCTATTTTTAGACTTAATCTCTATTCACGCATAAGTCAATGATGTATCCTCGTGATCATTAAGATAAAAATAAAATATAAGAGATACCAAGTAGGAATAAGGGAGTTTAGGTTCGTAATTAACACTCATGAGATATGATCGTGTTGCTAACTTATAATAACAATGATATCTTTACACGCTTAGCATGGAATTGGGTGAAAATCGAGGACGACGAAATTATTTATAACGAAGCATTCACGTGTTCTTGTTCTATGATCCCAAAAGTCATTTTATCGTGATGAAAACAATACATTATGTCTAAAGCACGTGTAGTAGTTTGTTTAAGTTTACGTTTTCAATAAATGTCTTCATAAAATGAAATTTGGAGTTGCTAAGATACTTAATTCTAGCAATGCGTGGGGACACGGCAATGGTTTAGTATCGGGGAGTGATGAGACTGTAATTATACATAGTCTCATCGTCCAAATCGGGCTTAAAATGCTTAAAATATCATCAAAATACCCAAATATATGCTTGTGTTTGTTCATTGTGTGTTTTAGGTACGGATATCGTGAAATCAACAAAAGATCAAAGGAATCAAGCAAAAACGAACACGGGAAACGAAGCCGCACAAAGAACCAGACCCGAATCATGATTTTCCATTGAAGTCCTTGAAGTTTTGAAGATTGACAATATTGGTCCCTCAAGAATTGAAGACTTGTTATTTTATACCCCTGTAAATCCTCAAAATTACTTGTGGGTCCCTAAAATATCAAGTATGTGCATGAATGGTCCTTGGAATATGAAGAAATTGCAAAAGAATTACCCTTGTGACAAGTTATGATAAAAGTTTGTGGCCAAAATGGGAATTTGCAAACTTCCTTTACAAAGGGATTTTAGTTCTAGGCTGTTTTATACTAAGTGAAAACAAGTGAGAACATAGAGGGCCAAAACTGTCCAGACAAGAAACCCCAGACCACCACTCACATTGCTACACGTCACCTCTCATCCCACACCAGCCAATCAGAAACTCCCACCACCCCACGTCATCAATCCACTAACTATATTTTTTAAATACCAGGTTTATTAACTCAAAATTGGTGGTAAACTCGTTTTTTAAACCTAATTAACCCAAAAACAAATCAAACCCTCACCTGCTACTTTCCCTAAACTCATAAACCCTAAATAACCCCAGGATGAATTAAACATAAACCAAGGGGGTTTTCCACCATTAACTCCAGATACCTAATTAAGGGTCACTTAATCCCATCCCAACTCACAAAACTTCATCACGTGAACCACAAGAGGGTCCCCCATGTTCCCCTGCTACACTAAAAAAAGGCAAAGAAGGCATCTTGCAGAATATCAACGTCCCTTATGGTTCCAAAGGACTAAATTAACGTGTTGGATGCACTGTTCACAACTGTATCTTCACAGGCATCACATGATCAACTTTTGACCAAGATTCGTCCAAGGGCAAGATTGGATTTTCATCAATTAGGGTTTTAGGGTTGTAATATTTTATTCAAGGTTCTAGTTTCTTCTATTGAGTAGTATAAAAAGGGAATGTGCCTGTACATTCACCCTTGTTCCAACTTCTTCTTTGTAAAGCTCTTTTTTATGAATGAAATAGTGATAGCTTCTTAAAAATTCTTGCAAGCCAAAGTTATGTTCCAATTTTTTTTGCTTTAGTAGTATAAAACAGTTACCTTTCTTTTTACAAAAATCATCTTATAATTTCAAGGACACTTGGATTATAATCTGATCTTGTCTAAGTTTATAGGAGCTTTTAGAGGTTCTTTGTTTGACATACAAAAAGCCTCCATAAGCTTGTATAAGCTTCTTATGTAGTTTCAAATTCGTTTCAAGGAAAGTTGTTTTCCAAGTCTGTTTTCAAAAAAAAAGAAAGTGAGTTCAAAGGATTTATAGAAATCTGCATCATAACATTAGGTGAAGTGAAAGTGGACACTTACGTTGTGATTGTAGATTATTGTCAAATCCTTTTAGTGTACTTTTGGTTCTATTAAGTTTAGGATTTTTGAACATTTGGTTTCTTGATTTTTCAAGGTTTTGTTTTCAAAAATTGGTTTTCATTGTTACTACTTTCAAAAGCTATAAGCCATAAGCTGCTTAATTAATAAGCCAGCTTGTGGCTTGATAGTTGGATATTACTTCACCCCTGTTGTGTTCTTTCTTAGCAGGAACAATTTTTTCTTGAAGATATATAGGGTGTTGACTGGGCAGTCAACACCATCATCTCTCTACATCAGAACATAAGCCATAAGCTCACTTCCTTGCACTCAAAAGCTCCACTGAGCTGGTGAATCCATGGTGTGTACTCAGCTTGGACAAGTTGAGTAAGGTATCTTGTTAAACTCCCTTAGTGACTGCTGAGTTTGTGATAATTAGGTTGCTTAGTTTATTATTATTTGTTGCCTTGTAGTGGTTTGACTTAGGTTCTCTTAGTCTTTTCTATTTGTGTAAACTGCTTGTAAGAATCAGTAGTAATAATCTAGGATTTTGCTTTAGAAAGTTTGGTTAAGTTGAAATTAAGGGGTGTTTGGGAATAGGGGTTAAGCTAATATAAGCTACAACTTTTTGTTTTTAATCCTTCTAAACACACTTGAATTTGATAGTAGTAGTTTATTTTGGTCTTTAGTTTCACGTTTGGTATGTTTAAACAGGTTTGCATGTGTTAAAATTGGCTAAAAATCAGTAACCAACTTATCTGCTTGCTTAGGTATAATTAGACCACCATTTTTGTAAGACTGTTAGATCTTGGTAGTAATTAGGGTTTAGAGTTGGTTGTTGGAAGTTTGTGAGTCAAATGAGTGAGTTTTGGTCAACCAAAACTCACCCATTTGAACTTTGCATCAGCAAAGTCCCACAGCCCCCATATTAGCTTATACAGTGACCGAATTTTGCTATTTGTGTGATATTCTTGCAAGTAACTTGTGTTTTTTTTGTATATCTGACTCCCCACAACCCAACTGGTTGTGGGGGTGCCAATCATTGTCCACAAAACCAAGAAATCAGCAAGATACAAGATCATTTGTCACCAGACCTGTTTTTATAACTATCAGTGGGAAGCAAGTTCCCACTGCTAGTGTTATTGTTGGTACTGCTAAGCTAACAGACAAAAAGAACACACATGTCACTTTCAGAATCTTATTTTTTTGTCATTAGTGGCTTAAATTAGGGGTTTTTACTTGATTTTAGTTTTGAAAATTTTCTTATTTTAATTCTGATTTTTCCATTTAGTTTATTTTTATTTTATTGTTCATCTTTTATTTTTTAGATTAAATTGCATTTTAAATTAATTTTTAATTTACTGTTTTTGTCTTTTAGTGTAAAAACTTATTATTTTTCAGTTGTAAATATTTTCTTAGATTTAGAAATATATTTTAAGATTTCTAGTTCAAAAATATTTTACTGTTCATTTTTTTTTATTATTTTTCAGATTTTATTTAAGTTTAATGAGGGTTTTATTTTAAACTTTTTTGTCTTTTAGTGAAAAATATTACTTTTTTCAAACTTTTTCATTTTTCTATTGTTCATTAGTATAATTTAGGATTTTTAAAATTGTCAAATTATATTTAGCATTATTTTATTATTTTTAATCATTATTTTAGTTTAAAAATAGTTTTTAGTGTTTTAAAAATAGAAAATTAGTTTTGAAAATTTAGGAAAAATACTTTTTAGTCTTTAAACAATATAAATGAGTTATTAGTTCAATAAGATAATATTTTGGGCTTTTTCTTAATTATATTTAGTTTTAGGGCTTTAATTAGCATTTAAAATTGAATATTTAATTAATAAAAGGTTTTAAAAATTATTTATTGGATTTTTATTCTTCTTTATATTATTTTAGACTTAGTTTTAATTTTTAAATTGTTTTTAGCTTTAATTTTTAATTTCGTCACGTTTTACGTATTTACGTTCGCGTTTTACGTTAATTCGTCGTAGTGTAATTGTAATCGTAGCTCGTCTTTAATTTTTCTATTCTAAACCAAAAACGTCACTAATCCAAACTCTTGATTTTATATAATTGGCACACTTAATCCACACACATCCTTCGAGAACGAACCCGCATTTATTCGACTTGTCGGTTTTCCTATATCGCCGAGTTTAATACTTGCTGCATTTATACGTTGTTTTCCTAAACGCGTATTTCTACACCTATCAAAACACAAGCTTGATTTGGATAAGAAAGGGACATTTGTAGATGCTACAAAATACCTAAGTATGATCGGGTCCCTTATGTACTTAACCTCAAGTAGACCGGACATTGTGCATGCTACTTGTTTATGTGCTCGGTACCAGGCTAAGCCAACCGAGAAGCACCTCAAGGAGGTTAAAAGGATCTTTCGTTATCTCCAGGGAACCATTCACATGGGTCTCTGGTATACGAAGGATTCTGGTTTTAATCTAACTGGTTTTTCAGATGCCGACCATGCAGGGTGTCATGATACATTCAAAAGCACTTCTGGTGGAGCACAATTCTTAGGCGAGAAGCTAGTGAGCTGGTCATCAAAAAAACAAGACTATACGGCGTTGTCTACCGCGGAAGCAGAATATGTGTCTCTATCCGTGTGTAGTGCTCAAGTTCTTTGGATGAGAACACAACTCACGGATTATGGCTTTCACCTTAACAAAGTGCCTATCTATTGTGACTCACAATCAGCCATAGCCATATCCTGCAACCCGGTCTAACACTCCAAGACCAAGCACATAGCTGTCCGGTTCCATTTCATAAAGGAGCATGTGGAAAGAGGAACGATAGAACTATTTTTTTGTCAAGACGGACTACCAACTAGCCGACATCTTCACCAAAGCTCTTTCTCAAGACAGATTTGAATTCTTGGTTCGTCGACTTGGTATGCGTAGTTTCACTCCTGATGAACTTGAACGTCTTGCACATTCGCAGTAACCTTGTATATATCTATCAGAAAACCAAAATACAAAAATATAAAACCTATAAAACAAAATGAAAAATGAGAAAATCTTTCAAAAATACTAAAAAATATTCTTCTTCGACATGTCTCTCAGCATCGATAATATGGACGTACTTAGAAATGCTGTTTAATAACGACACGGGTACGTACATAAAGTTCGAATGAGAGTTCAATTGTTTTCAAAACATGTCTTTTCTATTTTCTTCTCATAATGGCTTATAGTCACATGTCAGACTATAACCCGGTCCCTAAATAAAGGAAAGTCTTTGACTTATCCTCAACAACGAAAAATTCGTTTTTCTCGGTCATGAGCTTATATCAAAACATTCAAAGTTTTAAGCTCATGAACACAATTTTTCTCGGACTTTTGAGCATAATTTTTCAAAGTATTTCAATACAATGTGCTCATATACTCCCCTATTTAAATAGAATCTCTTTTCGAGGGGGAGTATAATGATTTCATAAACATTTGTTCCGAAGTTTCATGACACATTATTCTCTCCATGTTTTATCACTAGTTTCACAAAAATTTCAATTTCATGCAATTTTTGAGGGGGAGAATAGTGATTAAAATGTGATCAAAATTGCTTCATTTTTGGATAAGATCTTTGATATAAGTGCTTTCTCTTCCTAATATGTGCAAAAACCTTTCCTTTTTGATGCACATATGTAGGGGAGCGTTTTGGGTGATACAAAAAACCTTCAAGGTGTAAACTCTGATTTCATCAACACCTTGATTGCTTTTTCAACAGGTTTTTATGGTTATGATATCTATACCCTTCAACACATTAATTCACGATGGTATTGGTGTCAAAAGGTGGTTAGGTATTCGTCCTATGATCCAACCAGAACCGGAGGGATCTTCCCAGGGACAATCCATTAGAACTTAGAAGTCCTTAGGAAAGATGGAGTAGTTGAGTGTACGGGAAAAATGCCGACTAATGACTTAAGCTAGCACTGGAACAATCACAACAAGGTGCTAGTTATGACGTCTTGGTAAGCATTGAAGGGGTTGAAGAATGAAAAAGAAATGTAAGGATAAAGGGTGAAAAGAAATAGCCCTCCATACAACTTAGGCAGAAACTGGGTCAATACATCTACTATCAGAATCACGTTGATGATTTCTGGTATTAAAGACAAAGCATCATGGACCTAGTGATGCAAAGCACAACCCTTCCCAGCCTACTCAAGCTTCTCTCAAAAGAAGTTTGTTTTATTGTCACGGAGTTCAACTCATTTCTATCAACTTTCTCACTCCGAGATAGTAGATATTGAAAAGGTGGCAGTCTGCTCCAGCCTCCGATCACCAAATAAACGTGCACTTATAGAGTCTAGAGCCAACGAGATTCATAAAAAAATCTCATTAGGACACTTATTTCTTATATCAATTGTTGTTCATCATTAGAACACAAGCGATAATTTATAGAGTACTACGCTCTATCCTTGTGGTATTGCTAGAACATTCAGAGTGATACTCTCTAGTATTCACAGTGATGAATGGAAATCCTTCCAGTGTTAACATCAAACAACACTGCGGTAGGTCATATGTACGATTCAGTTTGAATTAAACATATGCTAACTGTAAAGCAACAGTGGTTTGATTCTTAATTGATTCAAACTCGTTTCAGGTCTCTACGCAATATCTTTATGATCTTGCCAGAACATTCAGAGTAATACTTTTCAGTATTTATAGTGACAAATGAAAATCCTTTCAGTGTCATCATCAAACAGCACTACGGTAGGTAACTTGTGCGATTCTATATGAATTAAACTTTTGTCAACTAGAAAGAAACGATGGTTTGATTTTTAATTGATTCAAACTTGTTCCAGGAAATTGAATTGACGACTTAATCAGCAGAATGGAACTGTATGATTCACTCCTTACTATGAATTGTCTTTCGATAAATTCAAGTATTGAGAACGGCTACCACAGCCGGAAACCCTGTCAAGGAAGTTCTTTGAACTTACCTAATCACAGGTACAGTATTCTTACTGTATAACAGGAAACCGGAGGAATGCAAACAGTGGCGTAACTTCAAGAAGTCGTAATTCAAGACCACATGCTCATATAAATGAAGAAAGCTCAAGAACATCTAAAGACAAAGACTTCCGCTACTCTGATAATCAAGGGAGATTGTTAACAAGATTTCGAGTCAACACCAAATATGAGTATGTGGGGGAAGACACAAGAACACGAGTTGGCAAAGCTTCAAGATCAAGTCAAGGCAAAGATCAAAGATCCAAGATCACAAGTCATGAAAGGAACTACGAAGAAACTCTTAAGACATCGAACTTCAAAGTCTGCAACAACAAAGAAGTGAAGTCACATATTACATGACCACCCCTTAGGGGGAGATTGTTAGAAGTAATTAAAGTGATGGTCATATAATATATCATTGCGAAGCTCGTGAAAAATGTTATTTAATGATGTCGCGAGTTTTTAGTTATTATTGTTTATGTAACGGGATTTAGTCCCGAACACACAAATGAGGAAGGCCTCCTAAACATTTCTTAGTTAGTATAAAAGGTCTCCTAATCCTCATTTGTGTGTGTGCTTTCCCATTTCATAGTTTTAGAGAGCGAAAGGTGTGTTTGTTTCTCTCACTAGGAAATCACCAACTTTGTATTTCTTTTCTTCTCTTCATCTTAATCTAATCTTTCTTTTTTAGTTTAATCATCATCATGTTATTTGTGTTTGATTAGTCGTGTGATTTAGTCATACAAGTTCATATACACTTGGTTAGGGTAGGAGTACAATTTATGTGATTTCTTTTTTATTGATAGGGTTAAAATCAGATTTTGTATGTTTTCACCATAAAATAGCATAAAAACAGTTAGGGTTCTATCCAGTTTGTTTTAGGATATTGTGGGTTGAAATCTTGAAGTTCATTAGAAAATCTGCTCATATAGGATTGCTGATTGAGTATGTGTGTTTTGGTGGTCATTTGAAAAAGTTTTGGTGGTTTGAAACTCACCAAAAAGACGTAGAATATCAGCAAAGTCTCACAGACCCATACTAAGCTTTACAGTGACTGATCTGACCCATTTGGGTGAGATTTCTGAATTGTGATTGTTGTTTTTCTTGTTTATTTGACTCCCCACAACCCAACTGGTTGTGGGGGTGCCTTTGGATCCAAGCAAAACCAACAAACCAAGAAGTTATAAGCATATAAGTCCAAAGACCAATTTTTTGTTAAAGCAGTAGGAACAAAGTTCCCACTGATAGTGTTATTTTTCCCACTGCTGGGCTAAAAGACAAAAGCCCAGCAAGTGTCACTTTCAGTTCTTGTTTTTTTTGTCTTTAGTGACCTAATTTCAGTGTTTTCAGTTTATTTCAATTTTCCTTGATTTCTTATTTTATTTTAAGATTTTTCATTTAGTTTAATTTTATTTTACTGTTCATTTAGTATTTTTTAGATTAAATTCCATTTAAATTAGTTTTAATTATTTCTGTTTTTGTCTTTTAGTGCATAAAATTAATATTTTTCAATTTTTCAAATTTTCTTAGATTTAGAAAAATATTTTAAGATTTTTAGTTTAAAATTTTTTACTGTTCACTCTTTTAAATCATTTTTTAGATTTAATTTAAGTTTAAATAGGTTTAATTCAAATCTGTTTTGTCTTTTAGTGTAAAAAATTTACTTTTTCAACTTTTTAAATTTTTCTACTGTTCAGTAATATAGATTAGGATTTTTAAAACAGTAAGTTTAATTTTAGCATTATTTTATTTCTAATCATTATTTTAGTTTAAAAATTGTTTTTAGCTTTTAAAAAATAGAAAAATAGTCTTTAAAATTTAGGAAAAATACTTTTTAGTCTTTAAATAATATAAGTGAGTTATTAGTTTAATAAAATCATATTTTGTTAATTATATTTAATTTTAGGGCTTTAATTAGCATTTTAAATTGAATATTTAATTAATAAAAGGTTTTAAAATTTATTTGTTGGATTTTTATTCTTATTTATATTATTTTAGACTTAGTTTTGATTTTTAATTAATTTTTAGCTTTAATTTTTAATTTTGTCACGTTTTACGTATTTACGTTCGCCTTTTTACGTCATTACGTCGTAGTGGAATCGTAGTCGTAGCTCGTCTTTAATTTTTCTCTCTTTAAACCAAAAACGACACTGATCCAAACTTTGATTTTACATATTGTCACACTTAATTCACACACCTCCTTCGAGAACGAACCCGCATTTATCGGTTTTACGGGTTTTAATTAAATCGTACTACTTAATACTTGCCACATATACGTTTTTCCTAAAACATGTACGATTTACCTACATCAATTTTTTGGCGCCGCTGCCGGGGAGATGTTTTGAGTTGCCATTATTACTATCGTGTTTGTGTGAGTAGTGCGTTTTTGCATTTCATTTTTTGGAAAGCGTAAATATCGTACATACTCATTTTTGTTATATTTCCTTAATATATTATAGTATCCGAATAAATCGTGTTTAATTTTCCTAAATTAAACACAAAACAATCATTTTACTATATTGTAAATATGCCATTACCATTTTCGTTTTTCTTGTAAATATTATTAATATACTGTATTTACGTAGAACAATAAATATACAAGTACTCCAAAAGCGTGAAAACGCAACCTTAATTGGGATTTCATCACTCAATTATTGTATTCGAATCCAAAGCAAAAGTCTAAAGGCAAAATAGATAAATACTTTCGTGAGGCTTAATTTCAATTAACACAAACTATAAGGTGTGTATAAGGCGGTTGTATTTCACGACCTAAAGGAAAAAGGCTCTTAAGTGCTTAGCGCCGCCTCGTTTCCTCCGCTTGCTTGTGCGTGTTTTGAGAAAGAAGGCTAATCGAGGGTTTGCCGCCCAAGTATTATCTACGTATACTATATTTGCTTGTTTTCAAGATTAAACCCTCTTCAACGTTTTGGTGTTCCACCAACGTTCTAAAGTCATCGAAGGCGTTCACTCCACGTGATCGTTTTCATTCTTTGAGGCTTCTTTAATCGAGAAATAGATTCGAGGAGATATTTGTAGATTTGAGTCTACGTAATACACAAAAATCCAAAAAATAAAAAACAATCAAAAACCAAAAAAATCGAAAAATCGAAAAACCGCAAAAAGAATCTTCTTTACTACCCCCCATTCTATGCTTAGTGCATGCGCACTCGATCGAAGGATTATTCTAATTCTAGCGACGCTTCGAATCGACGCAATCGTAATCGAAGGAATCGACGACGTTGAAGAGATTTAGAAACCGACGTTCCTAATATCGTTGTTGAAGAAACCTTAGATGAGATGGCCGACAATCGTTCGATGATAGAATTGCTCCAAGCGCCCACCGAGGGTTATGGAAACGCGATCGTAATTCCCGCTATTGAAGCGAAGAATTTTGAGATTAAGAGCGGAATACTTTCGTTGATTCAAGCTACGAAGTTTCGAGGTCGTGAAGCCGATAATCCTCACGACCATATTCGGAATTTTGATCGTCTTTTTGCCACGAGCAAGTTTAAGAACGTCGACACCGATGTCGTCAAGCTTATGCTTTTTCCGTACTCGCTCGATGGTGACACCAAGGATTGGTACGAGAAAGAGCCACCTAATTCGATAATTACGTGGAAGGATCTCGTCTCCAAGTTCGTTAATCATTTTTTCCCACCGTCTAAGACAACGTTTTTCAAAAACGAGATTACGAGATTTGAGCAAAAACCGAATGAATATTTTAGAGACGCGTAGGATCGTTTTAAGGAATTGCTTAGGCTATGTCCTCACCATGGATTTTCCGAGTTGCACCAAATCGATACGTTTTACAACGGTCTTAGTTTTCAAGAACAAGATTCGTTGAATTCCGCCGCCGGTGGAAACTTTTTGTGCAAGATTCCAAAAGACGCTTTGATGATTATCGAGAATAGATCCAAGGTTTACCAAATCCGCAACGCACCGAGTGTTGCCAATGTCGCTGATGTTAGTAATTCTAATCGCGACATTGAGAGAGTTGATGCGAAAGTCGACAAGCTAACGAATGTGTTTACGTCTTTTCTCGTCGAAATGCAAAAGAAAGACGCTCCCGCTACGGTGAAAGCGGTTGAGACTTCGTGTACGTTTTGTGGTGGACCTCATAATTATTACGAGTCTGCGGCTACGGATGGCCAAGCGTCGAATGTGAGTGCGTTAAACAACAATTTTTCTAATCAAAATCAAAATAACGCCGGTCTATTGCAACAAGGCAATTATAACCAAGGCAACAATTTTTATCAAAACCGAAACAATCTTCAAGGAAATAATCAACAAGGAAATTTTTCGAATCAAAATCAAGGTTATAATCAAGGTCGGAATTTGAATTTGAAAAATCGAGACAATAATCAAAACTCAAATTTTTCAAACAACAACAATCAAGGAAACAATTTTTCAAGTGGGAATCAAAACAATTTTCAAAGAAGTAATCAAAACAAAGGAAACTTTAATTCAAATCAAAATAGTTCGTCAAACGATTTTCAAAATTACATGAAAACGAATGAGGCTAATATGAGACGATTAGAGGGAGAAATTGGAACTTTGAAAAATGATATTTCTAATACTTTGAAACTTCAAAACACAAAGATTGAGCAAGGACAAATTGATATTAAAAAGATGTTTTCGGCTATTATGAACAAAGCCTCGGGTGCTTCGTCGAGTTCGTTACCTAGTGACACCGTTTCAAATCCGAAGGAACCGAAGGAACAATGTAAATCCGCCTCGCCTCGTGGAAAAAGTCGCGTAATTACCCCTACCCGTAATAGATTTCGTGTTGTTCCTTCTTCTCAACCCTCGACTTCTAAGACGTCTTATTGTTCTAAAGTCGATGGGGTGAACGTGGCGACCAAGGAAAAGAGTGCACACCCTCGTGTACCTTAAATTCCATCCACGGTTAAAAAAGAGAGTTTTATCGACCTTACCAAAGTAACCCTTGAAGAAACTTATGCATCGATCCTTCATAGAAACCCACAAGGCATATGCCGAGAAAGGAAAAGGATCCGGGCCAATTTCTATTACCTTGTGATTTTTCCGAGATTGAGGGATGTTTAGCCCTTACCGATTTAGGTGCTAGCATCAATCTTATGCCTCATTCTCTTTGGAAATTGATGAGATTGCCTTCACTTACCCCCACGAACATGACAATCGAGCTTGCAAATTATACACCACTTATACCAAATGGAATAGCCGAGGATGTCTATGTTAAAGTTGGAAAGCTTGTTTTTCCCGCGGATTTTGTCATATCCGATTATGAGTGTGACCCTAAATGTCCCATTATTTTAGGCCGACCATTTTTATCGACGGCTCGAACCGTAATCAACGTTCACAGGGGAGACTTACTATGAGATATGGGGAGGATAAAATGGACTTTTTCACTAGTAAATCCCGAGTGTCTGATGATCATGAAAAAACCAAGGTTTCAAAACCTAATGTTTCAATTTCTAATGATTTCAAAATGTTTACTTTAGCGGAAAATATGAGGCTTGAAGCATGTTCTGAAAGAATTAAGAAGAACGGTTTTAAAGATGATTATTATAATGATAAAGAATACGTTTACTTAATTCAAAAGGGTATTGGTAAATTTTTGAATGAAAAATCACTTTGGGATGTATTCGAAGAAACAAGTGAACGACCAATTCCGAAGGGCGACGTTAGTGCCATCACGACAATGACAAAAATGGACTCGTCTTCACCACCTTCGAAGGACAACGTCTTTGAGGCTTCAACTTCTAACTCCATCGAAGTGCCTCCATTTCCTATCCCAACACCCGTTGAGGCGAAAGGTTTTATCGACATCGATCCTCTCATCTTAGAAAAGTCACCTAAGCATAGTCATTCGACTTGTAAGACCATGGTTGTGAGTGCTCACATCGACTCTTTCTTTGACGACGACGATGGCGATTTTGCTGAGATTGATCACGTACTTCGAAATACACATGCCATTTTTGAGGATTCTCCCAAAAAGACCTCTTCTCTTGTAAAGTATGACGATTATGAGTTTGATCCCGAGATTGAGGAAATCATTGAACAAGAGCTAGCTCTTTTGCCTCTACTTCCACCTACAAGTGAGGTCGATCTTTCCAAAATCGAGGATGAACTAAATGAGTTGGAACGCCTTATTTTCGATGAGGAACCAAGTCATGTGACCCAAAATCCAATTCTCGAGAAATTACCTAATCAACACTCCTCAAATGAGAATTACGTTTACCACATTCGTGAGGATTGAACTTACCAACAATCCCCACAAATGAATGATAGTTTCGTGCTTGATCGTGATCTTTTCGAGAGAGTTTCTAAGATACTCAAGGAGGGGAATGACAAACCTTGGTTTGAGAAGCCTATCTTTGATGAAGAAATCGATGAGATCGACGTTCATGAGGATGACGAGTATGTAGACCTCGAGGGGGAGGTGTTGTTTATTGATCGACATTTTGAGAACTTATACAATCCACCACCCCCACCAGTGACTTAAATGTTAGAATTTTTAGCGCGAGTAATTTTGAATTTGACACGCTAAATATTTTCGACATTATAAAATCGTGTTTTCATAAATAGTTTTTAAATGATGAAAAAGGAAAGGATTTTAAATGTGATTTAAAAGAATTTTCTACGAGTCTAACTCCGTCATCATATCATTTATGAGTGCTACCACATCGTCTACTCCTTTTGACGATGGTGTGTGTGGATCTATTGTGGGGGATGCCCCTTATGTTCCCTCACATTTCTCCACCGAGGACGAGATTTACGATCCCGTAATTAAGGGAAATCTCGGTCTTCCACCGATGCAATAAGTGGAAAATATATTTATTTGCTTGGTGTGAGTCTACCTCGAGTAGCTCATGATTATGCCTTACCCATTGCCCCACCCTTCTACTTCTCATCTCTTTTCTTCTACCTCTTTGAGGTTTTAGCATGAGTTGGAGTGGCGTTGTTTCGTCTTTCATCCAAAAACGAGGACGCTATCTTTGACCCCGGTATACGTGTATCGGGTTTTTAAAAGTACTCCATGTACTTTTGGGCATTGATTATCATGTAAGGCCTACCAAAAATAACCATACCATGATTATCCCTAAATGATCACATTTATGGGGATTCGAGTCGAGCTTTTGACTCGGTTATCAAAAACAAGGTGCCTCGTGGGGGATTCTCATGCTTATCCTTGTAAATATTATCATTTTTCTAATAGTGTAACGAGGGGACTTGTTCTCTTCCAACCTTTGTTTCGTGGTTGTTTGTGATTGTGATTTATTAGGATCATCGTCATCATTGAAGCCTCTCGTGTTCCTTTTACGGATCACTCGAGCTTCGGTCATTGCCTTTGGAGATTCTGATATCCGATGATATCCTTTTATGTTCTAACTTTTATCTTATTAGCATAATTCATAAACGGCTTTTAGGTTATTCGTTTTACCCTTTCCATGCTCGAGATTAAGTATTCGACTTCGTCTCTAGTATGGGGGTGTTTCACCCCTAGACTCGAAACATTAAGGACAATGCTTAGTTTTAGTATGGGGGTGACTAGATACTTCACCTTGCTTACGTCACCACGCAATCCAATTTTCATCTTTTTGTTATCGTTTTGTTGCAAAATACGGCTAAAAATGGACATATTTTAAATTTTTTGTATTTTTCGTAAGTGTTTAAAACACGAATGTAGGTTTTCCGATGGTGAGAATAAGAGTAATTTTGACTCGACCGTGCGTGTTGAGCACTTAGCTTCGAGTCCTTAACTTTTTAGGCTAAGTCTCTTAAATGAGGACGAGAAATGATAGAGTTATTTATAAGTCTCGTAATCTTTCACGATCTCATGTGTAGTGATTATTAGCTTATTCTCCCCACGCTTTTATAATAATTTGTTAATAAATATTGATTTAGCGGTTTAGTCACTATTGTTGGTTTCTAATTTGTTTTAGTAGCTTCAATGTAATTAAATTGGGAAAACATTAAATTATCGCCAGCGTCATGGTTTTGAAGTATTGGCAACCCGAATAATCAAAAGCTTCACCCAATAATATGATTTCAAGTGCTCACCTAAATTAAGCAAAAATTTGAAGCTCACAAGGCCGAAAAATCTATGCCCAAATTGAAAGTGAATCAAGCCTTAATCTTTCAAGCTTTAAGGATCCAAAATTCGCCTTAGCGTGAGGATATACGTCAAGTCATAATAAAACCACCAATGATGGCGGATAATAAAAGACAAGGGGCAAGACCAAAGTCATAATAAAAGCTTCATGGCGAAGTTGAATAAAAGATGGAGGTAAACCATGATAATAAAACCACCGATGATGGCGGATAATAAAAGTCATGGTAATAAGTCTCATGTTATAAACCGTTCTAAAATCGTGTTTATCGATCCTTCTTGTTGACTTAATTTTTTGACATCGTTGTCTATTAGGGTGAATTATTAATTCGATGATTTTGGTTACAACCGTTAAGACTCTATTTTTAGACCTAATCTCTATTCACGCATAAGTCAATGATCTATCCTCGTGATCATTAAGACAAAAATAAAATATAAGAGATACCAAGTAGGAATAAGGGAGTTTAGGTGTGTAATTAACACTCATGAGATATGATTGTGTTGTTAACTTATAATAACAATGATCTCGTTACATGCTTAGCATGGAATTGGGTGAAAATCAAGAACGACGAAATTATTTCTAACGAAGCATTCACGTGTTCTTATTCTATAATCCTAAAAGTCACTTTATCGTGATGAAAACAATACATTATGTCTAAAACACGTGTAGTAGTTTATTTAAATTCATGTCTTCAATAAATGTCATCATAAAATGAATTTTGGAAGTGCTATGATACCTAATTCTAGCATTGCGTGAGGGCACGACAATGGTTTTAGTATGGGAGAGTGATGAGACTACAATTATACATAGTCTCATCGTCCAAGTCGGGCTTAAAATGCTAAAAATATCATTAAAATAACCAAAAATATGTTTGTATTTGTTCATTGTGTATTTTAGGTACGGATATCATGAAATCAACAAAGATCACAAGAAGGAAGCAAAAACGAACACGGGAAATGAAGCCGCACAAAGAACCGGACCCGAATCATGAATTTCCTTTGAAGTCCTTGAAGTGTGAAGATTTGGCAAGAATGGTCCTTCATCTTTTGAAGACTTGTCATATTATACCCTTGCAAAACTCAATTATTGCATTTGGGTCCCTAATATTTCAAGATATTGAATTAATGGTCCTTGAAGAATATCAAAATTACAAGAAAAAGCCCTTGGAATATGTTTGGAAAAGTTTTGGTGGTCAAAATGAAAGAAATAAAACTTTCATTATAAAGGGAATGGGGTTATATGCTGTTAAAACTATATTTGACAAGAAAATGGGAGTTAGGGGGCCAAAGCCATCAAACAACCAAACTTAAACCCTCCACTCCTTACCTTACACGTGTCCCACTCACCATTTCTACCCAATCACCACGCCCCTTTTAGCCATATCACCCTCCACCCACGTTTATAACTGATTATATAATCAATTATAACTTTTCCCACTAAATCACTTTTTAAATTAACCCACCCCCAAAACAAGATTAAACCCACTCTTAACTACCCCATAAACCCTAAAAAACCCAGGTTCGATTAATCCCATATCAAAGGGGTTTTGAAAGAGGGTTTCCAGATCCCTAATTACCAATTTTATAAACCCATCCCACACCCAAAAACGTGACCCCAACCAACCCATGTGACCTATGGTCCCCTCCCCTGCCATCACTTTCATCACCAAAACCCTAAACCCAACAAGATTAATGGTAGGATCTTACTCCTTGGTCCCCAATGCATGCTATATGATCAAGATCATCCCAACAGCTGGCTTATTCAAGGATATCACATGTATACGGTTTTTTACCAAATTCAAACAAGGAATATTCCAGGAATGATGCTAGGTCATTTTAGGGCTTTTACTGATTAGGGTTTAGTATCTAGATTATTCTATCTTGTATTATAAAAGGAGACGAATTGTGTCCCTTTTATTTTTGTTCCAGTTTTATTGTAAATTTTTTTAATGATTAATGACAATGAAAATTTTGAGTTTTATACAATAGCTGAGTTCCATATTTCTGTTTTCAAGTAGTTTAATCAGTTTCTTTTATTTGAAAAAATAGTTTAAGTTTTAAATAGAAAATCATGTTCAAGGTTCTTGAAAAAGTTTTATTCAAAAGTTTGAATCCAAAATCACATTAAGTGAAAGTGGAATGTGATTTTGTTTTCGGTTTTCACTTAAGTTTTTATCTAGTTTTCCTTCAAGTTTCAAAGTTTGTGTTCAAAAGGTTTCAATTTTTCAAGGATTTTACCAAAAATCTGTTTTTTATATTTTACTTACTATTTACTGTAGCAAAAGCCACAAGCTTGCAGCTTGTGGCCTTTTGTCTACTTGGAGTGTTTCCTGGTTGTTCGTGTATGTGAAGGTTCCAAAAGAAACACGACATCATCTCATCTTTTTCATTTTTTTTTGCATTTTTGAAGATATTCTAAGCCCTTGGGTCCCTTGTGGATTCCAATCAGTAGGGTTTCTCTATTGAACTTCATAAGCTCTCAAAAGACCCAAGAAGCCCAAGTAGAAGGCCATCAGCCAAGGTGATTTAGGCTTGAACCCTATTTGAAAGTTTCTTTAGTTTTATATGAGTTATATGATTTTTGGAGTTACCTGTTTTTTATGTGTTAGATTCTGCTTCTTTATGCTTATTTTTTAATGTTATGCATGTTTAGGTAGCTTGTAATCAATTTGGTTTGATTTTGAAAGCTTTGGGTTTGAAAAATTACATTTTCAGAAATATAAGGGGTGTTTGGTTCTGGTTGTTAGGTTTAGTGGGTGACACACAAGACCTTAAAGATCAGTTCTTATACACTTGGTTAGGGTAGGAGTATCGTTTATGTGTTTTGTTTTTGATTGATAAGGATCAGATTTTGTATGTTTTCACCATTAAGTAGCATAAAAACAGTTAGGTTTCTATCCAGTTTGTTTTAGGATATTGTGGGTTGAAATCTTGAAGTTCATTAGAAAATCTGCTCATCTAGGATTGCTGACTGAGTATGTGTGTTTTGGTGGTCATTTGAACAGGTTTTGGTGGTTTGAACCTCACCAAAAAGACCAAGAATATCAACAAAGTCTCACAGACCCATATTAAGCTTTACACTAACTGATTTGACCCATTTGAGTGAGATTTCTGAATTGTGATTGTTGTTTTACTTTTTTATTTGACTCCCCACAACCCAACTGGTTGTGGGGGGGTGCCTTTGGATCCAAGCAAAATCAACAAACCAAGAAGTTACAAGCATTTAAGTCCACAGACCCGTTTTTTGTTAAAGCAGTGGGAACAAAGTCCCACTGATAGTGTTATTTTTCCCACTGCTGGGCTAAAAGACAAAAGCCCAGCAAGTGTCACTTTCAGTTCTTGTTTTTTTTGTCTTTAGTGACCTAATTTCAATGTTTTCAGTTTATTTCAATTTTCTTTGATTTCTTATTTTATTTTAAGATTTTTCCTTTAGTTTAATTTTATTTTACTGTTCATTTAGTATTTTTTAGATTAAATTCCATTTAAATTAGTTTTAATTATTTTTGTTTTTGTCTTTTAGTGCATAAAATTAATATTTTTCAATTTTTTCAAATTTTGTTAGATTCAAAAAAATATTTTAAGATTTTTAGTTTAAAAAGTTTTACTGTTCACACTTTTTAATCAATTTTTATATTTAATTTGAGTTTAAATAGGTTTAATTCAAATCTATTTTGTCTTTTAGTGTAAAAATTTTAATTTTTCAACTTTTAAATTTTTTCTACTTTTTAGTAATATAAATTAGGATTTTTGAAACAGTCAGTTTAATTTTAGCATTATTTTATTATTTTTAATCATTATTTTAGTTTAAAAATTGTTTTTAGCTTTTAAAAAATAGAAAAATAGTCTTTAAAATTTAGAAAAAATACTTTTTAGTCTTTAAAAAATATAAGTGAGTTATTAGTTCAATAAAATAATATTTTGGGCTTTTTTGTTAATTATATTTAATTTTAGGGCTTTAATTAGCTTTTAAAATTGAATATTTATTTAATAAAAGGTTTTAAAATTTATTTGTTGGATTTTTATTCTTATTTATATTATTTTAGACTTAGTTTTTATTTTGAATTAATTTTTAGCTTTAACCTTTAATTTTGTCACGTTTTACGTATTTACGTTCGCGCTTTACGTTATTACGTCGTAGTGTAATCGTAGTCGTAGCTCGTTTTTAATTTTTCTCTCTTTAAACCAAAAACGACACTAATCCAAACTTTGATTTTACATATTGGCACACTTAATTCACACACCTCTTTCGAGAGCGAACCCGCATTTATCGGTTTTACGGTTTTTAATTAAATCGTACTACTTAATACTTGCCACATATACGTTTTTCCTAAAACGTGTACGATTTACCTACATCAAGAATGCATTTTAAAGTTCCCTTGATAAGTGACTTTCTAGGATCTATTATAGGAACTTGCGAAAAGTTCTTGTTCTTAACCCGTATGAGCTAAGACTTTTGCGTTTTAAAGTTCCCTATATAAAAGTCTAACAAAACTTGATTCAAGCGGGTTAAGGAATGTAAAGGGATCCAAATGCCCATCAAGTCAAAAATTAACTCTTATTCTACCCATCGGAAAATATACATTCGTGTGTTAAGAACACTTATGAAAACTAGGAAAATTTTTAAAATTTGGCAATTTAGAGCCTTATTTGCAACAAAACAAAACAAAACGATGAAAGTTGGAAAAAACGTGAGGGCGTAGCAAGGCAAGTATCTATTCACCCCCATACTAAATTTAAACATTGTCCTCAATGTTTCGAGTCTAAATGTAGAGCACCCCCATACTAGAGACAAAGAGTCGAATGCTTAGGATCTAGCATGAAAAGGGCGATCAACAATATATCTAAAGCCGTTTATGAATTATGCTAAAAGATAATCGTTAGAAAAATAAAGGAAATGTCATGGATTCGTGAAAAACTCTTCAAGCAAACGATCGAGACTCACGTAAACGGAACACGAGAGTCTTCAATCGTGGTGATGATTATCTAGATAACACATTCACAAATAACCACGAGATAACGAGTTGGAAGGGCACAAATCCCCTCACATTAACTACATTAGAAAGCGATAATATATAAATGGATAAGCATGGGATCTCCCCCACGAGGCACCTCGTTTTTTATTATCATGAGCTCGACTCGATTCCCTCAATGCTAATTATCATTAGGGAAGGTGACTTGGTCGAGGTCGTCCAAAGAAGGGACTTCCCCACCGAAGTAGTGCTTAAGCCTATGTCCATTCACCTTAAAATTAGGACCATCATTTTGAGCTAGCTCGATGGTCCCATAAGGAAACACTTGTGTTATTGTGAACGGACCCGACCAACGATATTTCAATTTCCTCGAAAATATCTTCAAACGAGAGTTAAAAAGTCACACTTGATCACCAACGTTAAAAACCCGGTTTTTAATCTTTGAGTCACGAAACTTTTTAGTCTTTTCCTTAAAAATTAATGAATATTCATAAGCATTATCTCGTAATTCATCCAACTCATTAAGTTGTATTTTCCGGTGATCTCCCGCGGTCTTCAAGTTATAATTGGCATGCTTTAGGGCCCAATATGCCTTGTGTTGCAATTCAATAGGCAAGTGGCAATTCTTTCCATAAACCAACTTATAAGGAGTACAACCGATAGGTGTCTCATAAGCGGTGCGAAAGGCCCATAAAGCGTAATCGAGTTTGTCGGACCATGAATGTAACACACGTGAAAGTGCCGTATGATGCTAAGTTATTGTCTCAAGAGCTGTTCAGTATGAGCATCTCTCGTAAGTTGAGGCTCACTTGTGGATGCGATATCCCGAGCCCAACGTCATTTATTTAATCCTATTTTACGTATATTTTTGAAATTTTTAAGAATTTTTATCGTGGAATTATTTGACGGTTTAAGTTGAAACCAACGTTTACGGTCATAATTTGACGTTTGACGATTTAAGAAGGACCGATAACGACTACGATACCGACGGATGCCCAAAATTTACATTTTATTATCGATTGATCGATATTTGAGTTTTTCGAGATTTTATTTTTTATTACGTGTTAAGTCGAGTCGGAATCATGTGTATATTCGTTTTGTGTGCGTTTGAACCATTTAAAAGTATTTTCAAGTGTTCGGGACGACCCTCGACTTCCGTAAAGTTTTTAAACCGACTACTAGTCTTTCCCGCAAACATTTGAGAGTCGTTTTCACTTAAGGCCAAAAGATTAGCCAAATTGCACCTTGGTCCCTCCATACTTTTACAAAACACCTAAACTAAAAACACACAACCAAACACACCACAAAATTTTCACCATTTCCCTCTCCTCTCTCCCATGGCCGTCGGCCTCTCTCACCACCACCACCAAATCTTCATTTTTTTTCTTGTTTTGATCTAAACCAAGATTAGACCACTCCTTCTAATCCTTTTGTAAGTGTTTTTCCACTATCAAATCAAACATGCATTAACATTAATTTTCCAAAAATCAAAGATTTTTCAAAAATGCGTTTTGATGTAATTAAATCATTAATTCGTGTAATTGGTGATTGAGTAATGTTAATTCACCTATAAAACAAGATGGGGGTTATGATTTGTGTCTTCCACAGCCCCTAAAAGCCACGAAATGTGGGGGGTTTTGGGTGTGTTCAAGGTGTTTGATGAAATGTCATGGGTTTGTGTTTATAAGGGTGTTTTGGGTGTGTTTGAATGGGTTAAACACATTGCATGTATATTTTTATGATTTTGGTTTTATGAGGTTGATGATAAATAGGGGTTTAGGACTGAAAATAATGTTTGGTTGTGATTAGGGATGCTTAGGATGATGTCTAGTGTTGATAAATGGGTTTGAAAACGAGCGTTAGCGTGATTTTGGTATAGTTGATTTTAGGCAGAAAGTTTAAGACATTTTTGTAAAAATAATTTTTCCTACAGGTCTAGATAGTTAGATGTAGTTATGGAGTGTCTTCTTAGCTTTAATTTGGTATAAGGTAGAGCTCGTGACTCCAAACGAGCTAAAAGTTATGAGGTTTTAAAGATCGTGTACCGGGAGACGAGAACTTTCATAATCCGAATTTATGTATAGTTTTAGTCAAATCCCGAGGACCACAAGTATGAATTGGTAAAAGGTCAAAGGTCAAATTTTGGTCACAAACCTGTGTAATTGAGTCTATAAGTGGACTTAGGAGTCAAAGAGGTCAAAGGTGCATTTCAAATAGGTCAAAGAAGTCCAAGTTGGTCGAAGTACAATTTCAGTCCGAAAAATATAGGTTTAGTAATGTGTTGAGTAACGGGTCGTAAAAGCGAAAACTTTTAATGGGATTAAAAATGGGTTTTCTACAGGTCTTAAGGTATTTTTGAGAATTTTCTCAAATTTTATAAAAATGGTTAAGTATAGTAAAACAGTCCGTACTTTTGGTAAGTATCGGCGAAACCGTAAAATGGATAGTAACTTTAATTACGTAGGTAAATGGTATAGGTCTAGTAACAACTACTTGTTTGACTTTGGCGTGAGTTTTCATAAGCATTGAGTGTGTTTGCATTTGCGTGTGTCTAGTACAATAATGTACGCGGAGTATTGATTTGGTTTACGTACCTTGATTTTTAGGTCAAGTGTTTGATTTTCCCGGGCATCCACGTCGTCGGTGACATTTCTCGTTACGTCTTCGCTAGAACCACTACTACTACACAAGGTGAGTCTATAGCCTCGCTCTTTACTTATTTCAAATGATTTTACCCGCGAGGGGGATACATGCTAATTTAAATGAAAATGAACATAAGTCATGAATGGTTGTTGGACCCGAATGTTGCCTCGAAATTGTGTTGAGTACCTAGTTGCAAAAGTCCCTAAATTCATGAACTATTAACTATTGTCCTGCCCTCGAGTAGGGGGAAATAGCCGCTTATACAATTTGTAGTACTACGGGGCTAACGACCCAATGCTAGCCGAGAAGCTGTACGTTGAGTAAGTTCTGCGGTAGATTATCTTGTATGAGAGATAAGGTATAATTGCAACTGATGCCTTTAGAAGGGGCACTGGTTTCATCTGAATCACGCCGGTAATTATTACGCGGGTGATTGAGTTAACGGATTAGTGTCATGAGCTTAAACACAATTGTCATATCCTTGAGTAATAGATTGTGAGTACGACAATGCTATTGAATGATCATGATTGGTTTTTAACACTTATGTTCAACTGATGTTTTGATAAACCTATAGATTCGCTCAACCTTTGTGTTGACGATTTTAAGCATGTGTTTCAGGTAACCAAGATTGATAGCAGCGGAGCATGCGAGGATGGAAGTTGTGGTGGCTTGGCGGTCTACTTTGTTTTCCTCCCTTTTTGCACTTAAAAATTTTATACTATGTCATGTGAATGAAAATGTATTTTTGGGTTAAGATTCAGTGGGGACCTAAACGCAAACTTTGCATTGTATTCTTTTGGGGTTTGGAAAACAGTAGACATGTACATTTTAACTATGTTTAAATAATGTCAAGACTTTTACGTCTTTTGAGTCGTTTGATATATCTTGTGTGCGATGATAACTGTGTAGCACCCAAATGTTGTAGTTCCGCTGCGCATAGCATTTGTGGGGGTGTTACAGATTGGTATCAGAGCCATGAGTTATAGAGAACTAGGTCGTTTTGAAAAATCCTAAACTATAACTTTTGGTGTCGTAAGAAATTGTCCAAGCACACAACTATCCTGCATGGCTCCGGTAAGAATTCTTTAGCATTGCTTTATATTTTAGATGTATCCCTCGAAATTGATATGAATTCCCTAAGTATTTAGTAAGTAAATACTTTGAGATATATATTGAGATATATTGTTTTGTACGTTGAGTACTTATCATCGTAATTTGCAAATTCTTGTAAGATTATCTTATATGTTGCATGTAATTGGCATAACGGGCTACATTGCATTACATGGCAACACCGCGTTGTAATCCTACGTGTATGTAGGAATGGTTGTATGTATAAGTATGTATATACTATGGTATTTAAAGGCATTGCACGTGAAGCAATGGTCCTTGAGTAATTATCGTACATTAAAATGCGGTTTTGTTGAGAATTCGGCCTTACCGCTAATTATCAATCTTGATAATTAATTTATTGATCGAATAATCGAGTGTGAACCTCGTTTAATACTCTATATACGTAAATGATGCTTCGTAACATATTTTATATCGACTAGGTCGATCTCGATTGTCGTTATCGCACCGTGATGTGTAATTTTGGACATTTTCTTTTGAAATGTAATTTACTTACGTATTACTTTATTTCCTTTATTCCTAATGGGTTTGATATGTTAGTTCACGTAACTATAACATAGACGAAGTATAATCGACGATGCGTACATTGGGGCGGCGAATCATGTGTGTATATTATGAAACGTGGTTGAGGCGTGTTGCCATTTAATCGTTGTTTACTATTCTACTTGAATTTTAAAGATGTGTTTTAAAATAGACTGGCGTTGTGATCAAGCGCGATAACTTGGAATTTGGTTGGTTTTTGTGTTAATTTTGTGGAGTACGATTTTGAGACTCATCCGAGGCCGATAACAACATTTAGTTGACATACGTATTCTCGTTCCATTTATTTCATTTTGTTTTGTTGATTCATTATTTTGAAGTTAATATTTTATATGACGAGGTCCGTCAATTGTGTGAGTTAAATAAGCATAAAACTTTGTTGATTGAATGATTTAAACATAAAGTGTTTTATATATTTAATATTTGGTGAATGAAACTTTTGGATAAAAATGACGTATGATGTGTCTTATAACAAGTAAAATTTGTGTAGAGAATAAAGGGACATTGTGAAATTATTTTTTTTCCTTCAACCTTGGTTGGTAAATCGTAATAAGTAATTTGTATTACTCGTAAAATCCTTGTTTTCATATATTAAAATTTGATACTAAAAGATTGTGATGGACTTGTTAAGAATTTGTTTAAATTAGTTCGAGAAAGGAGTTATAATAAAATTTGCGAGATGACTATTGAGTATATGTAGCTTCGGATTTAGTATGAATTAATTTTCGGGTCAATGTAGCAAAATTGGTCATATATTTTGGAGGTAGAAACTTTGTAAAAATTGGTTTATTTTAAACATAAGGTTATGTTTACGTATGCATTGGTGTAAAATAGAACTCGTCACTCGTTGTAGTAAATAAACTGGGATAAAATCGGAATATACACTTTAAGTATGAAATTATAATGCTTGAAATAAAATTTTAAACATTGATGGAACGTCATTTGAAATAATTTGTTTGTCTAATTGTCGTTATAGAGAATCAATATGTGTAATTTGATGATGCTTGTTTAAAAATCGTTTGAAAAATCTTTTGTTTTATTTCGCTGCGAGATGTGTTAATTTTAAAATCATTTGATAATGGGCTAAGGATTAAAAGTTGAATTTTATATATTTTAAAAATTATTGAGATAAGCATTTTGATTGTTTATTATATTATTATTATTGAGATTTAAGTCTCGACTAAAATCAGTAAGTATCCGAGATAATACCACGTGAAACCTCTTTATCATTTGAGTCGAATTACGCGAATATGATTTAACAAAACAGTTTTGGGGAAAACATGTGTGTAATAAAAGTCAAAGGTTGATTTTAAGAGTTAATTGGACTAGTTTGAGTCATGTTGGATACGTGTATATTTGTGATAATATAAGTCGTAATAATAAAAACGTAAAACTTGGAAAATTCTTACCACGTATGTTTTTGGTACTTAAGATATGAACATTAATGAGGTTTTGACACAAGTATGGAGATTTTCAAACCTAATGATTTGTCAATTATGATAACCGAGTCACCGCATCTACTAATGTTAATAATTTCCGAGAGATTGAAATTTTTCCAGAAATGAAAGCGTTGTAAAGATTGGAAAATGAAAGGTATAAATTCTTTAATGGTGTAACACAAATTAAAAATGTGTAAATGTTCGGTTTTACAATGTACAAGGTAACACTAATTATTATACGCAACTGGATTACACAACACACGATGGTTCGATCGTCCGACATCCCTTCTTTGATTTTGTGAGTCTGTATCTAAACATGAGTCGTCATGTGATTGTTCATTTTAATATTGTCTATGGTATGAAACCAATATTATTATATTTATTTTTGTGTCGCTACTTCGCTAGTACTTGATGATGAGGGTAGGTCACCCGGTGTATTTTTGTCCCCTTCATGGACCCCGTAATTTTTTTTCTTTTCTTCTTTCGGTTAATGGAACCTAAAATTCTGTACTTACTTGAATGATGCTATAAATATTCATTAAATTGGTTATTTATTTATATTGAACGAAAAGCGAGGAGGCGAAGCCGCTTTACCGAATTGTAGAGGTAAAAGAACTCGATCTTCCTGGTGAAATTGTTTCTATTTAACCAAGTGATTATTCTTCTCTCCCCGTATACCCTTGGTGGAATGTGTGTGCAACTCGAGGCGATGGGAATTATGATCGTTGTTTTATTTTTGACGCTTGTGTTGATATTCAAGTTTTACCCCATGTATTCGTAGATCGCTGTTATTATCCCAAGACTTTTGTCATATATTTGAAGTATTTTCATTTCTAATGTAGTTAATTTTAGTTGGCAATTATATTGCTTGTTTACCTAGTTCGGTCTCATTGATTTTTGGATTTTATTATTTTTTTTTGTGCTTGCAATGATCTTGAATCCTGAACCACCTTACCATTGATTGGTGGGTAGTCTATTTTGAAAATATGTATGAGTGTGTCAAATGTTTTGGTGAACTAAATGCAAATGGTGTCGATTTCTTTACACAAAAAGGCAAAGTAAAAGTATGTTTCCAAAGTGGACGAATAATGTTTGATGTGTTTCTTAAAACGATGGTAGCAATATTTTCCCATTTCAAATTTCATTTCAAATGATTTAATTATTTTGAAGGCTAGGTCGAAAACTTCCATAGTCGTGTTTGGTATGTAATAATAATGTTTGTGTTGTCACTCGATCCTCAATTATGCACAACTTAGCTAACTAGGCATAATTCAGGAAGAGTCCTGTTTTGTTAATTGTCATTGCTTGGTCCTTAAGTATGCATGATCTAGCTAGTTATGCATAGTTTTGGAAGGGCGATGTAGTTTCAAATAAATTGGTCATCTTTAAAAACCGGTAGTGTTTTTGATAAATGTTTGGATGAGAACGTTTTTAAAAATGATGGATCCTTATGCAAGTAATCGTATTTTCTTTGATTCCTAAAGAAATTTTTTGAATTTTCTTGTGTTCCTTGAAATCTTTTCTTTCGTTTGGCGTTGACTTGGTAAGCCAATGTGACCGAGTAATTTTTGGAAAATGTTTTTATGAGTTGTGTGTAACGTGCAAATTTCATCGGAATCACGAGGGTGTTGACGAAATACCAAAGGGGCTTGTATCGACACTGAGAAGAGTTTTTAACAAAAATAGAAGACTTCCGAAGTAGAGGAAAACCGAGTTTGAATAACTCTAAGGGAAAGGACGAAGACTTCTCCTACGTCGAATGTATCGTACTTTATTTATTATTCTTTTCTTGTTCTTTTGATATGACAACGACACGCGGTAAACTGTTGAAGTTTACCAACTGTGCATCAGTAATTGGAAGACAATTCCATTGTCGTTTTCGTTTATTTAAGTGAGGAATCCTCTTTGCTTGACTCAACCATCCTTGATTATCGATGGTTAAACGATAGATATCCCTAGTTGATGTTTTTGTGGTAAACCCTTGCCTTTTATGTATTTGTGTGGTAAGTAATCTGGTCGAGTGATCGTAAGTTGTGAGAACTTGAGACGACATTGTCCAATGAAGTCCGATCATGGATAACACGTGCCATGTAATGTATTTTTTTTTACTGTGAACGATGATATTTATTAAGATTTTGACCACGTTTGGGACGGAAGTAAGATGGTGTTCTTGTAGTATCTTTTGGGTATGGATCCGTGTGTGAGCACCCCACGATGACACATGTAAGTATTTTATTTCTTTTTGGATATGCATCCATAGCTAGCAAGCTCTTGAACCTTCTTTAACTTGCAATTTTCTTTTGACTGGACTCATCCGAGAATTATGTCAATATTCTTGTTTTATCTTGGCTTGGCTGATTAGCAAGCGTGGGTTAATTGATTGAACTGATTGGTTTGGCATGGTTTGGCTATGTTGCAAACATGTTGCAAACATGTTGTAATTTGGTGGTATGTGTTTCATAATGGATTTTGTATTTGGTTGGATTGTGACGTTTTCGAGAGAGTTATGTATGCGTCGGATGATTTCCGTATCAATGAATTCGTTTTTGACGAACTAGGGTTGTATGTATGTAATATTGCGATAAGGTGATTTGGTACGACTAGTATTGATTACTTCGTCTTTTATATTTTGAACGTTTTTCGATGGGGTTATGTGTGACCCGTGCGATTTTCATTTATGAATAATTGTTTTTATGAGACAACGCACCAAGTGAAAGGATGATTCGAACGTTGGAAGACGTGCTCCGAGCGTGTGTGATTGATTTTGGTAGTTGTTGAGATCGACCATTGCCGTTGGTAGTACCTTTGTACGACGACATTTACAATGTTAGCTTTGAAGCTGCGACATTTGAAGAATTATGTTGATGAAAATATAGACCGCGAGTTGGATGAAATGAAGTAGGAAAAAGTCAGTTGAATGGACCTGAAATGATTTGAGAGACTCCGGAGGAGATGGTGTAGATTGAGAATCACTTGTTGACCGCGAGAAGCTGTGAGAAGAGACGTGTCAATAACCGAAGGAAGGGTTTGAGAAATTGAAGTGGAGATCATGGATCAAGATGGTAAGAGATTGAAGCAAGGCATAATACCCATGGTGAAGGTGTGATAGAACCCGAGACGTGAACCGAAGTCCACGTCGGAATGTGGAGACCTCTTTAGGAAGTAGTACCATCATCTTGCTAGTAGTACAAATGCGAGTATAAGAACCGGAGAGCGCCGGGACGTCGCTCCTTTAAGGAGGGGAGGATGTAACACACGTGAAAGTGCCGTATGATGCTAAGTTATTGTCTCAAGAGCTGTTCAGTATGAGCATCTCTCGTAAGTTGAGGCTCACTTGTGGATGCGATATCCCGAGCCCAACGTCATTTATTTAATCCTATTTTACGTATATTTTTGAAATTTTTAAGAATTTTTATCGTGGAAATATTTGACGGTTTAAGTTGAAACCAACGTTTACGGTCGTAATTTGACGTTTGACGATTTAAGAAGGACCGATAACGACTACGATACCGACGGATGCCCAAAATTTACATTTTATTATCGATTGATCGATATTTGAGTTTTTCGAGATTTTATTTTTTATTACGTGTTAAGTCGAGTCGGAATCATGTGTATATTCGTTTTGTGTGCGTTTGAACCATTTAAAAGTATTTTCAAGTGTTCGGGACGACCCCCGACTTCCGTAAAGTTTTTAAACCGACTACTAGTCTTTCCCGCAAACATTTGAGAGTCGTTTTCACTTAAGGCCAAAAGATTAGCCAAATTGCACCTTGGTCCCTCCATACTTTTACAAAACACCTAAACTAAAAACACACAACCAAACACACCACAAAATTTTCACCATTTCCCTCTCCTCTCTCCCATGGCCGTCGGCCTCTCTCACCACCACCACCAAATCTTCATTTTTTTCTTGTTTTGATCTAAACCAAGATTAGACCACTCCTTCTAATCCTTTTGTAAGTGTTTTTCCACTATCAAATCAAACATGCATTAACATTAATTTTCCAAAAATCAAAGATTTTTCAAAAATGCGTTTTGATGTAATTAAATCATTAATTCGTGTAATTGGTGATTGAGTAATGTTAATTCACCTATAAAACAAGATGGGGGTTATGATTTGTGTCTTCCACAGCCCCTAAAAGCCATGAAATGTGGGGGGTTTTGGGTGTGTTCAAGGTGTTTGATGAAATGTCATGGGTTTGTGTTTATAAGGGTGTTTTGGGTGTGTTTGAATGGGTTAAACACATTGCATGTATATTTTTATGATTTTGGTTTTATGAGGTTGATGATAAATAGGGGTTTAGGACTGAAAATAATGTTTGGTTGTGATTAGGGATGCTTAGGATGATGTCTAGTGTTGATAAATGGGTTTGAAAACGAGCGTTAGCGTGATTTTGGTATAGTTGATTTTAGGCAGAAAGTTTAAGACATTTTTGTAAAAATAATTTTTCCTACAGGTCTATATAGTTAGATGTAGTTATGGAGTGTCTTCTTAGCTTTAATTTGGTATAAGGTAGAGCTCGTGACTCCAAACGAGCTAAAAGTTATGAGGTTTTAAAGATCGTGTACCGGGAGACGAGAACTTTCATAATCCGAATTTATGTATAGTTTTAGTCAAATCCCGAGGACCACAAGTATGAATTGGTAAAAGGTCAAAGGTCAAATTTTGGTCACAAACCTGTGTAATTGAGTCTATAAGTGGACTTAGGAGTCAAAGAGGTCAAAGGTGCATTTCAAATAGGTCAAAGAAGTCCAAGTTGGTCGAAGTACAATTTCAGTCCGAAAAATATAGGTTTAGTAATGTGTTGAGTAACGGGTCGTAAAAGCGAAAACTTTTAATGGGATTAAAAATGGGTTTTCTACAGGTCTTAAGGTATTTTTGAGAATTTTCTCAAATTTTATAAAAATGGTTAAGTATAGTAAAACAGTCCGTACTTTTGGTAAGTATCGGCGAAACCGTAAAATGGATAGTAACTTTAATTACGTAGGTAAATGGTATAGGTCTAGTAACAACTACTTGTTTGACTTTGGCGTGAGTTTTCATAAGCATTGAGTGTGTTTGCATTTGCGTGTGTCTAGTACAATAATGTACGCGGAGTATTGATTTGGTTTACGTACCTTGATTTTTAGGTCAAGTGTTTGATTTTCCCGGGCATCCACGTCGTCGGTGACATTTCTCGTTACGTCTTCGCTAGAACCACTACTACTACACAAGGTGAGTCTATAGCCTCGCTCTTTACTTATTTCAAATGATTTTACCCGCGAGGGGGATACATGCTAATTTAAATGAAAATGAACATAAGTCATGAATGGTTGTTGGACCCGAATGTTGCCTCGAAATTGTGTTGAGTACCTAGTTGCAAAAGTCCCTAAATTCATGAACTATTAACTATTTTCCTGCCTCGAGTAGGGGGAAATAGCCGCTTATACAATTTGTAGTACTACGGGGCTAACGACCCAATGCTAGCCGAGAAGCTGTACGTTGAGTAAGTTCTGCGGTAGATTATCTTGTATGAGAGATAAGGTATAATTGCAACTGATGCCTTTAGAAGGGGCACTGGTTTCATCTGAATCACGCCGGTAATTATTACGCGGGTGATTGAGTTAACGGATTAGTGTCATGAGCTTAAACACAATTGTCATATCCTTGAGTAATAGATTGTGAGTACGACAATGCTATTGAATGATCATGATTGGTTTTTAACACTTATGTTCAACTGATGTTTTGATAAACCTATAGATTCGCTCAACCTTTGTGTTGACGATTTTAAGCATGTGTTTCAGGTAACCAAGATTGATAGCAGCGGAGCATGCGAGGATGGAAGTTGTGGTGGCTTGGCGGTCTACTTTGTTTTCCTCCCTTTTTGCACTTAAAAATTTTATACTATGTCATGTGAATGAAAATGTATTTTTGGGTTGAGATTCAGTGGGGACCTAAACGCAAACTCTGCATTGTATTCTTTTGGGGTTTGGAAAACAGTAGACATGTACATTTTAACTATGTTTAAATAATGTCAAGACTTTTACGTCTTTTGAGTCGTTTGATATATCTTGTGTGCGATGATAACTGTGTAGCACCCAAATGTTGTAGTTCCGCTGCGCATAGCATTTGTGGGGGTGTTACAATGAAGCACGGTTTCCTCCAATCGACCTCTCCAAAATCCTCTTCAAAGCTCGGTTTGAAACCTCGACTTGCCCACTCATTTGTGGGTGTAAAACCCGCATGCTTTTACCATGAATAGTACCCTTATGATCGTACGTACAGGATTAAAACTTTCCTTATTTAGCACGTTTACGTTTCACGATTAGGAAATTACAAGTATTACGTACGTGTTATTACACGATAAGTATTTTATACGTATTAATGCACGATAATTATTTCAACAATAATTATAATCACGAACATACGAACAAGAAATCATGAACGTAAATAACACGAGCTTAATATTATGTATTTACATATATTTATTACGATTACGAATAAATATATTACGACAAGAACAATAACTAAATAAAACACGTAAACACGACACGAGAACACGCAATATTTTAGAACACGGAAAACACCGGGTTTCCCCTTGGTGGGCCCATGTAGCCGCGGCACACACACAAGGAAGGAGGGGGCCCACAAGCCCATTTTTGTTTTAATTAAAGGAAATAGAAACTACATAGTTTTTCATAAAATATTTTTACAGAAAAATTAAAAACCCTAGCCCCCTTTGGACCCCATAGCCGCGGCACCTACATCAAGACAAGGAGGATTCGATTTTGATTTTTAGATCTTGGTTAATTGGATCGTGTCCGCGTTATTTTCAATCACACGTGAAGGTAAAACATACAACCTTAACCTTTAATCTTTTATTTAATTATGTTTTTATGTTACATCTTTAAAAACAATTAAATAAACATGTTATGGGATTAAATACAACATGAAAAAGGGGGTTTGTTTGGTTTGTTTGGGTTCGGAAGCCAACCGAGAGTCAAGGACTCTCGGTGTCCCTTGGTTAACCACAACCGAGACCCCTATAGGGCTCGGTGTGGGTCTCGGCGCAACAGCAAGCCACCACCGGCTTGCGCTGGTGGTTGTATGTGTCGGACGGGGGAGCAGCAAGGCAGCGGCAGCAGCCGCCGCCGTAGCTACGGCTGTGGGTGGTGGTTGGTGGTGGGGTTTTGTTCGGGCCGGTTCACGGGTTTACGGGTCCGGTTCATGACATGTTTAGTTTTAAAACACCGGTTCGGTTCACGGGTTATTTTTCAAGATTTATTAATTATTTTTACAAGTTAAATAATTACAAGATTAATTAAATTAATTTAACATGCTAAGTAATTAATTTAAATTGGACATGACTTAGGTTTATATCATTATTAATAATAATACATGATTTTAACCTAAGTATTTTTATTAGTTAACTTATACTAAGAAATTAATTAATTATTAAAACATGACTTATAATTAATTAATTTTCATGACGTAGGTTATATTAATAATAAATATTAATACATGTTTTAACCTAAGTATTTTTACCTTTTATTTAATTAAATCATGTTATATTTAATTAAATCTTATAACCTATAGTTTATTTAATTTACATGTAATAATTAATAAACTATGCTATATATCACATGACTTAGAATATTAATCAGTAAAACTTAAGCTTATATATTATTAGCTTAATAATCCAGCTTATTTCTAATTATGGAAACTTTCTATTTTTAGAAACTTCTTTAATTAAGGCAACTAATCTATTTATGTAAACTTTCTACTTTTAGAAACTTATTTAATTAAGGCAACTAATCTATTTATGGAAACTTTCTATTTTTGGAAACTTTCTATTTTTGGAAACAATCTATTTTTGGAAACTTTCTATTTTTGAAAACTTTCTATTTTTAGAAACTTTCTATTTTAGGAAACCTGCTATTTTTAGAAAGTTACTTATTATTACACAACAAGTATAATAATACAAGAAATACAAGTAATACTTAATCAGAATAGACAGAATACATGATAAACGCAGTATAAAGCTAAAATCAGTAAAACAAGACATGAACATATAAAACAAGCTATGACATGATATAAAACCAGTTACGTAGTCAGTAATCAGATACTTATACACATATATTATTTATGTAGCATTAGTGATATCGAAGTAGGACTCTCTTTTTCGTTCGTCTTCTTTGTTCACTGGACATAAGGTACGGATTCTCCGTCCTTTCAGTATGGACATTCTTGTTTATGTTTAATTAGATACCTAAATCCATATACATGCATGACCAGTTTCACCTAGTTATGGAGGTACCATAACCATAACACTGGAGGCACCAGTGTTATGACTCCACCACGACGGAGTGATATCTCGTGGCGTCCCTTCAACTTTTGGCCATATTATTATTATTATTATCATGTGGGGCGTATGGGTGCATCCTAGGTTACATGTTTTCAGCAGATTATTCAGGTGAATGTGGTGTGTGCCTTGCATCCTTCACAAGGAGCTGATCCCTCCTACCCAAAAACTTATATTAAATTAGAGGCAGCCCCTCTAATTTGCATGACGAGGTCACCCTTCCAAGTATTCATGTACGTTGATATTTCATGACCTATATTGGCTAAATGGTAAACATGTTAAACAACTTTTATGAAATAAACATAAGGCTTTTCAAACTATAAAACCAGTTTTACTAAGATATACCAGGTTATCCAGGACTTAGTCTTTTCCGCTACTTTATGCTTATATGCTTATATTATCCATGCTTTACTTGTATATCCGTGCACTGAGCGTTATGCTCAGCCGTTTTCCCTTTCATGTTCCCAAAACGGTAGGTACTCAAGGACGCTCGTAGACTTTAAGTGTACGTGCATATGGATTGGAAGCTTCCTAGCCTTCATTACTTTATGCATTTCTTCATACTTTTGATAATCATTTCTATGGACATTGTTTAGTCCTTTTCATTTACAGTACTTATGTTTGTGTGTGATGAGTTCTACTTTTGGGGGTACCGATGTTTTTTTCCGGTATTTCCTTTATGGTCATGTGATGTTTTAAACATTTATCCTTGTATGCTTTGATGACACGCCATAATCACGCGTGACATTCCATTTATCAAAATGGGGTGTTAAAATTATGGTATCAGAGCCAAGGCTTTGACCTGTAGGCTCTCAAAACATGACATGTGATTAGTGGGTAGTCACTATGGTCTTCCTAGAACTGACAGTCGGTTTTCATGCATTCATCATTTTCATGAATACATATATATGTCATTGTCGCAGGTTTATGACTAAGTAATGGTTGGTACATGACTGGCCCTATTTATTCGCATGTGTTTTATCGAAACTTTTAAATTTGGGACCGACCCATTGGCGTCCCTTGCCATGTCTTTTGTTTTGAGTGAACTGACCATAGTCGTTCACTCTCGCGCATACAAAAGTTTTCATAAAAACTTCATCATGCATTCATTTACTAATTTTCTTGCATAAAATTTTTCTCATGATTTATTGGTATAAACGTTTTTTCATGTATATAGTTTATGTTTTGATCAGTTTAATCATGTATTTTATGTTATACTGTCAGATGGTTCTCACATGCGAGCAGGAACAACTCAATGCAGCAATCCAAGCTGCAATGCAAGCTATGCTTCCTCAGCTAAGGAGCGAAATCAGGGCTGAGGTGCAGGCTGCCAACAATCAGCAGCAACACCCAGTACCTCCTCCTCCTCCTCCAGCAACATTGGTCACATGGCTGGAGAGATTCAATAAGCTATGCCCTCGAGCTTTTGAGAGAACAGATAGCCTGAGTGAAGCTGAAAGCTGGTTGGCTCACATTGAGAAGATCTTTGATGCTATGGGCTGCGACCCCGTCTTCAAGTCGAGGTTGGCCTACTACTAGTTCAAAGGTGATGTGTTATCATGGTGGACGACACTGAAGCAGTCTAAGGGAGGTGATAATTGTGTAGAAACTAGAAGGGGGGGGGTTGAATAGTTTCTTATATTTACTTGTTAAAAGGTGGTTTTCAAAAAATCCTTTTTCAAAAACTTAGGCTTGAGGAAATATGTGAAATCTTCTTATGCACAATATGAACAATGATAGTGTAACTAAACTAATACTAACAAAAATATATGCACAAAGAATAAAGAATGTAAAGAGTTAAGGGTAAAGAAAGATCAAACCGAACACCAAGGATTTATAGTGGTTCGGCAACGAAGCTCACTCCTCGTTCCTACTCCACTCCTCGAGTACTCCTTACTCGAGAGTTCACTACACAACAAGCTCCTTATGGTGGAGAAAACCGTACACGTCGCTTAACCAATTTCCGACTCTAAGATAAAAGTCGAGCCCTAATCGTAGCTAGGACCAATCTACACAACTATACTTAGTACATACACAACTTCCAAATAGACACAACTACTTGGATCTTCACAACTACGACACAATAACAAATGTATAAAATTAGATCTTCAATGGATCTTTGGTGGTGGACTCAACACTTCACAAGGATAGTGTTCTTCTCTTTGCACTTGGAGAGGAAGGGATGGAAGAACAAGATTCACTTCTTAAACAAGTAGTAATCAAACAAATGATCAAAGATTTGAGTGATTAAAGAAAAGTGTTTGAATCTGGAAATAGATGTGCAAAAGAGGTGAGTTGAAAAGCTGAGAATGGTCCATTATTTATAGGGCAAAGGGCCAACGGCTATATCTGCCCGCGATTCCTTATCTTAGCCCGCGGTACCTTATCGATAAGGAACCGCCTAGGAGCTAAGGAACCGCTGGACTAGACTCCGCTCCCTTTTTGTCCTTTAGGGGTGGAGGTCATATCTGGTTTAAAAAATATCCTGATAGAATATTCCTAACCAAATAAGAATATGCCATTTTAAAATTTTCAAATAATTAATTTAATAAAAAAATTTTCTTAAAAAGAAAGTTTAATAAAAACTTGTCACACTTAATAAAAAGTGAGTTTTAAGAAAAGATTAAATCACTTGATCACTTGATTAAGGTTAGTACTTGTTTATCCATACCTTAAGTGAAAATGGGTAAAATGAAAAATACTTGAACTCAAGAATTCGTTTTTCGTTGTTTTCGTAAATGCTTGTTTTTACATATTGTCGTAATCAAAACTAAGAGAGACCGAAAAATGCAAGTAACGTTTTTAGGCATCATTGCATTAACAATCTCCCCTTTTTTGATTCCGACAATACATAAACTCAATCACACAAAAAACAAGATTTTCGAAGATGAGTTTATTCATTTCTACCCCTTTGTCGAAGCAAAAAGGTTGCACAAGTCGGTGTTGAAGAGACGGACTTTGCAAAGACTCCCCCTTGGTGCTTACTCCCCCTAGCTTGGGGCACCGAGGAATCGAGATATGGTGACAAGCTACATAGAAGGGTTAGTTGAACAAAAGAAACAACCAACAAGATATAGCAATAGGTCACAAAATAAAAGAGAAGAAAAACATAAGACAAAGATCCAAGAAGGTTACTAAAAGAACATCATACAAAGATGTATGGAAAAAGAAACAAGCCAAAAGTATAAATCTAATCCTAGTTATTCTAGAATTCTAAGATTTGCTTGAATTTGGTGTCTTGAGGATAAGAAACCAATGCTTATATGAAAGACAAGGTAATGGCGGAGGGTGGTGGTGGGGGCTTGTTGGAGATCTCATAATCATAGTGAAGAGGAGGCTTGATTAAGAGACTCTTGATGTAGCTCAACTCCTCATAGATGTGTGCCATAGCAAGATGTTGATATTGACAACAATGACAATATGTTCCATGGTGCATGACATTATCATGATAAAGAGTAAGAACACTAAAGGGTGGTGGTGGAAGAAAAGATGTTCCACAATCAACATTCTTAGTAGGAGAGATGTGATTAAGAGTGTTCTTGGGTGAGATTGGATTGTAATGGTTCTTGGGTGAGTTGGGATTGAAATCAATTGGAGAAAATGGAGGAGATTCAAGGCTTTCATTGGGAGAATAAGACATTTTGGGATGTGAAGTATGGCAAAATGCTTATGGTTTAAATAGGGAAGGCTTAAGGTATTTTTGGGGTGGTCAAAGGGTTTGAAACAAAGATTCTCAAAAAAGTTGGAGCAAATCTGAAGTTTCAAACAAAAACCCGAAAAAGGAAGGCACTGTAGGCGGTTCCTTATCAGGACTGGCGGTACCTTATCAATAAGGCACCGCAGTTCACAAATGGAACCGCCTACAAAGGCTGTGTTTGGTGTTTGGAGGAAGATTTTTTAGCAAATCTTATTTTTCTAGTCTAACTTATCATAGGGATATGCTTAAAAGCAAAGATAGACAAAGAAAACATATGCAAACTTACCAAATAGAGATTTGACCAAAATACATGGATTAAAAAATCGATGTAGGAGGTGTGTGAGACAAGACCTTAAGTCATGACACAATGATCCTCCATGATTCTATCTTGTTCTTCCTATGTTTGAGAGAATCATACATATGAATTATGTAAGCTCTAGATTAATAGCAAGAATATATGAAAAAACATTTTTAGATTGAATTAACAATGTCAAATGCATTTCTCAACCATTTTCGAAAGAGACTTTGAGAATTTTGAAAAGGAGAAGAGAGGGTTTTTCAAAAAAAGTTTGGAAGACTCAATGACTCAAAGTGGTAAAAGAAAACACACAAATGGAAAAGAAGGTAATTAAGGAAGATGTTCCATTAATCCTAGACCTAGACGCAAGTAATTAAAAGGTTCCCTCTTAAGCGGCTTAGTGAAGATGTCGGCTAAGTTGTCTTCGGAGGGTACCTTCTCAATTGAAATGTTCCCCTTTTGAACATTATCCCTAAGGATATGGTGTCGAATTTCTATGTGTTTGGTTCGCGAATGTTGCACGGGATTCTTGCTAAGGTCTATAGCACCTTTATTATCACACATGATGGGAACATCATCAAGAGAAATCTCGTAATCAACAAGCGCTTGCTTCATCCATAGAGCTTGTTGGCATGCTTTTCTGGCACTCACATACTCTGCTTCCGTGGTGGATATTGCAAGAGCGGTTTGTTTATTGGAGAACCAAGAAGTTAAACAACAACCCATGAAGGTACAAACTCCACTAGTGCTTTTCCGGTCCACATAGTCTCCCGCATGATCCGAGTCCGCGTAGACAATGGTTTCTACGCCGGTCCCTTTAGGATACCATAATCCTACATGTATAGTGCCTTTAATGTATCGGAAGATACGCTTAACCGCTTCGAGGTGAGAGGTTTTGGGAGCCTCTTGGAAGCGAGCACAAAGGCAAACACTAAACATGATATCCGGTCGACTTGCCGTTAGGTACAACAAACTACCAATCATACCTCTATATTTGGTGTTGTCTACCGACTCACAATCATCATCTACGGTGAGTTTAGTATCCGGGGCCATTGGGGTCTTCATTGGTCTAGATTCTTCTAATCCAAATTTCTTTAGCATTTCTTTAGCGTACTTAGATTGACTAAAGAAAATACCATCGTCCATTTGTTTAATTTGGAGTCCTAAAAAGAATTTAAGTTCTCCCATCATACTCATTTCGAACTCATCATGCATGATTTTGGCAAAGTCATCACACAATTCTTGACAAGTGGAGCCAATATAATGTCATCGACATATATTTGTGCGATTATGAGGTGAGAACCTTTCTTCTTTGTAAAGAGCGTATTGTCTACCATCCCCATGGTATACTCATGTTTAACAAGAAACCCTTTAAGTCTATCATACCAAGCTATGGGTGCTTGTTTGAGACCATAAAGTGCCTTCTTAAGCTTGTAAACATGATCCGGTTTCTCAAAATCAATGAAGTCGGGAGGTTGAGCCACATATACCTCCTCATTGATCAAACCGTTAAGAAATGCACTCTTTACATCCATTTGTTGAAGCTTAATATCTAAGGCACAAGCATAGGCTAAAAGGATTCTAATGGATTCTAATCTAGCTACCGGTGCATATGTCTCGTCATAATCAATCCCTTCTTGTTGATTATAGCCATGAGCTACAAGTCTAGCCTTGTTACGAGACACAACACCATTCTCATCTAACTTATTCCTAAAGACCCATTTGGTTCCTATAATGGTAGAACTTCTAGGTGGAGGAACAAGTTCCCAAACATCATTGGCAACGAATTGATTCAATTCTTCTTGCATCGCAATGACCCAACTTTCATCCGTCAAACCTTCTCTAACATTCTTTGGTTCAATCAAGGAGACGAAACAAAATAAGTAGCATTGGTTTTGGACTTGAGATCTTAGGGTCCTTTGATTTAAGTCACCAATGATATTATTGAGAGTATGATCCCTAGACTCCTTAATGTTTACTTCCTTTTCAACATTAAGGTCTTCAACTCCTATTTTTCTAACCTCTTTGGCTTTAACTACTTCTAATTCATCCAAGTCATCATCAACCAATGGTGGTGTCTTGGGTGAAGGAGGGATTTTATCAAAGGTTACGTTGAGTGATTCTTCAATAACCCCCGAGGTTCTATTTAGGACAATGTAGGCTTTGCTAGTTTGGGAATAACCTAAAAGGATACCTTCGTAAGACTTTGGGTCAAACTTGGTAAGGTAGTCTTTGGTGTTGAGGATAAAGCACTTGCTTCCAAACACCCTAAATTATTCCAATGAGGGTTTCTTACCTTTAAGAGTCTCATAGGGGGTCTTTCCTAGGAAAGGTCGAATAAGAATTCGGTTGAGAATATAAGTCGATGTGTCCACGGCATTGCACCAAAACTTTTGAGGCAAAGATTGCTCGTTTAACATCGTCCTACTCATCTCTTGGAGAGTCCTATTCTTCCTTTCAACTACCCCATTTGATTGTGGAGTGCGAGGAGCCGAGAAGTTATGGGTAATGGCCTGAGCTTCACAAAAGGCACCAAATTGCACTTCATTATCAAATTCCCTACCATGATCCGTCCTAATAGAGACAATTGGACATCCTAGTTGATTTTGAATTCTTCGACTAAAGATTTCGAAATGATCGAAAGCTTCATTCTTAGATGCCAAAAACTAGTCCAAGTGAATCTAGAATAGTCATCAACCATAACTAGGGTATAAAGGTTACCTCCATAACTCCGTATGGCGGAAGGTCCAAAGAGATCCATATGTAGGAGCTCTAAGCACCGAGAGGTCGAAACCAAATTCTTGGCTTTGTGACTTGAGTGAACTTGCTTTCCAACTTTGCAAGCATCACAAAAGTGACTATCAAACTTTATCTTGGGGAGGTGTCTTACCAACTCCTTAGAGACTAAAGATTGAATTAAGCGCATATTAGCGTGACCTAATCTCCTATGCCAAAGAGTAGAACTATCATCTATAGTCGCAAGACATATGTTGTCTTTTGACTTCTTATTGACCTTCATGACATAAAGCCCATGCTTTCTAACACCTTTTCTAATGACTTTTCCATCTTTTATGATTTCACTGTCATGTTCCGAAAAGATGACCTTACACTTATTGTCACAAATTTGACCTATACTTAAAAGGTTAAACCCTAAGTTATCTACGTGCTCAACATTTTCAATGGTCATAGAGTCAAGAGAAACCGTACCTTTGCCAATTATATTACCACGTAGATTACTTGCAAATGTGACGTTACCTCCATCATATGCTTTGTAGTGCGAGAACAAACTTCGATTCCCCGTCATGTGTTTAGAACATCCACTATCCTTAATCCACTCGTCGAGCTCCAAATCAATTCCCAAGCATATCTAGGTAACAACACACAAGATCAAACATTTGGTCCCCAATATCTCATGGGTCCAAAATTGTTAGTTCCAAACATTCCTTGCATTTGGTTGGGATGCATGAATGAAGGAGGGGTTCCCCATGGAGAACAAAATGGAGGAGGATATTAATTCATATAACCATTTTGTTGTTCGTTATTTCTCCTGGGTGTATTTGATCTAGGTTTAGAGTTATGATCATTTCTTCTAGGTGTTGGAGTTTTACTTCTAGAGCGTGAATTGTTTTGATTATCTCTTCTAGGTGTTGTCGTTCTACTTCTAGTCTTAGACTCATTCCGTACTCTAGGTGGAGTAGAAGATGGTCCTGATAAACTTCTATTTCCCATGAGAGGTTTACTTAATGTCTTGTAGAACTTATCAATAGCATTGTCGTCAAGTATGGGTAATTTTACCTTATTTACAATAAGATGCTTTGGTTTTTCACCTGACTTTGACTTTCAGAAAGTTCATGATTTTCACAAAACTCCTGTTCTGGCCGCCGTTCCTTATCTATGGCGGCGGTTCCATAGTGATAAGGAACCACCCCATACAATCTGGGACCGCGTACAGTGGGTGATTTTTGTGAAAATCTGACTTGTTTAGGTTCACTAGTTGAGGCTTCATTTGAGTTAAAACCTACACCAAGTCTTTCCTTTGAATGAACTTGTTTGTTTAACATATCATCAAGAGCACTAGTACCTTTCATGAACTTTTCCAATTTAATGGAGGTGCTCTTGAGACTTTCATTCTCTAATCTAAGTTTCTCACAACTTAAGCAACCTAAATCAACTTCTTTACTTTTCTCAAGTATTGCCAATTTCTCTCTAAGTTCATTGATATCATTTTCAAGCTTAGTTTTGGTTGATTTTAAGGTTTTATTCTTTTCTATGAATTAAGACTAAGTTTGTGTAAACTATCATATTTGCCTTCAAATTCAATATCATCAAAGGTGGAGTTATCATTGCTATAATATCCGGTTTCAGAATGTACCTCTTTAGAAGTGTGAGCCATAAGACATTTCTCCTCTTTGGAGTTGTCATCATCATCTTCACCGCTATCGCTCCAAGAGCCACTAACGAACGCCGTGTGATTCTTATCGCGAGAGGGCTTTGGACAATCACCAATGAAGTGATTTGGATCACCACATCTAAAGCAATTCCTATCACCTTTTTCGTTCTTGACAAACCGATTCTTTGAGAATGGTTTTTTGTCATTGTTGGGTTGCCTAACGTGTTGATCTCGTCTCTTGAATAACTTCTTGAAATCTCTCACCGCCAATGCATACTCCTCGTCATCGCTATCTGAGGAACTATCATGATCACTTTGTTCCTTCTTGGCATTAAGTGCAAGATATTTTCTTTCACTCTTGGTTTTCACTAATTCCGAGTCCTTCAAAATTATCATCTCATGAACCTTCAAGTGGCCTATGAGTTCATCGAGTGATAAAGTTGAGAGATCTTTCGATTCTTCAATCGCCGTGACTTTTGCTCTCCACTTTAGATGTAAAGCCCTTAGAAACTTCCTAACATTGTTCTTGCTAGAAGAACCTTCATCAAGTGCTTTTAGACTAGTAATAATGGTGTTAAACCTAGCAAATGCACTATCAATAGTTTCATCTTCTAAGATGACAAATTGGTCATATTGTTGGACAAGAAGATCGATTTTGCTTTCTTTGACTTGGCTATTACCTTGGTGGGTTACTAAAAGGGTGTTCCAAATATCTTTAGCGGTTTCACACATAAAAATCCTTTCATACTCCTTTTTAGGTAAAGCATTATAAATCACCATTTAGCCTCATTATTTTTTCAAAGTTTCTTTTTAGTATCGTCATTAGCTTTGTCAAAAGTGACCAATTCTTTTGTTTTAGAAACTTCATTAAATTGATAAGGTAAAAAATCACCATTGGTAATAACATGCCAAAGATATAAATCTTTTGATTTCACATAAGTTTCAAATCTATTTTTCCAATAAATAAAACTATCGGTTTCAAAAAGTGGTGGTCTTTTCATAGATTGCCCTTCTAGGTATTTGTTGGAATCCATAGATCGATTCAAGTTTTAAAATACAGTATACTTTAAAAATTCTTGAGCAACCTCGCTTTGATACCAATTGTAGAAACTAGAAGGGAGGGGGGTTGAATAGTTTCTTATATTTACTTGTTAAAAGGTGGTTTTCAAAAAATCCTTTTTCAAAAACATAGGCTTGAGGAAATATGTGAAATCTTCTTATGCACAATATGAACAATGATAGTGTAACTAAACTAATACTAACAAAAATATATGCACAAAGAATAAAGAATGTAAAGAGTTAAAGGTAAAGAAAGATCAAACCGAACACCAAGGATTTATAGTGGTTCGGCAACGAAGCTCACTCCTCGTTCCTACTCCACTCCTCGAGTACTCCTTACTCGAGAGTTCACTACACAAGAAGCTCCTTATGGTGGAGAAAACCGTACACGTCGCTTAATCAATTTCCGACTCTAAGCTAAAAGTCGAGCCCTAATCGTAGCTAGGACCAATCTACACAACTATACTTAGTACATACATAACTTCCGAATAGACACAAATACTTGGATCTTCACAACTATGACACAACAACAAATGTATAAAATTAGATCTTCAATGGATCTTTGGTGGTGGACTCAACACTTCACAAGGATAGTGTTCTTTTCTTTGCACTTGGAGAGGAAGGGATGGAAGAACAAGATTCACTTCTTAAACAAGTAGTAATCAAACAAATGATCAAAGATTTGAGTGATAAAAGAAGAGTGTTTGAATATGGAAATAGATGTGCAAAAGAGGTGAGTTGAAAAGCTGAGAATGGTCCACTATTTATAGGGAAAGGGCCTACGGCTATATCTGCCCGCGGTTTCTTTATCTTAGCCCGCGGTACCTTATCGATAAGGAACCGCCTAGGAGCTAAGGAACCGTTGGACTAGACTCCGCTCCCTTTTTGTCCTTTAGTGGTGGAGGTCATATCTGGTTTAAATAATATCCTGATAAAATATTCCTAGCCAAATAAGAATATGCCATTTTCAAATTTTCAAATAATTAATTTCATAAAACATTTTCTTAAAGAGAAAGTTTAATAAAAACTTGTCACACTTAATAAAAAGTGAGTTTTAAGAAAAGATTAAATCACTTGATCACTTGATTAAGGTTAGTACTTGTTTACCCATACCTTAAGTGAAAATGGGTAAAATGAAAAATACTTGAACTCAACAATTCGTTTTTCGTTGTTTTCGTAAATGCTTGTTTTTACATATTGTCGTAATCAAAACTAAGAGAGACCGAAAAATGCAAGTAACGTTTTTAGGCCTCATTGCATTAACAAATTGGGTGGCTGGTTTGACTTGGGCTCAGTTCAGGGATTTGGTGATGGGACAGTTCTTTCCCAAGGTTGACCAAGACAAGCTAAAGAGAGAGTACCATGGAATCCGACAGAGAGTTGGGGATAATAGCAACGAGTTCATGCAGCGCTTTCTTCGCTTGGCTGGTTTTCTTGTTGCAGCAGCAGGTACTCCCGAAGAGCAAGCACACCACTTCTGGTGGGCTCTTAGTACATCGGTCGCAAACAACTTGGTGTGTGCTACATTCAACACGGTGGCACAAGTGGCGGATGCAGCACGTAAGCTGGAGATGCTGCAGGAAATAGAAGAGTTTGGGGAAGCAGAGAGACCCGAGAAGAGGTAAACATTCGTATTCAGCGGTGACCAAACCGTATTCTTTTCATCATATGCAAATATTTACATCTCTTTTAAACTGTATCTTCCAGGCAGAAGATTGGGACCGGTCTCAGCCGGCTACTCAGCAACAGCCTACTCAGCCCAAGTGAAACGGTTAGACTCATGACCGTTCTGCTACGGATAGGCGTGGCGGTAGTGATAATTACCGTAACAACGCTGGACACTCCAATAGCAGCAGGTCCTTATACTTACTCACTTTCTTATGATTTCATGCTATAGTTCTTAATTCTGACACATGAGAGAATCTTCTACCAGGAATCATGGTAACGGGAGGGACCAGAACCAGAGAGGTTCATAGCCTAACTGTCTAGCTATCACTGGTATTCTACCTTACGAATTATCCGCATTTTACTTTGTACCTATTATCATGTCTCATGTATATTGTTCTTATCAGGCTCTCAGCCAGTCAGGACACCTGCTGGAGGATATACTCATCCTCTTTGCACTACCTGCAACCGTAGGCACCCAGGGCCATGTCACCGTGACAGTGACGCATGCTTCAAGTGTGGTCTTCTTGGCCATCGCATGAAGGACTGCTGCAAGGGCGAGATGGAGGGCACATCAGGACATGCTGATACCAAGCCGCCTCCTACTAGTGGACGCATTTACACGACATCTCGCGATCAGGCTAACAAGTCTACAGGTACCATCCCTCGGTCATTTCTACTACTTATGCTAAGAATGTTAGGATACTCCCCATGCCACAAGAGAATATACTGAATATTTCCACGCCTTTACGAGACTCTGTACGCATAACCCATGTGTACAAGAGCCTTCCCCTAGAGTTTGATGACAAGATTCGTCCTGTTGACGCACTTCCGCTGGACATGAATGATTTGTTATGATTTTGGGCATGGATTGGCTATGATTTTGATATGATTTTGATATGATGCAAGCATCATGCTAGCATAGACTTCAATTCATATCGAGTCATCTTCGGTGATGTTAATGCGCCAGAGTACATTCACAACGAGTTCGTACCCGGAAGGTCTGTACAAATCATATCAACCCTGCAAGCACGTGCATTACTTTCACATGGTTGTGAGGGCTATCTAGCTAATGTTCATGACATGGATGCTGAATCCCCATCAATTCAGGATCAGCCGATAGTGTTAGAATTCCCAGATGTATTTCCAGAAGAACTTCCGGGCATACCACCTGCACGTGAAGTGGAATTTAATATCGAGCTCATCCCAGGAGCTGAGCCGATTTCCAAGGCTCCTTATCGCATGTCTCCCATAGAGTTGAAGGAGCGGAAGGATCAATTGCAAGAACTTCTGGAACGAGGCTTCATTCGACCGAGCGCATCTCTATGGGGCGCACCGGTCTTATTCGTTAAGAAGAAGGACGACAGTATGCGACTTTGCATAGACTATCGCGAGCTCAACAAGATTACCATCAGGAATAGGTATCCACTACCACGCATCGACAATCTGTTTGACCAACTCCAAGGGGCCAAACATTTCTCCAAGATTGATCTAAGGTCAGGCTATCATCAGCTACGGGTTAAATAGCAGGACATCGCCAAGACTGCTTTCCGTACCCGCTATGGCCACTACGAATTTGTAGTCATGCCATTTGGCCTTACTAATGCTCCAGCTGTGTTCATGGATTTGATGAACAGAATCTTCCATGAATTTCTGGACAAGTTGGTCATTGTCTTCATTGACGACATACTGATATTCTCTAAGTCCAAGGAGGAACACGAAGACCATCTTCGTACAGTATTATAGATTCTTTGCCAGAAGCAGCTGTATGCTAAATTCTCCAAGTGTGAGTTCTGGTTAGACAAGGTGGCATTCTTAGGTCACATTGTATCAGCAGAAGGAATCACGATGGATCCAGCAAAGGTTGAGGCTATTACCAAGTGGCCAAGACCGACATCAGCGACTGAAGTCCGTAGTTTCCTAGGCTTAGCTGGTTACTACCGTAGGTTCGTGGAGAACTTTTCCCGTTTAGCACTACCATTGACCAAACTGATGCGAAAAGGGGAGAAATTCGTCTGGACTGAAGAAAGAGAGAAGAGCTTTGAAGACCTAAAGCAGAAGTTAGTATCTTCACCGATTCTTACTCTCCCATCTGGTACAGGTGGATTTCAGATCTATAGTGATGCATCGGGGAAGGGACTTGGCTGTGTTCTAATGCAACATGGGAAAGTGATCACGTACTCTTCACGGCAGCTTAAGCCTTATGAGGAAAATTACCCTACGCATGACTTGGAACTTGCAGCAGTCGTGTTTGCATTGAAGATATGGAGGCACTACTTGTATGGAGAATCATGTGACATTTTCATGGACCACAAGTGCTTGAAGTATATCTTCACTCAACGTGAATTAAACATGAAACAGAGGAGATGGTTGAAGCTGTTGAAGGATTTTGACATTAATCTGCAGTATCATCCCGGCAAGGCAAATGTAGTGGCAGATGCACTTAGTAGAAAGTCCGGAATGATCATCGGCATTGAGGTAAATGAGGAAATTATTAGAGACTTGGAGCGACTAGACATGGAGATCATGGTACGTGGACAACATGGTTACTGGGCTAATCTTAGAGTGGAACCCGAGTTAATCTCTAAGATCAAGGAAGCTTAGAATGATGATGGTGAAATCTGGGTGATAAATCAGAGTTTGGAGAAGCAGACAGAATTTCGGGTAGACGCATATGGTATTTTATGGCAGGGCACGAGACTTTGTTTTCCTGATGATCAAGAACTCCAGGAAGCATTGTTAGGTGAAGCTCATAGTTCCCCATTCTCTATTCATCCTGGTTCGACCAAGATGTACCAGGACATCAAACAATATTTTTGGTGGAGTGGTATGAAACAGGATGTTGCGATTTATGTCTCCAAATGCCTTACCTGCCAGCAGGTTAAGATCAAGCATCAGCGATCCAGCGGTCTTCTTCAACCGTTAGATATTCCAGAGTGGAAGTGGGACAAAATCACCATGGATTTTGTTACCGGTCTTCCGCCAACAAAGAGGAAGAAAGAGAGGAAGCACGATGCGATTTGGGTTATCGTTGACCGACTTACCAAATCAGCTCATTTCTTACCGATTCGCAAGGAAGATTCGGTCAGTAAACTCGCCGATACTTACAAGAAGGAGATCATGAGACTTCATGGTGCTCCATCCAGCATCGTCTCAGACAGAGATCCTCGTTTCACTTCGCGATTCTGGATAAGTCTGCAGAAAGCTTGGGGTACAAAACTTAAGCTTAGCACGACTTTTCATCCTCAAACAGATGGCCAATCGGAGCGAACGATTTAGACATGTTGAGATCATGTGCGTTGGAATGGACGGGAGATTGGGACGACTATATCTGTTTGGTAGAGTTTTCATACAACAACAGTTGGCACGCAAGTATCAAGTGTGCTCCATTCGAGATGTTGTATGTTAGAAAGTTTCGCGCCCCAATCTGCTGGGATCAGGTTGGTGAGCGAACACTTAAAGGACCAGAAATGATAGACTTGACTAACGAGAAGGTCACAGTAGCTAAGTAGAAACTGCAAGAAGCACGGTCACGTTAGAAGAGTTATGCAGACAACCATCGTAGGGACTTACACTTTAACGTAGGAGATCACGTTTTCCATAAGGTTTCGCCGGCACGTGGTGTTAGACGTTTTGGAATCAAAGGGAATCTCAGTCCTCGATTTATCGGACCGTTTGATGTCATTGAATGAGTCGGTGAAGTATCTTACCGTTTAGCGTTACCTCCGTAGCTTTCTCACGTTCACGACGTTTTTCATGTGTCTTTACTCAGATGGTACAAGTATCATCCCCTTCACATGGTTCAGTATCCACTGGAACAGATTCGTGAAGATCTCACTTTCATAGAAGAACCCGAACGAGTTCTTAACAGACAAGAACGAGTCATGAGAATGAAGACGATTCCATTCGTCAAAATCCTTTGGAGGGATCATACCGAGCGGGAAGCCACTTGGGAAACAGAGGAGTCTATACGGGCTTCTTACCCTCATTTCATATTTTGAATTCGGGTATGTTCTTCTTTTTCAGTTTACATTATCTATAATTTGGGGACGAATTATTCTTTTTAATGGGGAAGAGTTGTAAAACCCGCATGCTTTTATCATGAATAGTAACCTTATGATCGTACGTACATGATTAAAAGTTTCCTTATTTAGCACGTTTACGTTTCACGATTAGGAAATTACAAGTATTACGTACGTGTTATTACACGATAAGTATTTTATACGTATTAATGCACGATAATTATTTCAACTATAATTATAACCACGAACATAAGAACATGAAATTATGAACGTAAATAATCACGAGCTTAATATTATGTATTTACGTATATTTATTACGATCACGAATAAATATATTACGACACGAACAATAACAAAATAAAACACGTAAACACGATACAAGAACACGCAATATTTTAGAACACGGAAAACACCGGGTTTCCCCTTGGTGGGCCCATGTAGCCGCGACACACGCACAAGGAAGGAGGGGGCCCACAAGCCCATTTTTGGTTTAATTAAAGGAAATAGAAACTACAGAGTTTTTCATTAAATATTTTTACAGAAAAATTAAAAACCCTAGCCCCCTTTGGACCCCATAGCCGCGGCACCTACATCAAGACAAGGAGGATTCGATTTTGATTTTTAGATCTTGGTTAATTGGTTCGTGTTCGTGTTATTTTCAATCACACGTCAAGGTAAAACATAAAACCTTAATCTTTAATCTTTTATTTAATTATGTTTTTATGTTAGATCTTTAAAAACAATTAAATAAACATGTTATGGGATTAAATACAACATGGAAAAAGGGGTTTTGTTTGGTTTGTTTGGGTTCGACAGCCAACGTGTCCCTTGGTTAACCACAACTGAGACCCCTATAGGGCTCGGTGTGGGTCTCGGCGCAGCAGCAGGCACCACCGGTGTAACACCCCCAAATTTATACAACTCAATACAGCGGAAGACTCGTTGGTGTTACGGGATAGCACATTACTCACATCATAGACAATGCATAAAAATCGCGTCGTTTAATAATAAATCATTTCCATTCATAAATATCAAAGTTACATCGGTCCCAAGTCATATTATTTCATACAAAGTTTTACTAAGTATTTGAATGGAAAATATAGTTTAAGTGCGGGCCATGAATTCTTGTCGTCTTCCCGAGAATTACCTTCAAGTACCTGAGATAAAACATGTTAAAAGAAAAGGTCAGCGATAATGCCGAGTGAATTCATAGAGTTTAATAAATTCCATCAATATAACTTTGGTATAAAATTATTACCAAAAATCATTTCGTACAAATCATTGTAAAAGGCCATAAAATAGCCAAAATCATTTTATACAAATCTTTGTCAAAATCATAATATAGGCATTTGCCTTAAAAATCATTATACGAGTCAATGTCGTAAAAACATCATACAATACGTTTTACAACGTTGTATAGATTAAATAAAAACCGTTATATGAATATGGTTATGAAAACCAAAACACGAACATAATATCAATAGTATGACCCTGTATTGCTAGTCAGGCAATACATCGTAATTCGGAGCGTCTAGTAGTATTTCGTTAGTTTTGGATTATTATAAGCCGCATGACATTGTTACCTTACTAAACCAACAACGGGTAGCTAACCCGATACCAATTTTGCCCATCTAAAGTAGCGTGTCGTCACAAAGGTCACGCTATGGAAATCTTCTCATACATAAATTCGCTTACCAATCAATGTGGCACGACGGGGATCAACCGTCAAGGCGCGAACTGGGGTGATCGTCCCCAAATAGTACTATTAAATGCATAAGCGTCTACCAACTCCCGGTAGTTCACAATTCATGCTAATGGGACTTTTAGTGACATAACCTAACTTTAATAATCCATTTTATTTCATCTATCGGGTCCATTAATCATTTATCGAGTCATACAATCGGGTCATTCAATCATTCAGGTCCAAAATCAATAAACAAACAATCGGGACAAATGGTGTCCTATTTTATAAAACTAACATGTTATCTCCCTCGCGGGTTTATAAAACATTTATAAAAACATTTAAAAGAGTGCGAGGCTATGAACTCACGTTGATATGGGAAGGCGGGTTATCGGCAATTCGGTCGTACGGTACGTGCTTCAATCACGAAAACCTAGACAAATAATACTCGTTTTAGACTCATGTCCAAAATAACAAGTATGTATACATATGATGATTATATATATGATGATCAAGTGGGTTTACATATTCTCGTTTACTCATTTTAGTGTTATATGTCGATAACTTTTATACTAGTTTTCTCGTTTTACCTATTTACGTGTTTTAAGTTCAATAAACTTATTACAAGTTCTTCAACTTGTTTTAATCCATTTTGTACTTATATTATCAGTATTTAAACTTTACAAGTTGGGCCCAAATGGGTTAAGCCCAATAATAAGTTTACAAGTGTTTTAGTCCATTTTTGTTGTATTATTAGTCCAATAACGTTAATTTAGTCCGTTAACGTCCGTATGTCCTATAGTTCGGGTCTTATCGGTTTTTACTTGTTATACATGTTTATATATCAGTATATAAGTTTTATAAAGTTTACATTAGACGGGTCCAACCATCTAAGTTTTATTTAATAAAAACGTTAATTTTACGGTAATAGCCGAAAAAGTCGTAAAAATCATGTTTATAATTTTATAACTTATAAAACTTAACAAGTTACCATTTTTATTAAATGTACACTTATTTAACCTTTTACATACTTATATAAATAAAATCCATAAGTTAGTGGGTTTTTATTTTACATTTTATACTATTAAATTTTGAGTGCTTATATAATAGTAATATACTTTAATTTCCAAAAATCTGATTTTTATCTTCACTTTCACCAAAACTGCCATATCTTGAGTTCTATATGGAGATAGAAGCTCAAATTTTTATCACATAAACTACATGATATGTGCTCCATTTAACTCTCCTATAACTACTGTTGAATCATCTTCTAACTATTTTCTAAAAATCGTCCAAAACAGTAAATTCAGATTTGTACCTTAAACTTGTTTTGATCATATCTCACTCATTACAATGATTCCATTGCATGGCCAACTCTCACATGTTTACAAGACATATAGCTTACCGTAAATGGATTCTACTTCATCATTTTATCAGTCCATGACCTGTTACTATACTGTTTTATACAGCCATCACTTTTAAGCAAGATTTTAGCCTTGTTTTTTTTTATAGTTTTTCACCTTTTTAATCATGTTTATCAACACCAAATCCCCACATAACATTTTTATCATCATATAATCATCATATACATATACCATAGGAAATAAAATACATGTTTACATAATCAAAATAACAAGAAGATGAGGAGGACAATCTTTTACCACCAAGTTGATGTAGGTTGTGATGAAAACATGGATTTTGATGAAGAAACTTGTGGATAACCATGACCATCTTCAAGACCACCATGCTTCATGAACTCCTTGTGGAAAATAAGCCCCAAGACACCAAGAAAACTCCTCCATGAATGTTAAAACTTGCACCAATCTTCCTCTTTTTGAATGGGGATTAACATATGTAAGTTATAACATATGTTTGTGGTTAAAATTGATCAAGTGAAGGTGGTTTGGAGGTGTATTTGGGACCTCTAAAATTGCTTAGAGAGAGAGAGTGTGTGTTTTGCATGGAAGAAAATGATACTAGTGGTTTGTGTTGGATGGTTTTGAGGTGGTTTTGGTTTGGTTATGCTTACAAACTAGGCTAAATGGACAAGTGCCCATCAAGGGTGTTTTACTAGCTTAAACTTGCCACCATTTGTATAGGGGTGGGCAAGTGTAAACTTGTTCCATCCCTATTAATTTACGGGTACTCTTCGATTCTAGTTTCCTCGATTTGCGTGCCCTCGGGTCGTTTTACGAAAAACGTTTTTATAAATTATGAATCAACGGCACAAAACGAATCTAATAAAAATTGTCTCATCAAAAATGGAGTTCGAAAACGTAAATACGTAATCCTAAGGTTTCCGGTTTAGTCGTAAAGGACGTTAAAATAAAATCGTAAGTCCTAATCTCTTCTCGTAAATTTGTGAGTTTATGAACCAACACAAATTTAAACTCCAAAATAATATTCACGGATAAATTTATTTTCTGAAATGTCGGACTGTCACCAAAAACGGTGTATGCAAACGTAAGCACGTAACGTAGAATCCTCCGGTTTAGACGTAGTCGATGCTACTCCAAGACGTAAATCCAAATTTCTTCCCAAAAATAAGTGAGTTCATATTGTAACATTAAAATAATATTTTCAAATAATATTTGAGAATAAAATATCAATCGTAAATTGACGGATTGTCACAGCATTTACCCCTAAACAGGATCTTTGTCCTCAAAGATCATCTTACTACTCGCTTCTTATAGAGTTAAAGCCATGTGGGTATTTCCTCCACATTCGGTCTTTTCTCACAAGTGCAATTCGTTACAATACGCGAGTTCTATCAAACATAACTACGGGAATAAGATCAGGCTTAATGTTGACTTACTTTCTCTATCCATGATGTTCACGGGTTTTTGATGAATGCAACTTTTCGCCGATCTAAGCTTTACTAAGAAGAATTCAGATTTTAACTTGATAGATATTCCATCAAGTTCGATTTACGAAACATAATTCACGCGGTTCTTGAAGTCCTAGGGTAGATCCAGCTTATATGCCTTTCAATCCCAACTTTTACATCATCTCAATGGTCCCATACAACGGGGACTTATATCCCATGATTTGTCAGATCATGAATTCATTTTTCCAAGGTTAAAAATTGTGGCATAACTTCGCTACCCATTTGGCACTTCAAGATCTACATTTCACATTCACATAACCTCTTGCCCACTACCGACAGTCAATAATCAGATCCTAATTTCAACAATCATTTCAGATCTCGCGGGTCGGGTATTTGCAAGGTTAGGTTCGCCATCATAGGAAACCTTAAACCTAAAAGACATGTCCAACTCACAGTGGGTGTATGTCGGATGTCTTCATTTCAACTCTTGCTTACAGATGCTCTAATATATAAATCTTAACAAGATTCGATCTCGGTCCTAACACGATAATTATCAATGATAACCTCTCCAAAGGAAAACGATTTTACAGTTCATTACCAAAGGTCAATCATTCAAACATAATACAACACTTATAGTATTTTGTATCGTTACTTTACCTCGTCCCTTCGATTGGGATGGTACACAGTACTCTCATCAAGATTCGTTCTCAATGACTTCTGAGCAAATCTCTAGAAATTCGATGCGAAGCGAGGATCTTGATAGAGATGATCGATACAGGCACACCATGCTTACATAACTCCTTTAAATACAAAAGAGTCAATTTCTTCATCAAGAATCTATCATTAATAGGAATGATATTAGCAGATTTGGTCAGTCTGTCGACGATGACCCAAATCAAATCAAATTCAGATGATGACCTTTGTAATAGCTAGACGTTTACTAATGTATGAGGCGGTCTCTGCCTTCATAATTTGCCATCAGTACAACTTCTTCTGATAATGATACATTTAGTCATAAATGACATAAATAGAATACTTATACTTACAAATTCCAACATAACTATATCTCACAATCTTCATATTTTGACAATCACAAGTGGTCTTTTATACATTTAACGCCATTGGCTTCTCAAATATGTTGGTTCACATTAGCTGCGAATCCCTTTTTATTATCTATTTTATCCTTTTTACACACATCGTTTATTTTAAATTGTTCGGCAATTTATTTTGCACCTTCATTATTAAGGAACATGTCCTAACTGGTTCTTTATCTTTTCTACATAATGTGTCGGTATCTATATTCACTTCTTATGATGATATAATTATCATGTCCACAATTCACTCAGATATTCTTTCTATATTATGCGTCAGTAATTACGTTCACCTTTCTTCATATTTTCTAAGTTTCAGTTTCGTCTTATCTATCATTTTTATCTGTTTTACTCAATCTGACGTCTAAAGCGTCGATAATTAGTACATGTAAATTAACAATAATTATTTAATTTTTATGAAACGTAAACGTATAAATTTTTAATTTCTTAGTTCGACCAATTATATAAAATGTTCAAAATAATTTGAATTTAATTAACAAGATTTTTGTTGATTTATCAAAAATAATTAAAATAATTAATAAGATCCGAAAATGTTCGAGAAATCTTTGGTTATACTTTGGTCAACATTTTCTTAGTTGAAAAGCAAAAATTGTCGTTTCAATTTTTATGTCATAGTTTAACGGTTCTATTCAATCCTTCTTAAGTCGTCTTGAAGTATACACAAACATTTACCCCTAAACAGAAGTTTAGTTAAATGGTTTGTGTATAAGGGAATAATCCCTTAAAAATCCTTTGGTAAAACATTTGTCAAAACATATTTTCATTTCTTTTTGGTAAAATCCAAAGTCTTAAAAGGGCTCTTAATTTTTGAAGAGTCTATATGCATACATCTTACCATTAGTAATCCAACGGTCATTTTATGTAAAGGATTAAGTCTTAAGTCTTATGTTAAATATTTAAGGTTCATGTTTTCATTGTTCGGCCAATTCAGGGCAATCTATAAATAACTATTAACTTCATTCTCATTCTTATAAACAAATGGTCCTTAATGACCACGAGCATGAATTTATCAAATTACAGCCTACACACGAGATTCACCAAATTTATGAATGCTACATATGCATCGCTCAATCCAAACGACATCACGTGAAACTCATAATGTTCATCACAAGTTCTGGATGTAATGATTGGAATAGATAATCTTTTTCGCGGACGCGAAGTTGATGCTAACCATGCCATGGATCAAATCTTTAAAACATACGCTAAAACCTTGTAAATGATCGAACAAATCTTCCATTTCGAGTTATGGATATCGCTTTCGATTGTCAATTTACTCAGTCCGAATAATCTGTAAATATAAGGAATGATAACACCATAGCTCTTCATGATGACAGGCTTGGTATAATAAAATCTTTCTCCGACAACTCTCTCAGTTGTACGGAAATTCCTTTAATTTAGATGGTGCTGACGTACAGTGCACAAGCCACAAGTGCAGCACCGGAAACATAATCAATACCAAATTCAACTTGCCTTAATGGCTAAAGTCTAGGTAATTCATCAATAATTACCTCCTAAAGTTTCAGATAACGGAAACATCTTTTAATACATTTATTTTAAGTTCTTTCTAGATTATAATATTTATAACTAATTCACAACTATTCACGGTATAATTTCAGGTCATCCATCAAGAATTATTTAGATCACTTTTTATAATCAACATCTTATCATTTAGGGGAATTCTATTCGAGTTCCCATCAATTAAGACAATGTCGTCATGTCATAATCAATCAATACATTCTATTGGCATTATCAACTTCCCAGTTTTATTGCCGTCGAAAAGATGTGAACTTCTCAAAAGACTAATAATAACTCATAATCCTTCACAAATTCAAGGATATATGGAGACACAACTACCATTAAAGAGTAAGGTCAACGCATGATCTTCGCGAGAGAATTTCAAATCAGATACAGACGAAAATATTTAACGAATATAAATATATCCCATGTTTTCATAATTTGAGTACGCATTCGAAAGCTCCTCGGATCGTTACCCAGGTCATTCAAATGAAATCAAATCAAAAGAAATAATAAGAACGTCGATACATCCGGTCGGGTATCAACACTCGGTAATCGGATACTTCTCCTAAGAATCTCAATACGGGAGAATTGGATAAGAAGGGAATATCAATTGTCAAACAAGACAAATTACACAGATGAGTAAATTCGACTCAGAAGAATAGATGCTACAGGCACATATGTAGGTGTCCCTTACACTATGTCCCTATTTCTTACTTCTTGCAGATCTCATAAAATTTAATCTTTCACAATCTTCAAAGAAAACGTAGTGTTTATTCATTAGTTTTATAGTGACTACTAATCAGCCTTGCATGGTCCATTCCAAATTGTATGTAGGCGCGCAACTATATACAATTTCAAGATTAACGATGCAATACTCAGTTCGTCAAAATTTTACCATCATGTTTATAATAAAAATATTTACATGCTTAATTCTTAAATAAGAATAAAAATAAATTTACAAAGATTTTCCTCGTTATGAAAACAATTAAGTTTCCAAAGCGTTTTATAAACAACTTCATTTCAATAAAAATCACTTATAAATGTCACTATGAATAATCCTTATAGTGATGAAAATTCAATTTTTCTCAATGGATACTGTTTTATCTTATAAAAACAATGAGTGATCTGCAAAAGAGTGATGAAGAGTTGTTCACCAAGAACTTAACTACAATATAATAGGAAATGAGCTTAGCCAATTAATCATGAGGGTCATGATCTCGATGGCACTCAAGAAGAATGATTCACAACGTAACTCAAATCAAGATGAGTACTTGTTTAATGGTTGCACAGCTAATGCGAACATTAGGATGAAGCAATAAAAGATAGATAACATCGATACATGTAGGATTCAGCAATCAAAGGTAGTCTTTCTCATTAATCACAAACAAGTCAAAATTGTACCGTAACACATTACGTGTCACTATGTCATACAATTCTCAGAACTCATCCTACCAACTGATGTCACAGTTAAGTTAGGGATTATTTTTAAAAGATACCACAATGAATACTAATCTACAAGAGTCATTAGGTGTTCCACATGTCCCGAAAGATCCATCGGTCTCAATTCAGAAGAAGATTTCTTCAATTTATTTCTTGGACACTGGGCATCCTCGTCAGTGGAAAATGGCCTAGGAACAACCCTTAACACGAATCAACAATCAATTAAAACCTTATAATTCAATCACAGAACTTAATGACTTATATTAACAATCTCATATTCCATACAGGTTAAGTTTTACTTTATTCAAGTTTCAACCAATTTATACTCAATGCGATATTCTACCTCATTCTCTAATACTTTCAACCTTATTCTTAGGCCTTAAAAGGGCAATAAAAGCTCGATAGGAATCAACACTTAATTCCAATCCTATAGCTCTTACAACAATAATTATCAAATGAGTCACTAGCATGAGATGACTCATACATTCAATTAGACTTCTCGGAAAGGTATTAGTGGCATGAGGCTTTTGGGTAATGGTTCCAATGACAGCCTCAAGTGCGACATTCACCCTTTCGATTTCAAGTTTCAGAATTGGGTGACAACGAATCAGATGACATCTTTCTAGGTGGTAACGCTTTGTCAAACTCCACTCTATAAGGACAGATCGTCATGACATCGATATCAGATTTAATCTCGCCAATTCTTCTTCAATATCGCAATCAACTAATATCTGCATTCCTACGAATATCAACCATTTGTTGGGATCATAAATATCCACAACTTGGTTTAGATCTAGGATAGCTAGAATTCCTACGAGAATAGCTTCGATTAATTTACTAGGGGATTTACGGTTACTTGTGACAATCTACGTCGTATAAATACCTCGTATAAAACTCAAAATAATCATCAAACAATCATGTAATAAAATTACATCATATATATATAATCCAAGTTATATATATATTAAAATAACACTTCTCAGTCTGGCCTTGTCGGTAACTCGGGAATTCTTCGGCACCGTTATAGTCAAAAGATTTTTTTTAGACATTTTTAAGAAAATGTTTATAGTTAAAAGATTTTGAAATGTTTTATTCAAAACCTTGGTTTTAAAAATCTTTCGTTCTCTATAACGAGAGCTCTGGTACCAAACTGTAACACCCCCAAATTTATACAACTCAATACAGCGGAAGACTCGTTGGTGTTACGGGATAGCACATTACTCACATCATAGACAACGCATAAAAATCGCGTCGTTTAATAATAAATCATTTCCATTCATAAATATCAAAGTTACATCGGTCCCAAGTCATATTATGCCATACAAAGTTTTACTAAGTATTTGAATGGAAAATATAGTTTAAGTGCGGGCCATGAATTCTTGTCGTCTTCCCCATAATTACCTTCAAGTACCTGAGATAAAACATGTTAAAAGAAAAGGTCAGCGATAACGCCGAGTGAATTCATAGAGTTTAATAAATTCCATCAATATAACTTTTGTATAAAATTATTACCAAAAATCATTTCGTACAAATCATTGTAAAAGGCCATAGAATAGCCAAAATCATTTTATACAAATCTTTATCAAAATCATAATATAGGCATTTGCCTTAAAAATCATTATACGAGCCAATGTCGTAAAAACATCATACAATACGTTTTACAACGTTGTATAGATTAAATAAAAACCGTTATATGAATATGGTTATGAAAACCAAAACACGAACATAATATCAATAGTATGACCCTGTATTGCTAGTCAGGCAATACATCGTAATTCGGAGCGTCTAGTAGTATTTCGTTAGTTTTGGATTATTATAAGCCGCATGACATTGTTACCTTACTAAACCAACAACGGGTAGCTAACCCGATACCAATTTTGCCCATCTAAAGTAGCGTGTCGTCACAAAGGTCACGCTATGGAAATCTTCTCATACATAAATTCGCTTACCAATCAATGTGGCACGACGGGGATCAACCGTCAAGGCGCGAACTGGGGTGATCGTCCCCAAATAGTACTATTAAATGCATAAGCGTCTACCAACTCCCGGTAGTTCACAATTCATGCTAATGGGACTTTTAGTGACATAACCTAACTTTAATAATCCATTTTATTTCATCTATCGGGTCCATTAATCATTTATCGGGTCATACAATCGGGTCATTCAATCATTCGGGTCCAAAATCAATAAACAAACAATCGGGACAAATGGTGTCCTATTTTATAAAACTAACATGTTATCTCCCTCGCGGGTTTATAAAACATTTATAAAAACATTTAAAAGAGTGCGAGGCTATGAACTCACGTTGATATGGGAAGGCGGGTTATCGGCAATTCGGTCGTACGGTACGTGCTTCAATCACAAAAACCTAGACAAATAATACTCGTTTTAGACTCATGTCCAAAATAACAAGTATGTATACATATGATGATTATATATATCTGATGATCAAGTGGGTTTACATATTCTCGTTTACTCATTTTAGTGTTATATGTCGATAACTTTTATACTAGTTTTCTCGTTTTACCTATTTACGTGTTTTAAGTTCAATAAACTTATTACAAGTTCTTTAACTTGTTTTAATCCATTTTGTACTTATATTATCAGTATTTAAACTTTACAAGTTTCGCCCAAATGGGTTAAGCCCAATAATAAGTTTACAAGTGTTTTAGTCCATTTTTGTGGTATTATTAGTCCAATAACGTTAATTTAGTCCGTTAACGTCCGTATGTCCTATAGTTCGGGTATTATCGGTTTTTACTTGTTATACATGTTTATATATCAGTATATAAGTTTTATAAAGTTTACATTAGACGGGTCCAACCATCTAAGTTTTATTTAATAAAAACGTTAATTTTAAGGTAATAGCCGAAAAAGTCGTAAAAATCATGTTTATAATTTTATAACTTATAAAACTTAACAAGTTACCATTTTTATAAAATGTACACTTATTTAACCTTTTACATACTTATATAAATAAAATCCATAAGTTAGTGGGTTTTTATTTTACATTTTATACTATTAAATTTTGAGTGCTTATATAATAGTAATATACTTTAATTTCCAAAAATCTGATTTTTATCTTCACTTTCACCAAAACTGCCATATCTTGAGTTCTATATGGAGATAGAAGCTCAAATTTTTATCACATAAACTACATGATATGTGCTCCATTTAACACTTCTATAGATACTGTTGAATCATCTTCTAAGTATTTTCTAAAAATCGTCCAAAACAGTAAACTCAGATTTGTACCTTAAACTTGTTTTGATCATATCTCACTCATTACAATGATTCCATTGCATGGTCAACTCTCACATGTGTACAAGGCATATAGCTTACTGTAAATGGATTCTACTTCATCATTTTATTAGTCCATGACCTGTTACTTTACTGTTTTATACAGCCATCACTTTTAAGCAAGATTTTAGCCTTGTTCTTTATAGTTTTTCAACTTTTTAATCATGTTTATCAACACCAAATCCCCACATAACATTTTTATCATCATATAATCATCATATACATATACAATAGGAAATAAAATACATGTTTACATAATCAAAATAACAAGAAGATGAGGAGGACAATCTTTATACCACCAAGTTGATGTAGGTTGTGATGAAAACATGGATTTTGATGAAGAAACTTGTGGATAACCATGACCATCTTCAAGACCACCATGCTTCATGAACTCCTTGTGGAAAATCAGCCCCACGACACCATGAAAACTCCTCCATGGATGTTAAAACTTGCACCAATCTTCCTCTTTTTGAATAGGGATTAACATATGTAAGTTATAACATATGTTTGTGGTTAAAATTGATCAAGTGAAGGTGGTTTGGAGGTGTATTTGGGACGTCTAAAATTGCTTAGAGAGAGAGAGTGTGTGTTTTGCATGGAAGAAAATGATACTAGTGGTTTGTGTTGGATGGTTTTGAGGTGGTTTTGGTTTGGTTATGCTTACAAACTAAGCTAAATGGACAAGTGTCCATCAAGGGTGTTTTACTAGCTTAAACTTGCCACCATTTGTATAGGGGTGGGCAAGTGTAAACTTGTCCCATCCCTATTAATTTATGGGTACTGTTCGATTCTAGTTTCCTCGATTTGCGTGCCCTCGGGTCGTTTTACGAAAAACGTTTTTATAAATTATGAATCAACGGCACAAAACGAATCTAATAAAAATTGTCTCATCAAAAACGGAGTTCGAAAACATAAATACGTAATCCTAAGGTTTCCGGTTTAGTCGTAAAGGACGTTAAAATAAAATCGTAAGTCCTAATCTCTTCTCGTAAATTTGTGAGTTTATGAACCAACACAAATTTAAACTCCAAAATAATATTCACGGATAAATTTATTTTCTGAAATGTCGGACTGTCACCAAAAACGGTGTATGCAAACGTAAGCACGTAACGTAGAATCCTCCGGTTTAGACGTAGTCGATGCTACTCCAAGACGTAAATCCAAATTTCTTCCCAAAAATAAGTGAGTTCATATTGTAACATTAAAATAATATTTTCAAATAATATTTGAGAATAAAATATCAATCGTAAATTGACGGATTGTCACAACCGGGGCTTGCGCCGGTGGTTGTTTGTGTCAGACGGGGGAGCAGCGAGGCAGCGGCAGCAGCCGCCGCCGATGTCAGGCAGCCACCAACTGCCGCCGCAGCTACGGTTGTGGGTGGTGGTTGGTGGTTGGGTTTGGTTTGGGCCGGTTCACGGGTTTACGGGTCCGGTTCATGACATGTTTAGTTAACGGGTTCGATTCACGAGTTATTTTTCAAGATTTTTTAATTATTTTTACAAGTTATGTAATTACAAGATTAATTAAATTAATTTAAAATGCTAAGTAATTAATTTAATTTGGACATGACTTAGGTTATATTATTATTAATAATAATACATGATTTTAACCTAAGTATTTTTATTAGTTAATTTATACTAAGAAATTAATTAATTATTAAAACATGACTTATAATTAATTAATTTTCATGACTTAGGTTATATTAATAATAAATATTAATACATGTTTTAACCTAAGTATTATTACCTTTTATTTAATTAAATCATGTTATATTTAATTAAATCTTATAACTTATAGTTTATTTAATTTACATGTAATAATTAATAAACTATGCTATATATCACATGACTTAGAATATTAATCAGTAAAACTTAAGCTTATATATTATTAGCTTAATAATACAACTTATTTCTAATTATGGAAACTTTCTATTTTTAGAAACTTATTTAATTAAGGCAGCTAATCTATTTATGGAAACTTTCTATTTTTAGAAACTTATTTAATTAAGGCAGCTAATCTATTTATGGAAACTTTCTATTTTTGGAAACATTATATTTTTGGAAACATCTATTTTTAGGAACTTTCTATTTTTGGAAACTTTCTATTTTTGGAAACTTTCTATTTTAGGAAACCTGCTATTTTTAGAAAGTTACTTATTATTGCACAACAAGTATAATAATACAAGAAATACAAGTAATAATTAAACAGAATAGAGAGAATACATGATAAACGCAGTATAAAGCTAAAATCAGTAAAACAAGACATGAACATATAAAACAAGTTAAGACATGATATAAAACCAGTTACGTAGTCTCTAATCAGATACTTATACATGTATATTATTTATGTAGCATTAGTGATATCGAAGTAGGACTATCTTCCGTTCGTCTTCTTTGTTCACTGGACATAAGGTACGGATTCTCCATCCTTTCAGTATGGACATTCTTCCTTATTAGGATTTCCTGTATGCAGCCAACTGTTTTCCCGGTATATGTTTTATATGTTTTGATTGCTTATGTTTAATTAGATACCTAAAGCCATATACATGCATGACCAGTTTCACCTAGTTATGGAGGTACCATAACCATAACACTGGAGGCACCAGTGTTATGACTCCACCACGACGGAGTGAGAGCTCGTGGCGTCCCTTCTGCTTTTGCCGATATTATTATTATTATTATCATGTGGGGCGTATGGGTGCATCCTAGGTTACATGTTTTCAGCAGATTATTCAGGTGAATGTGGTGTGTGCCTTGCATCCTTCACAAGGAGCCGATCCCTCCTACCCAAAAACTTATATTAAATTAGAGGCAGCCCCTCTAATTTTCATGACGAGGTCACACCTCCAAGTATTCATGCTCTTTGATATTTCATGACCTATATTGGCTAAATGGTAAACATGTAAGACAGTTTTATGAAATAAACATAAGGATTTTCAAACTATAAAACCAGTTTTACTAAGATATACCAGGTTATCGAGGACTTAGTCTTTTCCGCTGCTTTATGCTTATATGCTTATATTATCCATGCTTTACTTGTATATCCGTGCACTGAGCGTTATGCTCAGCCGTTTTCCCTTTCATGTTCCCAAACGGCAGGTACTCAAGGACGCTCTTAGACTTTAAGCGTACATGCATATGGATTGGAAGCTTCCTAGCCTTCATTACTTTATGCATTTCTTCATACTTTTGATAATCATTTCTATGGACATTGTTTAGTCCTTTTCATTTACAGTACTTATGTTTGTGTGTGATGAGTTCTAGTTTTGGGGTACCGATGTCTGTTTCCGGTATTTCCTTTATGGTCATGTGATGTTTTATACATTTATCCTTGTATGCTTTGATGACACGCCATAATCACGCGTGACATTCCATTTATCAAATTGGGGTGTTACAGTGGGTGATAAGCTGTAGAAAGACGATGTGTATCCCCATATTTATTTAGAACCTTTTCGAATTGGTCATTTAAAATGGGTTCCACGATCGCTTATAATAGCACGAGGGGTTCCAAACCGACATAATAGTTGCATCAAAAACATCACTACCACACGAGCATCATTCGTAGGAAAAGCCTTAGCTTCCACCCACTTAGATAGGTAGTCGACGACGACGAGGATATACTTGTTTCCATGAGACGATGGGAACGGTTCCATAAAGTCAATGCCCCAAACGTCGAAAATCTCACACACTTGAATTATATTTTGCGGCATTTCATCCTTTTGAGAGGATTCCTTGACGTTGACAAGAATCACACGACTTCACAAGTGCATGTGCATCACGATAGATCGTAGGACAAAAGAAGCCGACATCGAACACTTTCTTAGTCGTGAAGTTAGCACCGTGGTGACCACCCATGGGTCCCTCGTGACAAGCTCTGAGGATGTTAGAAGCTTCGGTACCAAAGACACAATGTCGAACGAGTTGATCCGCACAAACCCGAAAGAGATAAGGGTCGTCCCAAAAATAGAACTTGACGTCACGAAAGAATTTTCTCTTTTGTTGTGTCGTCATACCCTTGATTATGAAGTTGCCCGCATGGTAATTTGCAATTTCGACAAACCACAGGGTTTCGGCCTTAGAATTCACTACACCGAGAGTCTCCCGAGAGGAAATGTTTCGGTGATTTCCTTGTTCTCGAACTCATTCTTGTGAGGATCTTCTAAACGAGAGAGATGATCGGCCGCTAGATTCTCGGCTCCTTTTTCCTCAAGTATGGTGACATGAAATTCTTGTAGGAGGAGAATCCAACGGAGCAATCTAGGCTTAGCATCAAGCTTAGAGAAGAGGTACTTGATAGCTGAATGATCCGTATACACGTTGCTTTTCGTCAAGACGAGATAAGGTCGGAACTTCTCAAAAGCATACATCACGGCAAGTAGTTCTTTTTCCGTTGTAGTGTATTTCATTTGAGCCTCGGTCATCGTCTTACTAGCATAATGGATAGGTCAAAAGTGCTTTTCATGACGTTGTCCTAAAACAGCACCAATTGCATAATCAGTTGCATCGCACATGATTTCAAAGGGTAATTCCCAACTATGAGCAACAAGAATGGGAGCTTCGGTAAGTTTCCAATAAAGAGTTTCGAAAGCTCGAACACAATCCTCATTGAAGTTAAAAGGAGAATCTTTCTCAAGAAGGTGTGTCATAGGTCGAGTAATTTTCGAAAAGTCTTTGATGAAACGACGATAAAACCCCGCGTGGCCTAGAAAACTCCTAACTCTCTTAACAGTTTTGGGATGAGGTAATTTGGCGATGACGTCTATCTTAGCTTTATCTACCTCAATCCCGCTTTCGAGACCTTGTGCCCTAATACGATTCCTTGTTTACACATAAAATGACATTTTTCCCAATTAAGCACAAAATTGGTTTCTTCACAACGTTTTAACATTTTCTCGAGATTAGATAAACACAATGTGAACGAATCACCAAACACCAAAATGTCATCCATGAATACTTCCATCGACTTCTCGGTCATATCATGAAAAATAGCCATCATACACCGTTGAAACGTTCCCGGTGCATTATAAAGTCCGAATGGCATTCTACGATAAGCAAACGTTCCATATGGACAAGTAAACATAGTTTTCTATTGATCACGAGGGTCGATAGGGATTTGAAAGTAACCGGAAAAACCATCTAAAAGCAATATAAGTCATTTCCCACAAGTCGCTCCAACATTTGATCCATGAAGGGCAAGGGAAAGTGGTCTTTACGAGTGGCGTCGTTTAACTTTTGGTAGTCAATACACACCCTCCAACCGGTCACAACACGAGTGGGAATTAACTCGTTGTTTTCATTAGGCACAACGGTCATTCCTCCTTTCTTAGGGACACAATGGATTGGGCTCACCCATGGGCTATTGGAGTAATAACTAGGTTTTCACTTAGTTATGAAAGTTCGTTAAACCGATCTTTTTGAATTGATTACAAGTAATTAGTGCGACTCAGTGGTTCTTGGTGGACAAATAAAATGGTTTGATTATCTATTTTAAACTATAAGCAAATATAAAAATGTCGTTGAGTAAAAATAAAAGCTTTTAAAAAAATTAAACTAAAAATTACTAGAAAAACACTTGGTAAAAATAGAGATTTCGGGAAGCGTGCAATTTTTGGAAATTAAAACTTTATAAATTTAAAACTTGAAAACTTTGTAAAAACAAGAAATTAAACCCATCGAAATGCCTGGTCGGAATTTGATCGGAAAGCAATCGGAATGTGGCAAAAGGGATGCTATCAGAATAACACTAATGTAATCTATCGGAATGTTGTTGATCGGAATATACCCAATCGGAATCATAAAAGAAAGCTATCGGAATACTAGAAATCAATACTATCGGAATATAAGAAAAAGGCTTCAATCGGAATGTATGGTAACAAGCCTAATCGGAATATCAAAACCCTACTGGTCGGAATGTTAGAAACCCTTTTCCGACCAGAGATCGGAATACAAAGGGGGGGGGGCAGATCGGAATGTAAAGGCCTAATCAGAATGACAAATCGGAAAAGGGGTTTACCCTATTCCGATTACCAGCACTTCGAGAAAAGCAATCCAAATAAGCAAAGTTTATAAGCTACTTTCAATAAGCTCAAACCAATACTTAATCAAATTAAAAATAAGACGAACTAATAAGCATAAAATAAGAACTTTTCAAAACTTTAAATAAGCAAAACTTTTAAATCAAACCATAAAAAGATGAAACTTTTAAGAAAAATGAAAAGTAAATAAGCTAAACACAAACTAAGCCAATAAGCATGAAAATCTCAAAACTTAATCCGCATTCAAACTTAGAGATGAATAAAAAGATAAACTTTTTAATCACATAAACATCAAGATTAAACAAAATCAAAGATTTTCACTAATCAAGATCAAAATTAAAAACAAGAAAGGTAGAAGAAGATTAAGATCAAAAACAAGATTAAACTCTCAAAAGTAAAGATTTGATTCAAACAAGAAAAGAATAAAAAGATGAAGTTTTCCTAGTGAGACAAAGTTAAACACTTTCTCTCTCTAAAAACTAAAACTACTAAAAGGAAATTAAACTAGCTAACGACCTCCTAATGTGTCATTAGGAGGGTATTTATAGGAGATGGGGAGGTGTATGCTTCCTTCTTTCTTTCTTTCTTCTCGACTCGATTTAAATTCTTTGTCTTTCTCAATGTCGTCTCGAGATTTGTCGATACAAATTGAACTTGTCCTATAATTTTCTTCTTCTATTAGAGTTGAGTTCTTCGACTTCATTAAACTTCCGTCTTCCCGCAATGCGAAAGAAATAATAATTATAAAATAATAATTATAAAATAATAATTATTCTTTACTCAAGGTTGTACGAGCAGGCTCTTCTTCTCAGAAACGAAATGTTCTTAGACTTTTTTTCTTCGATAAATCTTCAGAATAGGCCTTGGACTTACGTTCTTGTTGCACTCGTGATCTTTTGACTTCGTCTTTTCTCGTTTTCTTTGATAAAAGCCCTTGATAGACCATGTTTTCTTCCTTTTTCATATTTTTATCCTGAAACACAATAAAAACACAAACCACGCATAATTCCGACTTTTATGATATATAATAAACGTTTTGGTCTTGTTATTATTGGAAATAAGTGGTAAAAGGATAAGTGTTTTCACACTTATTAAATCCCCTACACTTGACCATTGCAATGCCCTCATGGAATGCATTAATTTCAAAGCACAGTTTACATTTCTCATCATAGATAACCCACCTTGGCCTTTATTAGAAAGATAGAAATATATACGAAACAAGTAAAGAAATCAAAGACTTACATTGGGGTTTTGGTGGTCATGAATGTTCATCATCCTCAAGTTTTACGTTCCCCATACCAAGCTTAAAAACGAGATCATTGTTATTATAAGTTAGCAAACTAATCATGAATTCATGTGGGCCAATTATTTACTTATACTCTCTTATTCCTAGGTGTATCTCTTATATTTTAATTTTGTCTTGAATGATCGAGGATGCATTGTTTGACTTATTTTGATAGTTATTTAGGCTGAAAATAAAGTGGGACGATTTAAGCAATAGTTAGCTAAAGGACAAAATCTTTTAAAACTGCTTCTCGGGACCTCTTAAAGTTCATATCTTGGCATAACTCGCTTCACGATTTGAGACCTTTCTTGGACCGATATTTGGCAGCGACTTCATACTTCGAATCTTGAGAGACGTTCTTGAAATTATGGTCTTCTCTTCATAATAGGAATTTCTTCACTTGATGTTTTTGAGAGATTCTTCATATTTGGACCACGACTTCTTCATTTTTCTCCAATATTTATTTTGGACTTTGATATACAACGATCCGCCTCCTTTTAGGACTTGGATCTATTTATCCTCATACCTTGTTAGGGCCTTTTTGGATAGACTTCTCCATGATCTTTTGGGGAGTATTTGCTTTTCGTCGTGTGTCTCGATCCTTCATATTGATTTTCGATAAATGATTCTTCACATCACTTTTGGATCTTTAGCAACAAAATTTAGCACTCGTGCCTTGTTAGGGCCTTTTCAGACTCGCCAATCTTCCCCGCTTCAATAAGTTATGCCTTGGCTATTAACTCTAATTAATACCGAGCAACTTTTAAACGATCTTGTGCTAGAAGCTAAGTAACTTTTCAAATCGTACAACCTTATTTATTGCAAATATATTTATTAACAAGCGATGGGAGAAAAAGCTTATAATCAACTCACATAAATTCATGAAAGAATACCAAACTTATAATTGACTCTATCATCTCTCGTTCTCCACAATTTAAAATCTCAAGGAATGAGACTCGTGGATGCTTAGCCAATTAAATCAAAGTTTTGGGTTTTCAAGTCATCTATAGGATCTTTCAAACTCTTAGACTCTTTCAAGTTTAGAATTCGCATTTTAAAGTTCCCTTGATAAACGACTCTCTAGGATCAATTCTAGGAACTTGCGAAAAGTTCTTGTTCTTAACCCGTGAGAGTTAAGACTTTCGCATTTTAAAGTTCCCTATATAGAAGCCTAGCAAAACTTGACTTAAACACGTTAAGGATACTAGCTAGAGTAAACTTAGATAAGTAAACTCGGGTTGAGTCAAAAGATTCATGAATTTTTGAAAATTAAAACCACTTTATTGAAAATATTCTCGCAAAGAAAGTAAATAACAATAACAAAGGAAAATACTACTATACAACTAGGCCAAAATAGATTAAAAATCTTGAAAAATTTCGAAAAATCAAATTTTCCGGTTAAAATGAGGGCAAATGCATGGAAAAGACCACTTACTTTGATAGAAGTCCCCCTACACTTGATATAAACATTGTCCTCAATGTTTAAGCATGTGGAGTAAACTCCCCTACACTTAGGACATTGTGCACTTTGTTTAAATCTTGCTAAGGGAAGGATAACTATAGTGATTTCAATGTGAATATATAAGATATGAAATATTGAATCATGATAGTTTAGGATAGAACCAGGAAGACGGGTACACGAGATCCGGTCGTCAAATGTCATCAAGAGTGGATCTTTGGAGCTTTAATCCCTGCACATCATAAGAAACAAGACAACAAACACATACGAGGCTCCCACTACACTTATTATGAAAACGGTAAAGGATAGATCAACGGGTTGCCTCCCGAGAAGCGCTTGTTTTTGTTAACCCAGTCACGAGCCTGACTCGACCCATAACTAATTCAAGGGAAACGTGGTGAGGGATGGAATCATCTCATGAGAGATGTCCTCACCAAAGTAAAACTTCACGCGTTGGCCATTCACTTTGAAATTAGGCCCATTTGGCTGGGAAAGCTCAATGGTGCCGTAAGGGAAAACTTTGGCGACGGTGAATGGACCAGACCAACGGCTCTTCAGCTTGCCCGAGAAGATCTTCAACCGAGAGTTAAAGAGTAGAACTTAATCACCAACGTGGAACTCTCGGTTCTTAATCCTTGCATCATGGATGATCTTGGTCTTCTCCTTGTAGATCAATGAGTTCTCATAAGCTTGATTCATCAGTTCATTTAGCTCGTTGAGCTGAATCTTCCGAAGATCACCGGATTTGTTGATGTCAAAATTGTCCCACTTCAAGGCCCAGTACGCTTTATGCTCTAGCTCAATAGGGAGGTGGCATGCCTTCCCGTACACAAGACGATATGGAGTGCAACCAATCGGAGTCTTATATGCTGTACGGAAATCCCACAAAGCATCGTCTAACTTATCGGCCCACGAGGCACGATGCTCTCCCATAGTACGCTCAAAAATTCGCTTAAATCCATAGTTAGATATCTCGGCTTGACCATTTGTTTGAGGATGATATGCGGTGGAAAGGCGGTGATTGACACCATACTTAGCCATGACTCTTGCGAATTGATCATTGCACAAATGAGTCCCGCGATCACTGATGATAGCACGAGGAACACCGAATCGAGCAAAAGGTTGCTTCAAAAAGTTCACAACCACCCTCGCATCGTTTGTAGGGAGAGCCTTTGCTTCAACCCATTTAGATACGTAGTCAACGGCTACGAGGATGTACTTGTTCCCTTTAGATGATGGAAATGGCCCCATAAAGTCGATGCCCCATACATCAAAGATTTCACATTCTTGTATGAAATTTTGAGGCATCTCATCTTTATGTGTGATCTTGCCTTGTCTTTGGCAAGCATCACAATGTTTAACCATTTCATGAGCGTCATGATAAATGGTGGGCCAATAAAATCCAGAGTCAAATACTTTCTTCGTGGTGTAATTATCACTCTGTTCCTGAGTTTAATTTTGTAGTGAAAGAGAGTTTTGGGATGATAATAAAAATAAATTGTGTTCTTGAGTTTTTTTTAAGAGAGAAGAGGAAAGTAAGTGAGAGTAAATTACACCAAAATTTCATTCCTAATCTTCTTCCCAATTTGGGATGATTTGGAACGAAAGCAAGGAAGGGTGTGATTTCCTTTTTCTAATTTAACTAAAATCCTTTACTTTTTCACTCTTTTTTCCAACTCAGGAACACAAAAATGTTATATATTCTTTACCTTTCTCCCCAACTCGGGAACACAAAAATTTCAATCATTTCTTCTTCACTCCACTCCCCATCCTCTCACATACTTCATTTTCTTTCCTCGTTAAACTCGAGAACAGAGTGTAGGACCAAAGTGACCACCGGTGGGTCCTTTATGGCAAGCTTCAAGGATTAGTAATGCTGCCAGCCCATCAACACATCAACGAATGACAAGATCCGCACATTGTTTGAAAAGGTAAGGGTCGTCCCAAAAATAGTGTTCAATGTCTTTAAAGAACTTTTTCTTTTGTTGGGACGTTAACCGTTCCTTGAGAATTCCACCCGCTAAGTAGTTTGCAATGTCCGTAAACCACGGGGTGTCATCGAGATTGGAATTGATAGACATTAAGGCCTCAAGGGGAAAAGAGTCATTGATCTCTTGATTCGGATGATATCCTTGATAAGGATCCTCAAGTCTACTTAGATGATCCGCGGCTAGGTTTTCTGCTCCCTTTTTGCCATGAATTTAGATTTTAAATTCTTAAAGGAGAAAAACCCAACGAAGAAGTCTTGGCTTAGAATATTGCTTAGTCAACAAGTACTTCAACGCAGAATGGTCGGTATATGTAGAAACTAGAAGGGGGGTTGAATAGTTTCTAGTTCATTTTCAAAACATTTCGGCTCAATCTACTGCCTGCGGTTCCTTATCTCTGCCCGCGGTTCCTTATTGATAAGGAACCGCCGGTCCAATAACGAACCGCCGACAGTGGACGTAACAACATTGTTAATTTGAAACCTTAACAATCCTTTGTATCAAATTACTTATCAATCTTGACTAGATGTGAGATGTGTTTGATTGAGAGATAAATACTACAAGTAAGAAAACACACAAGCACATCAAATCAAGAGTACATCAAGCAATAGTCTAAACACTAAGAACACACGTACTAAGCACAAGCTTTTCCGCAACTAGGATGTTTAGCCTAAGTGATGTACACTTGAACATAATCTAAACATGAAGCACACACGTACTTAGCCATAGCTTTTCCGCAACTTAGATGTTTAGATTATGTGATGCACACAAAGACACACAACACAAGTATGCAATTATAAATACATCTACAAAGGTAAAGATATAAATGTAAATGAAAGTACCGACATGAAGATTTATAGTGGTTCGGTCACGAAGCTCCTCTTCGCCCTACTCCACTCCTCGAGTACACCTTACTCGAGAGTTACTTCACTAGTCAACAAACTCCTTAAGGTGGATAAACCATACACAACGTCGCTTATCCAATTTCCGACTCTAAGCTAAAAGTCGAGTCCTAATCTTAGGTAGGACCAATCTACACAACGTCGCCCACTTCACCATTTAACGACACAAGGCTAGATGTCGAGTTCTAATCGAAAGCTAGAACCAATCTTCACGACTCTTCACTTTGAAGCTAAGTGAGAACTTCACACAACACAACTACTAATCACTTTAAAGCTAAGTGAGAACTCACAAGACACAACCACATCACTTTATAGTTTAGTGAGAACTACCTAGACACAACCACATCACTTTAGAGTTTAGTGAGAACTACCAAGACACAACCTAATCTACCCACTAGTTATGTTTTATGGCCCAACATAACAAACCTTGTGTTTTATGGCCTAAACACATAAACCATATAGATCTAAGCACACAACACTTAGATCTATAACTCTAACACTATATCCAAGTACTAACAAGACTTGGATCTACACAACTAACACCTAATCCAAGGATACCCATCACTTGGATATTCTACCCTTACAAACACATCCAAGTGTACCCAACACTTGGATCTTCTACATATACATAGTAGGAAGACTAAAAACATAACTTAGATCTATAGAAGGAAAGATCTTCATCATGTAGTGAACCCAACACATCATGGTAATGATAGTGTTCTTCTCTTTGCACTTGTGAGGATGAGGAGATTGAAGATTGAATCACATCTTAAACAAGATTAATCAAAACTAACTAATCAAGGATCTAAGATGGTTTTTGAAAGAAACTGTGCAAAAAGGGTTGAAAGAAAACCTGGAAATGATCCACTATTTATAGGACAACATTGCAACGGTCAAAAAGACCCGTGGTTCCTTATCTCTACCCGCGGTACCTTATCAATAAGGAACCGCGGGTTCCTTTAAGGAACCTCCGCGTCGGAGTCCGTGCAAATTTGTCCTTTAGTGGGGATATGCCATCTGGGGTAGTTTATACCCTCAAAGGATATTCCTTTGGCATATGGAATATGCCAAATTCAAATTTCCATTTTCTTTTTAATAAAACATTTTCTTAAAAATAAAGTTAATTAAAATCTTTTGTCACATTTGATTAAAATGTGAGTTTTAAGAAAATATTAATCCTTGATCACTTAGTTAGGTTAATGACATGTTTGTACATACCTTGAGTGATTCATGCCGAATGTGGTCTTGGAGGTGTCGAGAGAAGTATACAAATGTATTCTTGAGTGATTACGAGTACCTTAACATTTTTCATAATGTATTGCGAATTATACGTTTGTCATCAACAAAACACAAAGAGATTATATCGACAAAGCATCGTAATGTTTGCACTAACAGTATAGACAATGGTGGTGGAAAGAACAAGATAGGGGCGAAATTTCTCAAAAGCATACACTACAACTAAAAGCTCTTTTTCGGTAGTGGTATAATGCAATTGAGCCCCCGTCATTGTCTTACTAGCATAATGGATTGGTTGGAAGTGTTTGTTCACTCTTTGGTCCAAAACCGCTCCAATAGCAAAGTCGCTAGCATCACACATCAATTTAAAAGGTAGCTCCCAATTAGGGGTAACTAAGACCGATGCCTTACTTAGCTTATCCTTAAGAAGATTGAAGGATTCAATACACTCTTTAGAAAATACAAAAAGAGTATCTTTTTCCAAGAGGTGGGTCATCGGGCGAGCGATTTTAAAAAAATCTTGAATGAATCGACAATAGAAGCCCGCATGACCAAGGAAACTTCTCACACCCTTCACGGTTGAAGGTGGAGGTACTTCGGCTATGACATCAACTTTAGCACGGTCTACTTCAAGACCGGCTTTTGAGATTTTATGTCCAAGCACAATGCCTTCTTTTACCATGAAATGGCATTTTTCCCAATTTAGAACAAGGCGAGTGTCTTCACACCGCTTAAGCATGCCTTCCAAATTGGCAAGGCAAGAAGAGAAGGAGTCACCATAAACCGAGAAATCATCCATGAAGACTTCCATAGTTTCTTCAACCATGTCATGGAAGATAGCCATCATACACCTTTGGAAAGTCCCGGGAGCATTGCATAAGCCGAAAGGAATTCTTTTGTAAGAAAATGTTCCATAAGGACAAGTGAATGTGGTTTTCTCTTCGTCTTTAGGATCGATGGGAATTTGAAAATACCCGGAGAAACCGTCTAAGAAGCAATAATAGTCATTACCCGCTAGACGTTCAAGCAGTTGGTCCATAAAAGGAAGGGGAAAATGATCCTTACGAGTGGCATCATTGAGCTTGCGATAGTCTATGCAAACTCGCCAACCCGTGACAAGTCGAGTAGGAATCAACTCTTTGTTTTCATCGGGTACAACGGTGATTCCGCCTTTCTTAGGCACACAATGGACGGGACTAACCCATGGTGAATCCGAGATAGGGTAGATCATTTCCGCATCAAGAAGATTGATAACCTCTTTTTTGATAACGTCATGGATCTTGGGATTCACCCTTCGTTGGTTTTGAATAGTGGGGTTAAAATCGTCCTCCATGAGAATTTTATGTGTGCAAAAGTGAGGATCAATTCCACGAATATCAGAGATTTTCCAAGCAATCGCTTTCTTATGATTCTTCAGCACGGCGATAAGTCGGGATTTTTCGTCTTCTTTCAAATCCTTTGCGATGATGACGGGTGACTTCTTATTGTCTTCAAGGAACACGTATTCTAGATGAGATGGCAGATCCTTAAGCTCTAAATCCGGAGGATTTTCGATGGAAGGCGTAGTCAAATTCGGATCATCGATAGAGATTTCTTTAGGAGATGGTGGAGAAATATGGTCCTCATTGAGAATTTTCTCAATGGTACGAATGTCTTCATCCCAATTGGAAGGAGAATCGTCATATTGTAAGTCCACATCTCCCAAAGTTGCTTCAAATTCTTTCAAAAGGAAATCACTTTCTCCAAATGGAGTTAGTGATGGAGAAATAGAGGCAATGGTCTCAACAATGGGTTGAGAAGAAGAACCACTTTTACAAGCGTCTTTGAAATGTTCTTCACAAGCCTCATCAAGAACGTCGATGAAATTAACGCTCTCTTTTTCAGAAGACTGTTTAGAAAGTTTACCCATGTTGAAGACGATTTTTTCGTCACCAACTCTCATGATTAATTCGCCCGCGGCTACATCAATGAGAGTGAGGCCGGTCCTCAAGAATGGACGCCCAACGATTAATGGAACACGGGGTCCATCTCGTAGTCAACGACCACAAAATCCGCCGGAAAGGTGAACTTGTCGACACCGACGAAGACATCTTCAGCTATCCCCACTGGATAAGCAACCGTACGGTTAGCTAATTCCAAGGTCATTCGCGTGGGAACTAGCTCGGGTAGAGATAATTGTTTCCAAACACTTAATGGCATTAAGTTTATACTAGCACCTAGATCGGCTAGGGCTATACAATTCTCTACCCCGGGGAAGTTGTAAGGAATTAGAAAGCGATCGGGATCTCCTAACTTAACTGGAAGTTTTCTCAAAAGAACTACAAAACAATTCTCATTTAATTGGGTATTGGCGATGTCGAGAAATATTTCTTTATCACTTAAAAGATCCTTAAACATCTTACCATATTTAGGCATGTGAGCGAGATCCTCAGCAAAGGAGATGTTGAAATTCAGTTGTTTAAACATTTTAAGAAAGTTAGAAACCTGAATATCATCCTTGTTTTCAACTTCTCTTTCCTCAACCTTGAGGGATAAGGTATATTGGGTTGAGATGAAGGCTTTGGAATGGAATTCTCACTCACAACCTTGGGTGGTGGAGGGGTAGAAGTGGAAGGTGGAGGAACCGGTTTTGGAACCGAAGGTGTGGTATAAACTTGAGGTATCGGTGGGACATAAGGTGCAGACGAAGGCATAACGGGTGGTATATCACAAGTAGAAGGAATCTTGGGTCCTTGGTTAGTTGGTGAAGAAGAAGGTTCAACGATGATCTTGCCGCTCCTAGTAGTGATGGCATTCACGTTGGCCCCACGGTGTTAGAAGGGAGAGTACCTTGGGGTGGGCCTTGGGGATTAATGGCTTGAAACATTAGTATAAATTTCTTATCACTCGATTCTTGCATAGCAGACATGATTTTCTCATGTTCACTCAACTTATCAATCAACTTTTGAAGAACCAAGTCCATTGAAGGGGAATTCGTGTTTTGCCCTTGATTTTGGAAACCTTGGTTTGGATATTGTTGTTGATAAGCATTGTTATTATTAAAAACCTTGGTTAAAGTTGTTATTTTGAAACCCTTCGTTTTGCCCATTAAAAGTCCTTTGATTTGAGTTGTAATTCCTTTGATTATTAGAAGAATTCCCTTGGTAGTTACTTCTTTGGCCTTGGTTCCTTGGTGGGTATTGCGTGTTGTTCAATGGAGGTGGTGGTGGTCTATTATGGGATTGAAAACCGGGTGGTGAAGAAAGGTATTCGAACGAAAACTAAGAAAATTGCAGTCACCTTGAGGACGTGCTTGATAGCCTCCCATAGAAAAGTTACCGTTGGTGGCATACACATTTTCCGGATTGTCATGAGTATAAGGACAATCGGTGTATGAATGAGAATCCCCGCAAATCTCACAAGAAGTTGCTACAGCTTTAGCTTGTTGTTGTTGATTCATAGCTATAAGTAGAATATTTTTGTTCATTTCGGCCATCATGTGAGTGAATTCGGTCATATCTGGGGTTACTGAAGTAGAAGAAAATTGACTCTTGGGTTTGATCTTGAGGATGCGGATGAATCCCAATTTTTGTAGTGAGTGGTCATGTTCTCAATCAGCTCTCTACACTCCTCAGGTCTTCTCTTCATGAATGTACCACCGGCGGCAGCATTAATCGTATCACGATCACGAAAAGTTAAACCATTGTAGATGGCATCAATCAAAGTAACAGGGAGCATGTTATGGTTCGGACAACGGTCGATCAAGACATTATAACGTTCCCAAGCATCAAAAAGCGACTCATCAGGTTCTTGAGTAAATCCACTGATTTGGTTGCGAAGACTAGTGACCATGGATGGTGGAAAGTAGCGCGACAAAATCGTTGAGTCATGTCATTACATGTATGAATTGAGTTTCTGGGAAGACGATCAAACCGTTTTTCGGCATGGTGGGATAAAGTGTGTGGGAAGAGATGCAGGCGAAGGAAATCCATAGTAACACCGGGAAGTTTCATGCTTTGGGTGACGGTAATGAATTTGTCGAGGTGTTTGTTGGCATCATCATAGGGTAATCCGCGAAAAGGACAAGCATTTTGAACTTGCTGGATCATGTGATGCTTTAACGAAAATTCAAGAGCCGTGATTTGCATCAGCGCAATTGGTCCTCCGCGTCCGTTCATTGTTGGCTGACAAAGCTCCTCCATTGTTCGTAAGTCGGGTGGGGGAACATTGTTGTTGTTGTTATTATTATTTAAATTGGGTAGAGGTGGGTTGTTATTGTTGTTGTGCACACCAGCCATATCTAAATCTTCACGAGTCTCAGGCTCTGGATAAGTTGAAGATCTAGTACGCATACACCTGCAAAAGAAAAAGAAAAAGATACAAAGAATATATATGCACTTGTAAACATAAAATCTTTTTGGTGCAAAACTTTGGAAAAGAAATGTTTTTTATGATTTTTTAATGTTTTTGTATTTTTGAAAAAAAAATTAAATTTTTTATGGATTTTTTGAAAATTTTTAAGCAAGGAAAATAACGTTCACGAATGAACGGATCCCAAAATACAACGCGTCTCTCACTAAAAACCGTTAATCTTAACGAAAAGAGCCAGCAGCGGCGCCATTTAATAACTAGGTTTTCACTTAGTTATGAAAGTTCGTTAAACCGATCTTTTCGAACTGATTACAAGTAATTAGTGCGACTCAGTCGTTCTTGGTGGACAAATAAAATGGTTTGATTATCTATTTTAAATTATAAGCAAATATAAAAATGTCGTTGAGTAAAAATAAAAGCTTTTAAAAAAATTAAACTAAAAATTACTAGAAAAACACTTGGTAAAAATAAAGGTTTCGGGAAGCGTGCAATTTTTGGAAATTAAAAGGGTAAAAACTATACAATACCATCGTACTTATCAAAATGTACCGACTTTAAACACTTACAATTTAATCGTTAGACATTACCAATGGACTTTCAAATTGATTATTGACTTTACCAATATGACCCTAAAATGACGATATTACCCTTTTTCTTTTTTTACATAATTACAAGAGGTGGCAATTTCAACCCATTCCACCAAAAGGTTAGTTTCTTTTTTTACATAATTACATAAATTTTCGTCAGTAAATTTACGTTTTCGTCAGTAAATTTACGTTTTCGTCAGTAAATTTACGTTTTCGTCAGTAAATTTAAGTTTTCGTCAGTAAATTTACGTATTCGTCAGAAAATTTACGTTTTCGTCAGTAAATTTACGTTTTCGTCAGAAAATTTACGTTTTCGTAAGTAAATTTACGTTTTCGTCTGTAAATTTACGTATTCGTCAGAAAATTTACGTTTTCGTCAAAAATTTTACGTTTTCGTCAAAAAATTTAGGTTTTCGTCAGTAAATTTACGTTTTCATCAGTAAATTTACGTTTTCGTCAGTAAATTTATGTTTTCGTCAGTAAATTTACGTTTTCGTCAGAAAATTTTCGTTTTCATCAGTAAATTTACGTTTTCGTTAGTAAATTTACGTATTCGTCAGAAAATTTATGTTCGTCAGTAAATTTACGTTTTCGTCAGTATATTTACGTTTTCGTCAGTAAATTTACGTTTTCGTCAGTAAATTCACTTTTTCATCAGAAAACTTACGTTTTCGTCAGGAAATTTATGCTTTCGTAGTAAATTTACGTTTCTTCTGTAAATTTACGTTTTCGTCAAAAATTTAAGTTTTCGTACGAAAACAAAAATTTACTGACGAAAACGAAAATTTAATGAAGAAAACGTAAATTTACTGACGAAAACGAAAATTTTATGACGAATACGTAAATTTTCTGACGAAAACGTAAATTTACTGACTAAAACGTAAATTTTCTGACGAAAACATAAATTTTCTTACGAATACGTAAACTTACTGACGAAAACTTGAATTACTGACGAAAACGAAAATTTTCTAACGAAAACGTGAATTTACTGACGAAAACGTAAATTTACTGACGAAAACGTAAACTTACTGACGAAAACGTAAATTTGCTGACGAAAACGAAAATTTACTGATGAATACATAAATTTACTGACGAAAACGTAAATTTTCTAACGAAAACGTAAATTTACTGACGAAAACGTAAATTAACTGACGAAAACGTAAATTTACTGACGAAAACATAAATTTACTAACGAAAACGAAAATTTACTGACGAAAACGTAAATTCACTGACGAAAACGTAAATTTTCTGAGGAAAACTTAAATTTTCTGACGAAAACGTAAATTTTCTGGCGAAAACGTAAATGTACTAACGAAAACGTAAATTTACTGACGAAAACGTAAATTTTCTAACTAAAACGTATATTTACAGACGAAAACGTAAATTTTCTGTCGAAAACGTAAATTTACTGACGAAAACATAAAAATACTGATGAAAACGTAAAAAAATCGATGAAAAACGTAAAACAAAAGTAATAAATTTACGTTTTCGTCAGTAAATTTTCATCGATTTTTTACGATTGTGGGTTTGGCTACTCATCCTTTAGCTACTACTTTAATGATTATGGTGTGAGAAAGAGTGAATGTGACATTATTTGTAATTATGTAAAAGAAGAAAAGGGTAATATTGTCATTTTAGGACCATATTGGTAAAGTGTATAATCAATTTGAAAGTTTATTGGTAATGTCTAGCGATTAAATTGTAAGTGTTTAAAGTCGGTACATTTTGCTAAGTAAGATGGTATTATATAGCCTTTACCCAAATTAAAACTTTATAAATTTAAAACTTGAAAACTTTGTAAAAACAAGAAATTAAACCCATCGGAATGCCTGGTCGGAATTTGATCGGAAAGCACTCGTCGGAAAGCAATCGGAATGTGGCAAAAGGAATGCTATCAGAATAACACTAATGTAATCTATCAGAATGTTGTTGATCAGAATATACCCAATTGGAATCATAAAAGAAAGCTATCGGAATACTAGAAATCAATACTATCGGAATATAAGAAAAAGGCTACAATCGGAATGTATGGTAACAAGCCTAATCGAAATATCAAAACCCTACTGGTCGGAATGTTAGAAACCCTTTTCCGATCAGAGATCGTAATACAAGGAGGGGGGGCAAATCGGAATGTAATGGCCTAATCGGAATGACAAATCGGAAAGGGGTTTACCCTATTCCGATTACCAGCACTTGGAGAAAAGAAATCCAAATAAGCAAATTTTATAAGCTACTTTCAATAAGCTCAAACCAATACTTAATCAAATAAAAAATAAGACGAACTAATAAGCATAAAATAAGAACTTTTCAAAACTTTAAATAAGCAAAACTTTTAAATCAAACCATAAAAAGATGAAACTTTTAAGAAAAATGAAAAGTAAATAAGCTAAACACAAACTAAGCCAATAAGCATGAAAAACTCAGCACTTGATCCGTATTAAAACTTAGAGATGAATAAAAAGATAAACTTTTTAATCACATAAACATCAAGATTAAACAAAATCAAAGATTTTCACTAATCAAGATCAAAATTAAAAACAAAAAAGGTAGAAGAATATTGAGATCAAAAACAAGAGTAAATTCTCAAAAGTAAAGATTTGATTCAAACAATAAAGGAATAAAAAGATGAAGTTTTCCTAGTGAGAGAAAGTTAAACACTTTCTCTCTCTAAAAACTAAAACTACTAAAAGGAAATTAAACTAGCTAACACCCTCCTAATGTGTCATTAGGAGGGTATTTATAGGAGATGGGGAGGTGTATGTGCTTCCTTCTTTCTTTCTTTCTTTCTTCTCGACTCGATTTAAATTCTTTGTCTTTCTCGACGTCGTCTCGGGATTTGTTGATACAAATTGAACTTGTCCTATAATTTTCTTCTTCTATTAGACTTGAGTTCTTCGACTTCATTAAACTTCCGTCTTTAGACTTTTTTTCTTCGATAAATCTTCAGAATAGGCCTTGGACTTCCGTTCTTTTTGCACTCGTGATCTTTTGACTTCGTCTTTTCTCGTTTTCTTTGATAAAAACCCGTGATAGCCCATGTTTTCTTCCTTTTTCATATTTTTATCCTGAAACACAATAAAAACACAAACCACGCATAATTCCGACTTTTACGACATATAATACACGTTTTGGTCTTGTTATTATTGGAAATAAGTGGTAAACGGATAAGTGTTTTCACACTTATTACGGAGATAGGATAAATCATTCCCGCGTCAAGAAGTTTTAAGACCTCTTTTTTAATGACATCGTGAATTTTGGGGTTTACCCTTATTTGACATTGAATTGCGGGTTTGAAGTCCTCCCCCATTAAAATCTGGTGAGTACAAAATTTTGGGTCAATACGCTTAATGTCGGAAATTTTCCAAGCAATTGCCCCTTCGTGAGCTTTAAGAATAGTCAAAAGTGTGGTTTTTTCATCATTCGAAAGATCTTTCACAACAATAACCGGCAAATTGTCATCACCTTCCAAGAATGCGTATTCTAGGTGAGGTGGAAGATCTTTCAATTCAAGGATTGGTGGATCCTCGATTGATGATTTTTGTTCAACACTCATTTTTTCCATCGGCGGAAGAAATGGTGGAATGAGAGTATCACTACTAATAATCACCTCATCTTCATTGTTGATTTCATTCAAAATAATATTGCCTCCTTGGAATGGAGTGAGATTTGGTGTAGAATTAGCAAGAATCGGATCCATAATAGTGGGATTGCCACTAGATGAACTATCGGAAAAAGCTAACACTTCTTGTGAAAACTCATCGCAGACTACATCGACAAAGTCAATATGGTTGATGGTAGTGATTGCATAAACATGAGAAGGTGTAGTGTTTTGAGTAGCGTTTATAACAAGTTCCTCCTCGTTGAATCGCAAAGTGATTTTTCTAACATGCACATCAATGATCGATTTCGAGGTATCTAAAAATGGACGACCTAAAATTAGAGGAACTTGAGGATCCGCGGGGATGTCCGCTACGATAAAATCAACGGGATAGTAGAACTTCCCCACTTTCACAAAAACGTCTTCGGCCACTACAAATGCGAGAATCATAGAATGATCGGGCATCTCGATAGACATTTTCGATGGAGTAAGAGCCGGAAGCGATAGCGATTTCCACATGGAAAAAGGCATCAAATTAATGCTCGCGCCAAGATCGGCCAAGGCGAGGAATCCTTCCATTTCTTGAATATCACAAGGAATGAGAAACTTCCCAGGGTCACCAACTTTTTTCGGTATTCGGTTAAGATAAACCGAAGAATAACTAGATAGCTTTGAAAGCTTCTCCTTATCATTCATCATACCCATAAAAGTGGAAGCGAAACGAGGCATGTATAACAACGCATCGACTAAACTCACATTAAAGTACGCTTGTTGAAACATTTTGATAAAAAGCTCAATTTGTTTTTATTACGTTCTTGTAACTTCTCCTTGTTTCGTCTCGATGGGTAAGGTAAGGGTGGTGTGGGTTGGGGCATAGGCATCAGCCTTGGAATCTCGGGTTCCATAATTGGTATTGGTTCAACCAAAGGTGTGGTTTGAGCGGTACTTCGTGGGCTTGTAATATGCTCCTTTTCTACCATCACCTCGGGTTCTTTATCGATTTCCTTCTCCGTAGAAGTACTTGGACGAGAGATTGGTTCTTTGAAAGTTTTACCACTACGAGTAGTAATAACCTTCATTTGTCCCTTCGGGTTTGCAATGGTATCACTAGGAAGACCACCCGAGGAAGAGGGTTTACACATGATGGCTTCAAACATACTAGCCATTCGATCTTCAAATTTTGATTTCCTTTTATCCGCTTTTAACAACTCTTGCTTAATCTCATGTTGACCTTGTTCCAACTTTTGTTGATTTTATTCAAGACGTTGAACGTTTCCTTCTATTTTATTAGCATGAGTTTTCAATTCATTAGCAAGTTCGTTTTTAAGCTCGTTTTTCAACTCAGATCTTAAGCTAATCATTTCTCGTTGCATGTTATCAAACTTTGCATCATTTTTCTTAGCATAATCCAAAAATTACCCTTGAAGATCTTTAGTGTGAGCATTTTGAAAACCTTGTGTAGTATTTTGAAAATCACGGTTTTGGTTTTGATTTGGCACTTTCCCATGGTTCCCACTTTGGTAATTACGCTTGTTATAGTTACGTTGATTGCCTTGATAGCCACCACTTAGATTGTTGTTTTGATAGTTGTTAACATTTTGATTTTGGGGAGCTTGATTTGGGCGGGAACCTTGGCCGTTTTGGTTGTAAGTTCCCGTTGCTACGTAAGCACTCGAAGTGTTACCACCGGTGGTAATGCACTCGGAAAAATCATGAGCTCCACCACAAGATATACAACTCTTTTCAACCGCTTTAATCGATGCAGAATTTAAAGCATCTTGTGCTTTCCAATGAGTCATAAGCGTCGAAAATCTATCGAAAAACTGATTCTCCTCATTTGCTTCATCATGTAAGGCATTCATGTTACGAGACGATGACGACGAACCCATAGTGGCAACACTCGGTGTGTTAGGAGGGTTATAAACCTTAGATCTATTCTCGATAATCTTTAAAGCTTCATCAGTCATTTTGCACAAAAGTTTACCACCCGCGGAGGCATTCAAATAGTCTCGTTCATGATCGTTAAGCCCATTATAAAAAGTATCAATTTGATGCAATTCGGAAAAATCATGGTGAGGACATTCATGTAACATTTTCTTAAATCGTTCCCATGCCATTGAAAAACTTTCATTAGATCTTTGCGTAAATCTTGAAATATCATTTTTCAAATGTGTCGTCTTAGACGGCGGGAAAAATTGGTTCACAAACTTAGAGACGAGATCACCCCATGTCAAAATCCAATTTGGCGGTTCTTTCTCGAGCCAAATTTTTGCGGGACCATCTAAAGAGTATGGAAACAACATCATCTTAATGGCGTCATGTGGAACATCCTTAAACTTGATTGTTGCGGTGAGACGATTGAAATTCCGTATGTGATAATGTGGGTTGTCTTTCTCATGTCTGCGAAACTTGTTTGCTTGTAGCATCGACATTAAACCCGTTTTGATCTCGAAATTCTCCGCAAGGATGACGGGAATCACAATAGCTTCTCCAAAACCCTCGGTGGGTGCTTGAAGCAACTCCATCATACTACGATTAGCCATAGTGAATATTAGTTCTACAACGGGTTCGACAATTGGAGGTTCTTCTTCAATCAAAGGATCTTGATTTCCTTCCTTTTGACGACGTTTACGAGCTCGTTTTGCTTGATTACGAGTTTGCATAAACGTGCGTAGAATGTGGAGGTGAGCAAAGAATATTCTTTTGGGGTTTTTGTGAATTCCTTATTTTTTTTTGTGTTTTTGATTGTTTTTAATTTTTTTGGATTTTGTGTGTATTATGTAGACAAAAATCTACCAATCTCTCCTCGAATCAAACTCTTGATTAAAGGAGCCTCAAAGAATAAAAACGATCACGTGGAGTGAACGCCTTCGATGACTTTAGAACGTTGGTGGAACACCAAAACGTTCAAGATGTTTTAATCACAAGAAGCCAAGCAAATATATATGATATACGTAATAATACTTTGGGCGACAAAACCCTCGATTAGCTTTCAAGATAAAATAATCACAAGTGAACGGGGGGAATGAGGTGGCGCGAAGCACTTAAGTACCCAGCTTCCCTTTAACGGCCTTTTATAGCACGTTGCCTATCTATTCACCTTAAAGTTCGTATTTTTCAAAATCGAGCTAATAGAAAGTATTTATCTATTTTTTGCCTTTTTCTTTTTGTTTGAGATTCGAATACAATAATTAGGAGATCAAATCCCAATTAAGGTTGTGCTTTCACACTTTTGGAGTATTGTGATTTAATTTTGATACATATACAATATAGTAATAATAATTCACAAAAAAACGAAAAACCGATAATACGCGTTAATAGAGTTCTAATTAACACAAATACTATTTATGGCTAATATCAAAAACAAAATTGTTCAAATTTAAACACAACACACCTCCCCGGCAGCGGTGCCAAAATGATTGTGGTAAAAATACACACGTTTTAGGAAAAACGAGTGTAAAGCGGTAAGTATTAAGCGTATGTTAGGAAAACGTAAACACTTATGACCCTTGTGAGATAGTTCACCAAGGAGGATTATTGTGTGTGTTAAACATGATGTATTTGAGATTAAGTATTAAAAATGAAGAAAGAAAATGACGGATTCCGCTAAAAACGGATAGAAACGTATAAACGCACAAACGTAAAAGCGCAACCAAACGAGAAATTTTACCTAAAAAATAATCAAAAACTACTAAAAAGTCCTAAAAATTCTAATTAAGAAAAATATGAAAACCAAAATTTTTGAAAACTTTTTAATTAATTAATATTAATTTTTAAAGTTTTGTAAAAAATTAAAAAAATAAAAGTAACTAAGAAAAGACAAATTTCAAAAATTTTTATTTGTAAACCTAAATAATATTAATTAAAAACTAAAAAATATTTTTTAAAAATTTTTACAAACGATTTTCTATTTTTTAATGACTTAACAAATTTAAAAAGGAAAATAATGTTTAAAAATAATTTAAGAAATGGAAAAATCTAATTTTTGCACAAAAAATCCTAAATCTAATAACAATCAAAGGAAAAATGAGAACAAGATGAAAATCAAAGTTAATAAGCTGTAAAAAGGTTGAAAAGCTACGATTATTAAAATAAGCTTAATGAAAAGATGGTATAAGAACAAAACAAACCACCCTAAGGACAGTAAAGTCCCTAGGGCGCGATGGTTAGAGTGTGGGTGTGTGAGCTAGAGGTCACGGGTTCGATTCTGGGCAAATCCCAAACTTTTTTGAACTATTATTATTTTTTTTATTTTTTTCTTGTGTTTGTTGATGTCACAGTAACACAAATACTTATACAAATCCACTACACACTCACACTTAGCAATACAAGCCATGAAATTACACCACAATTAGAGTTCTTGTTCACAGTTAGCAATGCAAGAAATCTTTTTCTTTTGATTTCTTTGTTTTTCTTGGCTTGCTGGTGTGGTTCGTAGAGGCGCACTATAATACACTACAACTTAATCCAAAATCACAAAATCACGATTTTGTGAGCACAGTTAATCATAAACAGCAGGTCGCACTCTCCTTTACTTTTTACTGACTTGTTTCGATATTAGGTTTCTAGTGGTTGTTGTTGGTTCAAACAGTAGGCACCTCTACCCCTTTTTTACTTCTACTTTTTTGGGATGCTTTTCTTTAGCTTTGTATATGTTTGGTGCACAGGGACAAAACACAAACACAATCAACACCACGTCTCTGATTGGGATTATGAAACACAGTATCGCAACAGGCACTTGTTACTTCCCCCTTTTTTATCTAGTGGTTTGGTATTTGGTATGCAGTCACCACACAACTCTTGGTTATTATGTGGTTTGGTTATTTTGGAACAAGAGGGCACCCCCGCAAGCGTTGGTGCTTGTGGGGAGTCACGGTATAAGCACACAACAATCAGCAAAAGGCACTTAGTAAAAAACTCAACTTAGAAAGCAAATAACTGATGAACAGGAAGATAAGCGATGTTGTAAAATGATAAGCAAAATGTGCCCTCAGTATCAGGTAGTGAGCATAAAACTTGGTAATTGCTATTTGGTTATGTAGAATAATGATAATCTTAGATCTAATCAAGAGGGTTGTTGTTTTTCTAGAGAGAGAAACTAGTGAGAGAAAGAAAGAAAACTTGTATTAATGAAAATATGTAGTAAACAACCAACACCCCTTTTCATGGTGGAAAGGGGTTTATATATCAAGTCCATTAGTAGACTTGGGCTTCCGGCCCATGAACATGCTCATGGGTCGGGCTAATGTAAATAACAATTAAACGTATACTACGAGCCTATAACTATATTGTTGGAGTGACCGAGACTTTCTTAATACGAAAAACGTATTTCCAACAATCTCCCCCAAAGGGAGGTCACTCCAAATTTACAAAGTCCTAAACTAGCATGTTAGATCTTCGTTTTTGAGCTCGTAGTCCATTTTCTATTTTCTTCTTTAACTTTTCTTCTTTTTATGAATATGTGTTGAATAACATCAGGCTTTTGCTTGGAACATGTTCTTTTGGCCTTTTACGTGCAATCTTTGTCTTCTTGTGATATTCGCCTCTTCGTGACTTCATGTCCCACATACCTATCCTTTGTTAAATTATTGAAAGTTTTAGAGTTGATACAGCGGAAGACTTTTAGGTCAAACTTTCTTGAATTTGCTAAAATATTTGATGCAGAAGGAATAAGTATGTGAGGACGACTTCAACTGGTACACTGCAACGCCACCGTCTTCAAATGCAGCAACATAATAAGACACGAGTAAAATGGCTTTGACATTTTATTCTGATTCGGTAGAATTTTACCTCTGGTCGGTGAAGACCGTTGGACTATAATAAATATCGTACTTGTGACAGGTAGCTCTAATAAAAGATCTCCTTGACAAGATTTCGCGGGTAAACCCGTTCTCTTTATTCGACCGTCCAATGCTGACTGCGAACATAAAGAGTGAATCATTTGGATTAAAAATCCGTATGATTGAAGCCGTCAGTTCATGAAACATGGAACAAGTGAATTTCAATTAAGATTTTCACCATCGTTGCTTTCCAGTTATCACGAGCTTGATTCAAATAGAATCTTGCTTGTCACCTAACGTAGTGCTGTTTGATGTTGACACTAGAAGGATTTCCACTCTTCACTGTGAACACTAAAGAGTGCCACTCTGAGTGTTCTGGCAAGATCACTTGGATAACGCGTAGAGGCCCTGGAACAAGTTTAATCTCAATTAAGAGTTAAACCATCGTTTCTTTCCAGTTATCACAAGATTAGTTCTTAAAGAACCGCACGTGTCACCTACCATGAGCTTGTTTGATGTTAGCTCAAGCAGGATTTCCATCTTCATTGTAATACTTTCGTATTACTCAGATGTTCTAGCAATATTACAAGAATATTGCGTAGGACTCATAAAAATCTTTCTTGTTTTTAAAATTGTGTCCTAAAGAGACTTTTGATGATCTCGTGGCCCTAGACTCAATAGTGCATTTTTGTTTTGGTGAGCGGAGGCTGGAGAGGATTGCCACCTTTTCAATATCAATTTATTCAGAGTTAATAAACCGATAGATATTGTGTTGAACTCCGTGATATTAAAACAAATATATTTTGAGAGATATTTGAGTTGGCTGGGAGGGGTTGTGCATCGCATCACTGGGTCCATGATACTTTTTCTTCAAGATTAGTTGACCCGGTTTCTGCCTAAGTTGTAAGGAGGGCTTCTTTCTTTACACCCTTTATCTTTACATTTCTTTTTCATTCTTCAACCCCTTCAATGCTTACCAATACATCATCACTAGCACCTTGTTGTGATTGTTCCAGTGCTAGCATCAGTACTTGGTCGGCATTCAGCTACATTCACAGTCAATTCTCCATCTTTCCTAAGGACTTCTATTTTCTAACTATGAAATTGTCCTTGGGAAGATTCCTCCGGTTCTGGAAGAATCATTGGACTAGCACCTAATCCTACCACCCTTTTGTCACCACATCCGTCGTGAATTAAGTGTGTTTTGGGTAAGTACTTGTCACCATGAAAAATCCTTGAAAACTCACTTAAGATACTTGTGATATAAATATCAAAGTTTTGTATCTTTTAAGTGTTTTTGTTCATAAAAAATGCTCCCCCTTAACATGTGTAACACACATATTAAGTTGATTTATACTTGAAGTCTTTTTCATGTTTAGCCAAATATATTATCAAGTCTCCTTAATCCCATTTTCTCCCCTTATCCAAAATGTTAACCATTAATATTTTGGATATTAATGGATTATGCGGTCTTTGGGAACAAAATGAAATCAGTTTTTGGCCATAGAACATATCAATGCCCCCCCTCAGGTTAATGAGGGTTAGTTGTAGTGCTTGAGTATGATATATTTTGAAATATTTAGAATCTCGTGAGAAATTCTTGAAAAATTATCATACTTTCACACTACATAAAGCCACAAAAGCAAAATATATAGTATTTACATATTCACAAATTAAACAATATGGAGTTGACCTGAGATAGTACGACCCATTAGATGCATCGTTGCATTAGCTTGTGGTGCGATCCATATGGTCTACCACCAACGCAGCGTTCAAGACTCCTCATTAACCGTCTTTCCCTCAGCTTTTCATTAATCTTGTTGATCAGGTAGTTAGCACTTGTTTCATACCCTTTCTGCCACTGGACGGTAACTTTGGGATGGTTTTTGGTTCTTTTGATCTGAATCAATGTGTCCCGAACTTGCTGAAGAGTCCCGTCACTAAACTTGGAAAGTTCCGCTATTCTCAGGAATTTCTTCTCACCGGATCCATTCAAGTAGAAAGTACCTGGAACCGGTTTTTTAGTGCTTGTGTAGGGACTTTTGTTGTGATCAATATCAGGAACTTCAGTGTATGGAGCAGTGAGGTTCAACTTCTTCTGATAACTCTCAACACCGAGTTGCAAGTCTTCAACTCTCTTCTTGATCACAATGCGACGAGTATACATTCTTAGAGCTGAATTCAGTGCAATGTAGTCTTCAGTTTCCAAGTGTTAGAGTGTGGCTTGAGTCATCAAATGTAACATGTCTTTAATGTCTACAAGAGGAAGATCCGAGAAGTCTCCTTCCATGATGGTGTAGTAGTTGTCGTCTTCTCTTTTTAGTCTGATCTTTGTTATATGATGATAGCCGACTTTGGGTTCAATCCGTACTTCTAGAATGGCTTTGATTCTGAACTCGGATACTACTGGAGTCTTTGATTTGAATCCACATGCATAGCTGTTAGCTTTCTGTATGGTTTGTCCCCAATGTGATGCACCCAATTCAGCATAATGATCATACTCAGAATTAATTTCCTTACCCATAGACGATCAACCTTTTCCTCAATCCATGGTATTGACCCCCAGTTGCAGCTTTGACCAAAGTTAATGAGGTCGCATACTTGTTCGCCTTTTATCAAATAATCAAGGTCATGGCAAAAAAAGAAATCACATATAATTTGATTGTCACCGTCAGCTATCGGGAGAGGAGCATTTTCTGGCCTGTGACGACATGTTCGTTGAGGAAGGTTCATTGCTTTCAAAAGCTCATTCGCATTGTATTCAGCCTCTATTCTATTGATTCTTGAAGTAGGAATGATGGTGGGATCATGAAAAGCTTGAGTTACCATTGTTGGAGTTATGTTGTCAGTTCCATACCTGTAGACTAGGTTTGCTGAGAAGTCAATGGGATTGTTGAGGATTTGGGAGAAATCTGGTTCATCTTCTCGAGTTAGCGGACGAATGCTAGAAGCTTCTGTGACCCAAGGTTGCTCGGGTGCATTTTCATCTACATTAATTGTATCCACCCACGCCGGTTCACTCGATTCTGGAATATCATGACCTTGTGTAGATTCTGGAGCTCAATTATGAAAAATTACTCGAATTATCTAAGTATGTGGAATGTCCTTTACAGGTGTAGACTCAGACGTTTCATGTATTGGTTGATTGGGTTCTCGGATGGGTAGTTGTTGTGGTGGTGATGTAGATGTGATAGCTGGAGCTGATTGAAGTGAACCTGATGTCAGATTAACATCAACATCATGATGGTGTTTGGTGCGTTTCCCGGTTGGAGTTGACTCAGGTTCTGGAGTTTCCTCGGCTGTTGAAGTTGTTTGATCTTTAGTAACATTATCCTTTTGAGACTTGTCACCTTTTCCTAAAGTTTGATCCCCTTCAACATCTGACTTATCTTTGTTGTTATCATCCTTTGCCTCTTCTTCATTCTTTTCCTCTTCATCATCATTCTCTAGTTCATCTTCATCATGTATTTGTTCGTCTATGCTTTCATCATCATCATTTTTACGATCACCCTTATCATCATTGTCACCATCATCATTGTCATCTTCATCTTCATCGTCATCGTCATCGTCATCTTCATTCTCAGAGGATTCATCGGGTTTGTCTGACTCATCCTCATCCTTATCGTCTTTTTCTAGATCGAGACTGCTGTATGGGACGACGGTGCCATGTTTTGAAAATATCTCGGTGTCTTGATCCATTGCCGTCTTTAAGGCTTTGTGAAGTGCTTGTTGTTCTGGCGTTCGGTTGTGGGACCCGATTTGAATCATCCTAGCATGCAACAGCTTCTTCAACTCGTAGTCAGTGAGCCTTTGAGCTATGAGATAGTCAGACGTCTGAGTGTCGGAAGACTTGATCATCATTTTGCTTACAGTGATGTCTTTTAGTTCGTCTCGCAGAGCAGTAAGTACGGTTTCAATAGATCCTTGAACTTTTCATTGATTGATTCAATAAGTGTAGCATTAGCTTGAACAAGTTCTTCTTTCTCTTCTTTGTATTTGTTTCTGAGTTCGCAAAGACGTTCAATTGATGCTTGCTTACTTTCTGATTTAGCTTCTAGACTTGCTCTTATTGACTCTTCAGATTGTTGACGACTTGTTAATTCTTTTCGAAGCTGGTCGATTTCTTTTTCAAAATCTTTCTTGCTTGCTAATTCTTCACGAAGGCTAGCGAGTTCCTTTGCATAGGCTGTCTTTGAAGATTCTAATTGCTCTGTAACTAGAATAGTCTTATCCTCTTGAGCCTTCAAGCGTTGTTTGATGATTCACATAAAATCTATGGTGACGGGTGAAGATGCCAGCAATGGTGTTGGATGAGCTGTTGGTTGTGTAGGGTGACATGAGTTGTTATGATGGTGCTGAGTACTGATGTCGTGGCCTCAGTTACAGGGACATTTACCATGTTCGGGTTTGTTGAAAGATCAGTATTAGTAACTTCAGATTCGAGAGAGTCAAGGTTCAAGTACTTACCTACTGGATCTGACAAGGACGAGGATTTGGTAACACTCTTTTCCTTGTGGATGTTCCTTGTATCTGTTTTCTCTAGTTGAATATCATCATTGAACGTATCGTGATGTTCGTATTGTTGATCATCTTCTTCATCCTGAACTGGTTCGTCCTCGTAATCATCTGGTTCTCCAAATTCAACAATGTTAGGCAACTCGACTTTCTTTGTCTGTTTCGATCCACTACCTCCCGTCTCCCTTCTACTTTGTAGTAAAGCCTTATTCAACTGCTTGGATTGTTGTTTCTCAGTCAACGGCAGTTGTTGTTCATCTATGTCTTCAATCAAATCTTCATCTGAAAGAATTGTTTTCTTTCCCTTGGCCTTTTTCTCCCATAAAGACACTGTTTTTGTTCTGTTTCCCTTGTCTTGTGTTGGTGCATCAGCTTCTGAGGAATCAGTTTCCTTCCTTTTGCCTTTGGGTTTTGGTGCTTTGAACTCTGCCTTGAACTCTCCCTCTTCTACTTTCTTTTAATGTTCTTCATTTTCTTTCAGAAGGGTCTTATATGAAGCACTCTTTTTGATTTTGTCATTCATCATATTATCCGGAACAGGAGAAGGAATACCTGAGTAAACAATCTTAAGTCCTTCTTGTCTCATGTGTACTATGAAGAAATCATCATCTTCTGAGTTAACAAAGAATCCTCCACGTCGATCTATAGTTTCATTGGCTTTCATGAAGTAGTTGATAATGAGCTTTGTGAATCGTGGAAACTGAAGTGATTAGATTTCTTCTTAACGTTTCTGAAGGCTTGATAATGAAATTCTTCCCATATGAGAGAAGCATAATCTAAATCGAGTCTCTTGTAGATTCCATAAAAAATACGAGCCTGAGAAAGTCTCATAGAATCGAGACCTCTGGATTTTCCCGTAAAACATCGGATAATGATACTAAAAATTGCTTTCCAGGGTTGTCCAAGCCTACAGGTGTTAAAATTAGATGTGTTTGGAAATTCTCCCTCATAACCAAGAGACATAATCAGGTTTGTTATTTGTTTAAGTCTGGAACAGGAGCATATGTTTTCCCTTTAGGAGGAGGGAATTCAAAGATTTCACGAAACTGTTTAAGAGAAAATTCCTTCTTCTGACGATTGATGTTGAAGGAAAACTTTGTGTTTGTGATGGCTTTGAGAGATGACCAAAACTCATGCATGTATCGGGAACACTTGCTGAAATCCGTAGTGCAGATTTGATCGGTGTGAGATCAAGGATTTCCATAGCTATTCTGAATGCTGCTTGTGATGGAATGAAGCCTTCTTTCAATCGTTGATTATTGGGAGTGACTGGAAGACGGTTTTCTTCTGGTACTAGTTCATTGTCAAGTTGAATTTGTTGCTCTTGAGTGCGAGCCATGAAATCTGCTTAAGATAAAACATACACATTGATATATAAGAGATATATATATCATGTAGTATAAACCTTAAAAGCATCCTATTGCATTTTCCTTGACAACATAACTAGTAGCACCTAAAAGACCATACAAGTATTAACCAAAATAATCAACAAGTTGAAACCCATATATATCAGATATCAGAAACCAAAACAAGCATATCAATCAAAAATCCAAGTCATAAGTCGAAATACTTCATTCCAAACCTAAGTCTGAATAATTCATATCCAACCTAAGTCGGGATACTTTATGTAAGATATAAGTTGGAATAACATCATTCCAATCCTAAGTCTGAATACATCATATCCAACCTAAGTCAGAATACGTTATGCGAAACATAAGTCGGAATAATACCAATCACACATAAGTCGGAATAACACCAATCATCACATAAGTCGGAATACAGTTAATTTAAAATCCATACGTATATCAGAATGCACTTACTTCAAACCTAAGTCAGAATGCACTTACTTCAAACCTAAGTCGGAATACAAGATATCGAACCTAATTCGGAATGCAAGATATCGAACCTAAGTCGGAATGCACGATATTGAACCTAAGTCAGAATCCGAGTCACCAACCTAAGTCGGAATGCAAGATATCGAACCTAAGTCGGAATGCACGATATTGAACCTAAGTCGGAATCCGAGTCACCAACCTAATTTGGAATGCGAGTCACCAACCTAAGTGGGAATCCAATTACCAACCTAAGTCAGAATCCAATTACCAATGTAAGTCAGAATCAATGTAATTATCAACTTAAGTCGGAATGTATGATTTCGAACATAAGTCGGAATGTCATCACCAACCTAAGTTGGAATGTGAGATTTCAAACCTAAGTCTGAATCCATATCACCAACCTAGTTTGGAATCAATGAGTTTTCAACCTAAGTCGGAATAAGATTAAACCACACCTAATTCGGAACATACGTATTCCACACATAAGTCGGAATTCATCAAATCTCAACCTAAGTCTGAGTGAGTATGCGTTTTACTGATGATCATCACACACAACAAGTTTCTACCTAAAGCAAGTGTTGTGGGATTTAAAGCAATCAATGCAACATCCTATGTATTTCTATAACAAAACCTTTTGATTCAATCAATTAATCGATCTATATAAAGTTATAAACCTTATCCTGACCTGTTGGAATCGTCTAATTAACTAAAGAAGTGAAGCAGATTTACCTTAGGTTTGAAGAACGAGAACCAATTAAGGTCTTGGATGAACAATCTATATCAATGGCAGAAAGGTTGTTGAGGTTTTGAAACGAAAAGGAAGAAAAGGGGGGCGGGGCAATCTGTTTTGACCTAAAGTCAATGTTAGCAGCTTTTACACATTTGGCCCTTCTTTTTCTTTCGATTTTCATTTTAGTTAAAAAAACTATTTTAGTTTAACGTACATTAAGAGAATACTTAACGGTCGTTGTAACTTTAATATTCTTTTTAACTATTAAGCACACACAAGCAATCATTCCACTTAAATGAGTCTGCCTAAAAAACCATTAATCTCTAAGGTCCAATCAAAAGCACGAGAAATAGTCTTCAGCATATCCAAATACCACATATTTGACAAACACATGATGAACAACATTTATCCGTTTATTTTTCTGAGAAAGATTCTGGAAGACGATATATTGATGACAAAAATGATTTAAGATTTTTTCCCCCTTAAACATTGACCCGTTTTCTATTTAAAGAGCTGTAGTCTTTGTTTAAGGAGTGAAATACCAATGAAAGCATTTTCCGTTTAATGATTTAAAAGAACGATTCTTGGTGGCAATAAGATTTCTCTTATTTTGACAAAATAAGTGCACTGAAACGTACACAGATTTGTGTTAGACCAAGTTATAAAGTAAACTTGATCACTTGTATGGTTTTAAAGTAAACCATACCCGAGAAAATTAATTCCGTTGTGAGCCAACGTTTTCGTAAGAAATACGTGACTTTAATGCGAAAAACAGGTTGTAGTCTGAAATAACTACAAGCCATGTGGGCATGTTTTAAAAATATGTACAACTTTTATGCGGACTCTATTTATGGCGCCGTGTCAATTTTAATCGATATTTCTAAGGCCGTAAATATTAGCGTACTAAAAGATATGCCCGATTTAAATATATATATATATATATATTTGGATTTTCTTGATTTTATATTTTTTATGGTTTTTGTACGTTTTATATTTTTGTATTTTGCTTTTGGTGGTTTATATATACGATAATATACAAGATCACGATAAAAGGATACTCTAGAATAGTTTACCATCACTATTCTGCAGATTCTTCTGCCAACTCCTTAAGTGTCGTTGGTGAGAATGATTTCATGCCTAGCTTTTCGATCAGAAACTCAATACGTCCTCGATCTAAGGCCTTTGTGAATATATCCGCCAGCTGATACTCAGTGTTGACAAAATACAGTTCGATCACTCCATTTTCTACTTGCTCTTTGATGAAGTGGTAGCGTATGTCAACGTGCTTCGCCCAGGAATGTTGAACTTAGTTGCAGCAAAGGGCAATTGCACTTTTGTTATCACAGTACATCGGAATTTTGTTGAATCCAAGACGGTAGTCAGTTAATTGTGATCTCATCCATAGAACTTGAGCACAACAACCGGACATAGCAATGTATTCATCCTCTGTACTTGATATCGTAGCGCTTTTCTGCCTTTTGGATGCCAACTAATCAGTCTATCTCCAAGAAGTTGCACACTGCCAGAAGTACTACGTCTAGTATCTTGACACCCGGCATAATCCGCATCTGCATATGATATTAGTGCAATAGAGGAATCCTTCAGATACCACAGACCACGATGAAGTGTTCCTTTATGATATCGAAAGATTCTTTTTACAAGATGTAAGTGCTTTTCGGTAGGCCAATCCTGATACCGGGCACATATGCATATAGCAAATTGCAAATCAGGCCTGCTAGCAGTCAGATAGAGAAGGGTGCCGATCATTCCACGGTAAAGTTTAGGATCGATAGCTATCCCTTCCCTATCCTCATCTAACTTGGATCTCTCCACCATTGGAGTATCCACGGGGTCACAATTTTCAAAATGATACTTCTTTAATGATTCAAGAGAAAATTTGTATTGATTAATGAAGATGCCTCTGGGATTTTGAGAAATTTGCAACCCTAAGAAAAATGAAAATTTTCCCATCGTCGACATCTTAAAACGTGTGGACATAATTTTCTCAAAATGGTCAGACAGTCTTTGAGTAGTGGCAGCAAATATTATATCGTCAACATAAATTTGTACCAGTATCATGTCGTTGTCCTCCTTGAGAATGAATAATGTTGGGTCCACTTTGCCTTTGGAGAAGCCTTCCGAGATCAGATAAGACGATAGGAGATTATACCACGCGCGTGGCGCTTGTTTCAACCCATAAAGAGCCTTCTTGAGCTTGTACACGTGATTAGGATACTCCTAGTTGATGAATCCATTTGGCTGGCTTACGTAGACATCTTCCCTTAATTCACCGTTAAGAAATTCCGTCTTAAAATCCATTTGGTAGACGATCAAATTCATGTGAGCAGCATAAGCAAGGAATAATCTAATCGCATCCAATCGAGCAACAGGAGCAAAGGATTCTTCAAAGTCAATACCCAAAGCTTGTTTGTAACCTCGAGCAACCAATCTAGCCTTGTTCTTTAAAACACTACCCATCTCATCGAGTTTGACCTTATATACCATAACAATGTAAGAACATCTATGTTGTTGGGTAAAGGAACTAATTCCCATACTTCAAGACGTTGAAATTCATTAAGTTCCTCTTGCATGGCTTCAATCCAAGATGATTGTGTCATGGCTTGTTGCCAATTTTTAGGTTCAATATCGGAAAGAAATGCATCAAAGTAGCAATATAATGCATGTTTTTGAAGTTGGTGGCGTGTTAAGACTGCTCGATTGATGTCACCAATAATATTGTGGATTGGGTGATCCTTTGTCCATTTGGTGTTGTGATTTTCAATCTGTGGTGGTCTAGAGTGAACGATTGCAGGAGCTTCCTCTGAGGTAGACGCACCGTTAGGGTTTTCGGGTATTTGTGAACCAAATAATGGAAGCTCTTGTAAGTGAGAAATTTCCAAATCGTGATCATAGTAATCCTCTTCAACATCAATAGGAACAAGTGGGGGTGATGATTCAGGTGTAGTTTGTGAATTGGTGGGGGATGGGGCATGTGGTTTAATAGTGACAGTAGATGCATCGGACTGATTTCCATTATCTTGAGCAACAACTTCGGGAATCGGAGCTACTGCTACAGGTGCTGGAGAATCATCACTAGGTGGATAAAAGAATTCATCAAACATAGGTTGAAATAACTCATCCCACTCGGGCCTTGTAGGTGGTGTAAATGATGGAGAAGTAGGATTGTTAGGAGTTAATCCGGAACTAATCGTACCGCTTCCCATCTCATGAAGTGTGGTTTCAGAGTTGTGTTGCTCAGAAGCCACGCTGTCAGCTCATCAAAATCGGCATCCAAAGTTTCTACTTTCTTGCCAAGATGACGGTTATAAATTCGGTAAGTTTCTTTGCGGGTGAGTAACCAATGAAAATTCCAATATCAGCCTTCGGTTGAAGTTTGCCCAAATTCTCACTATTAGTATTTGGATAACACAATGCACCAAACACATGAAGAAATGAAATATCAGGTTTATGTCCATGAAGTAGCTCATATGGAGTTTTTCCATGGCGCTTACGAATGATGGAGCGGTTTTGGGTATAACATGCGGTTGCCACTGCTTCAACCCATAAGAATAAAGGAGCATTCGCATAAATCAACATAGTTCTAGCAGCTTCCATTAGTGTACGGTTACGTCATTCCACGACACCGTTTTGTTGAGGAGTACGAGCAACAGAAGTTTCATGTGAAATACCGACCTCTTCATAATAGTCTCGTAGAGTTTGATTAACGAACTCAGTTCCATTATCAGTGCGAATGCGGCGAACAGTAGCATTAAGACGTACTTAGATCATCTTTAAAAAAGTAATAATATAATTTGGTGCTTGATCCTTGGTTGATAAAAACTTAACCCATGTAAACCTTGAGAAATCATCCACCATGACGAGGATGTATTTTCTACCACTCACACTAGCCGTACGCATTAGCCCACAAAGATCCATGTGCAAAAGATACAGTGGTTCTTGGTTGGTGTCTTCGGCTTTAGGTTTGTATGATTTCTTGGTGCTTTTCCCTAAAGAACACGTGGAACATAAATGATCCTTGTCGAACTTAAGTTTTGGAAGACCACGAACAAGTTTGTTTTTAGCCAAATGGTTTATAGCATCAAAGTTAAGATGAGATAACCGGCGATGCCACAACCATGACTTGGTCTTAGATGCTTTAGAGAGAAGGCATACAGGAGAGGCGGCCATCATGTTTTGAATGGACAGTGTGTAGAGATTATCCCATCGAGAACCTTTTAACAAATCATTTCCTGCAAGATCGCGAATAAAGCAAGTATGTTGTCGAAAAGCAACCTCAAGGTTTGAATCGCAAAATTGTCCCACTGAAAATAAATTGTGACAAAGTCCCTCCACATAATATACCCTTGAAATCGTGACATTCCCAATTTCGTATTCACCATAACCCATGATCTTCATAATATGGTCGTTGCTGAATTTAACCGTTCCTAGAAACTTGCTGATGAAATTTCTGAGCATCGAGCGATCTCCGTTCATATGCTTTGAGCATCCAGAGTCCAAGTACCAGAGGATGATTTGGATCACCTGAAAATATCACCAGACAAAGACGATGTATCGGAATCTAGTAGTTCCTCTGTGTTAGCAGGTACAGATATATTTATCTTAGATTTGCTAACAGAAGAATTCTTAGGCTTCCAAATTTTCTTCCTAGATGCCGGCTTAGATTCTTGTTGTCTAAGATCCTGAGGTACTTCTTCACTGGTAGGCAGAATCGTGGGGGCAGTGATAGTTGAGTTTTTTACACTTTGTTTAGGAAAACAAAGGTAATTAGGGCAAGTATTAACTAGTAGTTTAGGAAAACCACAAGTTATGACCCAAAGTGGGGATCGTTCTCCAGGAGGCTTGTGTGTTGTGTAGAGAGATGATTAACTTTGTGATTATATTTATGAGAAAAGAAAATAGAAATGAGATAAGAAGAAAATGACGGTTACGAGTAAGGACTACACTAAGACGAAAAGTCGTACACGTAAAACCGTAAAAAGTAGCAAAATTAAAAATTTACCCTAAAAATTCCTAGAAAATTGCAATAAATCCTAAATAATGTAATTAGAGTTTACAATAAATCAAAAATCACTCAAACCTTTTATGTAATTAAATAATAATTTTTTAATGCTAATTAAAGCCCAAAAAATCAATTTAATTAACAAAAAGCCCAAAATGAGATTTTTTCAATTATAAACCTCTAAAATGACTTAACTAAATTTAAAACTATTTTTGAAAATTTTAAAATTAATAAAAACTATTTAAAAACAATTAAAAACTATTTAAACTTAAAATAATTCTAAAAATTAATCTAATGACAATAAAAATATTCTAAAAATTATAAAATTCCTAACTTAATGTATTTAACCTAAGAAAAATATAAAAACTTGAAAAATATAAATTTTAATTTTTAATAATAAAATAATATTAAAAATCCAAAATTTATTAAAAATTCTAAAAAGTTACAAACTAGCTTATTTTAACCTAATAAACATAGAAATGAAGTTGAAATTACAAAATACCCCTATTGGGCCTAGAAATGGGCTAAAAGACAAAACAGTCCCTTAATGGGCTTAATTTGGGCCCAATAAGAAAAAGTCAACCAAATAAGCCCAAAACTTCCAGTCTGACTCAAAATTTGATTTTAAAGACAAAACTCTGAAGGCCCAAAAGCTGAAAATGTGTATAAGCTAGCTTATTTCAAAGCCGCTTATTCTTAATGGGCTTTTTGGCCCATTAAGCTATAAGCTGATGCCATAAGCTCAAATTAGACACACAAGCTTCTTTTGAGTTAGTTAAGAGATCTGTAAAAAGAAATTTGAAATAAGCACAAGGAATAAGCCTGAATAAGCAAAAATCTATCTTCACAAAACGACAAAATAGTCGTTTTCGAGTTCTAGGCCACCCCAAGAGCTGATTCAAGTTTCAAAAGATTTTAAATGACTTAACTAAGCTTAATCAACAAAAAGTTTTTCAATAAGCACAGTCATTAAGCTGAAATAAGCAGATAAGCACTTAATTAAAAGTCAACTTTATGAGTTTTCTAGCAAAAAGTCAAAGCCAAGGTCTGATAAGCTCCAGTTCAAACAAATGGGTCAAATGAGGAAGATTGATCACAAAAAGTAAGTTGCTGCAAGTCTGGATAAGCCAATATGGCTTATTAATAAGCTGAAAGAGAATTAACACTAGCAGGGGCTAGTTTTGGGTGTTGAGCAGTGGAAACTTTTTCCACTGCTTGACTTTCTTGACTATTTGTCTTTAGTGACTTTTTGTGGATTCAAACCCAAATGATCAGTTAATCATAAGGAGTCAATAGCTATCACAAAAACACAATCACAATCAGCCAAAGAGTGCAGTTAATTCAATCAATCACCAGACATCTCACAGACATGAACATAAGCAGTTATGAACTCAATAAGCTATTTTAGCAAGATTCAGCCAACCAAATTGCACCAAAAGCATACACAAGATATGATAAACTTAAATGAACAAGTTTAAACAGGTTTCATGTAATGGTTCAAGGTCTAGATCAAGATTCAAGCACCAAATAGTTACTGATGAACACTAGCAGGCAGTTATGAACACTTTGTTGATATACTTGACCAAAAAGCCAAATTCAAACACTCAAATCTTCAAACCAGATTATATTAACTATGATTTGACACCTTTTAGCCCTAAGCATGCATATACTCTATGTATTTCCAAAATCTTAGGTCAAAATCAATCAAATCAAGTGAGATATAGCACAATGTTTAATTCAAGGTTTAAAAGCCAATAACTTGCAAAAACCAGTACACAACCAAGTGAATAACAAATACCAACTCAAACAAAGCACTTCCAATAACACAATAACAAACTATGATTCAAAACAGGTTAACCCAAACACCCTTTTATATTTTCAAATCAAAAGTATGATTTAGGTTAGCACATGCATTCATAAACAACAAAACATCAAACATGAACATATTCAACAAGATTTGGAGCCCAAGAACAACACATACACAAGTAGAACTCAAATATCACAAATATCCAAATTTTTATCAGATTTTGGGATTAAGGGTTCAAACCTCATGGATGTACATCCACACCCACGTATGTTTGAGCTTATGTGCTAGCAAGAACAAGCACAAGCTTCCAATATCAAGCTGCTAAGATGGAACAAAGTTAGAAGCACAAATTATCAAAATCAGAAAAGTGAAAAATCCTTGATTAATGCAACCTTAGTTCCCCACACTTGATTATCCCCAAGTTATAAGCCTCACAACACCTTGATATCATAATATCACGGTGCTATGATCAACTTATAGCCCAAAAATTCCAAGGTTTGAACAAGACTTAGCAAAATATCAAGATTATAGGAAAATATGCAAACTTTTGCACACTCCTTTGAAAACAGGTTTTTTTATTCAAGATTAGTTAACAAGCAACAATAATAAGCAGGTAATAAGAATGGCACTTGACTTTTCTTCACCAATTTCAAACACACTTCATTAAAATGAACATGAGATTTACAGAAATGTGAACTTAGGAAAATTCAAGAGCAAATTGTAAATAACTGAGTCCTATGCCTTATATAGGCTACAAGTGAACTAGTGAAAGCATAAAAAACATGAAACCCTAGCTAATGAAGTTCCAGATATGCCCTTGTGAAGTTTGAAAACTTAAGGATCACGTGACTTGCTTTGGCAGGTTGTGTGAGTTGGCAAGGGTGGAATATCATCTAAAGGCTTCAAACAAGCTTAGAAAGTAAGCTGAAATGTGGGGCGTTGGATTCTCTTGGCTCATTTGTCTTCTTCCTCAAAAGTGTAGCAGGGGAGTCACAAGGGGACAAATGTGGTGATGTGGCAAGTGATTTTAAGGTTGGGATGTGATTAAGGTGTGCTTAATCATAAATCTGGAGCATTTGGTGGCCTAATTACAACACAATTAAGAAAACCCAAATGTGTTCATAATGTGAATAGTGGGTGAGTTTAATCTGTTTTTGGGTGGATTAGTATTTAAATTCGTGTTTAGGCGCCAATGATTTGTTAATATAAAAACGGGTTAAGTGGATTGGTGAGGTGGAGAAATGGTGAAGGCTGATTGGTGGAGTGGAGTTAATGGGACAGGTGGCGTGTTCTGGTTGGTCTAGGTAAGACTTAATGTCTGCCCATTTTGGTCCCTTGTCTTTATAACTCCTTTCATTTGCAAATAAACTGGCCAAAACTCGTTTTTCTTTGTTAGCAAAGTTTCCAACTTCACACTTTTGCCCCAAATACTTTTCCAAAGTATTTTCAGGGGTATTTCTTGCCATTTGTTGATTCTTGAAGGGCTGTTTTGGCATTTTCTTCATTGATAATGGTCTTGACTTGTCTTGTTGACTTCTTGGAGGACTGATTTTGACAAATCATGATTTATGAGGGACCATTTTTGCCATTTCTTCAAAGTCAAGGGTCCTTTTGGTAAGTTGACATTTTAAAGGACCAAACTTGTAATTTCTTGTAACTTGAAGTCCTTCATGGTATGTTTGACTTTGAGTAGGTCTAATATTGACAATTTAGTTTTGTTAAGGGACTAAAATTGCCAATTCTTCAAAGTAGAGGGCCCTTTTTGTAATATTGAAAAACTTTAGGGACCAATCTTGTAATTATGAAAATACAAGGGTTTAAAGTGTCAATTCTTCAATATTGGAGGACCCTTCTTTCATAATCTTCAAATCTTCAAGGGTTTGTCTTGGAAAATTCTTCATTAAGGCTTTGTTCATTGTGCGGCTTCGTTTCCCGTGTTTGTTTTTGCATGATTCTTGTGATCTTTTGTCATTTTCTCAATATCTGTACCTAAAATACACAAGCAACAAACACAAGCATATATTTGGCCATTTTCATGATATTTAATGCATTTAAAGCCCTTTTTGGACGATGAGACTATGTATAAAAGTAGTCTCATCAGGCAGACCTAGTTAAAGGGTGCTTTTTCAAATTTTTAGTGCTAGTGTTCCTATTTAAAGGACGCTGAGACCTAACTTCCGTGGATGTGATCCTAGTTAAAGGGCACGTATTTTCATTAGCAGTGAAGGTCCTACCAGTGGGTTTCCATTGCCAACCAACATGGGTGAATTTCTTCCCCGTTGGAATCCATTCAAGATTTTTCCTAATTGTATACATTTCATTCACGTGATCAACAAGGCATAAATCATGACGCTGAGAAAACATGCATTCATTACAATTCCAACATTTCAAATTAGAATTCACATTTTGCTTAGGCTGTTGCACAAACGCAGGGCCTTTAGTCTTAGTTACATGATTCTTTTTATTCAAATTTGAAATAATATTCCTAGGGTGAACTTATACTTTCCTCTTCGCAGTCCTACTAGTGGAAGGCTTGACCCTATTCTTCTTGTCTTGAGATCCTTTAGCCTTAGTAGATACAATTACTCCTATAGAAGCCAAGGGAACATTAGTGACAAATTTTGATTTAGCCTTGATGGGTGTGTTTAATATAGGCTTAGATCCTGAATTCTTATTGAATGGAGTCATGGCAATGGTGGGGGTTTGTTATTTAAGTGGTGTAGAACCCGGTTGTCCTGTGTAATTAAAATGCTCTAAGCATTGTTGTACCTTCTCAATGTAAGCATGAGCAGAGTAATAGTGACTATTCATAGGATCTAGTTCATAGAGATCATCTACCACATCCCTAGCAAGATCCACGTGCTTAACTGCATGCTCCATATATAACTTATATGATAGTAGATTGTTCTTATTGTACGGGTTCTTAGTGATCACCACCTTGTTGGTTTTTGGATCACTAGAGGTCGGGGCAGAGATTGTAGCTGGATTATCAACAACTTCTTGTCCTTTGAGTTGAAGTGTCTCCTTTAATTCAGCCAAAACCATGTTTTTGTCTATGAGTTGAATATTTAAGTCAGAGATTTCCTCACACTTATGGTTCAGTAGGTCTGTGACAATCCGTCAATTTATGGTTGATATTTTATTCTCAAATATTATTTAAAAACATTATTTTAATGTTATATTATGAACTCACTTATTTTTGGGAAGAAATTTGGATTTACGTCTTGAAGTAGCATCGACTACGTCTAAACCGGAGGATTCTACGTTACCTGCTTACGTTTACATACACCGTTTTGGTGACAGTCTGACATTTCAGAAAATAAATTTATCCGTGAATATTATTTGGGAATTTTAAATTTGTGTTGGTTCATAAACTCACAAACTTACGAGAAGAGATTAGGACTTACGATTATAAGTTAACGTCCTTTACGACTAGACCGGAAACCTTAGGATTACGTATTTACGTTTTCGAACTCCGTTTTTGATGAGACAATTTTTATTAGATTCGTTTTGTGTCGTTGATTCATAATTTATAAAAACATTTTTCGTAAAACGACACGAGGGCACGCAAATCGAGGAAACTAGAATCGAGGAGTACCCTTAAATTAGTGGGATGAGAAAAGTTTACACTTGCCTCACTCCATAAATGGGTGGCCAAAACTTCACCAACACATCTAAGATGTGTCAAAGCTTACTAAGTAAGCTAGGACACTTGTCCTAGCTACTTACACAAACTACATGCACAACAAAACCACTCAACACAAACTAACAACTTCATTTATTCAACTCCATGCAAATCTCACACAGCTCTCCTCCCTCTCTCTCTAAAATTCGTCCAAGAACCACCCCTAAACACCCTCATTTGATCAAATTTAACCATGAAATCATATGTTATTCACACATATGATAAAGCCCTTTTCAAGCTCTATTGATTGGTGGTGATTTTAACATCCAAGGAGAAGATTTGGTGATGTCCAAGGGCTGATTTCTATAAGGAGTTTACAAATATTGGTGGTCTTGAAGATTGGTGTTGATCTATCACAAGTTTTGCCATCAAAAATCCAAGCCTTGATGAATACCTATATAGGTGGTATAAAGATTGTTCTCCCCATCCTCTTATTATTTTGATTACGTAATCATGTATTTTCTTTCTTATTGTATATGTATATGATGAATATATGATGATAAAAATGTTGTGTGGGGATCAAGTGTTGATAAATATGATTAAAGAGATGAAAAACCATATGTAACAAGGTTAAAATCATGCTTAAAATGATGGCTGTATAAAACAGTAAAGAGTCTTATGATAAACTGATAAAATAGCTTGGATAAATTAATATACAGTAAGCTATGAGTCTTGTACACATGTGAGAGTTGGCCATACAATAGAATAATAAAAATGAGTGAGATATGATCAAAACAAGTTTAGAGTGCAAATCTGAGTATACTGTTTTGGACGAATTTTATAAAATACTTAGAAGTTGATTCATCAGTAGCTATAAAGGAATAAAATGAAGCACATATCATTTAGTTTCTGTGATAAAAATTTGGGGTTCTATCTCCGTTTAGAACTCTAGATATGATCATTTTAGTAAACTAGATTTTTAGGACTGATTTTGTGAGATTAAAGTTTAATATTATTATATAAGCACTCAAATAAATATAGTATAAAATGTGAATTAAAACCCACTAACTTATATATTTCATTTATATAAAAATGCATAAGGATAAATAAATGGACATTATATAAAAATGGTAGTTTGGTAAGTTTTATAAGTTATAAAAACTATATACTAAGTTTTACGTCTTTTCGGCTAAAACCGAAAGATTAACGTTTTTGTTAAATAAAACATAGACGGTTGGACCCGTCTAATGTAAACTTTTATAAACTCACATACTGATATATAAACATATATAACAAGTAAAAACTGATAAGACCCAAGCTTTACAACATATAGATATTAACGGGCCAAAGTAGCCTTAATGGACAATAACCCGACTAATTTGGTAAAACACTTATAAACTTATTTATTGGGCTTAACCCATTTGGGCCCAACATATAAAGTATAATACTGATAATAAAAGTATAATTGGGCTAATGAATAGCATTGGACTTGTAATAGGCCCATTGGGCTTCAAAATGTAAACAAGTTGAACTAGTGTAACTAGTCTTGAAAATTACCAACACATAAACACTATAATGAATGAGTAAAGATGTATAAACCCACTTGATCATCATCATATATATAAAATCATCATATGTATACATAATTATTATTTTGATAAAGTCATTGGACAAAAGTATAAGACGAGTATTAGTTGTCTAGGTTTCCGTGATTGAAGCACGTACCGTACATCCAAATCGCCAATAATCGCCTTCCCACATCAACGTGAGTTCATAGCCTCGCACTCTTTTAAATGTTTTTATGAAATGTTTTATAAACCCGCGAGGGAGATAACATGTTAGTTTTTATAAATTAGGACACTAGTTGTCCCGATTGTCTGTTTATTGATTTGGACCCGAATGATTGTATGACCCGATGAATGATTTAATGACCCGATAGATGAAATGAAATGAATTATTAAAGTTAGGTCATGTCACTAAAAGTCCCATTAGCATGAATTGTAAACTACCGGGATTTGGTAGACGCTTATGCATATAATAGTACTATTTAGGGACGATCACCCCAGTTCGCGCCTTGACGATTGATCCCCGTCGTGCCACATTGATTGGTAAGCGAATTTATGTATGAGAAGATTTACAAAAGCGTCATTATTGTGACGACACGCTAATTTAGATGGGCAAATTGAGTTTCGGGCTAGCTACCCGTTGTTTGTTGTAGTAAGGTAACAATGTCATGCGGCTTATAATAATCCAAATAACGAGATACTTCTTTATGCATTGAATTACGATATATTGCCTGACTAGCAATACAGGGTCTTAATATTGATATTATGTTCGTGTTTTGGTTTATATAACCATATCCATATAACGGTTTTTATTTAACTTTATACAACGTTATAAAATGTATTGTATGATATTTTTACGACATAGGTTCGTATATTGGTTTTGAAGGCAACAGCCTATATTATGATTTTTACAAGGATTTGTATAAAATGTTTTTGGCCTATTTTATGGCCTACTACATGGATTTGTACAAAATGATTTTCGGTAATAATTATATACCGATGATATATTGATGGTTTATTAAACTCTATGAATTCAGTCGGCGTTATCGCTGACCCTTTTCTTTTAACATGTTTTATCTCAGGTACTTGAAGGTAATTCTCGGGAAGACAACAAGAATTCATGGCCCGCATTAAATAACAATTTCCATTCAAATGCTTTGTAAAAGCTGTATGAAATACAATGACTTGGGACCTATGTAAATTTGATATTTATGAATGGAAATGCTTTATTATTAAACGACGCGATTTTTAAGCGTTGTCTATGATGTGAGTAATGTGCTATCCCGTAACACTAACGAGTCTTCCACTGTATTGAGTTGTATAAATTTGGGGGTGTTACAGTTTGGTACCAGAGCTCTCGTTATAGAGAACGAAAGATTTTTAAAACCAAGGTTTTGAATATAACATTTCAAAATCTTGTAACTATAAACATTTTCCACAAAATGTCTAAAAATCTTTTGACTATAACGGTGCCGAAGAATTCCCGAGTTACCGACAAGGCCAGACTGAGAAGTGTTATTTTAATATATATATATAACTTGGATTATATATATATATATGATGTAATTTTATTACATGATTGTTTGATGATTATTTTGATATTTATACGAGGTATTTATACGACGTAGATTGTCACAAGAAACCCTAACTTCCCTAGTAATTAATCGAAGCTATTCCCGTAGGAATTCTAGTAATTCTAGATCTAAACCAAGTTGTGGATTTTTATGATCCCAACAAATGGTTGATACTCGTAGAAATGTAGATATTAGTTGATTGTGATATTGAATAAGAATTGGCGAGATTAAATCTGATATCAATGTCATGACGATCTTTCTTTATAGAGTGGAGTTTGACTAAAGGTTACCACCTGGAAAGGTGTCATTTGATTCACTGTCACCCAATTCTTAAATTTGAAATCGAAAGGGTGAATGTTGCACTTGAGGCTGTCATTGGAACCATTACCCAAAAGCCTCATGCCACTAGTACCTTTCCGAGAAGTCTAATTGAATGATCGAGTCATTTCATACTAGTGACTCATTTGATAACCATTGTTGTAAGAAACTATAGGATTGGAAATTAAGTGTTGTTCATATCGAGCTTTTATTGCCCTTCAAGGTATAAAAATAAAGTTGAAAGTGTTGGAGAATGAGGTAGAATATCGCATTGAGTATAAGATTGATTGAAACTTAAATAAAGTAAAATTTAACTTGTACGGAATATGAGATTATTAAGAGGAAGTCGTTAAGTCCTGTGATTGAATTATAAGGTTTTAATTGATTGTTGATTCGTGTTAAGTGTTGTTCCTAGGCCATTGTCCAATGATGAGGATGCCTAGTGTCCAATAAATAAATTGAAGAAATCTTCTTCTGAATTGAGACTGATGGATCTTCTGGGACAGGTGGAACACCTAATGACTCTTGTAGATTAGTATTCATTGTGGTATCTTTTAAAAATAATCCCTAACTTAACTGAGACATCAGTTGGTAGGATGAGTTCTATGAATTGTATGACATAGTGACACGTAATGTGTTACGGTACAATTTTGACTTGTTTGTGATTAATGAAAAGACTACCATTGATTGCTAAATCCTACATGTATCGATGTTATCTATCTTTTATTGCTTCATCCTAATGTTCGCATTAGTGATGCAACCATTGAACAAGTACTCATCTTGATTTGAGTTACATCGTGTATTAATCTTTTTGAGTGCCATCGAGGTCATGAACCTCATGATAAAGTGGCTAAGCTCATTTCCTATTATATTGTGGTTAGTTCTTGGTAAACAACTTTTCATCACTCTTTTGCAGATCACTCATTGTTTTTATAAGATAAAACAGTATCCTTTGAGAAAATTGAATTTTCATTACTATATGGATTATTTAAAGTGAGACTTATAAATAATCATTATTGAAATAAAGTTGATTATGAAATACCTTGGAAAACTTAATTGTTTTCATAACAAAGAAAATCTTTGTAAATTTATTTTTGATTCTTATTTAAGAATTAAGCATGAAAATATTTGTATTATAAACATGATGAAAAAAAAAATATTTGACGAACTGAGTATTGCATCGTTAATCTTGAAATTGTATATAGTTGCGCGCCTACATACAATTTGGAATGGACCATGCAAGGCTGATTAGTAGTCACCATAAAATTATTAATAAACATTACATCTTCTTTGAAGACTGTGAAAGATTAAATTTTATGAGATCTGCAAGAAGTGAAAAAGAGGGCCATATTGATAGGGACACCTACATATGTGCCCGTACCATTTATTCTTCTGAGTCGAATTTACTCATCTGTGGAACTAGTCTTATTTGACAATTGATATTCCTTTCTTGTCCAATTCTCCCGTGGCGAGATTCTTAGGAAAAGTATCTGATTACCGAGTGTTGATACCCGACTGGATGTATCAATGTTCCTATCATTTCTTTTGATTAGATTTCATTTGAATGACCTGGGTAACGATCCGAGGAGCTTTCGAATGCGTACTCAAATCATGAAAACATGGGATGTATTCATATTCGTTAATGTTTTCGTCTGTATCTGATTTGAAATTCTCTCGCGTAGATTATGCGTTGACCCTACTCTTTTAATGGTAGTTATGTCTCCTGATATCCTTGAATTTGTGAAGGATTATGAGTTATTATTAGTCTTTTGATAAGTTCACATCTTATCGACGACAATAAAACTGGAAAGTTGATAGTGCCAGTAGAATGGATTGATTGATTATGACATGACGACATTGTCTTAATTGATGGGAACTCGAGTAGAATTCCCCTAAAAGATAAGATGTTTCTGTTATCTGAAACTTTAGAAGGTATTTGTTGGTAAATTACCTAGACTTTCGCCAATAAGGCAAGTTGAAATTGGTATTGATTATATTCCCAGTGCTGCACTTGTGGCACGTGCACTGTACGCCAGCACCATCTAAATTAAAAGAATTACCCTACAACTGAGAGAGTTGTAGGAGAAGACTTTTATTCTACCAAGCTCGTCATCATGAAGAGCTATGGTGTTATCATTCCTTATGTTTATTGATTACAGTAAACTAAGTAAATTGATGATTAAAATCTATATCCAGTACCCAAGATGATAGATTTGTTCGATCATTTACAAGGTTCTAGCATATGTTCTAAAGATTTGATCCTCGGCATGGTTATCATCAATTTCGCGTCCGCGAAAAAGATTATCTATTCCAATTACTACATCCAGAACTTGTAATGAACATTATGAGTTTCATGTGATGTCGTTTAGATTGACAAATACACATGTAGCATTCATAAATTTGGTGAATCACGTGTGTAGGCTGTAATTTGATTAATTCATGCTCGTGATCATTAAGGACCATTTGTTTGTATATAAGAATAAGAAGGAGTTAATAATTATTTATAGATTGCCCTGAATTGGCCGAACAATGAAAACCTGTACCTTGAATATTTAAACATCAGATTTAATGCTTAATCCTTTACATAAAATGACCGTTTGATTAATGATGGTAAGATATATATATATATATATATATATATATATATATATATATATATATATATATATATATATATATATATATATATATATATATATATATATATATATATATATATATATATATATATATATATATATATAGATTTGCGTTCAAATGCGTTACACCTTAAGATGAGTTATAATAGGCACCAATAACAAATCGACATGTGTAATTTCAGCATTTATTAAAAAAGAAAAATATATGTTTAATAAAAGGGTATTAAGGTAATTTTAAACTCCTTATTGCTCCATATTCACAAACCTAAACTGTCGTCATTTTCTAGATCTCAAAAGTTAATATCAAAGAAATTCTACATCAATGAGAACACCTCAATCTTTTTCAATGCCACATCATATACATTTATACATCTAGAGCCGCCTTCGATTCTCGTTCACCGGTGAAGAAGTACATACATCTTCGTATGTATCAGATTCACAGGTGGCCAGCCACAAATAGTTACCAGTTTTTTTTTTGATGTTTCCGATGCCATCTGCTACCGATGATGTATCTAACAATGACAAGAGCTATATTAAACTCATACAAGTAGTTACCAATTTTTTATATCTAGATCTGTCATATTAAACTCTCATCCCATCTTCATCTCAAAAACAAAACTTTAACAAACCCACACCATCCAAATCATGTATCATTCCTGGGTGATTTTTTTAGCCGTCATATTCCAACAAAAGACAAAGTTTGATTGTGAGAATTAATATGCGTAGAGACCCTTTTTAATGTCGGTATCATTGTGGCCTTCGAGATCCATTCCGCCGTTTGTACCAGAATATACATCGTTAAAAAATCTCCAACAACAATCATATTTAGTTCTTCAAGGTGCTTAACATTTATTTAAGGTGACACTTGTCGAATATTCCGACGAGACTTAGAATTGAAGGCTTTTATTAGATCCGCTTTTGAAAAAAAGCATATTGATGTTAAATAGAAAATCATATTTTAACTTTGTGATAGAAGTGGGTTGATGTAATTCAAGAAGTGTCGTCATAATTTGTGTATCACAATTTGGGTTGATGTTATAGTTAAAGGCATCACAATTTGTGTATCACTATTTTTCAATTGATGTCTCGTATTTCTAGAATGGATAGCGGTGGTAATTGTAATGTTGTATTACTTATGTTTATTACTCCTACTATTTTATTTTTGTTAATTGATTGAACGGTGGGTTATACAACACTTTTTAGTTTGTGTATAGAAGTTTGAAGTGTGTGTACTGATAATCTGTATGAGTGATAAAATGTTTTTGTATTTTAAATTATGTGTACCAAAATTGATAGGAAAAATATTCCCATAAACCTTTAGTTTAGAATAGACTCAACCAACCAATCACAACCATTCATTTTTATCATGTAACAAAAAAACTTATTTTTTAAAAATTAAATATCTCACAAACCGTTCATCGTTACGTAAAACAAAACATATCATCGCGACGAGAATTAAATCATCTATCTATCGAGGGGCACATATATATACTTTCGACAAAAAAAAATTCGACTTTTTTTCTTAAGTCACGTCTGGATAGAATCATATATGATTCGTCACGAAACATATATGATTCTCAGAAAATCATATATGATTCATATCACAAATCATATATGATTTTCTGAAAATCATATATGATTCGTGACGAATCATATATGATTCGTGACGAATCATAGATGATTCTCTTCAGACGTAACTTAAGAAAAAAAATTCGAAAAAAAGTTCGTCGAAAATATATACATGTGCCCCTCGATAGATAGATGATTTAATTCTCGTCACAATTGTGTATTTTTTTTTGTTTGACGATTTACCGTTTGTGAGATATTTAATTTTTTAAAAAAGGTGGGAAGTGGGTTTTAAAAAAAATGGGTGATTATGATTAGTTGGATAGGTTTATGCTAATTTAAGTGTATCTTAACTCAAAATTGATAATCTATTTTTTTATCAATCACAAAGACCTATAAAGAAACATAAATAATTAAATTGGGTATATTAAAATAAGGTGTATCATATAAATGTGTCACTTTTTAAAATTAAGTATTACGACATGTGTGATCTTAGAAAAAGTATCATAGAAATGTCCCTTCTAAAAATGTGTCAGTTAGAAAAAGTATCACATAAATGTCTCTTTTAAAAATGTGTCACTTTTAAAATTAAATATAACGTCATGTGCGATCTTGGAAAAAGTAATATAAAAAGAACATGGACCAAGATTGTATCAATAGTTTTAACCATAAATGTTGTGCTGGGTGAATTTTAAAAGATACAAGACGTGTCGCAAATGAAGCATGAAGAAAAATAAACGTGCATTTTTAAATCAATTAATATCACTTAATTAGTTACACTTAAGTCACATCTATAATGATACATGATGCCATTTGTTTGGGCTAAGTACAAAAAGAGACTAAAGTACACCTTATGGTCCCCTACCCAGACTTTTTTTTTTAATTTCAAAAAAAGACTTGTACTTTTGATCAACTGATCAACCCACTTAATATTTTGCCACGTGTCCAACTGATCAACTTTTTTTATTCACAAATATAACTTAAATTACAAATATACCCTCATCTTTATCTTTTTATTCCCACCCTTACCACTCCATCACCACCACCACTACCAACCTACCACTTTATCACCACCACCATTACCAACCTACTATTTCATCACCACCACCACGAATCTAAAATGTGGGTCAGATAAATCAAAGTTAATAATTAATTTTTTTTAGTTGGATCTATAAAAAAGATATTATTAACCAGAACATAAACAGAGAGCCCTTGACTCTGATGTGACCGAGTCTTGTACTGTGAGTTATGATATATGGTTGCCATATATGGATTAAGAACACAAACAAATAGGATCAGAAAGCTGGAACACGAATCCATAATTTCATTGTTGATTCAAAACCCACTTTCGATAATCTGGTGTTCTACCCTTGTTTCTTTTCTTTTTCACAGACCCAAAAAATAGGATTGGGTTTTTCCGCTGTTCCGATTTCATACACACATTGCTGTCCAGCGTTGCAACAGTGCAAGCTCGCACTCCTCCAGCGTTGCAACTTTGATTTATCTTAACTTTGGTAGGTTGGTAGTGGTGGTGGTGATGGAGTGGTAAGGGTGGGAATAAAAAGATAAAGATGAGGGTATATTTGTAATTTAAGTTATATTTGTGAATAAAAAAAGTTGATCAGTTGGACACGTGGCAAAATATTAAGTGGGTTGATCAGTTGATCAAAAGTACAAGTCTTTTTTTGAAATTTTGCAAAAAAAAGTCTGGGTAAGGGACCATAAGGTGTACTTTAGTCTCTTTTTGTACTTAGCCCCATTTGTTTTCTATTTAATTACAACTAAGCCATTAATTTAATATTATTTAATCTTGATGTATTTAGCTTGATCCAATGGCTCACAACTGTGCTTATTATAATGCATTTTAAAAGTGTATACCACAATAACGCTCCCCTATATATATATATATATATATATATATATATATATATATATATATATATATATATATATATATATATATATATATATATATATATATATATATATATTGACTCTTCAAAAATTAAGAGCCCTTTTAAGACTTTGTGTTTTACCAAAAAGAAAGTGCAAATGTATTTTGACAAATGTTTTATCAAAAGAATTTTTGAGGGATTATTCCCTTATACATAAAACATTTAACTAAACTCCTGTTTAGGGGTAAATGTTCGTGTATACCTCAAGACAACCTAAGAGGGATTGAGAAAAACATTTAAACCATGACTTGAAATTTGAAACGACAATTTTTGCTTTTCAACTAAGGAAATTTTAACAAAAGTATAACCAAAGATTTTTCGAACATTTATGAACCTCATTAATTATTTCCGATAAATCAATAAAAATTGTGTTAATTAAATTCAAATTTATTTTGAACATTTTTATATAATTGGTCGAACTAAGAATTTAAAACTTTTTACGTTGACGTTTGAAAAAGAAATGCTTTTTATGATTTTTCAAATGTTTTTGGATTTTTGAAAATTTTTGAATACGAAAAATAACGTTCACAAGTGAACGGATCCCAAAATCCAACGCGTCACTCACAAAAAACCTTCGATCTTCACGAAAAGAGCCGGCAGCGGCGCCATTTTAATAACTAGATTTTTACTCGTTGAAAGATCGTTCTCGGTGTCTCTTCGAATTGATTTCCGGTTAATTGTGTGAGATTAGTTGTTCTTGGTGAAACAAATATTTTTGGTTTTGGAAAATAAATGAGCAAGACTTAATAATAAATGACGAGAAATTAAAACAAGTTAAAATGTAAACGGTGCGATATTTAAAACTTTAAAAGTAAAGACGAGAAATGAAAGGACGTAAAATTAAGACTTAACATAAAGTAAATGATGCGAATAAAAACTTAAACTAAAAGAAAAGTGAATAAAAAATTCAAATAAAGAAAAAGGCGGGAAGAATCAAACTTGAAATTAAAAGAAGAAAACTTAAAAACAAAAACAGAAAGAACCTTGATTCGGAAGTTTAAGACATCCGAATGAAGCTTGCTTCATTCGGAACTTCTAGACTTCCGGATGAAGGTTGCTTCATTCGGAACTTCTAGACTTCCGGATGAAGGTTGCTTCATTCGGAACTTCTAGACTTCCGGATGAAGGACGCTTCATTCGGAACTCTTGACTTCCGGATGAAGGATGCTTCGTTCGGAACTTTTCAAGTTTCGGATGAAGCTTTTCTAGGAAATGATAAGATACAGAAACAATGAACCGAAGAACAGGGGATGTACAGTAACAACAATCGTTCCTTAAATTAATCAGATTCAAACAAAAGATTAAACCAAAACAACCAATAAGCATCAACAAACAATAATCAATCAAAACAAATCATCAAAACTAACAAACATAACCAAATCAATCCAAACCCACTTGATCAAAATCATAAAAACTCAAAAACATGAACAATGATGAATAAGAACAAATCAAACAAGAAAGGAAGAAGATGATAAATGAAAAGCTTAATTAAAAAGTAAGGATTCAATAACAAAAGCTTAAACACAAATTAATCTAGAGAGAGAAAGCATAAGTTTAGAGAGAGAAACTACCTACTCCTAATCTAATCCTAAAACTAACTCTAAAACTAACCAACCCTCTCACATGTTGTAAGGGTGGTATTTATAGTAGAGGGGAGTGGTTGGTGGCTTCCTATTTCTTTCTTTCTTGGTCCTCGGTCTTTCAGTCTTCTTAAATTCTTCGACTTTTAAGACTTCGTCTCGGGATTTCTATGAACTCGTCTTGTAATTTTCTTCATAAATTAGACCTGAGTTCTTCGACTTTATTAAACTTTCGTCTTTGGACTTTTTTTCTTCGATAAATCTTCAGAATTGGTCTTGGACTTCCGTTCTTTTTCCATTTTTGATCTTTCGACTTCGTCTTTTGTCTTTTTCTTCAATAAAAGCCCGTGAAAGCCGTGTTTTCTCCACTTTTCCCCTTCTCGACCCTGAAACACAATAAAAACACAAACCACGCATAATTCCGCCATTTACGACATAAAATATACGTTTAGGTCCCGTTTTAATGTAATTAAGTGGTAGAAAAGATGGGTGTTTTCACACCTATCAAATCCCCTACACTTAACCATTGCAATGCCCTCATGCAATGCTTAGCAATAAAGCAAGGTTTACACTTTCCATCATAATCAACCTACCTTGGCCTTTATTAAACAACTAGGGAGAAGATAGAAAATAACAAGATGCAACAAGGAAGAAACATGTAAAGAAATCTAAGACTTACATTAGGGCTTGTGTGTCATGAATGTTTATCACCCTCAAGTTTCACGTTCCCCATGCCAAGCTTAAAAACAAGATCATTGTTAGTACAAGTTAGCATAACAAACATTTACTCATGTGGTTCAATTAATCACTTAAACTCCCTTATTCCTATGGGTATCTCTTATATTTTATCGATGTCTTGAATGATCATGAAGATGCATTTTTGACTTATTTCGATAATTTATTTAGGCTGAAAGCAAAGTAGGACGATTTGATCAATAGTTAGCTAAAGGACAAAATCTCTTAAAACAGCTTCTCGGGATATCAAAAAGTTCATATCTTGGCATAACTTGGTTCACGATTTGAGACCTTTCTCGGGACGATATTTGGCATGTACTTCATACTTCATATCTTGAGAGACGTGCTTGAGATAATGGTCTTCTCATCGTAAGAGAGTTTATTCACTTTGGAGACTTTTGAGAGGTACTCCAACTTTGTTGACCACGACTTCATGATTATTTCTTCAATCTCTATTTGGGATTTTGAGATACAACGATCCGCCTCCTTTTCGGACTTGGATCTATTTATCCTCATACCTTGTTAGGGTCTTTTCGGATAGACTTCTCCATCATCTTTATGGGTGTTGATTGCTTTTCGTCGTGAGTCTTGATCCTTCATATCGATTTTAGGAATAATGCTTTCCACATCACCTTGGATCTTTAGCAATAAAATGGAATCCTCATGCCTTGTTAGGGCCTTTTCGGACTCGCCAATCTTCGCGCCCCGCTTCATAAGTTATGCCTTGGCTATGAACTCTCGTCATTACCGAGAAACTTTTAAACGATCTTGGGCTAGAAGCTAAGTAACTTTTCAAATCGTACGACCTTACTTATTGCAGATAATTTAGTAGCAAGTGATGGGAGAAAAAGATCATAATTAACTCACATAAGTTAATGAGAGAATACCAAACTTGTAGCCAACTCTATCATTTCTCGTTCTCCACAATTTAAAATCTCAAGGAATGAGACTCGTAGATGCTTAGCCTAATAAACCAATTAAGATCTACATGGTTAAGGATACTAGCTAGAGTGAACTTGGATAAGTAAACTCGGGTTGAGTCAAAATATTCACAACGGGCCTAATATATCTAAGATATCTAAACTTGCTAAAACCATTTTATTAAAATAAGAGAAAAATAGCAAAAAATAATGGGAACTACAACTAGGCCAAAATAGATTAAAAATTTTGAAAAATGTCGAAAAATTGATTTTCCGGTTAAAATGAGGATAATTAGAGGAAAAGGCCACTTAACTTCGATAGAAGTCCCCCTACACTTAATATAAACATTGTCCTCAATGTTTAAGCATGTGGGAGTAAACTCCCCTACACTTAGGACATTGTGCACTTTGTTTAAATCTCGTTAAGGAAAAGACAACTAAAGAGATTCCTATTTAATATTGAGAAATATAAAATAGTGAATCGAAAAGAGTTTAGGATAGAACCGGGAAGAAGGGAACACGGAATCACAGTTCGTCAAAAGTCATCAAGAGTGTGTCTTTGAAGCTCTAATCTATGCATATGATAAGAAAGAGAACAAGAAACACCAGCGGGGCTCCCCCTACACTTATGGTGAAATAAGATAGATAATTGGGTTGCCTCCCAAAAAGCGCTTGTTTTTGTTGACCGAGTCACGAGCCTGACTCGTCCCCGAATTAACTGGTCCATGGGGAAGCCTCGAATGTAATACCGGGATCAAAGACCTTGTCCTCGTTCCCGGAGGACATTAATAAAGGAGAGGCGGGGGGATAAGTCTTGAAAGGGAGAAAGGTCCTTTCAACATACATATTGTATGTGAATTCAAGATCCACGGGAGGTGGGTTGGGTATAGTGAGCACATTGTCCTCCCCCAAAGACAATGGAAGCTTAGCAAACGGCAAAGCCGTGATGGTATCAATCATAGCATAATCAATGTCACCTCCTGGGTCAAAGCACTAATCCTCATTTCCCGGTATAAAATGAGTAGAGTAAAAGTGATACATCACCCGCTTGGGTGTGCACGTGGGAGGATGAGGTGGGAATATAATATGAGAAGTATGAGAACAATTACCTTCCACCTGCGTCCCTTTTTCAGAAGATTCACATCTTTTCACCTCTGGGATAGAAGGTGTAGTGTCATCGTGTAATAAATCCTCTAGAAAAAGTATATCTCCTTCCACATCAGAATACCCGGATATGTATTCCATGGGTGTATCAATATCAAGAAACTCATCGATCTCAGGAATGTGAAAACCATCATCACTAAGGAGTGAAGTATTTTGCTTTAGAAATTCCTCCTCGTCGAAAATAATCTCAATATCGTTATCACTCTCCTCATTATGTATAGGGCCAATAATATGCTCAGGGATATGGGTACTCGTCTGATCTTGCTGCTGTAAAAATGACTCCATACAAGTTCGCAGCGTGTGTAAAAGCTCTTTTGATTGCGCTTGAAAAGCTGTAGCAAGATCGACAATTGGTTCTTGGTAACTCATCCCGTGACGAGGCTGATGATCGAGTGAGTGCGGTGGGGGCTCAAGATTTTGAAAACCGGAATTATAGCACGGTTGTGGCTCATAGTTGTTCATCGGTGGAGAATAATTAAAAACCGGGGTTGGTTCATATTAATCCATAGGTGAAGAAAACTGAGGACATGGATTTGGCTCATAACAATTCATTGGTTGATAATAATAGGTATCGTGAGGACCCCAACAGTTGTTGCAAACCGGGTATGGAGAAAAATCAAGTGCATCTTGTGGATAGCTATTATCATTGTCATAATTGTACCCCGGTTCTTGCCCGTGACCATACGGGTATCGAACCGGGCACGAAACATGCCAATGAGAATCGCTTCCACAATAGATGCACGGGGGAACAGGAGGTGGGTTCAAAAAGAGTGAATTAGTCGAGTTGCACAAGGGACAAAATCCGAATTGTGTGTAGTCGATATCGTTTCCGCACCGCTCACATGTACACCATTGACAAGAGTTGTTCCCAGATAATTGTTTCCCACACCGGACGCAATGAACATAAAAATCCATAAAGAAAGATAGATAAGCAAGAAGAATATTTTTGGTGCAAAACTTTGAAAAAGAAATGCTTTTTATGATTTTTCAAATGTTTTTGGATTTTTGAAAATTTTTGAATAAGAAAAATAACGTTCACAAGTGAACGGATCCCAAAATCCAACGCGTCACTCACAAAAAACCTTCGATCTTCATGAAAAGAGCCGGCAGCGGCGCCATTTTAATAACTAGATTTTTACTCGTTGAAAGATCGTTCTCGGTGTCTCTTCGAATTGATTTCCGGTTAATTGTGTGAGATTAGTTGTTCTTGGTGAAACAAATATTTTTGGTTTTGGAAAATAAATGAGCAAGACTTAATAATAAATGACGAGAAATTAAAACAAGTTAAAATGTAAACGGTGTGATATTTAAAACTTTAAAAGTAAAGACGAGAAATGAAAGGACGTAAAATTAAGACTTAACATAAAGTAAATGATGCGAATAAAAACTTAAACTAAAAGAAAAGTGAATAAAAAATTCAAATAAAGAAAAAGGCGGGAAGAATCAAACTTGAAATTAAAAGAAGAAAACTTAAAAACAAAAACAGAAAGAACCTTGATTCGGAAGTTTAAGACTTCCGAATGAAGCTTGCTTCATTCGGAACTTCTAGACTTCCGGATGAAGGTTGCTTCATTCGGAACTTCTAGACTTCCGGATGAAGGTTGCTTCATTCAGAACTTCTAGACTTCCGGATGAAGGACGCTTCATTCGGAACTCTTGACTTCCGGATGAAGGATGCTTCGTTCGGAACTTTTCAAGTTCCGGATGAAGCTTTTCTGGGAAATGATAAGATACAGAAACAATGAACCGAAGAACAGGGGATGTACAGTAACAACAATCGTTCCTTAAATTAATCATATTCAAACAAAAGATTAAACCAAAACAACCAATAAGCATCAACAAACAATAATCAATCAAAACAAATCATCAAAACTAACAAACATAACCAAATCAATCAAAACCCACTTGATCAAAATCATAAAAACTTAAGAACATGAACAATGATGAATAAGAACAAATCAAACAAGAAAGGAAGAAGATGATAAATGAAAAGCTTAATTAAAAAGTAAGGATTCAATAACAAAAGCTTAAACACAAATTAATCTAGAGAGAGAAAGCATAAGTTTAGAGAGAGAAACTACCTACTCCTAATCTAATCCTAAAACTAACTCTAAAACTAACCAACCCTCTCACATGTTGTGAGGGGTGGTATTTATAGGAGAGGGGAGTGGTTGGTGGCTTCCTCTTTCTTTCTTTCTTGGTCCTCGGTCTTTCAGTCTTCTTAAATTCTTCGACTTTTAAGACTTCGTCTCAGGATTTCTATGAACTCGTCTTGTAATTTTCTTCATAAATTAGACCTGAGTTCTTCGACTTTATTAAACTTTCGTCTTTGGACTTTTTTTCTTTGATAAATCTTCAGAATTGGTCTTGGACTTCCGTTCTTTTTCCACTTTTGATCTTTCGACTTCGTCTTTTGTCTTTTTCTTCAATAAAAGCCCGTGAAAGCCGTGTTTTCTCCACTTTTCCCCTTCTCGACCCTGAAACACAATAAAAACACAAACCACGCATAATTCCGCCATTTACGACATAAAATATACGTTTAGGTCCCGTTTTAATGTAATTAAGTGGTAGAAAAGATGGGTGTTTTCACACCTATCAAATTACTTGTAATAATCATCGACGCTTTAAATGTCGGATCAAGCAAAACTGATAAAAGTAATAGTTGAGATAGAACTAAGACTTAGAAAATATGAAGGATTAATTTATGAATAAATACGGTCATGATATTTATTCCATCTAGGAAAGTAAACGTAATTACTGACACATTATATAGAAAAGATAAAGGACCAATTAGGACATGTTCCTTAATAATGAATGTGCAAAATAAATTGCCGTACAATTTAAAAATAGCCGATGTTTGTAAAAAGGATAATATAGATAATAAAAAGGGATTCGCGACTAATGTGAACCATTAGAATTGAGAAGCCGATGGCGCTAAATGATTAAAAGGCCATGATACATGCGTTTTGCTATGGTTCAGATTAGTTCTCGGTATCCTCTCGAATTGATCACAACTCTAAGTGGAATGATTGTTCTTGGTGACAAATAGGGGGGTTTGGTTTCTATTCTTAATAAATGAAGTAAATAAAGATTAAAACCAAAAACAGTTAATCAATAAAAATAAAACTTGGATTAAAATCAAACAGTTAAATGATAAAGCTGTAAAAGAACCTTACTGAAAATATGGTGCTACTCTGAAAATAAGGCTATGCGGAATATTTGGCCATCCGTAATAACAATGCTACTCGGAATAAAAAAAAGTCCTACTCGGAATATTTATCATGCGGAATAAGTAACTCTATGCGGAATACAAGGACTATGCGGAATAAAACCTTACTCAGAATAACAAAGCTACCCGGAATATTGGGCTATCCGGAGTAACAGATATTCCGGATAGAGGAACTCTATGCGGAATAATAAATAGCTATTCGGAATAATGGGACTATGCGGAATGTAGAGCTATGCGGAATAAAGAAATATTCCGAATAGAAGAGAAAGGAAGAAGACTATCCGGAATATATATAATATTCCGAATAAGGAAAAAGGAAAAAGGCTATCCGGAATATATGAATATTCCAAATAAGGGTCAAGGCAAATAGACTATTCGGAATAAATAGACATTCCGAATAAGGGACAAAATAAACAGCTATTCGAAATATTGCTGAAGAACAGTAAACAGAAACGAGAAAACAGGGGAACGATTTTAATCCAAAAATCAACCAAGTTTTTAACCAAATCTTAAACAAAACTAATAACTAATCATCTACTAACCATAAACATCAAATCCCAATCATAAAAACACAAAACCATTAACTTTTAAAGATCAAAATCAACCAAACAAGAACTTTAAAACTTCGAATAAAAATATGAAAATGAACAAGATGAATGAAAAGATTATATTGATGATTAAGGTTTTAAACAATAAAAGAAAGGATTAAAACTACAAGATTTGTGAACAAACAAAAATCAAATCACCAAACACCCTAATGGTGTTGGTGAAGCCTACGAACAGAAAGGAAGGAGAAGAAAAAAACTAAAAACTGAATGAAAAGTGTGAAGGGAATCCTTTATATAGGTCTTCCATTTTGGTTGGTGAGTGGGCTTTCTCCCTTTCTTCTTGTCTTCTCGTCTTTTCAGAAAAGTTGACGTTTTCCATTCTGATTCTGGATTTGTCGACGATTAAATTCAACTCGTCTTTTAATCTCTTCGTTTAATAGACTTGAGTTTCTTCGTCATATGTAAATCTTCCATCTTTGGTCCTTTTCTTCGATAAATCTTCAAATAGGCCCATTGACTTCGAATCTTTTGCATCTCTTGGACAATATACTTCGTCTTGAGTCTTTTTCCTCGATAAAACCCGTGCAATCCCATGTTTTCTTCAATATTCATCCGGTTGGCTCTGAAAACACAATAAACACAAAAACCACGCATAATTCCAAATAAATGATATTAAACACGCGTTTTGGTCTTGTTTTAGTAAGAAATAAGTGGTAAAAGGATGGGTGTTTTCACACCTATCAAATCCCCTACACTTAACCATTGCCATGCCCTCATGCAATGCTTAGTGATAAAGCAAATTTACACTTTTCTCATAATCAATCAACCTTGGCCTTATTACAATACTACTAAACTAAAATTTAAAGTACTAAGAGAAATTAAAACTTTAAGGCAAACAAAAGGATAGAAAATAGTTACGTGGAAATAACTTGCAAAGAGATCAAGGACTTACATTAGGGCTTCGGTGCTGCGACGATTCATCACCCTCAAGTTTCACGTTCCCCAAACTAAGCTTAAAAACGAGATCATTGTTATTATAAGTTAGCAAATCAAACACTTACACACATGGCTTAATTAAATGCTTAAACTCCCTTATTCCTAGGTGTATCTCTTGTATTTTATTTTTGTCTTAGAATGATCATGAAGATGCATTTTTGGACTTATTTCGATAGTTTATTTAGGCTGAAAGCAAAGTAGGACGATTTGATCAATAGTTAGCTAAAGGACAAAATCTCTTAAAACTGCTTCTCGGGATATCAAAAAGTTCATATCTTGGCATAACTCGGTTCACGATTTGAGACCTTTCTCGGGCCGATATTTGGCATGTACTTCATACTTCATATCTTGAGAGACGTTCTTGAGATAATGGTCTTCTCTTTGTAATAGAGTTTCTTCACTTGGAGACTTTTGAGGGGTACTCCAACTTTGTTGACCACGACTTCATGATTATTTCTTCAATCTTTAATTGGGAGTTTGAGATACAACGATCCGCCTCCTTTTCGGACTTGGATCTATTTATCCTCATACCTTGTTAGGGTCTTTTCGGATAGACTTCTCCATGATCTTTATGGGAGTTGATTGCTTTTCGTCGTGAGTCTTGATCCTTCATATTGATTTTGGGAACAATGCTTTTCACATCACTTTGGATTTTCAGCAATAAAATTGAATCCTCATGCCTTGTTAGGGCCTTTTCGGACTCGCCAATCTTCGCGCCCCGCTTCATAAGTTATGCCTTGGCTATTAACTCTTATCATTACCGAGCAACTTTTAAACGATCTTGGGCTAGAAGCTAAGTAACTTTTCAAATCGTACGACCTTACTTATTGCAGATAAATTATTAGCAAGTGATGGGAGAATAGGCAAATAATTACACCAAGTGAGCTTGCGCTAGAATACCAACTTATAATTGACTCTATCATCTCTCGTTCTCCACAATTTAAAATCTCAAGTAATGAGATTCGTGGATGCTTAGCCTAATAAACCAATTAAGGTCTACCTGGTTAAGGATACTAGCTAGAATAAACTTAGATAAGTCTATTCGGGTTGAGTCAAAATAATCGCAACGGGCCTAATATGTCAAAGACTTCAAAACTAGCTACACCACTTTATTAATATCTTTGACTTTATTACGAGATATATACATATGAAAGCAACGATAAAAATTTAAAAATTACAACTACATGGCCAAAGTTAATTAAAATTTGAAAAATGCTGAAAAAGATGATTTTCCGGTTAAATGAAGGCATTTTCATGGAAAAATCCACTTAAAACTTCGATAGAAGTCCCCCTACACTTAAGATAAACATTGTCCTCAATGTTTAAGCATGTGGGAAAAGTCTCCCCTACACTTATGACATTGTGCACGTTGGTTAAATCAAGTTAAGGAAGAGACGACTAACGTGATCAATTTCAAATGTGAGTATGAAGAAAATTGAATCACGATAGTTGAGAGATAGAACCGGATTTCGGATAACACGGGAGCACGATTCTTCAAAGGTTCCAAAAGTGCATTCATCCCTGTAATCACATCACCACACAAAGACAAACACCTATAGAGGTCCCCCTACACTTAGGAGGTTAAAACAGAAAATGATAGATACTCGGGCTGCCTCCCGAGGAGCGCTTGTTTTTGATAACCGAGTCACGAGCCTGACTCAACCAAAAATTAGTTCATGGGGAACATGGTGAGGGATTAAATCATCTCATGAGAGATGTCCTCACCAAAGTACAACTTCACTCGTTGGCCATTCACCTTGAAATTAGGTCCATTAGGTTGAGCGATCTCGAGAGTACCATATGGAAAAATTTGGGCAATGGTGAATGGGCCGGACCAACGAGATTTCAGCTTGCCCGAAAAGATTTTCAACCGAGAGTTAAAGAGTAAAACTTTTTCTCTAACTTGGAACTCTCGGTTTTTAATCTTGGAGTCGTGAATCAGCTTAGTCTTTTCCTTATAGATCAAAGAATTTTCATAAGCCTCATTACGGATTTCATTCAGCTCATTGAGTTGGATCTTGCGTAGGTCACCGGCTTTGTTGATATCAAAATTAGCCCACTTCAAGGCCCAGTAAGCCTTGTGCTCCAACTCAATGGGGAGGTGGCACGCTTTCCCGTACACGAGACGATATGGAGTACAACCAATCGGAGTCTTGTATGCGGTACGGAAAGCCCACAAAGCATCATCAAGTTTATCAACCCATGAGGCACGATGCTCTCCCACGGTTCTTTCAAGAATTCGCTTTAATCCTCGGTTAGATATTTCAGCCTGGCCATTAGTTTGTGGGTGGTAGGCGGTGGAAAGACGATGATTTACACCATACTTAGCCATGACTCTTGCGAATTGGTCATTGCAAAAATGAGTCCTGCGATCACTAATAATGGCACGAGGCACACCGAATCTAGCGAATAGCGATTTCAAAAAGTTACAAACCACCCTTGCGTCATTAGTAGGTAAAGCTTTGGCTTCAACCCACTTTGAAACGTAGTCAACGGCTACAAGGATGTATTTGTTTCCGTTAGATGAAGGGAATGGCCCCATAAAGTCGATTCCCCAAACATCAAAGATTTCACATTCTTGAATGAAATTCTGAGACATCTCGTCTTTATGTGTGATCTTGCCTTGTTTTTGGCAAGCATCACATCGTTTAACCATCTCGTGAGCATCACGGTAAATGGTGGGCCAATAAAATCCCAAGTCAAACACTTTTTTGGCGGTGTAGTTGGGACCAAAGTGACCACCGGTGGTTCCTTTGTGGCAAGCGTCAAGGAATTCTAAAGCGGCCAGTCCATCAACACATCGACGAATAATCAAATCAGCACATTGTTTGAATAGATACGGGTCATCCCAAAAGTAAGTCTTAATGTATGTGAAGAACTTCTTTTGTTGGGATGTTAGCCCGTCAACGAGGATTCCAACCGCCAAGTAGTTTGCAATGTCCGCAAACCACGGGGTTTCATCAGAAGTCGAGTTGATAGACATTAAGGTCTCCAGGGGAAAAGAGTCATTGATCTCTTTGGTCGGATGTTTCCCTTGGTAAGGATCCTCAAGTCTACTGAGATGATCCGCGGCTAGGTTTTTAGCTCCTTTCTTATCGCGGATTTCGATTTTAAATTCTTAGAGTAGCAAAACCCAGCGGAAAAGTCTTGGTTTAGAATCTTGTTTAGTCAACAAGTACTTCAACGCGGAATGATCGGTATAAACGATTGTGGTGGAAAGGACATGATAGGGGCGGAACTTTTCAAAGGCATAGACAACAGCTAAAAGCTCTTTTTCGGTTGTCGTGTAATGCAATTGAGCCCCCGTCATTGTCTTGCTAGCATAGTGGATTGGTTGGAAGTGTTTATTCACTCTTTGGCCCAAAACCGCACCAATAGCAAAGTTGCTAGCATCGCACATCAACTCGAAGGGAAGCTCCCAATTAGGGGTAACCAAGACGGGTGCCTTAGTTAGCTTATCCTTAAGCAAGTTGAAGGCTTCAATACACTCTTTGGAAAAGATAAAAGGAGTATCTTTTTCCAAGAGGTGGGTTATCGGGCGAGCGATTTGAGAAAAATCTTTGATGAATCGACGGTAGAAGCCCGCATGACCGAGAAAACTTCTCACACCCTTCACGGTTGAAGGTGGAGGCAACTTAGAAATAACATCGACTTTAGCACGGTCTACTTCAAGACCGGCTTTAGAGATCTTGTGTCCTAGCACGATGCCTTCTTTTACCATGAAATGGCATTTTTCCCAATTAAGAACAAGGCGAGTGTCTTCACACCGCTTAAGCATACGTTCTAAATTGGCAAGGCAAGCAGAGAATGAGTCGCCATAAACCGAGAAATCATCCATGAATACTTCCATAGTGTCTTCCACCATGTCATGGAATATAGCCATCATACACCGTTGGAACGTCCCAGGAGCATTGCATAAACCAAAAGGCATACGTTTGTAAGCAAATGTTCCATAGGGACAAGTGAATGTGGTCTTTTCTTGGTCCTTGGGAGCGATGGGAATTTGAAAATACCCGGAGAAACCGTCTAAGAAGCAGTAATAGTCATTACCCGCAAGACGCTCGAGCATGTGATCCATGAAAGGAAGAGGAAAGTGATCTTTTCTCGTGGCATCATTGAGCTTGCGATAATCAATACAAACTCTCCACCCAGTAACGAGACGAGTGGAAATCAACTCGTTGTTTTCATTGGAAACAACGGTTATTCCGCCCTTCTTGGGCACACAATGGACGGGACTTACCCACGGCGAATCCGAGATAGGGTAAATCAAGTCGGCATCTAGAAGTTTGATAACCTCTTGTTTGATGACATCATGAATTCGAGGATTAACCCTTCTTTGGCTCTGGATTGCGGGTTTAAAGTCATCTTCCATGAGAAACTTGTGAGTACAAAAGTTTGGATCAATTCCGCGGATGTCGGAAATTTTACAAGCAATTGCCTTTTTATGATATTTAAGCACGGCGATGAGGCGAGATTTCTCTTCTTCTTTCAAGTCCTTAGCAATGATGACAGGCGACTTCTTGTTTTCTTCAAGGAACACATACTCGAGATGAGGCGGCAAATCCTTAAGTTCTAAATCCGGAGGATTTTCGATGGGATGCGTTTTCAAAGTCGGAGCATCTATAGCAATAATCGTGGGAGATGGTGGTGAAATATTGTCTTCTTTAAGAAGGTTCTCAATGAGGCGAAGATCTTCATCCCAATTGGTGGTAGAATCGTCATTAGCTAAGTTCACATCTCCCATGGTGGCTTCCAAATCTTTCCAAAGGAAATCACTTTCTCCAAATAGAGATAGTGATGAATCGATTGAGGAAACGGTCTCAACATTGGGAAGAGAGGTAGGAATATTTTTACAAGCATCATTAAAGTGTTCTTCACAAGCCTCATCAAGAACGTCAATACAATTAACACTCTCGTTGGAATAAGGCTGTTTAGAAAGCTTTCCCATGTTGAAAACGATTTTATCGTCACCCACTCTCATGATAAGCTCACCAGCTTCAACATTGATGAGAGTGCGACCGGTCCTCAAGAATGGACGACCAACAATTAATGGCACACGAGGGTCCATATCGTAGTCGACGACAACGAAATCGGCAGGAAAAGTGAATTTGTCAGCTCCTACAAAGACGTCTTCGGCTATCCCCACTGGATAAGCAACCGTACGGTTAGCTAATTCCAAAGTCATTTTGGTGGGGACTAGCTCAGGGAGAGATAAATGCTACCACACACTTAAAGGCATTAAGTTAATACTGGCACCTAGATCGGCTAGGGCCATGCAATTCTCTACTCCCGGGAAGTTGCAAGGGATTAAGAAACGACCCGGATCACCAAGCTTGGTTGGCAATTTCCGTAAGAGCACTGCAGAGCAATTCTCATTAAGTTGGGTGTTAGCAATATCAAGAAGCTTCTCCTTGTCGCTAAGAAGATCTTTGAACATTTTTGCGTATTTAGGCATGTGAGCGAGAGCCTCAGCGAAGGAGATGTTAAAATTCAATTGTTTAAATATTTTAAGAAAGTTTGAAACCTGAATATCATCCTTGCTTTTGAGCTTCTCTTTCCTCAACCTTGAGGGATAAGGTATATCGGAAGAAGAGGAAGGCTTTGGGAGAATAGGATCACTCACATCCTTGGGTGGAGGAGGGGTAGAAGTAAGAGGTGGAGAAATTGGGGAAGTAGAAGGGTGAGGAATAGGAGCAGGTGACTCGTTTTCCTTAGTCACAATCACCGGTGGAGGTATAGGAAGCTCGGGTTCCTTGGTACCTTTGCCACTGCGAGTGGTGATTGCTTTCATCTCCCCTCTTGGATTCGCAACGGTGTTACTCGGAAGAGTACCCGAAGAAGAGGGTTGATTACCTTGGAAGAATCCAGCCATCATGTTCCTTAAGTCATTCGTTTGACTTGCCAACGTGTTTCTCATATCAGCTCTCAGATCGTTTCCTTGTTTCACCATGTCTGCTTTCAAGTTGAGCACTTCCCGCTAGAGATTTTCCACAATCACATCATTGGTCCGCATGTAGGTTTCAACATCTTGGTGTAATGCGGTGGGTTGGTTGGGAGGGGGAGCATTATAAGCGGGTGGTTGATAAGCAGGTTGTTGGTAAACTTGGTTGTTTCTTTGAGGTGGGTATGGTTGTTTGTGAGGTGGTATGTATGGTGCACGAGGTTGTTGTTGTTGTTGAGGAGGGCGATTGAGGTTTTGTTGTTGGTTTGGGTTGTTAGGAGGAAAACCGGGCGGTGAGAGATAGTTGTTTGAGCGGTAGCTAAGCAAGTTGCAGTCTCCTTGAGGACGAGCTTGATAAGCGGCCGGAGGATAGGTACCGTATGCTGCATTCACATTCTCAGAAGGGTAGTCGTGGGTGGCAGTACAAGTGGTGTAAGAGTGAGGACCCCCGCATATTTCACATGGTTGGCTAACAGCATTGACTTGAGCGTTTTTAGCGTTGATGCTGTTGGTGTTGCTAGCGGTTTGGGTAGCAAGCGATTCAAGAAGTGCAGTGATTTTGTCAAGTCGCTTGTCGTGGTCACTAGTACTAGCACTGGCGACATTGGTCCGAACACTCTTGGTTTGCACACGAGACTTATTCTCAATGATATCCCAAGCGGCATTGGAAGTCTTAACCAAAATATTACCCCCCGAGGCACTATTTAGTGAATCTTGGTCATTCATGCTAAAACCATTATAAAAAGTGTTAATTTGGTGCACTTTGGTAAAACCATGTTGTGGGCATTTTCTCAAAAGATATTTGAAACGGTCCCAAGATTCACTAAAAGATTCATCGTACTTTTGTTCAAAATTGATAATTTCATTCCGCAAAGCGGTAGTACGAGAGGGTGGGAAAAAGTAGTTTATAAACTTGGTCTCCAAATCCGTCCACGTCAGAATACTTTGTGGCGGTTCCTTTGCAAGCCAATGCCGGGCTTGTCCCTCTAAGGAGAAAGGAAAAAGTTGTAAACGGATTACCTCTTGTGGAACACCATTGAATTTGACCGTATTCGTGAGTTGTAGGAATCTCTTGATGTGGTCATGTGGATCATCAATGGTACGCCCCAAGAATGGTTGAGCAGAGACCATCTGGATAAAACCGGATTTGAGCTCAAAGTTGTTGGCAGCAATCGCGGGTATGACAATTAGATCATTGTTTCCATCTACATGTGCTTGCAGAAGTTCAATCATCGGGCGATTGTCTGGTAGAGGCTCATTGTTGAGAGGGGGATTGTTATTGTTGTTGTTATTATTGTTGTTGGGAGGTGGGTTATTGTTGTTGTTTTGTACACCGGCCATGTCTAAGTCTTCGAGAGGCTCGGGCTCTTGATAAGACGTTGATCGTGTACGCATGCACCTGCAAAAGAACTAACAAAGCAAGCAAGAAATATTTTTGGTTTTTATGGTTTTGTAATTTTTTTGTATTTTTGAAATTTTTTATTTTTTAGGATTTTTGAAAGTTTTTATGAAAAAGTAACGTTCACGGTGAACGGATCCCAAAATCCAAGTTCTCACAAAAAACTGTTAATCTTAACGAGAAGATCCGGCAGGGGCGCCATTTGATACATGCGTTTTGCTATGGTTCAGATTAGTTCTCGGTATCCTCTCGAATTGATCATAACTCTAAGTGGGATGATTGTTCTTGGTAACAAATAGGGGGTATGGTTTTCTATTCTAAATAAATGAAGTAAATAAAGATTAAAACCAAAAACAGTTAATCAATAAAAATAAAACTTGGATTAAAATCAAACAGTTAAATGATAAAGCTGTGAAAGAACCTTACTGAAAATATGGTGCTACTCTGAAAATAAGGCTATGCGGAATATTTGGCCATCCGTAATAACAATGCTACTCGGAATAAAAAAAGTCCTACTCGGAATATTTATCATGCGGAATAAGTAACTCTATGCGGAATACAAAGACTATGCGGAATAAAACCTTACTCGGAATAACAAAGCTACCCGGAATATTGGGCTATCCAGAATAACAGATATTCCGGATAGAGGAACTCTATGCGGAATAATAAAAAGCTATTCGGAATAATGGGACTATGCGGAATGTAGAGCTATGCGGAATAAAGAAATATTCCTAATAGAAGAGAAAGGAAGAAGACTATCCGGAATATATATAATATTCCGAATAAGGAAAAAGGAAAAAGGCTATTCGGAATATATGAATATTCCGAATAAGGGTCAAGGCAAATAGACTATCCGGAATAAATAGACATTCCGATTAAGGGACAAAATAAACAGCTATTCGGAATATTGCTGAAGAACAGTAAACAGAAACGAGAAAACAGGGGAACGATTTTAATCCAAAAATCAACCAAGTTTTTAACCAAATCTTAAACAAAACTAATAACTAATCATCTACTAACCATAAACATCAAATCCCAATCATAAAAACACAAAACCATTAACTTTTAAAGATCAAAATCAACCTAACAAGAACTTTAAAACTTCGAATAAAAAGATGAAAATGAACAAGATGAATGAAAAGATTATATTGATGATTAAGGTTTTAAACAATAAAAGAAAGGATTAAAACTACAAGATTTGTGAACAAACAAAAATCAAATCACCAAACACCCTAATGGTGTTGGTGAAGCCTACGAACAGAAAGGAAGGAGAAGAAAAAAACTAAAAACTGAATGAAAAGTGTGAAGGGAATCCTTTATATAGGTCTTCCATTTTGGTTGGTGCGTGGGCTTTCTCCCTTTCTTCTTGTCTTCTCGTCTTTTCAGAAAAGTTGACGTTTTCCATTCTGATTCGGGATTTGTCGACGATTAAATTCAACTCGTCTTTTAATCTCTTCGTTTAATAGACTTGAGTTTCTTCGTCATATGTAAATCTTCCATCTTTGGTCCTTTTCTTCGATAAATCTTCAAATAGGCCCATTGACTTCGAATCTTTTGCATCTCTTGGACAATAGACTTCGTCTTGAGTCTTTTTCCTCGATAAAACTCGTGCAATCCCATGTTTTCTTCAATATTCATCCGGTTGGATCTGAAAACACAATAAACACAAAAACCACGCATACTTACAAACAAATGATATTAAACATGCGTTTTGGTCTTGTTTTAGTAAGAAATAAGTGGTAAAAGGATGGGTGTTTTCACACCTATCAGGCCACTTGTGATTGTCTAAATATGGAGGATTGTGAGATATAGTTATGTTGGAATCTTGTAAGTATAAGTATTTTATTCATGACATTTATGATTTAATGTATTTTTATCTGAAGAAGTTGTACTAATGGCAAATTATGAAGGCAGACATCGTCTCATACATTAGTAAATGTCTAACTATTACAAAGGTCATCATCTGAATATTGATTCGATTTGGGTCATCGTCGACAGACTGACCAAATCTACTAATATCATTCCCGTTAATGATAATGCTAGATTCTTGATGAAGAAATTGACTCTTTTGTATTTAAAGGAGTTATGTAAGCATGGTGTGCCTGTATCGATCATCTCTATCAAGATCCTCGCTTCGCATCGATTTTCTAGAGATTTGCTCAGAAGTCATTGAGAACGAATGTTGATGAGAGTACTGTGTACCACCCAAATCGAAGGGACGAGGTAAAGTAATGATACAAAATACTATAAGTGCTGTTTTATGTTTGAATGATTGACCTTTGGTAATAAACTGTAAAATCGTTTTCCTTTGGAGAGATTATCATTGATAATTATCGTATTAGGATCAAGATCGAATCTTGTGAGGATATATATATTTGAGCATCTGTAAGCAGGAGTTGGGATGAAGACATCCGACATACACCCATTGTGAGTTGGACATGTCTTTTAGGTTTAAGGTTTCCTATGATGGCGTACCTAACCTTACAAAATACTCGACCCGCGAGACCTGAAATGATTGTTGAAATTAGGATCTGATTATTGACTGTCGGTAGTGGGCAGGAGGTTATGTGAATATGAAATGTAGATCTTGAAGTGCCAGATGGGTAGCGAAATTATGCAAAAAAATTTAACCATGGAAAAAAAATGAATTGATGATCTGAAAGATCGTGGGATATAAGTCTCCGTTGTATGGGACCATTGAGATGATGTAAAAGATTGGTTTGAAAGGCATATAAGCTGGATCTACCCTAGGACTTCAAGAGCTGCGTGAATTATGTTTCGTATATCGAACTTGATAAAATGCCTATCAAGTGAAAATCTGACTATTCCTTAATGAAGTTTAGATCGGCGAAAAGTTGCATTCATCAAAAACCCTTGAACATCATGGATAGAGAAAGTAAGTCAACAATAAGCCTGATCTTATTCCCGTAGTTATGTTTGATGAAACTCTCGTATTGTAATGGATTACACTTGTGAGAAAAGACCGAATGTGGAGGAAATACCCACATGGCTTTAACTCTATAAGAAGCGAGTAGTAAGATAAGATGATCTTTGAGGACAAAGATCCTGTTTAGGGGTAAATGCTGTGACAATCCGTCAATTTATGGTTGATATTTTATTCTTAAATATTATTTAAAAACATTATTTTAATGTTATATTATGAACTCACTTATTTTTGGGAAGAAATTTGGATTTACGTCTTGAAGTAGCATCGACTACGTCTAAACCGGAGGATTCTACGTTATGTGCTTACGTTTACATACACCGTTTTGGTGACAGTCTGACATTTCAGAAAATAAATTTATCCGTGAATATTATTTTGGAATTTTAAATTTGTGTTGGTTCATAAAATCACAAATTTACGAGAAGAGATTAGGACTTACGATTATAATTTAACGTCCTTTACGACTAAACCGGAAACCTTAGGATTACGAATTTACGTTTTCAAACTCCGTTTTTGATGAGACAATTTTTATTAGATTCGTTTTGTGCCGTTGATTCATAATTTATAAAAACGTTTTTCGTAAAACGACCAGAGGGCACGCAAATCGAGGAAACTAGAATCGAGGAGTACCCGTAAATTAGTGGGATGAGACAAGTTTACACTTGCCTCACCCCACAAATGGGTGGCCAAAACTTCACCAACACATCTAAGATGTGTCAAAGCTTACTAAGTAAGCTAGGACACTTGTCCTAGCTACTTACACAAACTACATGCACAACAAAACCACTCAACACAAACTAACAACTTCATTTATTTAACTCCATGCAAATCTCAAACAACTCTCCTCCCTCTCTCTCTATAATTCGTCCAAGAACCACCCCTAAACACCCTCATTTGATCAAATTTAACCATGAAATCATATGTTATTCACACATATGATAAAGCCCTTTTCAAGCTCTATTGATTGGTGGTGATTTTAACATCCAAGGAGAAGATTTGGTGACGTCCAAGGGCTGATTTCTATAAGGAGTTTACAAATATTGGTGGTCTTGAAGATTGGTGTTGATCTATCACAAGTTTTGTCATCAAAAATCCAAGCCTTGATGAATACCTACATAGGTGGTTTAAAGATTGTTCTCCCCATCCTCTTGTTATTTTGATTATATAATCATGTATTTTCTTTCTTATTGTTTATGTATATGATGAATATATGATGATAAAAATGTTGTGTGGGGATCAAGTGTTGATAAATATGATTAAAGAGATGAAAAACCATATGTAACAAGGTTAAAATCATGCTTAAAATGATGGCTGTATAAAACAGTAAAGAGTCTTATGATAAACTGATAAAATGGCTTGGATAAATTAATATACAGTAAGCTATGAGTCTTGTACACATGTGAGAGTTGGCCATACAATGGAATCATAAAAATGAGTGAGATATGATCAAAACAAGTTTAGAGTGCAAATCTGAGTACACTGTTTTGGACGAATTTTATAAAATACTTAGAAGTTGATTCATCAGTAGCTATACAGGAATAAAATTAAGCACATATCAGGTAGTTTCTGTGATAAAAATTTGGGGTTCTATCTCCATGTATAACTCTAGATATGATCATTTTAGTAAACTAGATTTTTAGGACTGATTTTGTGAAATTAAAGTTTAATATTATTATATAAGAACTCAAATAAATATAGTATAAATGTGAATTAAAACCCACTAACTTATATATTTCATTTATATAAAAATTCATAAGGATAAATAAATGGACATTATATAAAAATGGTAGTTTGGTAAGTTTTATAAGTTATAAAAACTATATACTAAGTTTTACGTCTTTTCGGCTAAACCCGAAAGATTAACATTTTTGTTAAATAAAACATAGACGGTTGGACCCGTCTAATGTAAACTTTTATAAACTCACATACTGATATATAAACATATATAATAAGTAAAAACCAATAAAACCCGATCTTTACAACATATAGACATTAACGGGCCAAAGTAGCCTTAATGGACAATAACCCGACTAATTTGGTAAAACACTTATAAACTTATTTATTGGGCTTAACCCATTTGGGCCCAACATATAAAGTATAATACTGATAATAATAGTATAATTGGGCTAATGAATAGTATTGGACTTGTAATAGGCCCATTGGGCTTCAAAATGTAAACAAGTTGAACTAGTGTAACTAGTCTTGAAAATTACCAACACATAAACACTATAATGAATGAGTAAAGATGTATAAACCCACTTGATCATCATCATATATATAAAATCATCATATGTATACATAATTATTATTTTGATAAAGTCATTGGACAAAAGTCTAAGACGAGTATTATTATATAGGTTTCCGTGATTGAAGCACGTACCGTACATCCAAATCGCCAATAATCGCCTTCCCACATCAACGTGAGTTCATAGCCTCGCACTCTTTTAAATGTTTTTATGAAATGTTTTATAAACCCGCGAGGGAGATAACATGTTAGTTTTTATAAAGTAGGACACTAGTTGTCCCGATTGTCTGTTTATTGATTTGGACCCGAATGATTGTATGACCCGATGAATGATTTAATGACCCGATAGATGAAATGAAATGGATTATTAAAGTTAGGTTATGTCACTAAAAGTCCCATTAGCATGAATTGTGAACTACTGGGATTTGGTAGACGCTTATGCATATAATAGTACTATTTGGGGACGATCACCCCAGTTCGCGCCTTGACGGTTGATCCCCGTCGTGCCACATTGATTGGTAAGCGAATTTATGTATGAGAAGATTTACACAAGCGTGATTATTGTGACGACACGCTAATTTAGATGGGCAAATTGAGTTTCGGGCTAGCTACCCGTTGTTTGTTGTAGTAAGGTAACAATGTCATGCGGCTTATAATAATTCAAATAACGAGATACTGCTTTATGCATTGAATTACGATATATTGTCTGACTAGCAATACAGGGTCTTAATATTGATATTATGTTCGTGTTTTGTTTAAATAACCATATACATATAACGGTTTTTATTTAACTTTATACAAGTTATAAAACGTATTGTATGATGTTTTTACGACATTGGTTCGTATATTGGTTTTGAAGGCAACAACCTATATTATGATTTTGACAAGGATTTGTATAAAATGTTTTTGGCCTATTTTATGGCCTACTACATGGATTTGTACAAAATGATTTTCGGTAATAATTATATACGGATGATATATTGATGGTTTATTAAACTCTATGAATTAACTCGGCGTTATCGCTGACCCTTTTCTTTTAACATGTTTTATCTCAGGTACTTGAAGGTAATTCTCGGGAAGACAACAAGAATTCATGGCCCGCATTAAATAACAATTTCCATTCAAATGCTTTGTAAAAGCTGTATGAAATACAATGACTTGGGACCTATGTAAATTTGATATTTATGAATGGAAATGCTTTATTATTAAACGACGCGATTTTTAAGCGTTGTCTATGATGTGAGTAATGTGCTATCCCGTAACACCAACGAGTCTTCCGCTGTATTGAGTTGTATAAATTTGGGGGTGTTACAAGGTCAACGAGTGACTTTTTCTCTGCCGCATTAATAGCGAAGCGTTCTTCTAACGAACTATAAATTTGTGAAAAAACCTGCTTTACTTTATCAAACTCCCCTAGCATAGAAGTAATTCTATCTTCTAGGGCATTATTTTTAATCTCTACAGCTTCTAGTTCCAATTTCTCTGCTACGGATTCTCTCTTAAGTCTCATAATTTCTTCCTCTAATGCCCGAACCACCTGAATCATCTTGTCACTAGTCTCAACGGAGTTTCCACAATCATTTTTTTGAAAGAGTTTCATTTTTAGATTGATTTTCAATTTCAAGAGATATACAATGTTGTTGAAGCTCATCAAAACGTTTTGAAAATAAGTTATAAGAATCTTGAAGCTTTAAAAATTCAGCGTTAGATTCATGACAAGAATGATTATCCACATTATTCACAGGTTCAACAATATTAACAGATATATCATGCACATCATCACATTTATTCATAGCAGATGTCATCTCAAAAGCAAATTCAATAGTAACAACTTGCATCACTTCAATAGACACTATATGTTCCAAGAATCGGTCATATTCGGACAAAATATTTTCTTTCTCAATTAGATGTTGTTCATAAGCATCATCTATTTCATAGAAAATTTTCGAACTTCACCCATTTCAAAGTTAAGATTGTCCCCAAGATCTAGAAATCCTTCTTTAACATTGTTTACAAACGGAATAATCTCTTTCTCAAACACCGTTTTCATGAGCCGTTGAAGTCGTACATTCCGTGATGACCTTGTCAAAGTCGGTAAGATATCGCTTAATCTCTTTCAAGCTTAGCAATACTGTACTTACCGATGGAAGATCCTTTGGAATTTCCTTAGGTTCATCCGAATTGACAAGTGTAGGAAGTATACTAAGGCTTTCTCTAGTAGGCATGTAAGTTGGTGTATGGATAAATTCCCTTTGCATATTAAATCGAATTCTAAGATCTGTTTTTGCATTCTCTTTATTAAGTGGTTTATAATCATACTCAGGATATGTATAAATTACTTTTGACCGATTCTCTTCATGTAGTGACATATTCTCATATTCATTTGAAAACACAATCGGATCTAAGACCAATCCTAACTTTGTTTCATCATAAAGTCATGGGTTGTGGTTAAATGCTTGCTTTGCATACCCCGGGTTAGGTGGTAGGTCTATTATACGCGATAGAGTGAATTCCTTAAAAGAAGAATGAAACAAGTGTACTAAATGTGAAGCAGAGTATTGTTTTAAAAGCAAAACTTCAGTCTTTTTAACTTTCTCAGACACCTTAATTTCTGTTTCAACCCTTTTAGACTCAAGAATTTCGAAATCCGTTTGTAGTTTGTGAAAATTATTAACGGCTGACTCTTTTTCTTTAAGTTCTTTCGAAAGATTTGCTCTTAAACTCTCAATTTCTAGCAAATTATCCATTTGGACTTTCCTAAACCTATCAAATTCAGGATTGGTTAAGGTAGTGGTCACTGGAGTTAATTCTAAGGTTTTATCCTTTTCCTTATACAAAGCAAGCTCAGCAGATAATGTCTGATTAACACCGAGGGTTTCAAGGACCGCATTATTCATTTGGCCAAGCATAGATGCCAACACCATAACCAAATCTTGTTGAGCAAACGAATTTGTAGACGTAATAGCTCCCGGTCGTGTTTCATTCAAAGTCTGGGGACTTGCATTGATATTGCTTTCATTGTTTGTCTCCTCGTTTGAGTTACTAACCACCGGAGGCTTTTCTGGATACTCAGACACTTGCTCAACTTGACAAGGTACAATACTAGTATCACTGGCAGTATCTGGTACCTCAGAAATTGTGTCAGCTCCATGAAGTGAAAGATTTGCCATGAGAGCTGCCTTGGCGGTATTGAGATCATCACAGTCAGAATCGTATGCATCAAGATCATCACATTGATATGAGGCATTGTTCGTGATGGCTGTTGTGAGTCCGTCAGTGTCCGCAACTCCTGGATCTGTGAGAAATGCTAACTCTTCTTAATCGAGCTCTCGTCCTTGAGCTTGAGCATTAACCAAGCAGATCTTCTCCTGAAACCATGTGCTATCCCTTTTCCTCTTTGGTTGCTTACACTCTCGATCCATGTGCCCTTCCCCTTTGCAGTTATAACATATGATCATCTTTTTTTTGCCAGTGTTATTACCCCTTGTAGCAGCAGTGTTAGATGGACGTGCACCAGTATTAGATGAACTTGGTCTCCCCTGAAGTGGTTGCGCAGTAACTCTGCCATCTTGGATTGTATCTTGTTGACGAGAGTTAGAAGAATTTCTCAACTGATTGTTTGTTGGAGATGGTCCTCTATAACCTCTTTTGTTCAACACTTGAGTGATGTAAGCAGACATTTGAGCAAGTATATCAGTAGGATTATCCCCTTGTCTAAACTCAGGAAATGGAATCTCGTCATCACAATAGAATACTGGTGCTGGTTGAGCTACAAACTGATTTGAAGGAGCACTAACATGTTGTGAGTAATGGGGTTGAGGAGCCTCATGTTGTTGATAGGTGATGGCAATGTTTGTTCGAGGTTGATAAGGTGAGTATGGTTGTGATAGGTAAATGATGTGAGTCTCCTTGTGATGATATTGTTTGTTGCTTGTATTGTTGCTGATAAGATGTAGGTGGTTGTGGCAAGATCGAATACTGTGGAAAGCTTGGAGTTTGATACAAGGTTGATAGGGAGATTGGTATCCCAAAGCATACGGAGAGTTGTTATATGACAAAGTTGGATGATTTGCCATTAATGCTAATGGTTCTTGATAAGATCCCTGAGAGATGCGTTTTTGGATCACGTGCTTCTCGTGTTGCTGCAAGAAAGCATAGAGTTGATCTAAATTTGACTTCTGCAAATCCCGAATCATTTTGACATCGGTGACATATTGGCTCCACTCTTGGGGTAACATGTTCTAACTTTGTGTTTAGTTGAAACTGAGCAATCCTTAGATTATACACGTTCAAATCATTCATCAAAGTAGTGAAACGCCAGTAGTAGTCATGAAGTGTTTCCCCTGGAACGTATGTGAACCTATCAAACAAGTCATACAATTGACAATCTCGTTCCTGCTTAGTTAGTGAAGTCCCTTGTAACAAAACAGTTAAGCGATCCCAAAGATTCTTTGTCACTGTGTGTTCGCTTACCATTTGATAAATATCGGGTGGAAGAGCTTGAAGTATGGTCTGAACAGCCCTTTCATCCGCATCGGCAATGAGTTTGTTAGCATCCGTTAACTCATGAAACAACCTTGGCCACGTCACATTGTCGACAGTAACTTATACCGAATCGAGTGGACCTTTCTCAATAGATTGAACCATAAATCTCCCATTGGGTTTACCCATAATGTAAGTTCTCATGCGACCCTGCCATGCTTCAAATAAGTCTTTGATGAGCAACGGTGGGCGGGTATCGGTACCCGAGATGATTGAAATATTGGTAAGCGATGTCATTGTAGGCATAAATGAATGAGGATTCATTTTTTGAACACTTGATGGAAAAAAGATTATCTTTTGATCGAGCAATGAAATAAGGTTGTGAAATTTGTTGTGAGTTGATGTAGAATTCTTCCAAAAAATTACAAGTCCAGAACTTGATCTAATTCGGAATATGAGTCAGGGATCTAATTCAGAATGTGAATCAATGACCTAATTCAGAATCTATGAATCAATAACCTAATTCGGAATCTGTGAATCAATGACCTAATTCGGAATCTGTGAGTCAATGACCTAATTCGGAATCTGTGAATCAAGGACCTAATTCGGAATCTTTGAATCAATGACCTAATTCGGAATCTGTGAATCAATGACCTAATTCGGAATATCAATTACTGATCTAAGTCGGAATATGTAAGTCTTGAACTAAGTCGGAATATAACGAAACACACTTAATCCGGAATATGATCCAGATGTTAATTCGGAATACACACAACTTGCACCTAATTCGGGATATGAAATCTGCTGTTAGTTCGGAATAGGAGATCCACACTCAATCCGGAATATGATCCAGATGTTAATTCGGAATACACACAACTTGCACCTAATTCGGGATATGAAATCTGCTATTAGTTCGGAATAGGAGATCCACACTCAATCCGGAATATGTAAAACCCTAGTAATCTGACTTGTAAAACCCTTTTATCTCGAATAAGAAATTTTTTTGTACCTTTTAAGTTTACCCAAAAATCAAGCCAAAAATTCCAACTTTTTATGAAAATCGCTAATATGAATAACACAAATCCCTACCACAACTATGTAGGCAATTTGTAAGAAAGATTTTGTGATGAGAAACACAAAAAAATTTGAAAACATGGAGATATCTTGATTAAAAGAGCATGAAAACTAAAACTAACACAAAAAACCTTATATCATCCCATAGCTTTTGATACGAATTGTAGAATAATGATAATCTTAGATCTAATCAAGAGGGTTGTTGTTTTTCTAGAGAGAGAAACTAGTGAGAGAGAGAGAAAGAAAGAAAACTTGTATTAATGAAAATATGAAGTAAACAACCAACACCCCTTTCCATGGTGGAAAGGGGTTTATATACCAAGTCCCTTAGTGGACTTGGGCTTCCGGCCCAAGAACATGCTCATGGGTCGGGCTAATGTAAATAATAATTAAACTTATACTATGAGCCTATGACTATATTGTTGGAGTGATCGAGACTTTCTTAATACGAAAAACTTATTTCCAATAGGTTACTTTGGGCTTATCAATTGTAACAAAAATTGACAAAATTACAAAGCTAAACAAGAAAATAGGCAAACATAGGCTAAGAAAATTGAGCAGACTAAACCTACACGGCTAACTTAAGTATAAATCTTAAACCTCGGTTCACCAAACCAACCTACTTGATGTTTGCTGTTTTAGACAGTGGTTTGCAAAGCAAACACAAGGCAATAACAGTGGGCACACTAATCAAGCAAGCAGGAACTTGGACTTGGTTTCTTGTCGGTTAATGTGACAAAGGCAGTAGGCACCCAAATTACTTAGCTTGGGTCGTACTCGTGTTGGCTGTAATGCACAGTGACGCGATCACAATAAATAGGCACAAACACGACAAGTCATCACACAGAACGCCAATTAGCACTAAGTGAGTACACCTAAAACATCAATCGATCCACATATTCAATACCTTTTTATCCAACTTTATGAAAAACAGAAAATTACTACAGAAACTTGATTAGACTTTTTTTTGTATTTTGATATTTAGGTGAAACAAAAACTAGACTATATCTATCCTAAACCTGAAGAAAGGGTGCAGAGCTAAACGAGCTTTGGTGGTCAATGACTGCCCCCAAAACTCACCGTCCCAAACAACAATTAATCATCAACACACGAATTTTACCAAATCAGAATTTATAAACTACCTCAAAAGCATCTAATATAAGCAGGAACATGCATAAGTCGTCAAATAAAAATAAAACAAACACTAAATCTTGCACATAGAAGCAGGCAACCACAATTCACATGAACATAAAATTCAAAGACAGAAAAAAGTAAATTCAGAAGGGACTTAATCAAACCTCCAAGGTGTACACTCCACACCTTGGATTGTTCGAGCTGATGTGGTAGCGAAACAACCATAAGTTTCCTTTTCCTGCTAAGATGAACAAACGTGAACAGTAACACGATAAGAATAAAGCACTGATTTTTTTTGTATTTTTTTTTCTTTTCTTTCAAAAACTCTTAACAACAAACTTAATAGAAAACCTCTTTTATAGAACTTGGAACTCATAATTTCTCTAACAAACACCAACTTTTAACAAAACATGAAAAGGAATTAAAACTTATACCAAATACTAACTTTCATTTAAATCAAAAAGGGATTACAATGTTTTAGAGAAAAACTAGAACAAAGGGTCACTCACAACCCGAGGACTCCTTAAATACTACAAGGAAGAACATTCTAGTGCTAGTAAAACCCTAAATGTCAAATTCCCTTACTGCCCTTGTTTTGGATGCATATGGTGATGAGCTATGGAGAACGAATCGTAGCCATCCAATTTTGAGTAGCCTCCAAGAAATTGATGTGAGGCGTTGGATTGTTGGACCATCTTCATTGCTTTGTTGTAGGAGAGGCATGGGCTACCACGTGGCCATGGAGGGGGACCAAAACAAGCGTGTGAAAGATTTGAGGTGAGGGTGAATGGTTAAATGGTGTGGTTAATTGGGTTTTACCCTCTGGTTAAAATGGATTAGTTGATTAGGGTTCTTCCCCTAAAATGGTGGGGTTTTAATTTGTTGTGGGTGCACAGTAAATGTTCCCCGGTCTTCATGAGTAAATAAAAATTATTTTTCAAACTTATTTTTATTTTTTATTTTGGTAAGTAGGAGTTGAGGTGGCAGGAAATGAGTGGTGGGTGAGGGTTTGGTGTTTGGCAGGTTTAGCCCCCAAGCTTCTAGCTTTTGTTCATAGTGATTTTAACAACTCTTATAACCAATTTTCTTTGTAAAATAGTTTGGCTTTTCACACTTTGGCCACAATAACTTTTCCAAAGGTATTTTCAAGGGTTTCTTTTGCACTTTCTTGAATCTTTAAGGGTTGATCTTGATATATCTTAATACTTTGAGGTCCTTTCTTGTATTCTTGATATTTTAGGAGGACTAAAAGTGTTAAGTCTTTAATAGTTGAGGGGCCTTTTTTACCAAATCCGTACCTAAAATACACAAGTAACAAACATAGGCATATAATATGGTATTTTCATGACATTTTTAGTATTTAAAGCCCGAAAAGAACGACGAGATCATGTATAAATGCCATCTCATCAAATACCTACACAAAGCAAGATACAAACTAGTAGATACATTTCAAGGGTAATTCTAAAATGTATAAATACTACTAATCTAGATGAGATGTAATATTACCAATTAAAAGGCCTATTTTCAATGAAAAAATAGTTTTGACCAAAGAGAAACTTTATTACAACGAAACCTTCTAGTTTGAGGAGACAATGAATCGATCCAAGTTTAAAGTACTATATACTTCAAAGACCTTGAGTGACCATCGCTCTGATACCAATTTTAGAAACTAGAAGGGGGGTTGAATAGTTTCTCTTTGGTTTATGTCCTAATTAAAATTCCTTTCAATTAGGTTTGTCTCAAAACTACCTTTTACTTGAAAGCTAGTTGCATAGTGATTAGGTTCAATTAACAATGACAAGTAATAGATGTGAATGATATGATAGTAAGAATAAGTAAAGAGTAAGGAAAGAAACAACCTAATAGGAAGACACCAATATTTATAGTGGTTCGGCAACGAAACTCTATCTTCATTACTACTCCATTTCTCGAGTACACCTTACTCGAGAATTCCACTGTATCCACAAGCTCCTTCTTGGCGGAGAAAACCTTACAACATCGTTTACATTATTTTCCGACACTAAGCTAAATGTCGAGACCTAATCTTAGCTAGGACTAATCTACACAACGTCGCCCACTTCACCATTTTACGATACAAGGCTAGATGTCGAGTTCTAATCAAAAGATAGAACCAATCTTCCCAACGTTGCCTACTTCATCATTTAACGACACAAGGCTAGATGCTGAGTTCTTATCGAAAGGTAGAACCAATCTTCACAATGTTGCCTACTTCACCATTTAACGACACAAGGCTAGATGTCGAGTTCTAATCGAACGGTAGAACCAATATTTACAATTCTTCACTTTGGAGCTAAGTGAGAACTTCACTAGACACAACTACATCACTTTAGAGTTTAGTGAGAAATCACAAGACACAACCACATCATTTTATAGTTTAGTGAGAACTCACAACTCTTCACTTTGAAACTAAGTGAGAACTTCACAAGACACAACTACATCACTTTATATTTTAGTGAGAACTCACAAATCTTACCTATTACAACTCAATAAAACACATATCCAAGTATACACATAACTTAGATCTACACAACATAAATCCAAGTATACACATATACAAATGATTTACACAAGATTAGATCCATGTATTCACAAATAAATTGGATCTACACAAGACTCAAATAAAACAAATGATGAACATGACTAGATCTTTAGGAGAGGATCTTCATCAAGGCTTCATATATAATCACATCACAAGTATGTGAGTGATCTTCTCTTTGGATAAGGTAAAGAAGGAGATCAAGGAGATAATCATAAGTAAACATACTTAACACATTAAGTGATCATTTACAAATGATTAATAATTAGAAAGGAAAAGGATAGCAGAAAGAGTGTCCAAAAAGGGTTGTGGAAAATGCAGGTTTGATCCACTATTTATAGGAGACAAAGTCCAACGACTCTCTGAGCGCGGTGCCTTAATTGTGCATGCGGTTCCTTATCACTAAGGATCCGCATAGGCCTTTAGGGAACCGTGCTCATAGACTCTGCTCTCTTTTGTCTTTTAGCGGGAAAGTAATATCTGAGGTAAGTTTTTACCTTCAAAGGATATTCCTATGGCATTTGGAATATGCCATATTCAAATTTACATTTTTCATTTTAATAAAACATTTTCTTAAAAAGAAAGTTTATTAAAAAATCTTTTGTCACATTTAACAAAATGTAAGTTTAGGATTAATCACTTTTATGATCACTAATCATGATTAAGATATGTTAGTGCAATACTTAAATGATTATTACCTTGATGCTAGTGTTTGTTAAATAATTCATCTTATGATTGTATTTGACGATAAGTGTCTTTTTAATTTGTCGTGATAAAAACTAAGAAAGATTAGTTAACACTAATAATATTTTTAGGCATTGCTTTGCATTAACAATCTCTCGCTTTTTGATTATGACAAACTATAAACTTATTTATGTAAAATCCAAAATATTTTAAATTACTAACGATTTTATCACTATCATTTCTCCCCCTTTGTCGAAGCAAAAAGGATGCAAAAGTCTTTGAGGAAGAAATGAATCGGACTTTGCAAGAAGCTCCCCCTTGGTGCTTACTCCCCTTTGCTTGGGACACCAAGAGAATGAGCTTAAGTGACATGCTACACAAAGGTTAGTAGAGAGAAAAGAAACACCAATGTATATATAGTCACTACCTACCAAGTAACTTGAGAGGGAGAAAGAAAAGAAATCTCAAATTAGAAGTAAGTATTTGCTAACAATGTCCAAGGAGGGTGTTTTAACAAAATCAAAGTTCAATTGGTAGAATAGAGGTAAAAAAGAAACATCCAAACCAATTAAAGTGATAGTATGTCAAAGGGTTAGAAACTTAGAATTGGTGGAATCACCTAAAAGCAATTGTAAGTTTTAACCATGATCTACTCTAAACAATTGTGGGAAAATGAATTGATGGGAAAGGGAGTAACACACATAACATTCATATTACACAAATATGAAAGAATGAACAAGGGAAATATTCATACACATAATATGAATATTTAACACAAGACATAAGGAAAATAAACAACAAAATCATAAACTACTCTAGTAGTGATAATCCTCCAAGTTTGCTTAAGTTGACTCAAATAATTAAAACACAAAGTGTGCTTTAATTGGAAAAATAATACGACGAGGCATCATTCGATATTGTTGATCGCGCGTGGACTTTTGGATTGCTATCGCAAGGTGAGTTCATAATCCTATTTTAATGATTCTTAAACGTTTTACTTCCAATATGGGATGGAAATGATACTTGTGTGTGTCAAAATGATGTGAAGAATGATTTTAAGTCATGTGTGATGGACATATATGTGCTTATTATGGTGTAGTGTGACTATGGTTTGAATTATATGGTTTTTGTGCATCGTCTCTTTGGAGGCAAGATATCTCGACGTGGATATGAGACAGCTTCCACATTGATGTGGGAAAGATCCTAAGAGTATGAGTTCATCGTCCCTATTTGAGTGGGACAAGATACCTCTTGAAGGAGGTATAGTGTGTTTTAAAGGAATTGTGGTCATGACTGGTACTTGATCGTGTTCTTGATTGTAGTTGCATATAGAATGATAACCGCATTTGGTCCATTACTTTCGAGATGTTTTGGTTATTGATTTATTCACAACGGTGTGTCAAGGATTTTATGTTATTGTGGTAGTTTAAACCTATGTTCTCACCAACTTTACGTTGACAAATTTTAGTATCATTTCAGGTGAGCTTAGCGGTGATAGAAGCTTTAGAGAGTGAAGGGTTAGAGAGACCTTAGGATTGCATTGCGGAGTTTATGTTTATTTCTTTGTTTATTTTGTGCACTATATGAGATTTTTGTATGTTTGTTGCGATCGTCGCCTTTTTATTGTATGTCATCTTTTAGCTTATTCTCTATTGTGACGCCATTGTGTTGTGACGATGTCCATGAAGTTTCACCTCGCGTTTCTGCCGAGGCGGGGTGTTACAATAATAACTTAACCAAACCTTTCAGCCTCAATACATTAATGCACTCACGCTTAATTGTGATAGGGTTTACAACTTTGAACCTATTACAAACAATGAATGAAACGTGTGTGTGATGATAGTGTAGAGAATGATGTATTTTCTCTACACCCTAGGACCACCTTTTATAGTCTAAGGATTCCAGGCAAAGCCCGAAGGCTGCTATCCCAATAGGCCAGCGGGCGGAACGAGGAGAGGGGCAGAAAAATGGAGAGAGAAAGAGCAGATGGATTCTATCCCCTATATCGAAGTAGGTTACAACATAATTAATACTTTCCTAAGAAACATCCTTATGATAAGAACCTAAATAATTTGAATATTAGTTATGATCTTCATGCCAATCATCTTCACATATTTGATCATATATTTAATCTTTTTTATCACATCTTCAAGTATTCTTCAGGTACTCCACCAGCTTGAAGAATCTTCATATTGTCGATTTAAACCCTGTTGTTTATTTAGCACTAGCAATACTAATATATAACTACTAGTATTAATATTATTAGTACTGGCAATGCAAAACCTACCAGCACTAATTTTATTCCCAACAATCCTCCCATAAACTTGTGATTCCTTTGTTAATTTCACAAATTTCTTAGGAATAAAATCTCCATCAATTCCTTAGCACCAAACAAAATCCTCCCCTTAGTTGATTAGAAGGTCTTTCAAGTCTTCAAGTAAATAACCTCCTTTGAAATTGATTAGGAGGTTTTTGAGCCTTCATATACAAGACTTGTAGCCATCAATTACATAAGTAAAACCTATCCTCACAATTTTTAGGAGAGGTAACCCCTAAAAATGAGATTACTGGACCTAAATAAGGACTGAAAATGATACACGTCCCATGTTCTAGATCAACAATAGTAGGTGTAGCCTTTCTAGTATGAAAGTACCACCAACACGATCATTTAGATGCCTCTCCTAAAATTATGATTAATCCTCCCCTAAACTTGATGTTCACTTGTTTAACTTCAAGTTTCCTCAATGAAAGATTCCAGATTACCAGGAGGATGTATTTAAACACTTGTTTACTTCTTGAGTTGTTTGTTTGTCATCTTCCACCTTTTGCTTCTTTGTAACTGCTGCATATGCATCATAAATCCTCCTATGTTTGGATGTATCCTCACCTTTTTTACCCCCTTTTTACCCTTTTATCTTTTTTCTTTTTTTTAAACCTTAACTCTTGGGTTGTATAGTCTTTGTCAGCATTACAGCAACACTAACTAAGTTGGCTTTATAGTTTTTGGCAAACTATCAGCCATAAACGGATTTGATATGTCTTTACCAGTTACCGTTTGCCCTGGACTTAGCCAATTTGTTATCGTGATAACATGGTGAATTGATAACCATATAGTTTTTGGTAAACTATCAACCATCAACAGATTAAAATCTCTTTACCAGTAGCCGTTTGCTCTAGAGTATCCAACTCTTTATGGTGGAACATGGTGAGTTGAGAACCATATAGTTTTTGGTAAACTATCAACCAACAACGGATTTAAGAAATCTTTACAAGAGCCGTTTGATTTGGACTAGCCAGTCCTTAGTGTCGATTAGACATGGTGAACTGATGACCATTTGTTGTGTGGTGATGAAACCACCACTTAAATAACTTTCTTATTTCCATCTTAGCTTCTTGCCTTTCTTTGACATATGGCTCAATCACACCTTGAACATGTCCTTGAACCTAACCACTAATATCAAATCCCTATTTTGAAGCACTAATATCTTTAGGCAGCATCTGACTAGTACCTTTTCTTTGCATCTTATCTTTGGAAAAAGATAACCACTAGACCACTTTTACTTTGCCCCTTAATTAATCCAAAAACCCTTATAGGTCTTACATCTACAGCATCCCAACAACCCAAAATCACAGAATGTCCCAAACTACAATACTATCCGTTATCCCAAACATTCAGTGATGTCCAATATCTATTAATCTTACCAGCATTAAACCATAATTCAGATAACATTACCGGTATTAATAATCAGCACTATTCTCGAAGGCTGAACAACATGTTTAATCATTCACAAAGTCAACACTAACCTTTGAAGTAGAACATAACCATTCATTAATTGCTTTAGTTGAATTGTAGCATCGAATATGACGAGTAAACAAGAACCATAGTATAAACTTGTTTACCTCATACGAACAACACAACACCAAAACTCCTTGAACCATGAAACTTTCATACCATGTTTACCATAGTACTTCGACATATCCTTTCTCTAAATAAAACACAAATAGATATAGTAACTGACCATGATCAACATTTTATTCAATCTGTAGCTCATCGATATTAAAAATACCAACACCAGCACTAAGACTTGTACTACCAGTATTAATTTCTATACTGGTAGTATTAGTCCCTGTGCCGCCAGTATTAGCCTCCCCACGATCCTTTGTTCTTTATAGACCCAAAACTATTTTTGCAACTTCCAATACATCTAGATTTGGCATCTATGGAGATTTTGAACAAATTTCTTTCTAGTATCGAATCCTGGTAATACAACTCTTTGAGGTTGTGAAGAAACAACCCTTGGAGTCAACATATACTAGTAAATGTTATCTTGAGTATATCAAAACTTTGATTATCCTTCTCCTCTATCTAACTATTACCATTAATGTATTTATTGCCAGTATTGATTCGAACACCATCAACACTAATCTCTTCACTAGTATTAGTCTCCCCTGAAGCTATATCAACCTCTTGATTAACTTTTTCAAACTACAACCCCAAAACTATATCAACAGCCTCTAGATCTCTCTCATCGATATCAACTTGAAGCTCCTCATTAATCAATCCGAGCCTTTACTAAAACCTCCATTTTCTTGATTGGGGGCTTCAGTATTATCAAGATGATAGAGAGTCTCTTCTAAGGAAGAAGAAATTCTAAACCTTCTGGATGTAGAAGACGTGTCTTTTTTTAAACTGTTGCACTAACTCTTTCTAACCAGTATCCTCCTTTTCTTGTGCATGTCCTTACCACTTCCATAACTCAACAACACATTCAATTTCTCCTGCAAAAAGTTAGTTCACAAAGCACAAATATACATAACACATCAATTCATAATCACACTCTCTTTATGAATTGCCTTGTAGTAAGAATTAGTGTCTTCTCAAGTCCCATGTCAGAACATACTTGAACCTTCCTAATGCATCAACATAACCATATCTTTTCAAGGTCTTTGATGCACTATTTGATTTGGAAACATGGTCTAATACCTCATGTTTTGGTTTCCAAACCCAGAATGATGAGGGCTTAATAACATTTAGCCTATTTCCATTACCCTTGACATCATTTAATACTCTTGTGTTTTGTCTGACATTACCAAACCAATTTGAATTTTGAAAGCCAGTATTAAATTTTGGTCAACCGACATTAAACTTAGGCCTAACAACATTAATATTTTGATGGAAATTTTTATGATTTATAGTTGTTTTCCTTTGAAAGGGTGCCCTAACATTTGGTTGTGCTACAAAAGGTTTTGGTCTAGCACTACCAAAGTGTGGTCTTGGAGGAATAACATTCCTAGGACTACTAATCTTAGCATTTGGTTATGCTACAAAAGGTTTTGGTCTAGCACTTACAAAATGTGATCTTGGGTACAAAGTATTAACAAGCTTACCAGCATTAACTAGTTTTGGATTATACCCACCTGAGTGTGATCTTAGGTGGGCGCATTAGATGATCTACCAACATTAACTAGTTTTGGTCTACCAACATTAATATGACTAGCATAATTAATTGGTTTTAGACCATTTATTAGTAATACCAATTTGGGAATCATCTTGTTATTAGGATTTTGGTTGGTCCTTTTGACATACTGGCTATTATTAACCCAGTTAAGATTATACCCATACCTCATCTTATTTCTCTGATTACCCTTGTATTTAGCCTATAAATGATCAAAACTACCACATATATAACAAGCTTTATTATACATTACAAACTGATTTCCAAGTTGTTGAGATTTCTGACCATTCCTATTTATTTGGTTACCCCTAGGTTTGTTTGTTCCATACATTTTAGCATACTTGACAGACTTTCTAACTAGCTTGTATTTATGGGCATTGGGATTAAATTTTTGAGTATTATTAATAAAAACTTTTCACCCATCTTATCAGTGGTTTGAGAGATTTTACTATTAGAGCTATCAAGCCTAGGAGTACAATCTTTAGTACTAGTATTGGTACTAGTATTGGTAATATATGTATCTTGTAGAGAGTCAACACTAGTTGTGCTAAGGATGACATATCATCCTTTTTAACCTTTTCTACCTTAATAGGAGATTGAGAATTTGAGCTATCAGAGATACTAATCTTAGAAGTGCACTCCTCAGTCTGAGCAACACCAGTACTAGTACTAGTAACCAGTGTATCTTGTGGAATGTCAACACAAGATTTTCTAGGAACAATGACATCATCATCCTTTTTGTCCTCTTCTACCTTAATAGGCTTAGACTCAGGTTCCTTGTAATGCTGGAATTCTGGAATACGAGTGAATGCTAAATCTTTCAAAGTAGGAAAATAAATAAGTGGGGTTTCAATAGCATGATAGTCACTATTATAACCTAGAGTCATTTACACATTTCAGGAACCTGACTACCAATCATCTTATCTATATTTTTAGTAGAATGTTCAAAACTTTTGATTTTTAATTCATTTTCAAGTTTAGCAATTTCAGTTTCCTCTAGTTTAGACTTAAGATCAGTTTTTTCAAGAGTTTGAGCAGTTATATTCTTTTAAGAAGAATAATAGAATCTTTAGAGGCTATTTTCTGTTCCTTATAGCATTCTATATGTTCTTCTAACATTTTAACACCTCTTTTGTAACTACAAATATAGCTTTCATAAGTATCATAATTTCTTTTGATGCCTTTGAAGGTCTACGTGATTTATGGCCTATTCTATGTAATGGATTTGGTGGATTTATGTGGTTGATTGATTGATTAATAAAGAAGAAATGAAGGAATTAGATGAAGGATTAGAGAGAGAAATGAGAGAAGGGAGAGAATTAGAGAGAGAAAGTGAAAGATGAAATAAATGATTAATTGTAAAATGGAATCAACAACCCCCTCCTAACATGCTAGGAGGGGTTATATATAGCCCACCCTACATGTGGGCTATATGGACCATACATAAAGTAAATAGATCACGAGCCCATTACATAATTATCGTTGGAGCGACCGATCCTTCATAAATACGTAAAAACGTATTTCCAACAATCTCCCCCTAAGGGAGGTCGCTCCAAGTTACAAAGTTCTAAATAGTCTATAACTCGTGATCTATGCTAACTAAGATGTGACCGAGACTTTATTGGGAAAAACGTATTTCCAACAATCTCCCCCTAAGGGAGGTCACATCTTTTTACAAAATCTTAAACCTAGCATCTATGCTTGAGTCTTCGATCTTGTTCTTGTGAATGTGCTTGATGTGATCTTTGACTTTAGTCTTGAGCATGTTTCCTTGCCTTGACCTTGTGCATTCTTCACTTGTGATATTTGCCTCTTTGTGACTTCATGTTCCACATACTTATACTTTTAAATTCTTGAAAGCTTCAGAGTTTGATACAGCGGAAGACTTGACCTTCAGGCTTTCTTGAATTTGTTGAAGTACTAATTGTATGTAGTATAAGCATGTGGTGACGACTTCTTCTGGATTGTACACCGCAATGCCACCTTCTTGTTACGCTGCATAAGACAGTTAGCAACAAAACAATATACACGGATGAAATGGCCTTGAACATTTCATTCTAATTCGGTAGCAATTTACCTCCGGTCGGTGAAGACCGTTGGACGATATTAAATATCGTACTTGTGGCAGGTAGTTTCAATAAAGAACCTCTTTGACAAGATTTCGCGGGTAAACCCGTTCTCTTTACTCGACCGTCCAAAGCTGACTGCGAACGTAAAGAGTGGATCATTTGGATAATATTATCCGCATGATTTGAAGCCGTCAATTCATGTTCCTGGAACAAGTGAAGTTCAATTAAGAACCGCACCATCGTTGCTTTCCAGTTGTCACTAGCTTGATTCATATAGAATCTTGCAAGTTACCTACCAAGTGCTGTTTGATGTTAACACTAGAAGGATTTCCACTCGTCACTGTGATCAATAAAGAGTCACTCTGAGTGTTCTGGCAAGATCATATGATAATGCGAAGAGGCCTGGAACGAGTTTAAGTTCATTTAAGAATTAAACCACTGTTGCTTTCCAGTTATCACAAGTTTGATTCATAAAGAATCGTACAAGTCACCTACCATGAGCTTTTTGATATTCGCTCAAGAAGGATTTCCATCTTCATTGTAAATACTTTCGTATTACTCAGATGTTCAGGCAAGATCATGAAGATTTTGCGTAGGACTCTTAAGATCTTTCTTACTTTTCACAGTGTGTGAAGAAGCAAGGAATAATGAAAGTGTGTCCTAATGAGATATTTGATGATCTCAAATGGCTCTAGACTCGATCGTGCATTTTGGATTTTTAGTGATCGGAGGCTGGAGAGGAGTGCCACCTTTTCAATACCAATTTATTCGGAGTGAATAAATCAATAGATAATGTGTTGATCTCCGTGTGATTAAAACAAATACCTTTTGAGAGATATTTGAGTTAGCTGGGAAGGGTTGTGCATTGCATCACTGGGTCCATGACGTCTTTCTTCAATATCGAGAATCATTAGCAAAAATGACCTCAATAGCATATGTATTGACCCGGTTTCTGCCTAAAGTTGTAAGGAGGGCTTCTTTCTTTACACCCTTTATCTTTACAATTCTTTTTCATTCTTCAACCCCTTCAATGCTTACCAATACGTCATAACTAGCACCTTGTTGTGATTGTTCCAGTGCTAACTTAAGTACTTGGTCGGCATTCAGCTACGTTCACAATCTTTCTCCATCTTTCCTAAGGACTACTATTTCTAGCTATGGAATGTCCTTGGGAAGATTCCTCCGGTTCTAGAGAAATCATTGGACTTTAACCTATCCTACCATCCTTATGTCACCACAATCTTCACCGTCGTGAATAGAGATGTTTTGGGTAAGTGTATGTCACTATGAAATCCATTTTGAAGTGCAAATCCATTTTGCTCCCCCTTAACATATGCTACGATATCCGAAAACATTTTGCACATGTCGGGATGAGCTATCACGTTAAGTCAAACCATTTATGATTGATCATATCCCATATTAAATCACATTTTCTCCCCCATATTAAAAATATTAACCCAATCGATGTTTTTAATATCAATTGATTTAATAGCATTTTAAGAAAATTTGGGAAGAAAAATGCAAGTCCAATTATCTTCATGAATTACACAAGCTCCCCCTCAAATTAATGAGGGTGTACTTGAAACGTAAATTAAATACCTTTTAAACACAAGTGTAAGGTATTTATTACGTGCAAAGATCAGATATAATAATGAATTCACAAGATTAGCAATGTACGAGGTTGGACCTGAATAATGGAGAACAACATATGAAAGAAGCACATGGTTCTTGTTCACGAATGTTGGTCACCTCGTCACGTTCCCGAGAAAATTAATTCCCGTTGTTGAGTCAAAGCTTTCCGGTGAAATGCTTGACTTGATTATGAAAAGCGGGTTGCTATCTGAAATAATAGCAAACCATTTGGAGCATGTTTTAAAAACATTTGAACTTCTGCTCGAACTTTATTTACAACCCCGTGTCATTATTGAATGACATTTCTAGGTTCGTAAATATTATCGATTCCAGAAGACATGCTCGTTTTATCAAAACGTTTTTGAACACACAATTTTGAAAGATTTAGAAAAACCTTTTGAGAAATTCTCGAAAAATTGTGTTCAAAGTTTTGAAAAAACAATTACTTGAGCTTAAGATGTTGAATATCTTACAAAGCGAGCTCAAGTCCGAGAAGTTGTAAACTTCCCGTTGTTAAGGATAAGTTTATCATCGGCGATAAACTTTCCTTTTATCTGAAGAACGAGTCCTAAGCTGACATTTACTTAGAAGTCGTTTTTCATGAGCTTGAAAACTTTGACTGTTTTAACGGAAAGCTCATGACCGAGAAAGGTTAATTTCTCGTTACGAGGAAAAGTTCTCTTATTTAAAAGATACTCTTTCCTTTCTGAGCTTAAAACTTCGAATGTTTTAATACAAGCTCATGACCGAGAAAATTGTATTTCTCGTTATGAGGATAAGTTTATCATTAATGATAAATTTTCCTTTATTTGAAGTTCGAGTTACAGTCTGACATTTAACTGTAAGTCATTGTGCATGAGCTTAAAAACCTCGAATGTTTTTAATTTTAGCTCATGCCCGAGAAAACTTAATTTCTCGTTGTTAGGATAAGTTTATCATCGGCGATAAACTTTCCTTTCTTTGATGCACGGGTTACCATCTGATATTTAATGATAAACCATATACACGAGCTTAAAACCTTTGAATGGTTTTAGGATAAGCTCGTGTCCAAGAAAAATTAATTTCTTGTTAAGAGGGTAAGTTATCGTTGCGTAGATAAACTTCCCTGTCTCTGAAGTCCGGGTCGTCGTCTGTCATTTAACGAGGAGCCATTGTGCATGAGCTTAAAAACTTGGAATGTTTTTGATATAAGCTCATGCCCGAGAAAAATGAATTTCTCGTTTTTAGGATAAGTTTACCATCGGCGATAAACTTTCCTTTCTTTGAAGAGCGAGTTATAGTCTGTGATGTGACTATAAGTCCTTTTTGCAGCTTAACCATGAATCCCCTGAGACATTTGTTTCTCTGATATCTGCTCCTTCAGCAACCAAACTCTAAGAGTGTCCTTAGTTGAACTGTATACGACGATTGGACCGCTTCGTTCTTTTGGAACATCAACTTTGGTACCTGCATTCTCATTAGGAGTTTGTATACTTTTGCATGGGTTAGAGATATCTATTTTTGAAGCACGTGGGGGTTCACAGTTGGCTTTACTTGTGTCAGAGGTGGCCTGAGGGGATGATTCACTTGTCTTAGTTGGCAATCGTTTCCTTTTATAGAAAATCTTGAGTTCAGGCTTAAGTGATGTATCATCCTTTGCAATTTCCTCCCTAGTAGTCTTTGTAGAATCGGAGACTATCCTAGTTAAAGGGCACTCGTTTCCTACAAGAGTGAAAGTTCTACCAGTGGGGCGCCACATTTTACCAACGGGTTTGATTTTAGCGACCCACTGGGATTTAAGTCTAGCACGGGAGTTCACCTCATTAAGCAATTTTTTAATGCAAGCATCATGATTTGCCGTAAAGACACATTTTCTACATGTTTTACAAGTAGCATATTTGATGTCCGAGTAAGATCTAGAATCCCTAGACGATTGATTGATGCTCCTAGGATTGGACATGCTACGGTTAGCAGTGTTGGGTAAACTAGAAGGCATCTGACTAGGTTTGGAATTCCTATCTCTTACATGTGTCTTTTGCTTAGCATCCCTAAGATCAGATTCATGGCAAACGTCATTTGAACTAGTTCTAGACGTGGTCTTGGTATTTTTAGGGAAACTAGAGGCAATCATATGATTTGGTCTTGCTAAAGCTGGAGTGATCACATTGGGCCTAGTAGCTGGAGTGACTGGTCTAATAAGATGAACCAAATCAACTTGGGAGGCAAGCCGCGGTCTCGAGGATTGTGGTCGCTCGGATCTAAATGCAGTAGGTTGTCTGACAATCGGTTGTCTGACGAACTGATTTGTAGGCGGTTTCCCCAAGATTGATGGTTTTTCAAGCTTAGTGTCCACACTAGGTCCTCTAGTTTTCCTTAACTCGTTTTTCAATGCGGCTATAGCAAAGACCTTTTCCTGTACTTGAGCCTTTAATGTTTCATTTTCTTTGAGCACGTTATCTTGGGATGCCAACTTAGATTCAAGCAGTTGAATTTGTTTCAAAAGATTATCCTTTTCAGCTTTAGAATCTAGAACAGTTTGATCCAATTTTCTTTCAAGAACAACGTTTGACTTTTCAAGTTTTTCAAAATATGTTTCAAATTTGACCGTTTTCTTAGAAAATTCAAGTTTGGCATCCTCAAGATCTTTTGATTGCCGAGCTACGATCGTTTCGAGCTCTTTAATCTTGGAATCAGAATCAGTTAACGAGGCAGTTATAAGGCATTTATCATGATGAACTATAGCATTTTGAACACTTTCTCCCCCATTATGACTCACATCGGATGAATCAGAAGTGGTATTGCTATCACTCGTTTCCATCCCATGTTTGTCATAATTAGGTTCAGAATCCTCAATATGCGGCATATCATCAGCATATACATCATAAACCACATTACATTGTACCATGTTTGCAGGCTCTGCGTCATAAGTGGGTAAGGTGTCATCAAGAGAAATCTCGTGAACATTTCCTGACGTGCCACTGGTATCATGTTGTCCTCCTGATTCCTTGCTCTTGGCATTGATAGGCTCCAAGTTTTCAACCGTATGACCATTCTCCTCTTGCATCTGCGGCATTGATTCTTGTACTCCATTATCATACGTTTGCTGAAGTCGAGATCTTTCATAAATCGAAGACGAGACCGAAGTCATGAGTTTCAATATTGTATCACGAAAAACTCGAAGCTCGGTATGCGTATCTCGAAGAAATGATTGGCAAAGCATCGAACTTTCAGACTTGATGATATTAAATTGGAGGAAAGGCGTGAGTTGTGTCACAAGAGCCTTATAAGCAAGTGCCGATGCAGAGTGATTAAAGTTTTCATTGTTGAGTTGCTCTGCCAGTTGGGGCAAGATGGTAAAAATTGAGTCGATGAATATATGACGATCTTGTCCAAAGATTGTCAAAAATTCGCTCCCTCCTTGAAGGCGTGAAAGAGTGACTAGATGATATTGAAGCATTTGAAATGAATTTATACCACTTTCTTTAGCTTTGTCGTGCATTCGATGCAAGTCTCCCTTTTTAAGTGTCGAATTTAACGAGTCCATTGAAAATCGAGGAAATTCGATTTGACTCAAAAGATGTTGTCGGCTCAAACGATTATTAAACCCGATCAAAAATCTGTAGTCGCTAAAAATAAAAACCCGTCACGTTGACTCGTCACGTTGTCTTCAAATCCGGCCACAATAACGTTTAACCCGATAAATATTTTTCACGTTAAACTTGGAAAATACCCGCTTCGACACGATTTGCCAAAAATTACTAAACAAAATGCTAAAAATATAAAAGTGACAAAATAAAAATATAAAAGTGACAAAAATAAAAAAAAATAAAATGTGATATTTTTAAAAAATAAAATGTAATATTTTAAAATAAAAAAGGATTAATTTAACTACAAATAAAAAAAATAAATAAACTTTTAAAAAAATGAAACGGATATTTATATATATTGAAAAAAGTCAATATTGTGTCCCACAAAAAACAAAGTAACCAAAAAAAAACGTTTGCTTGAAAAAAAAAATAAAATAAAGTAAGATTAAAAAAAAAAAAATCTGATACAAATCCTTGTTTTCTCCGTCCAATACAACACGTGGCCCAAAGTCTCTTTGTAACCTCCGCCCATTAAAATATATTAAAACCCACTCTCTTTGTTTACTCCGTCTGAAATAGGTAAACTCAATCTATTCTCTCTCTCTCACACAAAACTGCCGTCCCATCTAACTATCTCTCCACACAAACCAATTCGCATTGTAAACTCCGTCTGCTGATCAACTCTCTCTCTCTCATCAACAATACTCAGTCACCAATCTCACAAACTTAACAAAACAAATCAACACTCGATGCAATGATATAGGCTTCAAGATCCTAAAATGGGGTCTCAGGTAGGTTTTTCTTGTCTTTAATTTAAGTTTTTGTTGAGTCTCTCTCTCTTCTGTAGAGTCTTTCTGTCGAGTCTGTGTTGTTGTGGTGTGAGTTTTTGAACGAGGGTGTTTGTTGATTTGGAGTGTGAGGGAGTGAGGGAGTCTATGTTGTGTGTTGTACCAAGGGGAAGATTCGAGGGCGAGGGTGATTGTCTGAGTCGAGGGTGTTCTTGGTGAGGGTGGGTCGAGTGTAAGGAGTGGGGTTCGAGGGTGATGTGAGGGTCAGAAATTTCGAGGGTCAGTTTTGGTGAATGTTGATGTTGGTTTGGAGTGAGGGAGTCGAGGGGGAGTCGATGATGTGAGTTTTTGAGGGGGTTTGAGGTGTTCGAGGTTTTGAACGAGTGTGGGTGTGGGACGAGGGTCTGATGGGGACGAGGGTGAGGTGGTGAGGGTGGGTCAATGAGATATGTGGTGAGGGTGAGGTGGTAAGGAAATATATGTGGCAGTCGAGGAGATATGGTGAGGGTCGAGGGGAGTTGTCCGAGGGTGTGAGGTAATGCGAGAGTGTTGTTTGTTCGAGTCTTGTCTTTTTGGTGTTGGAGTCGAGTGTGTTGAATTGAGTTGAAACGAATCTGTGTTTGGGATTGAGTCAAGAGTGAAAGAATATTGAGGGTGTGTTCTGTTTGGTGTCAGTTTTGTCACGAGGGAATGAGTCTATTCAAAAAGACGATGATTTGCCCGTTGATTTTGAATATGGTTGCTTCATTCGGAAGAGTTTTTCAAAGATTGATACGGAAGTTTTTTTCAAGACAATTGATTCGGAAGTTTTTGATTCGGATGTTGTTGATCCGGAACTTCTTGATCCGGAACTTCTGGCTTGATCCGGAAGTTCTTGGTTCGGAAGTTCTTGATCCGGAACTTCTTGATCCGGAACTTTTGGCTTGATCCGGAAGTTCTTGGTTCGGAAGTTCTTGATCCGGAACTTCTTGATCCGGAACTTTTGGCTTGATCCGGAAGTTCTTGGTTCGGAAGTTTTCTGTTGATATGGAACTTTTAAAGGTTTGATTCGGAACTTAACAGTTTGATTCGGAACTTTTCAAAAACTTCATGACAGACTGACTGAAGACCCAAAGACCTTGATTAACGACAAGACTGAACAACTGGACAACTGGACAAAAAACTTTGATTTTGGACAGCAGGACTGAAGGACTGAGACCCAATAGACTTGAAACCCAGATATAATAAGGAAAATTATATAAAAAAACTGATATATAAAAAAATTGATTATAAAAACTAAAAAAAACTAATAAAAACAAAAATTAAAGTAGTAAAATGGATTAAAAAATAAAACAAAAAAAAAAAAAAAAAAAAAACAAAATTAAAAGTTGAATTTAAGATATTCAAACAAAAAAAACAAACGAAATAGAAAGGATTTAATAAAAAATACAAAATTTGTTAATAAAAAACACAATAAAAAAAAAATACAAACTTTGTGATAAAAAACAATAAAAAAATACAAACTTTTTATAAAAACACAAAATTAAAAAGAGAAAAACAAAAACTTTTATAAAAAAACACCAACTTTTTATAAAAAGTAAATAAATTTGAAAATTTGATATGATTTAACACAAAAAAAAAACACAAACTTTTTATAAAAAATAAAAAAATTTTTTTTTTTAAAGTTTAAGCATGATTAAATCAAAACCCACCAAAATAAAAAAAAAATAAAACAAGAATAAACCAAACTAACTAAGGCTCTTGATACCAATTGAAGGTCTACGGAATTAATGGCCTATTCTATGTTATGGATTTGGTGGATTTATGTGGTTGATTGATTGATAATCATGAGGAAATGAAGGAAAGAGATGAAGGATTAGAGAGAGAAAGGAGAGAAGGGAGAGAATTAGAGAGAGAAAGTGAAATGGAAAATATGATTAAGTGGAAAATGGAATCAACAACCCCCTCCTAACATGCTAGGAGGGGTTATATATAGCCCACCCTACATGTGGGCTATATGGACCATACATAAAGTAAATAGATCACGAGCCCATTACATAATTATCGTTGGAGCGACCGATCCTTCATAAATATGTAAAAACGTATTTCCAACAGCCTTTAGAGTATTTTTTAAGCTCAACATATTTTTGTTGACATTCTTTGTAATACTTTTAATTAATAATTACCTCAGAATCTGAGCTTGAATTTCTAACAAGATTTGAAGTGCAAGACATGTCTTCTTCAACAAAACAAATCTTGAGTGTAGAAATTAGAAAACTTGTTCTTCTTATTCAAAGCTTCTCAACCAACTCTGATGCCACTTGTGGATCCTTTTATGAACAGATCTTTAACTCTTTAGCTGATATAAGGTTTAGTTGTATTGGATAAATCAAAAAGACAACTATGGTAGAAACTTTGATTTACAATATCAGAAACTATACGGAAACTAGGTTTTGATACTAAGAAGAATAACAACTTAACCAAACCTTGTAGCCTCAATATATTAATACAATCACTCTTAGTAGTTATAGGGTTTACAACTTTGAACCTATTACAAACAATGTTTGAAACGTGTGTGATGATAGTGTAGATAATGATGTATTTTCTCTACACCCTAAGACCTTATTTTATAGTCTAAGGAGTCCTAGTAGGTTACAACATAATTAATACTTTCCTAAAGAAACTCCTTATTATAAGAAGCTAAATCATTTGAATATTACTTATGATCCTCATGTCATTCATCTTCATATATTTGATCATATCTTTAAGGCATGTTTGGCAAGAGATTTTTTCAAATCTTTTTTAGAGTTGTTAGCTTTTTGTTTCAAAAATAATCTCTTCTAAAATAACTAGTTATGTATGGAACAACAACTTCTTGGAGCTGTTAGCTTTTTATTTTAAACAAGTATCTCTTAAATGAAAAGCTGATTCATACAGCTTTTTAAATAACTAGCTTTGTAAAAGCTGTAAATCACTGATATACCCTCCAAACATACTATAATTTATCTAAATATGTACTTTTAACTTATATTACATCTTAATTTTACATTTAACATCTAATTTTTTAAACACTCTCATTAAAAAAAATAAATAATACAACTTATAGCTAATGTTAACAACTTATAGCTTAACAGCTTACAGCTTACAGCTTACATATGTTTTTACCAAACATAGAGTTAATCTTCTTTGATCATATCTTCACGTATTCGTCATGTACTCCACCAGCTTGAAGAATCTTCATACTATAGATTTAGTCCCTCTTGTTTCTTTAGTACTAGTAGTACTAATATATAACTACCAGTATTAATATTATTAATACTGGTAATGCAAAACCTACCAGCACTAGTTTTATTTCCAACAGTATTATACAAATACTCAACACGCGCCATAACATCAAAATCAATAATTTTTGCGTTAACACTTTCGAAAATGTTAAAGTTTGAAAAAAGTACCATAACCCGACCTTAATATTGAGAAATCACCCGACATTAAGTGTTTCTACCCGAACGAATTATTATCCTAATAATCAATATTCAAAATCCAAAAGTCAAACCTCTAAAAACCAAAGTGAGGCCTATTTCCCTTCCCAAAATACAAAACTCAAACCTCTAAAAACCAAAACATAAGTCTACGATAAAAAAGTGAGCTAACCCTTTTTTTGTTACTAAAATTTAAATCCCATAAGCTCACATGTTAGACTTTGTAGTTTGCATTATTTCAACTTTACATCAGAAGTTTTTAATCACATAGGTTAGTCCAACCTATATTTGTTCTATAGTTAGTTCGTTTTTCGGAAGTTCATTTTTTAACTTAGTGCGTTAGTTATATATAAATCTAAATATTTTGTAACTTAATGACTCGAGATCAAGACTCCTAACAACTCTTACAAATAGTGGAGCGGTCGGATATTGACTAAAAAGTATTGAAACTTCCATTTGTATTTTACCTTAGCTTATAAGTTCAAAAAGTAGTTGTGTGTTTGTTACCTTAGTTTTGTAGTATCCTAATTCGAATAACGTACATTGCTCGTAAAGATATAGCATCCATACCAACTGTTCTTAACTTCTACATCCACCCCTGATCTAACAACAAACATGTTGTTTGCTACATGTTATATGACCCAAAACATAACACTTTTGAAAATGTTAAAATTTGAAAAAAAAAATAGTATAACCCAACATTAATATTGATAAATCACCCGAGTTAAGTGTTTCCACTCGAAGGGATTATCATCCTAATAATAAATTTTCAAAATACAAAAGTCAAACCTCTAAAAACCAAAGTGAGGCTGATTTTCCCTTCCCAAAATACAAAACTCATACCTCTAAAAACCAAAATATAAGTCTACAATATAAATAGGAGCTAACATATAATTCTTACAAAAAACTTAAATCCCATAAGCTCACATGTTACACTTTGTAGTTTACATTATTTCAACTATACATAAGAAGTTTTTAATCACATAGGTTAGTCCAAACTATATTTGTTCCATAATTAGTTTATTCTACTAAAGTTCATATTTTAAACTTAGTGTGTTGGTTATATATAACTCTAAATATTTTGTATCTTAATGACTCGAGATCAAGACTCCTAACAACTCGCACAAATAGAGGAGTGGCCGAATATTGAATAAAAAGTATTGAAACTTCCATCTCTATTTTACCTTAGCTTTTAAGCTCAAAAAGTAGTTGTGTGTTTGTTACCTTAGTTTTGCAGCAGCCTAATTCGAATAACGTACGTTGCTTGTAAAGATATAGCATCCATCCCAACTGTTCTTAACTTCTACATCCACCTATGATCTAACAACAAACTTGTTGTTTGCTACATGTTATATGACCCAAACGCAAGCAGTCAAAACATGTAGAAAACAGTACTCATTTGGATCAATATAACACCTCACCATTCTAGCAAATATAGAAATACCTTGGCTTACGGAATGGCTGCATAACTCAGTTTTATACCAAATGGATTTTGTAAGAAGATATGCATGCGGTCAGTAGAGTACGAATGTTGGAAACAGAGTCACGCAATGCAGTACATTCATATGTTCTTTGATCGGCTGGAAAAAAATGAGTTTTAACCTCTTGAATCGGGTGCAACAACTCTAGAAAAGACATGTGCGATCTGCATCGCCTCTAATCGCCAATCCTGTTACATATTCAAGTGCATACCCCTATACTAAAATGGCAGCCGGTTAACAAAACGTAAGCTTGTTAAGAAATATTTTGAATATGAAAATTTTAATTTGGGTAAAAAAGTAAACTTGTTAAATAAACATAACACATGAACAATCATATATGAAACAACTAAAGCTATTATGCTAAAATACGATTATTAGTATAAGGTAAAGATGGGATGTGTTTTAGCTGATCAGTTTAAGAATCTGGCAGAATAAATCGCAATGACTAAAACAAAACAACTAAATGAAAAATAAATCATTGGCAGAAAAAAGCGCACCTTCTATGGATGATTGCATCACCATCTCCAAAAGTATGAACATTGTTAGCTTGTTGTGATTATGCTGAGATATTTTAATTCTTTAACGTGTTCCCCTCGTCCTCTACTACAACAAATATTTGATGTTTTGACCCATTGCTCACATTGCGGGCTTATTTCAATAGTTGATAATGATGAATCACTTAGTATTGATTAAGAATTATCTAATGTGGATAATGTAACTGAAACATGAGCCTAAAGCTAAAAATTACAATAGACTAAAGTTATACTTCAACTGTGTTTTTATAAGTTATGAAAATCACCTAGAAGGCACACCGAGTTCAATAGCTCTGAATGACACTTCCACATCACCCAAACCTGAAGTCGACAACCTCTTCCATATTCGCTCCCTTCAGAGATGACGAAACAGACACACTGCATAACTTCGATCCCTTGTTAATATTCCCTTCAAACTTATCCTAAAAAACACCAAAAAGCAAAAGAATTAGGGGTGTGGTAGGTTCCATGTCTCTCAATCGTTTTCTGGTTCAGTTAGCATTCATGATTTTAGTGACCGGGTTATTGACAAAAAAACTAAGACCCCTACAGTAATAATTTCCTTTTTTAGCAAGCAAATATTAAATCAGTAATGTCATATAGTAATCATATAGTAGTCTGCACATCATCTTTAGTTAGAGATCTTTGTTTGTTTCTTTGGCAAAAAATATTAAATCACTAATGTTATGTGTTTTTAATTAACTCAAAATTGGTCACAGTAACTTTGAAACCTTCCACATAAACACCATACTAAAAACATGATTATAAATAATAAAGATAAGCCATCTACCTGCTAGGAGATACTTGAATACGCCAACCTAAAATTATTTAGCACCCCTCATGGTGACAACTTAACCATATTCACTGAGGTCGGGCTTCCTTAACTAATCAGTATGATCGGGAATCACACCATCGTTATTCATTGCTCCACTCAATCCTTTGGTATATATATGTGAATCTTTGTTGTGATTGTTCAGAATTAATTTTTTATGACAACATATTGTATCTGAAATAAGAACACATCATCAAGAATTTCAATATATTGTATAAAAGGGAAACAATTAGATAATCAGTCGTACATGCATTTGGTATTTCTGGTCATTTAACAATTTTACCTTAATGTTTAGATAATCGTATTTGTTTGGCCCATAAATGGCTGCAGACTTAACTTTTGACCCCAACAAGACATGTATGCTTACGCGTTTGGCTAAAGTGCATCATATGTAGTGAATATGTGTGTTTAAGTTAATAGCTTTTCGTATCGGTTTTTACATTATCTAGAAGCTCCAAATAAGCAACAAGCTACCTTATTGGGCCTTAAAAGCCTAATAAGCTATTTTCTTGACTTATCATAGAACTTATGGACTCAAACTCACTACTTAAGCTAAAGAAACTGATTAGAAAAAGGAAATTTGAAAAACGTACTCAAGAGCTTATCAAAATAAGCTATAAGCTTATTTGAAAAAGCTAAAAAGTTAAAAGCAAAAGTACAAAAGCTAAAATTAGTCAAGGACTACTTTTTAGACTAATAAAACTTATGGACTCAAACATACTTTTTACTATCATGTAGATCCAAGTGATGTATACACATAGACTTGATGTATGTGTAGTAGATCCAAATAGTGGGTATACTTGGATGTGTTGTAAGGGTAGTAGATCCAAGCGATGGGTATCTTTGGATAAGGTGTTAGAAGTATAGATCCAAGTTATGTGTATACTTGGAAGTGTCTTGCGTCTAAGTTCTCACTTAGCTTTAAAGTGATGTAAGTAAGAGTGATGTGTAGATTGGTACTACCTAAGATTAGAACTCGACATATAGCCTTGTGTAAGAAAATGGAATTAGGCGACATGTGTATATTGGTTCTATCTAAGATTAGAACTCGACATTTAGGTTAGTGTCAGAAAATGGTGTAAGCAACGTGTATGGTTTTCTCCACTAAGAAAGGAGCCTGTTGACTTGTGAAGTAACTATCGAGTTGGTGTAGAATATGGATAATCTTATGAATCAATAAGGTGGGTTGAAGGTTTCTAGAGAGAGAAAGTTAGTGAGAGAAAGTGAGAGAGAAATATGTGTTTTTATTCAAATGAAAGTGTGAAACAATCAACAACCAACCCCTTTCCATGGTGGAAAGGGGTATTTATATCCAAGCCACTAATGGGCTTGGGCCGACCCATGACAAGCCCATGGGTCGGTTTCTTACTTAACTAAATAAGCAAACATTAACTACTAGCTATACAACATTAATAATATTGTGGAGTGACCGATACTTCTAATATACGTTAAAACGTATTTCTAACAATCTCCCCCTAAGGGAGGTCACTCCACGTTACACAGTTCTAAACCTAGCATACTATACTAAGTCTTCGTTCTTCAGCTCGTAGTCTTTTCTTCTTTTCTTTTTGTTGTGAATATGCTGATTTGATTTTTTAGGCTTTGGCTTGAGAGCATTGTTCTTTTGACCAATCACGTACGATCTTTGCCTTCTTGTGAATCTTGCCTCCTCGTGACTCCATGTTCCACACACTTATGTATTTTGTTGAATTCTCGAAAGCTTCAGAGTTTGGTACAGCGGAAGACTTCATTTTGTACTTTCTTGAATTTTGCAGAACTTTGATGCAGAAAAACATAAGCATGTGGGAACGACTTCAGCTGGTACACCGCAACGCCACCGTCTTCGCAGCAACATGATAAGACACGAATGAAATGGCTTAGAACATTTCATTCTAAATTGGTAGCGTTTTACCTCCGATCGGTGAAGACCATTGGACGATATTAGATATCGTACCTGTGACGGATAGTTTCAATTAAGTAACTTCCTGACAGGATTTCGCGCGTAAACCCGTTCTCTTTATTCGGCGATCACTAAGCTTGACTGCGAACATAAAGAGTGAATCACTTGGATAAAGTATCCTTGTGATTGAAGCCGTCAATTCATGAAACCTGGAACAAATGAATTTCAATTAAGATTTTCACCATCGTTGCTTTCCAGTTATCACGAGCTTAATTCATAAAGAATCTTGCACGTCACCTACCAAGTGCTGTTTGATGTTAACACTAGAAGGATTTCCACTCGTCACTGTGAACACTAAAGAGTGTCACTCTGAGTGTTCTGGCAAGATCATATGATAATGCGTAGAGGCCTGGAATGAGTTTAAGTTCTATTAAGAATTAAACTACTGTTTCTTTCCAATTTTTAACAAGATTGGTTCTTAAAGAATCGCACGTGTAACCTACCATGAGCTTGTTTGATGTTGGCTCAAGCAGGATTTCCATCTTCATTGTAATACTTGCGTATTACTCGGATGTTCTGGCAATATTACAAGAATACTGCGTAGGACTCATAAAAATCTCTTACTTTTCACAATGTGTGAGAAAGCAAGGAATAAATGGAAAGTGTCCTAATGAGACTTTTGATGATCTCGTGGCTCTAGACTCTATAGTGCGTTTTGATTTAGTGAGCGATGGCTGGAGAGGAGTGCCACCTTTTCAATATCAGTCTATTCGGAGTGAATAAACCAATAGATAATCGTGTTGATCTCCGTATGATTAAAACAAATACCTTTTGAGAGATATTTGAGTTAGCTGGGAAGGGTTGTGCATTGCATCACTGGGTCTATGATGTCTTTCTTCGATATCGAGAATCATTAACAAATGATCTCAATAGCATATGTATTGACCCGGTTTCTGCCTAAAGTTTTAAGGAGGGCTTCTTTCTTTACACCCTTTATCTTTACATTTCTTTTTCATTCTTCAACCCCTTCAGTACTTACCAATACATCATTACTAGCACCTTGTTGTGATTGTTCCAGTGCTAGCATCAGTAATTAGTCGGTACTCTGCTACGTTCACAATCTTTCTCCATCTTTCCTAGGACTTCTAATTCTATCTAGGGAATTGTCCTTGGGAAGATTCCATCGGCTCTGATGAATCATTGGACTAAAACCTATTCCTACCACCCTTTTGTCACCACATCCGTCGTGAATAAAGCGTGTTTTGGGAAAGTATAGTCACCATGAAAAATCCTTGAAACTCACTTAAGGTACTTGTGATATTGAAATCAAGAGTTTTGTACCTTAAGTGTTTTGTTCATAAAAAACGCTCCCCCTTAACACGTGCTTTACACATATTAAGTTGGATTATCGTTAAGTCTTTTTCATCTTTTAGCCAAGTATCAATTAAGTCTCCTTAATCCCATTTTCTCCCCTTATCCAAAATGTTAACCATTAATATTTGGGATATTGAATGGATTAACCGGTCTTTGGGTAAAAAATGAAATCAATGTTTGGCCATAGAACATATTAATGCTCCCCCTTAAATTAATAAGGGTTAATTGTAGTGCTTTAGTATGATATATTTTGAAAGATTTAGAATCTCGTGAGAAATTCTTGAAAAATTATCATACCTTAACACTACATCAAGCCATAAAAGCACAATATTCACAAAATTTACATATTCACAATTAAAAACCAATATAGAGTGGACCTGAGATGTACGACCCATTAGATGGATCGTTGCAGTAACTTGTGGTGCACTCCATATGGTCTACCACTAACGAACCTTTCTAAGCTCCTCACCAATCTACGTTCCCGGAGCTTTTCATCAATCTTCTTGATCACATATGTCGCCATTTTCCGATAACCCGGATGCCAATCCTCAATCATTTCTGGTAATGACCCACCAGAATTAAGATGCTCCAATTTTCCTCTGACGTATATGAGAGTCCCATCACTGTATTTATACAGCTCACCTACCCTCATAAACTTCATGATCCCACGACTGTTCATGTAGAAAATCCCGTAACTAGGAACGGTAATGCCGGTATAGGGACATCTTGTGACATGTTGAGGTAGAACTTGATTCATTGGACGGGTCAGGTTAAGCTTCCTTTGGTAGTTTTCAACTCCCAATTGAAGATCTTCAACTCGTTTCTTGATAACAACGCTTCGTGTGAACATACGAAGTGCTGTATTCAAGGCAATGATTTCTTCACGAGTAAGATGGATAAGTTGATCACGGGTCATCATAAGCAACATGTCTTCGATATCTTCAAGGCGAATGATAGAAAAATCTCCCTGTTGTATTGTGTATTCTCTGTCATCCTCCCTTTTTAGACGAATCTCCGTCACATGATGGTAGCCATTCTTGGCTTCAGTTTTCAGTCCCAAAATACTTGAGATGCGAATATCGGATTTGACAATGCTTCCTGAATTGGCTAAGTAGAAACCTCTGTACGCCCTTCGGACTCGATCATCCTAATGTGATGCACCTATAACAGCATACATATCATAATTACGATTTACCTTTGGGACCCAGAGTCGGTTTACCTTTTCCTCGATCCAGGGTATTGTCACCCAATTAGCAGCTTTCAACAAGGTCAGGGAGGTTGCGTACTTGGATGATCCCTTGAGGAGATAATCAAGATCATAGGTGACAAAGCAGTCAAGAGCAATTTGATTATCTTGAGAAGGATCAAGTGGGGGTGGAGCTCTTTCTGACTCATGAAGGCCTGGCCTTTGAACGGTATTAAGAGCTTTCAGGACCTCGTCAGCATAATATTCGTACTCCATGCGGCTTAACCTGGTTTTGGCATGAATTCTCTTGTCCTTTAGCGCTCTCTTTACCAAAGACGGAGTGACAGAAGATTTGAACTCATGAGCCAAAAATGCACACAAGTCTATCGGACTACGGATACGGAGATATAGGACATCTCTATCAGCGTCTGTGATTGGATCATATTTAGCAGCTGCCGTGATCCAAGCTTGTGGCGGTGCAGTTTCATCAATCTCCAATGTATCCGCCCAGTCCCGTGTGCTTGACTCGGGAACAGTAGATTGTGGTTCTATTTGCAGAGGAGTAGAAACATGAACACTTGCTGGTTCTGATTCAGGCATTTCGGCGGTGTCATGAACAGGCGAGTGTTGTGCAGATGCAGGTTCAGTTACTGATTCTGCAATCACAGGAGCAACAAAAGAACTAACAGGATTAGTGGTAACAGGTATAGAAAAAGAAACAGATGTATCGGGAATCGATGACGCAGTGGCAGCATTCACATCATGGCGCCACTTGGTTTGTCCTGACTCCGTAGAGGTGGACTTTTCCTTTCGCGCAACATCTTTTTGAGACTTGGTACCAGACTTGGATGGTGTCTTTGTGCTGGCAACCTTGTCCCCCGTTTCAGGCTGATCATGTTTACCACCATCATCCTCATCATCATCCCCGTTGCTACCCTTATCACTCTCCTCATTTAGATCACCACCATCACCATCATCATCATCATCAGCATCCTCATCATCATCACCATCATTGTCACCATCATCATCATCTTCTTCTTCTTCTTCTTCACCGTTACCCTCCTCTTGTTCACTATCTACCTTTTCCTCCTCATCCAAGATGTGATGAGGTACCACACTTCCAAACGTCTTAAACAACCGATCATCCTCCAAAATAGCTTCATTGAGTGCTTTGTAGAGTATCCGCTGAACTTTAGACTTGTTAAAGGATCCAACTTCCTTCATGCGAGCTTTGAGGATCTTTTTTAATTCAAAATCCGTCAAGTCATATGCAATTTTGTAAGTTGACTCAGAAGGGTTGGACGACTTAATCATCAAGTTATCAGCCGCAAGTTTCCTCATCTCATCACACAGCTTTGGCATAAGGGCCTCAACAGATTCATTCACTCTCTCTAAAATAGAAGCTTCAAGTGTTTCTTTCTGCTCCTTATATTTATCTTTAATAGCTCGAAGTCTCGTAAGTCGTGTTTCATACTTATCAGCTTCAGCCTGTTTGATCTGAGCAAGTTCTTCTACATGAGCTTTACGTGTCAACTCCATCTCTGCAGTGAACTTAGCTAGCATCTCTTCTTGGGCTTTCTTGGATGCCGCTTCACTTTCCACTCGTCGAAGTAGCTCTTCTCGAAGTTTATCCATTTCTTTTCTTTGACTATCCGTGTGTTTATCCAACATTTCTGCCATTACGAATGCAGCCATTGAAGATGGTACAGAGCTACTCTGAGATGGTTGAAGAGGCTCGGTTGTGATTACAGTACTGAGGATGGAAGTTGTTGGAGGTGGAAGGAAAGGTAGTGGTGTTGACACCGGTCGTGTTGGTAAGGGCTGGATTGGTGGAGGTTGAGTTACGAAAGGCTTTGTAGGTACAATGATTGTTGTAGCACCAGACTCCTTCTCAACACTTGTTGTATCAGCAATGGATGTCTCCTTCGAAGCAGAGTATCGTTCGGGTGATCCAAACTCATTAATATCATCTGGCTCCTCGTATCTTCTTCAACATCCATCTGTGCACTCGAACCACTACCGCCCGTGTCTCTCCTACTCTTTTCAATAGCCATCTTCATTAACTTTTTCTCAGTCCTTTGAGTTTGCTCGGGAGTAGGATCGTCATCAGTGTCTTCATCTCGAATAACAAACTTGTCAGCCGTGCTCTTACCCTTCTTAGCTACGGTCTTTGTCTTTTTGGTTTTGGGTTCAGGTAAAGCTGTTTGCTTGCGTTTACCTTTACTCTTAACCATGGTAGACGAGTCTTCTCCTGCTTGAATGCTTGCTCGTTGATTCTCTATTTCTTGTAGCATGTTCTTGTAATCAACAGAAGCGATAATCTTATCTGCCAGGAGATAACTAGGAATAGGACCAGGGATAACAATATTGGAGTGAGTTTCTTGCCTTAAGTCCACCAGATCATCAGCATCCATTGTGTGGTGACGGCTACCTGCACGCTTATCAATCGACGCATCGTTTTCCATAAAATAATGGATGATTAGCTTTATGAACCTAGGGTACTGGTAAGCTTTAGCCTTAGAATTCGTGTATGTGAAGAGTTGAAAAACAAACTCTTCCCACAACAATGATGCATAATCAATACCCATACCTTTGAACATACCATAGAACATCTTGACGATTGGCGGACGCACAGCATCATACCCAGTCGTTTTGGGTGTGAGACATCGGCCGAGAATACCAAAAATCGCACTCCAAGGTTGACCCACTTTGGTTGTGGTAAATTCGGACCATATTCGTATGTCCGCACATCCAATGGCAGAGAACATCTCCATGAGCTCGTTCTTGGTCGGGTTCGCTGAGAATGTTAATCCTTTGGGTGACTCCCGAAAACCAAAGATCTTGCGAAAGTCTGACACGGTGAGAGTTTGTTGCTTGTTGTCCACGAAGAATGTGATCTTGTTTGACGTCTTCTCTTTGGTTGCCCAGAATTCGTACATGTAGTCGAAGGGTACCGAAGCACTATTCCTTAGCGCATTCTTGAGGTGAGAATTGTCAAGAATGGCTGAACCTACCTTGAATCCATTGTGAGTGGAATGAGAGACCTCCTTCAACCGATAGTTGTTTGGAATGAACTTGAGGGTTTTGGCCTCGGCAATGGCTGCTGCTCTAGAGTCTTGTATTTGTTGCACGGTTGGGTTAGTCATTGTTTCTGCTTAAGATAAAACACAAAAGTTTATACATACAGATATGAATATCATTATGAATTTATACCTAAGCATTTTACATATGACATAATCCCTTAAACTTGTAAAACACTCAAACATCCTTCATTCTGAATAAACATTTAATTCAGAATAGATTGGTCTATTTGGAATAATCATCTATCCGGAATAAACAGGTCTATCCGCAATAAACATTTATCCGGAATAAACATCTATCCTGAATAAACGTCTATACGGAATAAACGTCCATCCGGAATAACAAGTATATGCGGAATAGCAGGCCTATGCGGAATAAACATCTATGCGGAATAAGAGGCCTATGCGGAATAAACATCTATGCGGAATAACAGGCCTATGCGGAATAAACACCTATCCGGAATAAACGACTATGCGGAATAAACACCTATCCGGAATAAACGTCTATGCGGAATAAACATCTATGCGGAATAAACATCTATGCGGAATAAACGCCTATGCAGAATAACCATCTATGCGGAATAAACGCCTATGCGGAATAAACGCCTATTCGGAATAAGCATCTATGCAGAATAAACGCCTATGCGGAACAGACGCCTATGCGGAATAAACGCCTATGTGGAATAAACGTCTATCCAGAATAAACTAAACGCACCTTATGATCGATTAATCTAAGCTTAGATGATTGTTTTAAGCATTCTAAAGGCCACCAAACTCATTCTAGTCCTATTCCACGTGAAACCCACCTTAAACCCTAATCAATTAACGCCTAATTAAAACATAAACCCTAATTTGATTAATTTTAATTAAAACGGATTAATTACTTAGATTTAAGGGTGGATTAGATGAATTAGAGATTAAAATGATAATTGTACCTTTGTTGTGCGATTGATACGGATTAAAATGATGATTGTGAGAGCTTGTTGTGTTTGTTTTCGTGTGTTAATGGCGGAAAGAAGAAAAGAAACAGAAAAAGAGAAAGAGGAAAAAGGATAAGACGGGTGGGTGGTTTGACTTGGTCAAACTATTCATAAATTTTACTCTTTGCTAGTTTTAATCCCCCAACTTTTCGTTTTATCTTTTCTTTTCCTTTACTTTTCGTTTCTAGTCACTAACCATAGTTAGATTTAACCACCTTAACCTATCTTAGTGATCACACAACTTAACTATTCACGACAAATCACAAACGAATACAAGCCGAATACCAAAGCAATTCCAGTCATTAACCATTGAGCCAATTGATTTTCCTTGAAGACTTTTGAAGACGTTTTGATGACGAAGATGATTTAATATTTTCTCCCCCTTAAACGATGACCCGTTTTCTATTTAAAGAGCTGTAGTCATTGTTTAAAGAGTCAAATATTGATGAAAACATTTCCAATTAATGTTTTGAAAAGATTGATTCGTGGTGGCAATAAGATTTCTCTTATTTAGACAAATTAATGCACTGAGACGTACACTAACTCGTGTTAGACCAAGTTGTAAAGTAAACTTGATCCCTTTGCTTGATTTGGCTTGTAAATCATGCCCGAGAAAATTAATTCCCATTGTGAGCCAACGTTTTCCAAGGAAATACGTGACTTTAATACGAAAAACAGGTTGCAGTCTGAAATAACTACAAGCCATAATGGGCATGTTTTAAAAATGTACAACTTTTATACGAACTCTATTTATGGCGCCGTGTCAATATTGATCGACATTTCTAAAGCCGTAAATATTACCGTACTAAAAGACATGCCCGATTTAAAAAACGAAAAATATTTTTGGATTTTCTTGATTTTATATTTTTTATGGTTTTTCTTGGTTTTATATTTTTTATGGTTTTTCTTGGTTTTATAATTTTGTATTTTTCTTTTTGTGGTTTATATATATACGATAATATACATGATCACGAACAAAGGATACACATGAATAGTTTACCACCACTATTCAGCTGATTCTTCTGCCAATTCTTTGAGAGTCGCTGGAGAGAATGATTTCATGCCAAGCTTGTCGATCAAAAACTCGATTCGTCCTCGATCTAAGGCTTTGGTGAACATATCTGCCAGCTGATACTCAGTGGTGACAAAATACAGCTCGATCACTCCGTTTTCCACTTGCTCTTTAATGAAATGGTAGCGAATGTCGATGTGCTTTGCCCGGGAGTGTTGAACGTAGTTGCAGCAAAGGGCAATGGCGCTCTTGTTGTCACAATACATCGGGATTTTGTTGAATCCCAAACCGTAGTCAGTTAGTTGTGATCTCTTCCAAAGGACTTGAGCACAACAACCGAACATGGCAATGTATTCAGCCTTCGTGATAGAAATTGCAGCGCTTTTCTGCCTTTTTGAAGACCAACTAATCAATCTGTCTCCAAGGAGTTGCACAGACCCAGAAGTGCTACGCCTCGTGTCTTGACACCCATCATGATCGGCATCTGCGTATGATATTAAAGCAATAGAGTAATCTTTCGGATACCATAGACCACGATGAAGTGTTCCTTTGAGATACCGAAAGATCCTTTTAAGAGCATGTAGGTGCTTTTCGGTAGGCCGAGCCTGATACCGGGCACATATGCATACAGCAAATTGCAAATAAGGCCTGCTAGCAGTCAGATAGAGAAGGGTGCCGATCATTCCACGGTAGAGTTTCAGATCGACAATAATCCCATTCCTATCTTCATCTAACTTGGATTCTCCACCATTGGAGTGTCCACGGGGTCATAATTTTCAAAGTTATATTTCTTTAAAGATTCTAGAGCATATTTGTATTGATTAATAAAGATGCCTCTGGGATTCTGAGAAATAATCCTAAGAAAAATGAAAATTTCCCATCATTGACATCTGAAAGCGTGTGGACATTATCTTCTCAAAGCGGTTTGACAATTCTATGTTAGAGGCAGCAAATATTATATCATCAACATAAATTTGTACCAGTATCATGTCGTTGTCCTCCTTGAGAGTGAATAGAGTGGGGTCCACTTTGCCTTTGGAGAAGCCTTCCGAAATGAGGTATGTTGAAAGGAGATCATACCACGCGCGTGGAGCTTGTTTCAACCCATAGAGAGCCTTCTTAAGCTTGTACACATGATTAGGAAACTCCGTACTAACGAACCCATCCGACTGACTAACATAGACTTCTTCCCTTAGTTCACCATTCAAAAATTCCGTCTTCACATCCATTTGATAGACGATCATGTTCATATGAGCAGCATACGCAAGGAATAGTCTAATAGCCTCCAATAGTGCAACCGGAGCAAAAGATTCTTCAAAGTCGATACCCAAGGCTTGTTTGTATCCTCTTGCAACCAATCTAGCCTTATTTTTCAAGACTCCACCCATCTCATCGAGTTTAACCTTATAAACCCATAACAAAGTAATGATGTTAACCTTGTCAGGGAGAGGAACTAATTCCCATACTTCAAGTCTTTGGAATTCATTTAGTTCCTCTTGCATGGCTTCAATCCAAGATGATTGAGTCATAGCATGTTGCTAGATTTTAGGTTCAACTTCGGAGAGAAATGCATCAAAATAGCAATAGAGTGCACTCTCTTGTAATTGATGGCGTGTCGAGACTGGTCGATCGAGACTTCCAATAACATTCCTAATTGGGTGATCTTTTGTCCATTTGGTGCTGTGATTTTTAATCCGAGGTGGTCTGGAGTGAACGATTGTAGGAGCTTCTTCTGAGGTAGACGCGGCTGAAGGATTTTTAGGTATCGGTATACCAAAGAAAGGAAGCTCTTGTAGGTGAGCATATTCCAAATCGTGATCAATAGAATCCTCTTCAACATCATTAGGCACAAGTAAGGGTGACGATTCAGGTGTAGTTTGAGAATTACTTGGTAGAGGTGCATCCGGTTCAATGTTAATTGAAGATGCATTTGATAAAGATTCATTAGCTTGAGCAACAACTTCAGGGATTGGATCTATCACTATAGGTGCTGGAACTTCCTCACTTGGGGGATTAAAGAATTCATCAAACAACGGTTGAAATAGTTTATCCCACTCGGGCCTAGTAGGTGGTATAAATGATGTAGAAGTAGGATTATTGGGAACTAATCCGGAACTAATAGCACCGGTTCCCATTTCGTGAAGCGCGGGTTCAGAGCTGCGTTGCTCAGAAGTCATCGCTGTCAGCTCATCAAAATATGCGTCCATAGTTTCTACTATCTTACCAAGACGACGGTTGTAAATTCGGTATGCTTTCTTTGAGGGTGAGTAACCAATGAAAATACCTATATCGGCTTTCGGTTGAAGTTTGCCCAAGTTCTCACTATTAATGTTTGGATAACAAAGAGCACCAAACACATAAAAGAATGAAACATCGGGTTTACGATTATGTAGAAGATCGTAAGGTGTTTTTCCATGGCGTTTCCGAATGATAGAGCGGTTTTGGGTGAAACATGTAGTAGATACAGCTTCTACCCACAAGAATAATGGACCGTTCGCATAAATCAGCATAGTCCTAGCAGCTTCCATAAGCGTACGATTCCGTCTTTCAACGACACCGTTTTGTTGTGGAGTACGTGCAACGGATGTTTCATGTGAAATACCAACTTCTTCATAGTAATCACGAAGAGTCTGGTTGACGAACTCTGTTCCATTATCTGTACGAATACGGCAGACAGTAGTATTTAAACGTACCTGAATGAATTTCAAAAAAGTGATGATAGCCTTCGGTGCTTCATCCTTTGTACGTAGAAATATAACCCATGTAAACCTGGAGAAATCATCCACAATAACAAGGATGAATTTCTTACCGCTTACACTTTCGGTTCGCATTGGCCCACAAAGATCCATATGCAAAAGATGAAGTTTTTCTTGATTGGTGTCTTCAGCTTTGGACTTGTATGATTTCTTGGTGCTTTTCCCCCTTGAACACGCGGAACATAAATGTTCCTTGTGAAATTTGAGCCTTGGAAGACCACGAACTAATTCGTTTTTAGCCAAATGATTAATAGCATCAAAGTTGAGATGAGATAATCTGCGATGCCATAACCATGACTTGGTCTTAGATGCTTTGGAGAGAAGACATACTGGAGAGGCGGCCATCATGTCTTGTAGGGACAAAGTATAAAGATTTGCACCACGAGACCCCTTCAACAAGTCTTTTCCTTCCAAGTTGCGGATGAAACAAGTATGTTGTCGAAAAGCGACCTCTAGGTTGGAATCACAGAATTGTCCTACTGAAAATAAATTATGACCAAGACCTTCTACATAGTATACCCTTGAAATCGTAACGTTTCCAATCTGATATTCACCATACCCCATTATCTTTGCAATATGATCATTACCGAATTTAACCGTTCCAAGAAACTTGCTGACGAAATTTCGGAGAATCGAGCGATCTCCGGTCATATGCTTTGAGCAACCGGAGTCCAAATACCAGAGGATGATTTGGACCACCTGAAAATATCACCAGACGAGGACAATGTATAGGTTTCAGAATCTGAATGTTCTTTGTTATTAGCAGGTACAGATTTAATGATCTTAGATTTGCTAACTTTAGGTTTCTTAGATTTCCTATCCTTCTTCCTAGTTGGTGGTGTAGATTCAAGTTGGGTTAAATCCTGAGGTATTTCGTCACTGATAGGCACTATAGTGGGGGTTGACCTAATTAAAGGGCGCAGTTTCCATACTTTAGTGCTAGTGTTCCTAACTAAAGGACGCTGAGACCTAACCTCAATGGATGCATTCCTAGTTAAAGGGCACATTTTTCCATCTAATGTAAAGGTCCTACCAGTGGGACGCCATTGCCATCCAACTTGGGTACGAGTTCTCTCAGTTGGCTTCCATTCAAGATCATTCCTAATGGCATTCATTTCATTCACATGATCAATAAGACACAAATCATGACGTTGGGAAAACATGCATTCATAACAATTCCAACATTTCAAATTAGAATTCACAAATGGTTTAGGCTTCTGCACAGGCGCAGAGCTTTTAGTCTTAGCAACATGATTCTTTTTATTTAAATCTGACATAACATTCCTAGGTGGAGCTTCTACTTTCTTCTTGATGATACTACTAGTGGAGGGCTTGATCTTATCTTTCTTGAGTGGCGATCCTTTAGCCTTAGTAGACTCTTTTAATCCTGTAGAAGGCAAAGTGGGAACATTAGCAACAAATTTTAAAGGTGCCTTAGTTGATGGTGCCAATGACGGTCTTGCTCCTGGGGTCTTATTGAATGGAGTTACAGCAATGGGTCGATTAGTGAGTAGTATAGAACCCGGTCTACCTATATATTGCAAATATGCTAAGCAATATTGAACTCGCTGAATATATGCATGAGCTGAATAATAGTAACTGCTTGAGGGATCTAACGCATACAAATCATCTAAAATATCCCTAACAAGGTCCACGTGCTTAATTGCATTCATCATATAAACATCGTAAGTATCCGGATTTTGCTTATGGCGCGGGTTCTTATAGATCACTACTGAATTGGTTGATGGAGCACTAGAGGACGGTGCAGAGTTGGTAGCTAAGTCATTAACAACTTCTTGTCGGGTGAGAAGAAGTCTCTCCTTTAACTCGGCCAAAACCATGTTTTTGTCAATGAGCTGGATATTTAAGTCAGAGATTTCCTCACATTTTTGGTTCAATTGTTCAACATAAGATTGTTGCTGTGCCGCATTAAAAGCGAAGCGTTCTTCTAGTGAACCATAAAGGTTGGACATTCCCTGTCTTGCACGATCCATCTCCCCTAGAATAGACGAAAGTCTAGTTTCTAAGCACTGGTTTTTAGACTCTGCAGCCTCTAGCTCCAATTTTAGTGTTTCGTTTGATGACACATCTCTCTTTAATCTCATAATCTCTTCCTCTAATGCCTTAACTATCTCAATCATCTTGTCACTCGTCTCAACACTGTTTTCACAACCATTTGTTATCAAAAGATCCTCATTTTGAGTTTGCTGTTCTAATTCTAAAGATATACAATGTTGTTCAAGTTGATTAAAGCGTTTTGTAAGTAAATTGTAAGAATCTTGAAGCTTTAAAAATTCAGCGTTAGACTCGTGACAAGAATGATTATCTACCTCATTTACAGTATCAGTAACATTTACAGAGAGATCACCCACATCATCACATATATTCACAGCATCACATTTAATCATAGCGGATGTAAGCTCATTCGAATAATTAACATTCACAGTAGTAAGCACATCACACGAAATTACTTGGGACAAGAATCGGTCATATTCAGATAAAATCTTTTCCTTTTCAATTAATTGTAGTTCGTAAGCGGTGTCCATTTCATAAAACACTTTTTGAACTTCTTTAATTTCAAACTCGATATTTTCTGAAAGAGATGCAAAACTTCCTTTTAGACTTTCGACAAACGGATTGATCTCATTCTTAAACACCTCGTTCATGTGTTCGAAAGCCCATTCTCCGACGTTTAGGCCATTTGAAGTCGTACATTCCCGGATGACCTTGTCAAAACTAGCAAAGTATTGATTAATCTCTTGCAAGTTTATCCATACAGTGCTAACAGGTGGAAGATCCTTTGGAATTTCCTTAGGTCCTTCCATTTTGACAAGTGTAGGAAGTGTACTAGGGTTTTCTTCATTTAACATGTAGGTTGGTGCTGTGATGAGATCTTTATCCATATGGAAGCGAATTCTAAAGTCCGTTTTTGCAAGCTCCTGATTCATTTTAAAATAATCACACTGGGGATATTTTGCAAAGTTGTATGACCGATTCTCATCAACTAGATCCTTATTTGTGCGATCCTCGAAAATAACAATCGGATCTAAGACCAATCCTAATTGGGTTGCATTATAAAGTCTTGGACTATGGATAAAAGATTGTCTTGCATACCGTGGGTTAGGGGGAAGATCTTTTTGACGCGATAAGTTAAATTCTCTAAACGATGCGTCAAATAAGTGCACTAGTTGAGAGGCAGCGTATTGTCTTAAAAGCAAATAATCTAAACTTCTAATCTTGTTAGCCGCATTAATTTCCATTTCATTCTTTTTAGACTCGAGTAATTCAAAATCCGTTTGAAGTTTGTGAAAATTAGTGACCACTAACTCTTTTTCTTTAAGTTCGTTGGAAAGATCTGCTCTTAAGGTTTCAATTTCTTGCAAATGACCCATTTGTTTGTTTCGAAAATGATCATATTCGGGATTTGTTAGAACATTGGATGAAGGAACTAATTCTAAAGTTTGAACTTTTTTGTTGCACAAGGCAAGCTCAGCAAACAAAATCTTATTCTTAGCTAGGGTTTCTAATAGTGCAGTATTCATTTGGCTAAGTAATTTTGCAGGAACCATGACCAAATCTTGTTGAGCAGGAATATGCGTATGCGAAATGGCTCCCAGTTGTGATTCACTCAAAGTCTAGGGACTCACATTGATATTACTATCATTGATTGTCTCCTCATTTGAAAGACTCACCACCGAAGACTCATTCGGATCAGCACCCTCTTGCCCAACTTGATGTGGTTGAATACTAGTATCATTGGTATTAGTAAGTACCTCAGATATTTTATCTGACCCAAAGCTAGAGATAGTTGCCATAAGCGCTGCTTGTGCAGATTGAAGATCATCACAGTCTGAATCGTAAGCATCCGGATCATCTGCTTGGTATGATGCATTCTGTGTAGTGACAACTTCTTGTTCCGCAATCCCTGGATCAGCAAGAAATGCAAGCTCCTCTTCATCAAGTTCCTGTCCTTGTGCCTGAGCGTTCACCAAATAAATCTTCTCTGCAAACCATTGACCATCCCTTCTCCTCTTGGGTTTTGTGCAATCCCTGGACATGTGACCTTCTTCCTTACAGTTGTAGCATGTAATCATTCTCAACTTGCCTGTGGAATTAGCCTGTGGAGGAGTGTTGACCATTGGAGCAGGATTGACCATGCGTGCATTGGTGGTTGATGTAGTGGGTCTCCCCTGATAAGGTTGAATAGGTTGAACCATTACCCTGCCATTCTCAATAGTAGCTTGTTGTCGAGAATTGGATGAATTCCTCAGCTGATTGTTAGTAGGAGCTGGTCCTCTAAATCCTCGTTTGCTCAATGTCCTTGTGAGATAAGCAGACATGGTGGCTAACACATCAACTTGGTCAGTTCCTTGTTTGAATTCAGGAATGGGAACTTCATCATTATCACAATACATTGCTTGGGCTTGTTGAGCGGCATAAGCACTAGAGGGAATACTCATGTGGTCAGAATAGCTTGATGGATATGCTGCATTTTCTTGATAAAAAGAGTATGATGACTGAGCATAAGGTGCAATGCTTGCTGGTGAATATGGGTGAGGTTGTGAGGCATATTGTGATGCTTGTGGTTCTCTCTGAGACGAAGGTGCATTAAACCGATATTGTTGCTGATGTGAGGTGGGTGGTTGCGGTAGAATCGAATATTGGGGAAGCTTGGAGTCATGTACGGTGATGGATGCTAGGCTTGGTGTCCTATGATATAAGGAGTGTTGTTGTATGACAAGCTTGGTTGATTTGCCATCAAGGCTAAAGAATCAGGGTACATACCTCGAGGCGAACGGTGCATCATCACGTGCTTCTCATGCTGCTGGAGAAAAGCATAGAGTTGATCCAAATAGCCCTTATGCAAATCCCTAGTTAACTTAACATCAGTAATATACTCACCCCATTCATCTTGAGGTAAAGTATTCAAAAACTTGGTGTTAACCTGGAATGGAGCAATCACGAGATTGTATACATTCAAATCATTCATGAGAGTAGTGAATCTGAAGTAGTAGTCGTGAAGCGTTTCCCCTGGACTGTACGTGAATCTATCAAACAGATCATACAACTGACATTCCCGTTCCTGTTTAGTAAGAGACGTACCTTGTAGCAAAACCTTTAGACGTTCCCATAAATCCTTTGCAACCGTATATTGACTTACCATTCGATAGATGTCATGTGGAAGAGCTCGGAGAATGGTTTGAAGAGCCTTTTCGTCTGCATCGGCAATAAGTTGTTGAGCTGGTGTAAGTTCTTCAAACTCCCGTGGTCGAGTCTCATTGTTAACAACCATGGTACCATAATCAAGTGGACCATTTAGAATTGACTTGACCATAAGCCTCCCATATGTCGGTTTTCCCTTAATGTATGACATCATACGGCCTTGCCATGCTTCAAAGACTTCTTTAATGAGCATTGGAGGGCGATTATCCGTTCCCGTAATGACGGAAATGTCCGTAAGTGATGTCATTTGAGGCATTAATGAATTTGGATTCATTTTGATCACTTTAAAGAATCAAAGATTATCGGTTGATCGAGTAGTGAAGTAAGGTTGTGAATTGTGTTGTGTTGTTGAAGTAAAGAGTGTGTAAGAAGCCATGATTAAATCCACTAAAAATCGTCGAAAAAACTCGTAAAATACCCCTTGATCCGGAATAATAAAGTTGATTCGGAATAAATACCTTAATGTGAAAAAGACCTTGGTTGGAATATCTACCTTGATTCAGAATAACTTGCTTATCCAGAATAATCTTGCTTATCCGGAATAATCCTCCTATTCGGAATAACCTCCTATTCGGAATAACCTCCTATTCGGAATAACCCCTATTCGGAATAACCCTATTCGGAATAAGCCCTATACGGAATAACCCCTATTCGGAATAACCCCTATACGGAATGACCCCTATTCGGAATAACCCCTATTCGGAATAACCCCTATTCGGAATAACCCCTATTCGGAATAACCCCTATTCAGAATAACCCCTATTCAGAATAACCCCTATTCAGAATGTTCTGCTATTCGGAATGTTCTACTATTTGGAATGTTCTGCTATTCGGAATGTCTGCTATTCGGAATGTCTGCTATTCAGAATGTCTGCTATGCGGAGTGTCTGCTATTCGGAATATCTGCTATTCAGAATATCTGCTATTCGGAATAAATCTGGAAAATACACTTCGAGACCAGGAACGAGCTCTTTAAACGAAACAAAACTCGATTTTTTGATCAAAAACCACAAAAGGTTTTATGATTTCTACCAAAATAAGCTAAACCCAATACTTATCAACTAATCCCAACAACAAAAACACCAAAAATTACAAGATTCAAGGTTGATTTTCCTACAAATCACTAATACATTCAAAAACTAAAAAACAACACTAATCCTTACCTTAAATCACCCCATGGCTCTTGATACCAATTGTAGAATATGGATAATCTTATGAATCAATAAGGTGGGTTGAAGGTTTCTAGAGAGAGAAAGTTAGTGAGAGAAAGTGAGAGAGAAATATGTGTTTTTATTCAAATGAAAGTGTGAAACAATCAACAATCAACCCCTTTCCATGGTGGAAAGGGGTATTTATATCCAAGCCACTAATAGGCTTGGGTCGACCCATGACAAGCCCATGGGCCGGTTTCTTACTTAACTAAATAAGCAAACATTAACTACGAGCTATACAACATTAATAATATTGTGGAGTGACCGATACTTCTAATATACGTTAAAAACGTATTTCTAACAGTTGGGTACTCTAGGAATGGAGTGGGGCGAAGAGGAGCTTCGTGACCGAACCACTATAAATTATCGTGGCAGTTAGCTTTCCTTTACATTATGCACTTTATATTTATATATTTACATTTATAGTTGCATAATATATTTGTTGCGTGTTGATGTGTGCATCTCATAATCTAAACATCTAAGTTGCGGAAAAGTTAAGGCTCAGTACTTGTGTGCTTCGTGTTTAGATTGTGATCAAGTGTGCATCCTATAGTCTAAACATATTTATTGCAAAAATGTTAAGGCTTAGTACGTGTGGCTTAGTGTTTATACTATTGCTCGATGCACTCTTGATTTGATGTGTTTATGTGTCTCATTACTTGTTGTTTATTATTCTTATGGTCTTTATCTTGATAAACACATCTCCTATTAAGTAAAGCTTAATCAAGAATTTGATACAAAAGACTGTTAAGGTTTAAAATGTAATAATGCTTTCATCCGCTGATGGTGGTTCGTTAATAGCACCCGCGGTTCCTTATTGATAAAGAATCATGGTCATGTTTAAAGAACTGTGACCAGTAAGTTCTAAGAAAAAAATTTAAATCTTAATAAGTGTGACAATCCTCAAATTTCACTTATGTGTCATGTGTTATGATTGTATTAATATGAAAATTTGACTAGAAATTTTTGCTTTTATACCTTACTTACTAAGATGAATGTGTTCTCCCAACTTAAACTGCCACTACAACATATTCCTAAATGTTGTAAACATAATGTATATATCAAGTCTAAGTTCTAAAAGTAATCTAATAAGTACATTATGAATAAGAACATCTCAAATATAACTATGATGCCCTAAATTCCCTTAGAAACCTTAGAATCCCTTTAAATGAGTTGTAAACTCAAGAATGGTAAACTATGAATGGATAATACATCTGAATAAGTCATTATGAATTATGAACAAGTTATAAACTATACTTCGAAGACATAATAATACCTAAGAATGGTAAGAACAAACTATACAAAGCTAAGTACAAATAAATGTACATAATAGTCTAGATCACTATCTAGAAATCCTTGGTTTGCAGTGTTTCAAGCAATATAACTACATAATATCTATGCACAAGTATCAAATACAATAAACTAATTATAATCTATCATATAAAGGAAAGATAATTGATCACAAAATACTAATATTCACTAATCCAAAGCTAATTACAAGTTAAGACCTAGTAACCAAGATTAGCATATAAAATCCATTTGATATTAAATTAAAGTCTAATATTTTGCAACTAATTATAAAATCAACTAAGTATCATAAGAATTTAATACAATTATCTCAAGCCAAGTTACAAGTTAATAAAGCATAAAGTACAAGTTATCAAAGCATAGGATCTTAAGCTCCCATAATTATACCTAGATTATGATGAACCTATATAAAACCTTAAAATAAGAATTTAGAAACTCTACAAGTATTAAAAATACTATATAAGACCTAGAATAATCTTACATTATGATATAAACACTAATCACCCAAGATAGAAAGTCATTAGGCTTAATGACCTAGAAACCTTTATATTAAGAAATCTACATAGAATCATTTCTTAGTCTTTTAGGACAAGTATACAAACACTTATATCATTTCATTAAGGTTATAATATTATGTTAAGACAATGTACAAGTACCCTAAAGCACAAGGTACAACATTTTAATGCATAGCTTATAAATTAGGCTAAAATAGGTATTTTCACCCTTTAGACATGTTTACTTAGAATAACTTAGTAAAACCAATGTAGGGACTTCATGAACACATTGAGGACAATGTAGGAAGTATAAATTTATTTTACATCAGTAGATAAACAAAGGATAATGGATTTAACAAGGATTTAGCCTTAGCTTATTAAAAACTTTAAGCCACCTAGGTTTTCTTCCCAATTTGACCTCAAACCTTTGTTAAACTTCAAACCAAAGACCAAAAATTCTTAATTACAATGGATAAACCCTAAATAATCCTTAATCCATCACTAATCACATTCCTAAACCCTTAATTACCAAGATTACAAAGTATAATGTTACAAGCCCTAGAAAATGGATCCGGCTAGGTTTTTCCCTCCAAAACCCCATTTCAAACCTTTCCCTCCCATTTTCAAACTTAGGATAAGATTAATGGGATATTTTTGGATATTTCTAAGTAGGTGATGCACCTACTTGTAGCTTACACATCACCATTCTCATCCATATTCCTGTTGTGACTAATATAGACCACATATTTAGATATTTTTTATCCTAGACCTTATGTGTAGGTCCACGTTTTCTTAAGATTGTACAAGTTTTGTTAAGATCTAAAGAGAGAAGGAGAGATGAAGAACTAAAGAGTAAAAGTTAGAGAGAGAAAGGAGAGCATTAGAGAAAGATGGAATGATTAATGAAATGTGAATAAACAACTACCCTTCCTAACATGCTATGAAGGGTATATATAGCCCACCCTACATGTGGGCTTTGTGGGTTATACGTACATAACTAGATCACGAGCCCAATCTACGTATATATCGTTGGAGTGACTGATCCTTTCTAAATACATAAAAACGTATTTCCAACAATCTCCCCCTAAGGGAGGTCACTCCAAGTTACAATGTCCTAAATAGTCTATAGCACGTGATCTATGCTAACAATGATGTGACCGAAAATTTCATTGGAAAAACGTATTTCCAACAATCTCCCCCTAAGGGAGGTCACACCATTTTAAAAAATCTTAAACCTAGCATACTATGCTTGAGTCTTCGATCTTGTTCTTGTGAATATGATGATGAGATCTTTGACTTTAGTCTTGAGCATGTTTCCTTTCCTTGACCTTGTGCATTCATCACTTGTGATATTCGCCTCTTCGTGACTTCGTTTTCCATATACTTAAACCTTTATAATTCTTGAAAGCTTCAGAGTTTGATACAGCGGAAGACTTGACTTTTAGGCTTTCATGAATTTGTTGAATTCTTAAGTTCATAAAGCATAAGCATGTGAGGACAACTTCTTTTTGGATAGTACACCACAATGCCACCTTCTTGTTACGCTGCATAAGACAGTTAACAACAAAAGATATACACGGATGAAATGGCTTTGAACATTTCATTCTATTTCGGTAGCATTTTACCTCCGGTCGGTGAAGACCGTTGGACGATATAAAATATCGTACTTGTGGCGGGTAGTTTCAATTAAGAACCTCCTTGACAAGATTTCGTGGGTAAATCCGTTCTCTTTACTCGACCGTCCAAAGCTGACTACGAACGTAAAAACTGAATCATTTGGATAAGATTATCCGTATGATTTTAAGCCGTCAAATTTGATTCCTGGAACAAGTTTGATTCATTAAAGAATCGTGCCATCGTTGCTTTCCAGTTTTCACGAGCTTGATTCATATAGAATCTTGCAAGTTACCTACCAAGTGTTGTTTGATGTTAACACTAGAAGGATTTCCACTCATCACTGTGAACACTATAGAGTGTCACTCTGAGTGTTCTGGCAAGATCAATAAAATATTGCGTAGAGGCCTGGAACGTGTTTAAATTCAGCTAAGAATTAAACCATTGTTGATTTCCAGTTATCACAAGCTTGATTCATAAAGAATCGCACAAGTCACCTACCATGAGCTTTTTGATATTCGCTCAAGAAGGATTTCCATCTTCATTGTAAATACTTTCGTATTACTCGGATGTTCAGGCAAGATCATGAAGATTTTGCGTAGGACTCTTAAGATCTTTCTTACTTTTCATAGTGTGTGAAGAAGCAAAGAATTATGAAAGTGTGTCCTAATGAGATATTTGATGATCTCAAATGGCGCTAGAGTCGATCATGCATTTTGGATTTTAGTGATCGGAGGCTGGAGAGGAGTGCCATAATTTTAATACCAATTTATTCAGAGTGAATAAATCAATAGATAATGCGTTGTCTCCGTGTGATTAAAACAAATATCTTTTGAGAGATATTTGAGTTATCTGGGATGGGTTGTGCATTGCATCACTGGGTCCATGATGTCTTATCTTCAATATCAAGCATCATTAAAAAAGATCTCAATAGCATATGTATTGACCCGGTTTCTTTTTAAGGTTGTAAGGAGGGCTTATTTCTTTACACCCTTTATCTTTACAATTCTTTTTCATTCTTTAACCCCTTCAATGCTTACCAATACGTCATAACTAACACCTTGTTGTGATTGTACCAGTGCTAAATTAAGTACTTGGTCGGCATTCAGCTACGTTCACAATCTTTCTCCATCTTTCCTGAAGACTACTATTTCTAGCTATGGAATGTCCTTGGGAAGATTCCTCTGGTTCTAGAGGAATCATTGGACTTCAATCGATCCTACCATCCTTATGTCACCACAATCTTCACCGTCGTGAATAGAGATGTTTTGGGTAAGTGTAAGTCACCATGAAATCCATTTTGATATCCAAATCCATTTTGCTCCCCCTTAACATATGCCACGATATTTGATATTAAATCACATTTTCTCCCCCATATTAAAAATATTAACCCAATTGATGTTATTAATATCAATTGATTTAATAGCATTTTAAGAAAATTTGGGAAGAAAAATGCAAATCCAATTATCTTCATGATTTTTTCAAGCTCCCCCTCAAATTAATGAGGGTGTACTTGAGACGTAAAATAAATACCTTTTAAACACAAGTGTAAGGTATTTATCACGTGCAAAGATCATATATGATAATGTATTCACAAGATTAGCAATTTACGAGGTTGGACCTGAATGATGGAGAACATCATATGATAGAATCACATGGTTCTTGTTCACGAATGTTGGTCGCCTCGTCACTTATGAAGTTATCTCTAGACACCATGTGTACGATTGATATCGTTGTCTTGACACCAATTAGTGACCTTGACACTTTCGGCATCAAAGATTCAATGCTGGACAATTTCTCCCACTCAATTGTTGACCCGTGTTCTATTGAAAGAGCTGTAGTCTCCGTTTGAGTAGTCGCATCTTCGAGTATGTAGATATAAATAGTAAATTGCTGCGATTGTGGAGATGATAACTTCATAAAAACAAGATTTCTCTTGTTTTAACAAATAAATGCACTGACACATACATATATTCGTGTTAGATTGTGTTATTACGTAAACACAATCCCTTACATGGTTATAAAGTAAACCATGCCCGAGAAAATTAATTCCCGTTGTTGAGTCAAAGCTTTCTGGTGAAATGCTTGACTTGAATATGAAAAACGGGTTACTATCTTAAATAATAGCAAGCCATAATTGAGCATGTTTTAAAACATTTGAACTTCTGCTCGAACTTTATTTATAACCCCGTGTCATTATTGAATGATATTTCTAGGATCGTAAATATTATCGATTCCAAAGACATGCTCTTTTTATCAAAACAATGTTGAACACACAATTTTGAAAGATTTAGAATATCCTTTTGAAAAATTCTTGAAAAATTGTGTTCAAAGTTTTGAAAACCAATTACTTGAGCTTAAGATTTTTAATATCTTACGACACGAGCTCAAGTCCGAGAAGTTATAAACTTCCCGTTGTGAGGATAAACTTTCCTATTAACTGAAAAAATTATGAATGTTTTAACGTAAAGCTCATGACCGAGAAAGGTGAATTTCTCGTTATGAGGAAAAGTTCTCTTAATCAAAAGATACACTTCCCTTTATGAGCTTAAAACTTGGAATATCTTAAAACAAGCCCATGACCAAGAAAAATGAATTTCTCGTTACGAGGATAAGTTATCATTAAAGATAAACTTTCCTAAAATTAAAGTCCGAGTTACAGTCTGATATTTAACTGTAAGTCATAGTGCAGGAGCTTAAAAACTTCGAATGTTTTTAATATAAGCTCATGCCCGAGAAATATTAATTTCTTGTTGTCAGGATAAGTTTATCATCGACGATAAACTTTCCTTTCTTTGAATTCCGGGGCAAAATCTGAAATGTGATTATACGCCAATTTACACGAGCTTAAAACTTTTGAATAGTTTTAATGTAAGCTCGTGTCCGAGAAAATTTAATTTCTCGTTAATGAGGATAAGTTTATCATCGGCGATAAACTTTCCTTTCTTTGAAGCACGGGTTACAATCTGCCATGTGACTGCAAGCCGTTGTGCATGAGCTTAAAAACTTCGAATGTTTTTTAATATAAGCTCATGCCTGAGAAAAATTAATTTCTCGTTGGGAGGATAAGTTTATCATCGGCGATAAACTTTCCTTTATTTGAAGATCGGGTCATTGTCTTACATTTAACGATGAGCCTTGTACACGAGCTTAAAATCTTTGAATGGTTTTAGTGTAAGCTCGTGTCCGAGAAAACTTAATTTCTTGTTTTGAGGGTAAGTTATCGTTGACGAGATAAACTTCCCTTTCTTTGAAGTTTGGGTCACAGACTGTTATTTGATTATGAGCCATATACACGAGCTTAAAACCTTGGAATAGTTTTAACGTAAGCTCGTGTCTGAGAAAATTTAATTTCTTGGTAGCGAGGATAAGTTTATCATCGGCGATAAACTTTTTTTTTCTTTGATGAACGGGTCACAAACTCTGATTTGTCTATAAGCCTTGTACACGAGCTTAATCGCAAATCCCCTGAGACACTTTTTTCTTATATATCAACTTCTTCAGCAACCAAACTTTGAGAGTGTCCTTATTTGTACGGTATACAAAGATTGGACCGCTGTGTTCTTGTTAAACGTGGACTTTGGTACCTGCATTCTCATTAGGAGTTTGTATGCCTTTATGTGGGTTAGCGATATCTATCTTAGAACCATGTGGGGATTCACAGTTTTCTTTTCTTGTGCCAGAGGTGACCTGAGGAGATGATTCACTTGTCTTATCTGGCAAACGTTTCCTTTTATAGAAAACCTTAAGTTTAGGCTTAAGTGAAGTATCATCCTTTTCAATTTTCTTCTCTAGTAGTCTTAGTAGAATCAGAGACTATCCTAGTTAAAGGGCACTCGTTTCCTACAACAGTGAAAGTTCTACCCGTGCGTCGCCAAACTTTACCAATGGGGTTGATTTTAGCTAACCACTAGGATTTAAGTCTAGCACGGGAGTTCACCTCATTAAGTAATTTCTTGACACAAGAATCATGATTGGCTTTAAAGACACATTTCCTACATGTTTTACAAGTAGCATATTTAATGTTCGAGTAAGATCTAGAATTCCTAGAAGATTGATTGATGCTCCAAGGATATGACATGCTACGGTTAGAAGTATTGGGTAATCTAGAAAGCATCTGACTAGGTTTAAAATTCCTATCTCTTACTTGTGTCTTTTGCTTAGCTTCCCTCAGACCAAATTTATGGTGAACGTCATTTGAACTAGTTCTAGACATGTTCTTTGTATTCGTAGAGAAACAAGAGGCAATCATGTGATTAGGTCTTGCAAAAACTGATTTAGTCACATTAGGCGTAGGTGGTGGAGTGACTGTTCTAGAAATATGAACCATATCAACTTGGGAGGCAAACTGCGGTCTCGAGGATTGTGGTCGCTCGGATCTAAATGTAGTCGGTTGTCTTATGGAATGATTTGTAGGTGGTTTCCCCAAGATTGATGGTTTTTCAAACTTAGTGTCCACACTAGTTCCTATAGTTTTCCTCAATTCGTTTTTCAACGCAGCTATAACAAAGACCTTTTCGTGTACTTGAGCCTTTAAAATCTCATTTTCTTTGAGCAATTCATCTTGGGATGCTAACTTAGATTCTAGCAACTTGATTTGTTTCAAAAAATTATCCTTTTCAGCTTTAGAATCTAGAACTTTTTGATCCATTTTTTTTCAAGAACTACGTTTGACTTTTCAAGTTTTTCAAAATATGGTTCAAACTTGTCAGTTCTCTTAGAAAATTCTAGTTTGGCATCCTCAAGATCTTTTGATTACTGAGCTACGATCATTTCGAGCTCATTAACCTTGGAATCAGAAGCAGTTAATGAAGCAGTCATAAGGCATTTATCATGATGTACTATAACATTCTGAAAAATCTCTCCCCCATTATGACGCAAATCGGATGAATCTGAAGTGGTAAAACTATAACCCTTTTCCATCCTGTGTTTGTCATAAATAGGTTCGGAATGCTCAACATGCGGTAGTTCATCGGCATAGACATTATATACAACATTACATTGTACCATATTTGTAGGCTCTTCGTCATAAACGGGTATGGTGTCATCATAAGAGATGTCTGTAACATTCCCTGACGTGTTGCTGATGTCATGCTTAACTGTTGATTCCATGTCCTTGCAATCTTTAGCAGCCTCCAACTCGTCAATAGTATGACCATTTTCCTCTTGCATCGTAGATTCTTGCACTCTATGACCATACGCTTGCTGAAGTTGGGATCTTTCACAAATCGAAGCCGAGACCGATGTCATTAGTTTCAATATTGTACCACGGAAATCTCGAAGCTCGGTTTGTGTATCTCGAAGAAATGACTTGCAAATCACTGAACTTTCAGACTTGACGATATTAAATTGGAGGAGAGGCGTGAGTTGTGTCACAAGAGCCTTATATGAAAGTACCAATGTAGGGTGATTAAAGTCTTCATTGTGGATTTGTTCTACTATTTGGTTCAAGATGATGAATATCGATTCCAATAATTTATGACGATCTTGACCAAAGAGTGTCACAAATTCGGTTCCCCCTTGAAGCCATGAAAGATTCACTAAATGAGATTGAAGTAGTCGAAATAAAGATATACCACTTTCTCTAGTTTTTTTCTTGCATGTGTTGCAAGTCTCCCTCTTGAGATGTCGAATTCAACCAATCCATTTTAAATTTGATGACAAATGATAGTAAGAATTATGTATCGATCGAGGAATGAAAATAGTTGTGTTTGAATGTCGTTAACTAGAAAAATGATATATCATTAAAGGATAATTTGTCTAGATAACTTGTCCTTAAGGCCAACGTCAATCGAAATGTTTTCGAAAATATTAGGTTTAAAACCTAAAATTTGTCTAGAGTTTGATGTGATTGAAACAACCACAACTCAATTTCCTTGGTTATATATGACGAGTCTAAGTTGTCCTAGATAACAAAAAGGCTCGGCCATACAGTATTATAACACAAAACCAATGTATCAGCCCAAAACCACCTTCCAGCTTGTAGTCAGCCCATAAGATAAAAATACCTGGTCCCCAAAATATAATTGGGATAATTATGGGATAGTGGGAAAATACATGGCAAATGAACACTCTCACCTGATACGTGGCATATAAAACGATAACTAAATGATGATAACTAACCACCCACACAAATATAAAACGCTTCCCCCCACAAATATTTGTAGTTGACCTTATCCCACTAAAAAACTCATCTGTGTGTTCTTGTTTCCTCTGCCCCCTTTATCTCTCTATCTCTCCTTAACAAAACAGATAAACACTCTCACCTGATGAACCACCCAACACACAACATTAACCACAAACCCCAAATCACTTTCGATGTGATTAAGCTAAATACCAATAATAAAAAACACCCCTATCATAGTTGAATGACCCTTGAGTACATGAGATATACAATCTCGGGATTTGTGTAATCAAACAAGAAGGTGAAGAGTGATAACACAGGCTTTAGAAACTAAGCCGCTATCACCATGTGTATTGATCTTATTGCAGGAGGAAAGAGCAAGAGGACCAAGAGAAACGAGCCTAGGTCTGATGATATCTACCTTAAGCTTCTCGTCAAGCTTTATAGGTTTTTGGTTAGGAGGACTGGGAGTAACTTTAATGTAGTGATACTGAAAAGGTTTTTTATGAGCAAAGTTAACAAGCCTCCTATTTCTTTGTCGCGTTTGGCACGTTACATGGCTGGGAAGGAAGAGAAGATTGCTGTGATTGTTGGTACCATTACTGATGATGTTCGTGTGCCTGAGATCAGTGGCGGAACCAGAAAGTTTGAGGAGTGGGGCAAATTTTTTTTTGAACGATAGTCTTTATATACACCGAATAAAGATACAAATATAAGGTTTTTACATTATTTTTTTTCTTTTCGAGGGTAATTTGAAGTTTTTTACATTGTTTTGTTTCCGAGTGGGGGGAAATTCGAATTTACGATGGGGTGCACTTTAATAAAATGGTCTTAAATTTTTTTTACACTAAAATTTGTTTTTTTTGTCGAGCCATGCCCCCCCCCCCCCCCCGCACTCACCAAGTACTTCCGCCCCTGCCTGCGATTCCTTGCATGAAAGTTACTACTTTGAGGTTCACTGAGACTGCCAGAGCCAGAATTGAGAAGGCTGGTGAAGAGTGATTGACCTTTGATCAGTTGGCTCTTAGAGCCCTTCTTGGACAGAACATGGTTCTTATAAGAGGACCCAAGAACTCTCGTGACGCAGTGAGGCACTTTGGAAAGGCTCCTGGTGTGCCACACAGTCACACCAAGATATCCAATTTGTTTAGGAGTGGTGTGTTTGGGAATAGTAATAATAAGAGTAAGGTTTGTAACGAGAGTGTGATTGATGATGTGTTAGCAGAGTTTACGCCGGATGAGAAAGATAAGGAGAAGTGAAGTTGAGGTGGTTAAGGTGGAGTGTGAAGTCAGAGATGAGGTGGCGGTGACTAAGGAGGGTGGAGTGTGGAGTTTGAATGCCAAAGTTAAGGAGGATAATGATTCGAAGTTTAGTGCGGCCGTTGGGTTGCAGACTATTGTAAGCAGTGGTTTGGATGGTGATGCGGAGGTTGAGCATGGTTTGACTTCTGATGGGAAGTATCCCTTTGTAGTGGATTCGGATGGGTCGTTGCAGTTTCACGTGCTTGATGCTTATGAGGAGTATTTTATTTCTAATGCCGGGAATATATATCTATTTGGGAAGGTCAAAGCAGAAAATACATATCACAACTGCTGTGTGGTTGTGAAGAATATGCATATATGCTATTTCAGTGAATCTGTAATCGAAGACCCAGTCATTGAAAAAATTGAGCAAGACATGAAAAACTCAAAAATCTTGCCGACAGCTTTTCACACCAGGCTTCATGAACTAGCACCGGGATTGAAGACCAATGTAACAAACCTTTTGCTTGACCGAAATGTCTCAAACATTAGCATGAAATCAGTCAAGATGAATTATGCTTTTGAAAGATCATATATGATAATCTTCGGATAAATTGTGAATTCGCATAAAATGCAGTATTCGGATAAATTGGAAGTCTTCTGAATAATTGTCTGAATTCGGAATATTACCCTTCTTCTGAATAATTTACTTCTTCGGATAAGTGCAACAAATTCGGATAAAATGATCTTCTTCGAAATAATAGCAATATTCGGAATAAATGATCTTCTTCGCAATATTAGACATAAATTTTTGTGGAAACCTTGGTTTCCGGGTCTTTGAAGCTACTAGGAATAATCATTGTTCATATGATTAACATAATCAAAGTGGAATTAGAACAACAACCATTAACAAGTTGTTTAGGCACAATAAACATGAATTAAAACACAGTTGGATTGTTCATTATATTAATAACAAACAATCACTAGACGTGTATACATTGAATCCCACGTCTAGTCGACACACGCTTTAGGTTTACATTGTAAATATGAATGATGAATAAGACCTAAGACCCTTGGTTCCTTTTATAGTGTAAGAATTAGGGTTTACAAGAGATAATAACAAATAAACAAGTAAATCTTCTATTTAAATAAACTTATGCAGAATAAATCTTGCATGTTTATCTAAATAGAAGCTTCCATAAGCTTCTTGTCTACGTTTCTATCAACTCTTAAATTGCATGTGACAATGCTTAGATTGCACATGAAAACTCTTGAGCCAACAATGCTTAGTTTGCTCTTGTCAACGCTTGGATTGCTCTTGACAACGCTTAGACAATATCTTCATGTTTTCTTCATTTTTGAGTTTCTACCACATCAACTTTTTGACCCAACAATCTTCCCCTAGTTGATGTCGGCAAAACTCTATGTGTATCTCTTGTAAGTTGTACATGATCTTCAAATTTCTTCCCCTCAAGTGTAGCATGTATGTCTTCCCCTTTTTGTCACATCATCAGGGAAGTAAACAATGTATGCAATCTTTGAAGATTCTCTAAATGTAGCTCTATGTAATGATCTTGAAGAAAAATAAATATAATATTCTTGATGTAGAAGTAGAATAACCCAACCTTCTGTTCCATGTATTGTACTATCCACGTGATAAAGAACTTATACCTATAGAAAATTATAAGTAGACCTCGATCCCTTGTCAATATTCTCATCCTTTGTGAGACACTGAGCACCATAATGTAACTCCTTCAAGTGTTATGACAAGTCTTCGTCACCAACCATGTAAAGCACGAACAAGTTACCTTTAAAGTCAGTGGCTCGAAGTGCATGACTTTAAGATATGATAGAACACAAACTCGCGAAAATCTTCTTCAATCATCAAACTTACCATAAGAATTCTTCCCCTTAAGCCAACACCTCTTCATGACGAATTTAATGAAATAACATCTTCATACCATATGTAAAAGTATTTGATGGATAACTCTTTCACAAGGCTATCCTGATTACATAGTTTAAAATATCCATCAAATTCCCACGAATAGTTGCTAACTCGCTTTAAGATCATTAATTCCTTTTAAAAGTATCCGAGCCATAAATATCAACATGATATTCTAAATAAAACGGAGATTCCATGTACCTTCGTGTGTAATTTCCTCCTTTTTGTGTGCTAAAAACGTACCAATTTTTCAACAGCAGCAATCCTTGTGTTATCCAAGATCCTCCTTTATCCAATAAATCTGAAATGTATATTGTCCAATATCGGACAATACTTGTCAACGTTTAACCATTTCTTGGACAACACTGTCAACGCTGTCAGCGTTTGACTTATTCTGTCAGCGTCAAATTAAAACCTGTCAGCGTCTACCATAAATCTTGTCAGCGTTTACTCTTCTGCTGACATCATCAAGTTGCTATAATCTTCAACAGCAACGTTTATATCTTACTCCCATAAATGAAAATGGAAACAAAATTTATTCCCATAAATACAATCCTTTTGAATAATATAAAAGATATTATCCTCGTATGAATATATCCCTAAAATACTTCCATTAAAATAGCATTCATACCTTCTGTTTGATTGGCTGCCTCGTGTGAACACACAATATCTATTCATGTGAAAACAAAGTGAATAACCGTGTGAACACAATAAGATAAACAACTCTCAAATGCAGTCCATAACCTCACGTCACTTTCATTTTTAAACCATGCGAATATAAATCCATTGTAGACTAAATCTTCACGTGAATTACTTTTCAAGTAAGAAAACTCCTTTTCCATACTATTCAAGCAGAAACCTTTTGGGCCACATCTTACTTCTCGTTATATAATACACAAAGATCACGTGCTGCATTAGCTGATATCTCACAAAATAGGAAATTGAGTATATAACATGCATACATGCTTCCAAAACTTACGCAGAACATAATGCAGCCACATATCACGCGAACCAAAACAAGAATAATATTCGTAATTGTTTCCTTGGATCACAGAGAATATCACGATCTGCTTTAGTTGACATATGTACGTGAGATATAAATAAGTCACATACAAAATTACAACTCTCTTGTCTTCTCTGTTTTAAATCGATCTAGGGCTCAATTTTTATGCACCGAAACCCTAATTTAGGGTTTGTAGATGAACCTTAGATCATGTATTATCATGAATCAGCCACAAATCTCGTAACATTCTGCCTTTTTATGTTGATCTAGGGTTTGAGGAACCCTAGTTCATGATTTCATGTGAAAAAGCAAAAACATTAATACCTTAAACAGTGAACTTCGACCTTGAATAACTTCTTCATTAGGGCTCAGATCGAAAATCCCTTCGTTGAGATTCTATACACAAGTTCCAAGAATCTATAGTTCAAAAATCACGAAGATCCAACGGTTAACGAAGGAGAAATCGTGTTTTGAACATGGCTATTCACAGAAAACTGCATTCACTCATTGCTGACTTTGACGCCTAATAACTTTTTCCTGGGGATAAAACTTGACAATCCCTCCGGTGGATGTCTAGATATATGTGTATAGAACACACACAAGAAATTTCATGACGATCCAACGATCCAATAAAAAGTTATGACCTTCTGAATACTGTTGCGCACACAAAAACGTCCAGAAAAACCCTAGACGGATTTTTCTTCTTTTCACCATACACGAACACCTTGTTGGTCCTAGCATCACGAGCCACGAGGCTCCGATACCAATTGTGGAAACCTTGGTTTCCGGATCTTTGAAGCTACTAGGAATGATCATTGTTCATATGATTAACATAATCAAAGCGGAATTAGAACAACAACCATTAACAAGGTGTTTAGGCACAATAAACGTGAATTAAAACACAATTGGATTGTTCATTATATTAATAACAAACAATCACTAGACGTGTATACATTGAATCCCACGTCTAGTCGACACACGCTTTAGGTTTACATTGTAAATATGAATGATGAATAAAACCTAAGACCCTTGGTTCCTTTTACAGTGTAAGGCTTAGGGCTTACAAGAGATAATAACAAATAAGCAAGTAAATCTTCTATTTAAATAAACTTATGCTGAATAAATCTTGCATGTTTATCTAAATAGAAGCTTCCATAAGCTTCTTGTCTACGTTTCTATCAACTCTTAAATTGCATGTGACAATGCTTAGATTGCACATGACAACTCTTGAGCCAACAATGCTTTGTTTGCTCTTGTCAACGCTTGGATTGCTCTTGACAACGCTTAGACAATATCTTCATGTTTTCTTCGTTTTTGAGTTTCTGCCACATCAACTTTTTGACCCAACAATTTTGAATAACATACTTCTTCAGATAAATGGCATGACTTCGAATAAATGACGATTTCGGAATAAACCACTAATATTAATTGAATTTCGGATAACTTTACATAAAATGTATTGTTCAAATAAAGTGACTTCTTCTAATAAATGAATATGGACTAATTCCGATAAGTAAACCCTTTTGCGAAAAACACTGTTTTCAGATAATCACTAAAATCCAAAACTTATCCTTGAAAATCAACAGATCCTAGATTCCAACAAGAAAACAGCCGTAATCTAAAAATTACCCCAAAACACCAAAAAAATTGTGATTTTTACCAAAATAATTAAACCAATGATTTATTTACAACTTTAAACCATAAAATCCCAAAAAAAAATTCAAGATTTGAGATTAATTAAATCAAAACCCACCAACATCAATCAAAACAAACACAAGAACAAAATAATCAAACCATAGCTCTTGATACCAATTGTAGGTCCACATTTTCTTAAGATTTTACAAGTGTTGTTAAGATCTAAAGAGAGAGAGAGAGATGAAGAACTAGAGAGGGAAAGTTAGAGAGAGAAAGGAGAGCATTAGAGAAAGATGGAATGATTAATGAAATGTGAATGAACAACTACCCTTCCTAACATGCTAGGAAGGGTGTATATAGCCAACCCTACATGTGGGCATTGTGGGTTATACTTACATAACTAGATCATGAGCCCAATCTACGTATATATCGTGGGAGTGACCGATCCTTTCTAAATACGTAAAAACGTATTTCCAACATTATGACTCATTCCTTGGCTTTCATAGATCTTTCCTAGCCTTCCTTAGTCACTACTCTTTGGTTCTTACACGTTTAGGGGCAAAACTTTGTAGATGTGTAAATCTATGCTTATGTTTTTAGAGAGAGAAAGAGATAGAAAGATGGTGGATTTCACACTTTAGAGAGAGAAACTAAGAAAGAACTATGTGTAAAATAATGAAAACCCACACCCTCTCCATCAAAGGAGAAGGTTTATATACCCAAGCCCTTGTCATGGGCTTGGGCTTACATTTGGCCGCCGGCCCATACATTTCATGGGCTCGGTTTTGGGCTTTGGTTAAGTAAATGCAAATGACTAAACTACGAGCTATTACACGAACTAATGTTGGAGTGACCGATCCTTCCTAATACGTAAAACGTATTTCCAACAATCTCCCCCTAAGGGAGGTCACTCCAAACAAGGGCGTTACCCAAGTTACAATAGTAAAATAAACCTAGCATACTATGCTTGTCTTGAGCTCGTAATCTTCGTCTTTCTTTTTCTTCTTTTTCTTTTCTGGTGAACATGTTGATGTGATCTTTGATATAAATCTTTGAGCATTAATCTCTTGCCTTGATCTTGTGCATCCATCACTTATGATCTTCGCCTCTTCGTGACCTCACGTCCCACATACTTATACCTTTGTAATTCTTGAAAGCTTCAGAGTTTGATACAGCGGAAGACTTCACTTTTAGGCTTTCTTGAATTAGATGAGATATTAAGTGCATAAAGTATAAGCATGCGGGGACGACTTCTTCTTGGATTCCGCAACGCCACCGTCTTCAAATGCCGCAACATAAGTAGACACGAAAGTAATGGCTTTGAACATTTCATTCTAATTCGGTAGCATTTTACCTCCGGTCGGTGAAGACCGTTGGACGATATTAGATATCGTACCCGTGACGGATAGTTTCAATTAAGTAACTTCCTGACAGGATTTCGCGGGTAAACCCGTTCTCTTTATTCGACCGTCTAAAGCTGACTGCGAACATAAAGAGTGAATTATTTGGATAATAATATCCGCATGATTTGAAGCCGTCAATTCATGTTCCTGGAACAAGTGAAATCCAATTAAGAACCGCACCATCGTTGCTTTCCAGTTATCACGAGCTTGATTCGTATAGAATCTTGCAAGTTACCTACCAAGTGCTGTTTGAGGTTAACACTAGAAGGATTTCCACTCATCACTGTGAACACTAAGGTATCACTCTGAGTGTTCTGGCAAGATTACTAAGATATTGCGTAGAGGCCTGGAACGTGTTTAAATTCAGTTAAGAATTAAACAGCTGTTGCTTTCCAGTTATCACAAGTTTGATTCATAAAGAATCGCACAAGTCACCTACCATGAGCTTTTTGATATTCGCTCAAGAAGGATTTCCATCTTCATTGTAAATACTTTCGTATTACTCGGATATTCAGGCAAGATCATGAAGATTTTGCGTAGGACTCTAAAAATCTTTCTTACTTTTCACAGTGTGTGAAGAAGCAAGGAAATATGAAAGTGTGTCCTAATGAGATATTTGATGATCTCAAATGGCTCTAGACTCGATCGTGCACTTTGGATTTTAGTGATCGGAGGCTGGAGAGGAGTGCCACCATTTCAATACCAATTTATTCGGAGTGAATAAATCGATAGATAACGTGTTGTCTCCGTGTGATTAAAACAAATACCTTTTGAGAGATATCTGAGTTAGCTGGGATGGGTTGTGCATTGCATCACTGGGTCCATGATGTCTTATCTTCAATATCAAGATTCATTAAAATGATCTCAATAGCATATGTATTGACCCGGTTTCTGCCTAAAGTTGTAAGGAGGGCTTCTTTTTTTACACCCTTTATCTTTACAATTCTTTTTCATTCTTCAACCCCTTCAATGCTTACCAAAACGTCATAACTAGCACCTTGTTGTGATTGTTCCAGTGCTAACTTAAGTACTTGGTCAGCATTCAGCTACGTTCACAATCTTTCTCCATCTTTCCTACGGACTACTATTTCTAGCTATGGAATGTCCTTGGGAAGATTCCTCCGGTTCTGGAAGAATCATAGGACTTAACCTATCCTACCATCCTTATGTCACCACAATCTTCATCGTCGTGAAATAAATGGGTTTTGGGTAAGTAAATGTCACCATGAAAATCCATTTTGATATAGCAAATCCATTTTGCTCCCCCTTAACATATGCCACGATATTCGAAAACATTTCGCACATGTCGGGATGAGCCAACACTTTAAGTCAAACCATTTGTGATAATCTCCCATATTAAATCACATTTTCTCCCCCATATTAAAAATATTAACCTAATCGATGTTTTTAATATCAATTGATTTAATGAAGTTTTAACAAAGGTTTTGGGAAGAAAAATGCAAGTCCGTTTTATCTTCATGATTCCAAATATATGAGATATGATACCGATTTGTAACATGATCACATATTCACCATATTAAAAAAGAAATTGACAAGGTTGGACCTGATTGATGAGAACATCATATGATAAGATCAAATGGTTCTTGTCAGCATATGTTGGTCGCCTCGTCACGTCTGAAGTCATCTCTTGACACCACATGTACGATTGGTATTGTTGTCTTGACACCAACTTGTGAACTTGGCACGTTCGGCGTCGAAGATTCTGAATGCTTGACAATTGCTCCCCCTCAATTGTTGACCCGTGTTCTATTGAAAGAGCTGTAGTCGTCGGTTGAGTAGTCGCATCGTCGAGTATGTAGATACCAATTGTAGATAGCATGGTTGTAGAGATGATAGCTTCATAAAAACAAGACTTCTCTTGTTTTAACAAATTAATGCACTGAAACGTACATTGATTTGTGTTAGACCAAGTTATAAAGTAAACTTGATCCCTTACAAGGTTTTAAAGTAAACCTTGCCCGAGAAAATTAATTCCCGTTGTGAGCCAAAGCTTTCATAAGAAATACTTGACTTTAATGTGAAAACCGGGTTGTAGTCTGAAATAACTACAAGCCATTTAGGCATGTTTTATGAAATATTTACAACTTTTGTACGAACTCTATTTATGGCGCCGTGTCGATATTAATCAATATTTCTAAGGCCGTAAATATTATCATACCAAAAGACATGCCTTTTAAAAAATAAAGTAAAAATATTTTTGGATTTTTCTGAATTTTTTAATTTTTATGGTTTTTATATGGTTTTATATTTTTGTATTTTGCTTTTGTGGATAACAATATAAACAATATATACAGATGATCACCAAGGATACGGAGAATAGTTTTACCAAGACTATTCTTTCGCTTCATCAGCTAGTTCCTTTAGAGTCTCAGGCGAGAAGGTTCTCATTCCTAGCTTGTCGGCCAAAAATTCAATTCGAGCGCGATCTAAAGCCTTCGTGAAAATATCCGCCAATTGATACTCAGATCGGACAAAGTAAAGCTCTATTACTCCATTTTCCACTTGCTCCTTGATGAAATGGTAGCGAATGTCAATATGCTTCGACCGGGAGAATTGAACATTGTTGCAGCATAAGGCAATTGCACTTTTGTTGTCGCAGTACATCGGAATCTTGTTGAAACCTAGACCATAGTCGGTTAATTGCGATCTCATCCAAAGAATTTGAGCACAGCAACCGGACATAGCTATGTATTCTGCTTCCGTACTTGAGATTGCAGCGCTTTTCTGCCTTTTCGATGCCCAACTGATTAATCGATCTCCTAGTAGTTGCAAAGTTCCACTCGTGCTACGCCTTGTATCTTGACAACCCGCGTGATCCGCATCTGCATATGCCATTAGTGCAATAGAAGAGTCCTTCGAATACCAAAGTCCCCGATTAATGGTTCCTTTAAGATATCGAAAGATCCTTTTAACAGTAGCTAAGTGTAACTCAGTAGGCCTAGTTTGATACCTGGCACACATACATATAGCAAACTGAAGATCAGGTCGACTAGCTGTGATATACAGAAGAGTACCGATCATTCCACGATAAAGCGTCGGATCAACGGCAACTCCATGTGGATCTGCATCAAGCTTAGTTCGTTCCACCATTGGAGTATCCACAGGGTCGCAAGATTCCATCTTATACTTCTTAAGCGATTCAAGGGCATACTTGGATTGATTGATAAAGATGCCTCTGGGACTCTGAGATATCTCAAGACCTAAGAAGAATGATACCTTGCCCATCATTGACATCTTAAACTTGGAAGACATGAGTGTCCCAAACTCATCCGACAAGGTTTGGGTCGAGGCTGCAAATATAATATCATCAACATATATTTGTACCATAATCATATCTTTACCTCGTTTCTGAATGAACAGCGTGGGATCCACCTTGCCTTTAGCGAAGCCTTGCGTAATGAGGAATTGTGACAAAAGATCATACCATGCGCGAGGAGCTTGCTTCAACCCATAGAGAGCCTTCTTAAGCTTGTACACATGATTAGGATAATTAGGATTCACAAAACCATCCGGTTGTTGAACATAGACCTCTTCCTTGAGTTCACCATTAAGAAATGCCGTCTTCACATCCATCTGATAGACGATCATATTCATATGGGCTGCATAAGCGAGGAATAGTCGAATTGCTTCCAAACGGGCAACAGGTGCAAATGATTCCATAAAGTCGATGCCCAATAATTGCTTGTATCCACGAGCTACTAGTCGAGCTTTGTTTTTCAATATTCCGCCTAACTCGTCGAGTTTCACCTTGTAAACCCATTTCAAAGTGAGTAACTGCACTTGATCCGGGCATGGGACAAGTTCCCAAACATCAAGACGTATGAATTCGTTAAGTTCTTCTTGCATAGCTTCTATCCAACAGGATTGAGTAAAAGCTTGTTGCCATGTCTTAGGTTCAACTTCAGTGAGAAAAGCATCAAAGTGACAAAACATTGCACTTTCTTGTAACTGACTTCGTGTGGATACCGGACGATTAGGGTCACCAATAATAGAATCTATAGGATGATCCTTTGTCCACTTGCTGTCATGTTCACGAATCCGTGGATTGGAGTAAACTGTAGAAGGAGCTTCCTCTGAGGTGGACGACCCGGCTTGATTAGGGTCGAGAATAGATACACCAAAGAATGGAAGTTCACGCATTTGAGCGAATTCCAAATCGTGATCATCGTCATCCTCTTCATCATCAATAGGCATGACGTGGGTAGTTGTTACTTGTGTTGGTTGAGAATTACTCGTTGTTGGTATATCTTGACCAATTGTTGGTGCAGATGTGTCTGATTGTGCTACGGTTTCTGGAGCGACAACTTCGGTTACCGGAGCTATTACTTCAGGTTCTGGAGCAACAATACTTGGAGGAGTAAAGAATTCATCAAAGAACGGTTGAAACAACGTATCCCATTCATTCCTGGTAGGTGGTATAAATGATGAAGTAGGGTTGTTTGGGACAAGACCAGAACTAATGTTACTGGGTCCCATTTCATGAAGTGCGGGTTCAGAGCTGCTTTGCTCAGAAGCCATTGCTGTCAGCTCATCAAAATCAACATTCATAGTTTCAAGGATTTTGCGAGAGTTACGGTTGTAGATTCGGAATGCCTTCTTTGCGGGTGCGTAACCAATGAAAATACCAATATCAGCCTTTGGTTGAAGTTTTCCCAAATTGTCACCATCATTATTTGGATAGCAAAGAGAACCAAATACATGAAGATATGATAAATCTGGTACTTTTCCATGGAGAAGCTCATAAGGTGTTTTACCATGGCGTTTACGAATTAGTGACCGGTTTTGGGTGTACACTGCTGTAGATACTGCTTCTGCCCATAAAAACAATGGAGCCTTTGCGTAAATTAACATCGTTCGAGCAGCTTCCATAAGTGTGCGATTTCGCCTTTCAACGACACCGTTTTGTTGTGGAGTGCGTGCAACGGATGTTTCATGAGATATGCCAACTTCTTCATAATAATCACGCAAAATTTGATTCACAAATTCGGTTCCATTATCTGTACGAATGCGTCGGACAGTAGTGTTGAGACGCACTTGAATCATCTTGAGAAATTTGATGATGAATTTAGGTGCCTCATTTTTTCCTTTAAGAAATTTCACCCATGTAAACCGAGAGTAATCATCGACAATGACGAGGATGTACTTTTTGCCACTAAGACTTTCAACACGCATTGGCCCACAAAGATCCATATGCAACAGATAAAGTTTCTCTTGGTTGGTGTCTTCAGTCTTGGGTTTGTAAGACTTCTTAGTGCTTTTCCCCATTGTACACGCGGAACACAGATGATCCTTGTGAAATGAAAGTTTAGGAAGACCACGAACAAGTTCGTTTTTCGCCAAGTGATTAATAGCGTCAAAGTTAAGATGAGATAACCGTCGATGCCATAACCAAGACTTAGTCTTTGATGCTTTGGAGAGAAGACATACGGGAGAAGCGGCCATCATGTCTTGTAGAGACAAAGTATACAAATTATTCCCTCGAGTACCTTTCAATAAATCAACCCCTTCCAAATTACGAATGAAGCAGGTATGCTCTCGAAAAGCAACTTCTAGGTTTGCATCACAAAATTGTCCCACAGAAAATAAGTTGTGACCGAGACCTTCCACGTAATACACTCTCGAAATTATAACATTCCCAATATGATATTCACCATAACCCATTATCTTTGCAATATGATCATTCCCAAATCTAACCGTACCAAGAAACTTGCTGACGAAATTTCTGAGCTGAGAGCGATCTCTGGTCATATGCTTGGAGCAACCAGAGTCCAAATACCAGAGAACAATTTGGACCACCTGTTTTCAACAACAACAGTAGACAATGCATTGGAAACTATTGGTTCCGGAGTGTTAGCAGATACAGATATAAAATTATCAGAATTGCTAACATTTTTGTTATCCTTAGATTTCCTGCATTTTCTAATGTGAGTTTTAGCATTTACAGGTTTTATTGTTCCAATTTGCTGAGGTTTTGGAGTATTAGCGGGCACTACAGTGGGAGTAGACCTATTTAAAGGGCACTTTGTTCCTACAGTAGTGTTGGTGTTCCTAGTTAAAGGACACGCTTGTGTTTTGGTCGCCTTGGTACTCCTATTTAAAGGGCACGCTTTCTTCGCTGTAGTGGGAGTGATCCTAGTCAAAGGGCACATATTTCCTACTATAGTGAAAGTTCTACCAGTGGGGCGCCACATCCAGCCAACTTGGGTTAACACTTTCCCAGTCGGTTTCCATTCTAATCCATTTTTCCGGGCATGCATCTCATTCACATGGTCAATAAGGCAAGAATCATGACGACTAGAAAACATACATTCATTGCAATTCCAACATTTTAAATTAGAATTCACAGTAGGCTTAGAACGCTGCACAACCGCAGAGCCTTTAGGTTTAGCTACGTGATTCTTTTTATTCAAAACAGAAATAACATTCTTAGGATGGGCTTCTACTTTCTTCTTCACTTGACTACTAGATGGGGGCAAGATCCTATCATTCTTCTTGTTTCTTTTAAGCTTAGATCTTTGAGCCTTAGTAGTGGTGCTTACTCCTGTAGAAGGCAACATGGGAATATTAGAAGCTGATTTTGATTCCGCCTTATCTTTAGTGACCAAAGTTTGAGATGGTTTAGTCCTAGGGCCCTTGTTAAGTGGTGTGACGGTAATAAGGGTTCTTTTGATTGCACTAGAGGACGATGCTGAGATAGTGGCTGCGTTATCCACAACATTCTTACCTTTTAGAGTACGAAGTGTTTCCTTTAACTCAGCCAAGACCAGGTTCTTATCACAAATTTGTTCCCTCAAATCAGATATTTCCACCGACTTTTGATTCAATTGTTCAATCAATGATTGATTCTGTGTAGTGGTATCAACACATGCGGGCTTTACTGAATCGAAGAGTCGTGTATTTTTCTGTTTTAAGTTATCAACTTTGGACAAAATCTTGGAAACTCGATTATCTAGATCAAGTTTAAAATTCTCAGCGGCCTCAAGTACGTTCACACAGTTAAGCTCCTTAGATTTCTCTATGTCTATCGGCAAAGATTTAGCAACTTTGTCACTTGGCTGACGCTGTTTTGATTGTAAATGCAATCAAAAATCCTTTTCAAAGTTTGCATCATCGATATTAACACCTTCGAATGACGTTTCAAAGATTTCTTGAATAAATTGTTGCTTGCATTCAAGCGAAATACAATGTGTTTGAATCTCATCAAAACGTTTTGAAAGCGAAGAATATGAATCTTGAAGCTTTAAAAATTCAGCGTCAGATTCGTGACAAGTACTATCTACCACAGTATCCACAGATTCATCATTATGCACAATAGAATCATTATCAACACTTGTATTCACACAGACAGAAACTATATCATGAGACATCACTTGATTCAGAAGCAGATCATTATGGCGTGAAACTCGTTCTATTTCAAGTAAACTGTTTTCATAAGCATCTTCCATTTCATTGAAAACACGTCTAACTTCTTCTATTTCCAAAAACAAATCTTGATCAATATTACGAAGACAAGATTTAACATTGTTTACAAACGGAACAATTTCATCTCGAAACGCAGCTCTAGTGTGCTCAAAGTTCCATTCACCTTCCGTTATGGCCGTGGCCGTCGTACGTTCCAAAATGACCTTGTCAAAATCGGCTAAGTGTTGGTGAACCGTGTTTAAGTTAACGGACGCCTTACTTACCGGTGGAATTAACTTCGTTAAATCCTTTTTGACGAGTGTAGGAGACGTACTAGGAAGGTTTTCATTTGACAAACTTTGGGGCACAAGAACTGTTAATTCTGCTAATTCCTTTTGTAAGCGAATGCGTGTCTTTTTTGAAAATTGATCTTGTTATGTTGATCATAATCAATTGTATGGAATTTTGAAAGCATTTTAGAATGAGTTTCATCCCCAAGTGATTGTGTCTCCTCAGTACTACGAACAAAAGGTGCTTCTTTCGATTTGCCAATTATGGTCATATCATAAAGGCCGGGAATATATTCCTGAGCTTGTTTTGCATAACCGGGATTAGGTGGTAAATCTTGAAGACGCTTAAGTTCGAATTCTTTAAATGATTTAGTTAAAAGATGAACCTTTTCTGTGGAAGCGTATTGTTTTAAAAGCTGTTGTTCTTTGAATTTAAGAAGTTTGGTAGCATTAATTTCCGATTCAACCTTTTTAGACTCGAGAGTTTCGAAATCCATTTTAAGTTTCTGAAAATCATTGACAACCGACTCTTTTTCTTTTAATTCATTGGAAAGATTAGCTTTTAATGATTCTATTTCTTTTAAGTGTTCAATCTTTTCAAAACGAAATTGGTCAAATTCAGAACATGTTATTTTCTGTTCTTGAGGGACCATTTCAAAAGTTTTGACCTTTTCTTTATGCAACGCAAGCTCAGCAGTTAGGGTGGAATTCGTATCTACGGATTGTCTGAGGGCCATATGCATTTGATCATTTATATGTTTAGGCACCATTACCAAATCATGTTGAGCATAAGATTCCATACCCGTCGTAGCATTTGGTTGAGGTTCACTCAAATGTGTTGGATTGGGTACCACTTTATTTGAGTTACTAGTTCCCGAATGCTGTTCGAGGTTGTCTTTTTCATGCCCAACTTGATGTTGGTTTTCATCAATATTATTAGATGTGGTTGGTACCTCACTGATGACATCAGAACCATAGTGAGAGAGATTAGCAACAAGAGCAGCTTGGGCAGAGTGAATGTCATCACAATCCGAATCGTATGCATCAAGATCATCCGCTTGATAAGCTGCATTAGAAGTGGAAACAACTGCAATGCCTTCAGTGTCTGCTGCCCCTGGGTCTGCAAGAAATGCTAACTCCTCTGAATCCAAGATCTTCCCCTTAGACTGAGCGTCAACCAAATACATCTTTTCACGAAACCATGCATCATCCCTTCTCCTTTTCGGCTGAGTGCAATCCCTAGCCATATGACCTTGTCCTCGGCAATTGTAGCAGGTCACAACCTTCTTAGGTCCAATAGGACTCCCATTCCCACTAGCTTGAGAATTCACAGCTTGATTGTTCCCAGTCCTTGCAGGAGGTCCATATGAATTTTGCCTTCCCTGAATAGGTTGCACCGTCACTTGACCATCTTGAACAGTGGCTTGTTGTCGAGGATTTGATGAGGTGCGGAGCTGATTGTTTGTTGGTGGAAATCCTCTAGTTGCAACAAGTTTTGACAAGTAGGCGGTGAGATGGTTTAAAACATCAGCTGGCGTATCATTTGGAGTAAAGACCGGTGCTTGGATTGGTGGAAGTTCATTAGAGTAGAAAGCTTGTGCTGGTCGTGCTTCAATTGGAAAATATCCTTGCTGAGGAGTATAGCCCAATGGAGAAGTGTTGGTTTGTGATGGTGATGTTTGATATGGTGGTTGCTGTTGAAAAGATTGTTGATGAACACTTTGTTGATATTCTTGTTGTGGCATCATTGGTGGTTGATAAGATGGTTGTTGTGGTTGCTGATAGATGTGTGGTGGTGGCTGCTGCAAGTATGATGGTTGTTGATAAGTATAAGTCATGTTTTGTTGAGAAGCATACATTGCAAGTGGATCATGAACTTGAGGTGTAGACAACCGAGCCTCGATCACATGGCATTCGTGTTGTTGAAGAAAAGCTTGAAGTTGATCCACATTGGTGTTATGCAAGTCCTTAGCCAATTTAACATCCGTCACGTATTTTTTCCATTCTGGAGGAAGAGTGTTCAAATACTTGGTGTTCAATTGAAAGGTAGGAATTGCCATGCCATAGATATTCAGCTCATTCAACAATAGGGTAAATCTCAGATAGTAGTCCTTGAGAGTCTCCCCTGGCACATAGGCAAACTTATCAAATGTATCATAAAGCTTACACTCTCGTTCTTGTTTAGTTAACGAGGTGCCTTGCATTAGAACACGAATTCTATCCCATAACTCTTTGGCAACTTTATGTTTGCTGACGAGTTTGTAGACATCTGGAGGAAGGGCTTGGAGAATGATGTTTGTAGCATACTTATCACATTTATCTTGAATCTTCATATCTCCAGTCAACTCACCTGTTGTGCGAGGACGAGTGGTCGTACCTTCCGTCACAGTACCATAATCTAATGGTCCATTGAGCACCGATGCCCAAATAAGATGTCCATTCTCCTTGATCAACATATAAAGTTCCATTCGGGAAGCCCATTCCTCATACATAGTCTTCACCAACATTGGTGGACGATTCTCCGTACCCGAGAGGATGGACTTATCCGTAAGAGATGTGTACTCCATTTCAATAAGTTAAGATTTACAAAGTTGATCGAACAATGAATTAAGGTTAAGTATTTTTGTGTTGTTGTGAGTTATAATCGAGAAACAATCTTAAAATCCCCTAAAATATGTTCTCGATAAACCAAAAATTCCAAGTCAAAATTACACACGATCGGAAAGTCTAGATCGGAATGCCAGATCGGAATGTCAGATCGTAATACCAGATCGGAATACCAGATCGTAATGTAACACTGTCGGAATGATGATGGTATCGGAATGCCTAGATCGCAATGCAGAGCGGTCGCAATGTTCAGATCGCAAACCCCTATCGGAATGTTCAGATCGCAAACCCCTATCGGAATGATTCAGATCGCAAAGTGGCTGTCAAAATTCGAGCAGAGTAACGACTTAACAAACCTTCCTTATACCCGTCGGAATCTCAGATCGCAATAGCTATCGGAATGATTCAGATCGGAATAAGTGATAAAAATCCAACGATCGCAATGTAGAAACCTAACCCTTTCCGATGGTTAAGTTATTGCGATGGAGGCCCAAGTACAGTTGTACTTTCCGATGGATGTTGCTGCTGAAATTTCGGAATGTAGAACACACCCTTTTTTGCACTTTTGATCCACGAAAACTGAAGTTTTAATGAAAACCAAGATACCAAGAACACGTTTAAGCACAAATTCCTATGTTACACTACCTATCACTACGATCAAACCAAAAAATTTTGAAGATTTCGGCAAAACACACTTATACAATACGAATTGTTTAGAAAACAATACGCAACACAAAAACAAACCTATATTTCATCCCAAGCTCTTGATACCATTTGTAGATGTGTAAATCTATGCTTATGTTTTTAGAGAGAGAAAGAGATAGAAAGATGGTGGATTTCACACTTTAGAGAGAGAAACTAAGAAAGAACTATGTGTAAAATAATGAAAACCCACACCCTCTCCATCAAAGGAGAGGGTTTATATACCCAAGCCCTTGTCATGGGCTTGGGCTTACATTTGGCCGCCGGCCCATACATTTCATGGGCTCGGTTTTGGGCTTTGGTTAAGTAAATGCAAATGACTAAACTACGAGCTATTACACGAACTAATGTTGGAGTGACCGATCCTTCCTAATACGTAAAACGTATTTCCAACAAACTTGAAGCCTAAGGGTTAGAAATAGTATAAATAAGAGTCTTTAGCTTCATTTTAGAATCATCCTTCACTTTCACTTCTAAACACCTATACATTCTGTTCCTATACCACCATTGAAGCCCTAAGAATTCCCTAATATCAGTATGAATCTTGGGAAGAAGTTATAAGAGTTATGAAGAAGATATAGTCCATATACCCCATTAGGAGCCGTTTTAGAGCTACCTAGGTAGTCACTTTGTTAGCTAAGCTTTGATCTTGTTATAATACTTTCTTAGAGTTGTTATACTGTTAATAAGATGTTAGAAAGATAATCTAAAAGAAATTAGATCATATGATCATTTAAAATGGAAGTTATAAGCTAAAGATGTCTTAAAACCCTTAGTTTTGTAATTTACATGAAATAATAAGCAAAAACCCATTTCAAAAGCTATAATTCTGGAGAAATCTTTTTATTATGATTATAAATGTGTTTTGAAACTTTTTTTTTAAATCCTAGATCATTTGGTACATTTTTGGAGGTTGTTATATGATTTTTACAAGTATAGGGACTAAAATTGTCATTTTTGAAACTATTTAACATTTTGGGCCAAAAGTGTCATTTTATGAAATTTTAAGCAATAAGAATAAATATTGTCAAGTTTGAGTCCTTAAGGTTAAATATTGAGGGTTTAAAATGTAAATAATTAAAACTATATACTTTAGGGGTTAAAAGTGTAATTAAGCTAAACTGTAACACCCCCAAATATTCATACTTTAGTTCAGCGGAAGATTCGCTGGTGTTAGGGGATAACACATAACTCAAATCATAGACAACGCATAAAAATCTCGTCGTTTAATAATAAAGCATTTTTCCATTCATAAATATCAAATTACATAGGTCCCAAGTCATAGTATTTCATACAATATTTACAAAGCATTTGAATGGAAATTTGTTATTTAAGTGCGGGCCATGAATTCTTGTCGTCTTCCCGAGAATTACATTCAAGTACCTGAGATAAAACATGTTAAAAGAAAAGGTCAACGAAAACTCTGAGTGAATTCATAGAGTTTAATAAAAACCATTAATATATCATCGGTATATAGAATTGTTACCGAAAATCATTTTGTACAATTCTTTGTCGTAGGCCATAACATAAGCCAAAAACATTTTATACAAATTTTTGTTGTAAATCATAGTATAGGCTTTTGCCTTCAAAACCATTATACGAACCAATGTCGTAAAAACTTCATACAATACGTCTTATAACGTTGTATAGAGTAAAATAAAAACCGTTATATAAATATGGTTATATAAAACCAAAACACGAACACAATATCAATAATAAGACCCTGTATTGCTAGTCAGGCAATATATTGTAATTCAATGCGTATAGCAGTATTTTCGTTATTTGGATTATTATAAGCCGCATGACATTACTACCTTACTATAACAAACAACGGGTAGCTAACCTGAAACTGAATTTTCCCATCTAAGTTAGCGTGTCTTCACAAAAAACACGCTATGGAAATCTTCTCATACATAAATTCGCTTACCAATCAATGTGGCACGACGGGGATCAACCGTCAAGGCGCGAACTGGGGTGATCTTCCCCAAATAGTACTATTATATGCATAAGCGTCTACCAAATCCCGGTAGTTCACAATTCATGCTAATAGGACTTTTAGTGACATAACCTAACTTTAATAATCCATTTCATTTCATTTATCGGGTCATATAATCATTCATCGGGTCATATAATCATTCGGGTCCAAATCAATAAACAAACAATCGGGACAACTGGTGTCCTATTTTTATTATAACTAACATGTTATCTCCCTCGCGGGTTTATAAAACATTTCATAAAAACATTTAAAATACTGCGAGGCTATAAACTCACGTTGATTGGGAAAGGCGGATTATCGGCGATATGGATGTACGGTACGTCCTTCAATCACGGAAACCTAGACAAATAATACTCGTCTTAGACTCTTGTCCAATGAATTTATAAAAACAATGTCTATGTATATATATGATGATATCATGATTTTGATGATGACCATGTGGGAGTTTATATTTTCATACACATTATAGTGTTATGTGTTAGTCAAATTTTTGACTAGTTACACTAGTTTCAATCCAATTTCATATCAAGGCCCAATAAGCCCATTATAAGCCCACTACATTATATTAGTCCACTTATTCTTTTTATACCAGACCTATACTCATATGTTGGGCCCAAGTGGGTTAAGCCCAATGAGTAAGTCCATTAGTATTTATCCAAACTAGTTGGGTCAATAGTCCAATAAGGCTACTTTGGCCCGTTAATGTCCATAAGTTATAAAGCTCGGGTTTTATCGGTTTTTACTTGTCAAATGTACTTATAAATCAGTATATGAGTTATAAAAAGTTTACATTAGACGGGTCCGACCGTCTAGGTTTTAATTGACGAAAACGTTAATCTTTCGGTTTTAGCCGAAAAGACGTAAAACTTATGTATATAGTTTTATAACTTATAAAACTTATCAAATTGCCATTTTTATAAAATGTCCCTTTTATTTATTAAAGTACATCTGATTTATATGTAATATATAAGTTAGTGGGTTTTAGGTATACATTTTATATTATATTAACTTGAGTGCTAATATTATACTATATACTTTTATTTTACAAATCTGATTATTATTTTCACTTTCACCATTTTTACCATATCTTGAGTTCTACACGGAGATAGAAGCTTAATTTTGGGCACCATACACTACATGATATGTTCTACAATTAACTCAGATTTAGCTACTGCTCAATCTATATCTAAATGTCCCTAACAATCCTTCCAAAACAGACTACTCAAATTTGTACTTCAATATTGTTTTGATCATATCTCACTCATTTTAAGGATTCCGTTGTATGGCCAACTCTCACATGTGTACAATTCTTATAACTTACTGTATATTAATTCATCCATGCCATTTAAACAGTTTAACATAAGATTCTTTACTGTTTTATACAGTCTACTAATTTAAGCAAGATTTTACCATTTTTACATGTAGTTTTCAATATTTTTAACCAAGTTTATCAACACATGATCCCCACATAATATTTTTGATCATCATTCATCATCATATACATATACATAAATAAAGAAAATACAAGATTATATATTCAAAATAACAAGAGGATAGGAAGAAACAATCTCTATACCACCAAAGTGATGAAATGATGAGTTTTTGGATGAACAAGACTTGGTTTTGGGTAACCAATCTTATGAGATATCAACACCACTTCTAGGATCACCAAGTATTTGTAGACTCCTCCAAAAATCATCCCTTGATCTCCATATAAACTCCTTTTTAGTTGTTAAAATCATCTCCAATCTTCATAACTTTAATGGGTTTTCATCATATGTAAATTATACATATGATTTATGGTTGAATATTTGATCTAATGGGGTGTTTTTGGGTGATATGGGACGTTCATAGGGAGCGAAGAGAGTTTGTGTGTGGTTTGCATGTATGAAATGAGAGTAGATGGTTTAACTTGGCTAGTTTTGTTAGTTAGTGGTTTGTGCATGCACTAAGGACAAGTGTCCTTAGTGTGTGTGTATACTTGACACATTTTGGTGTGTTGGTTAAGCTTTGGCCACCACATGTATGGGGGTGGGCAAGTGTAAACTTGTCTCATCCCCATTAATTTACGGGTACTCCTCGATTCTAGTTTCCTCGATCTGCGTGCCCTCGGGTCGTTTTACGAAAAACGTTTTTATAAATTATAAATCTACGGCACAAAAAGAATCTAATAAAAATTGTCTCATTAAAAACGGAGTTCAAAATTGTAAATACGTAAACCTAGGATTTCCGGTTTAATCGTAAAAGACGCTAAATTATTCATGTAAGCTCTAATTTCTTCTCGTAAATTTGTGAATTTATGAACCAACACAAATTAAAATTCCAAAATAATATTTGAGAATAAATTTATTTCCTGAAATGTCGGACTGTCACAACGACGGTGTATGTAAACGTTAGCACGTAACGTAGAGTTCTCTGGTTTAGACGTAGTCGATGCTACTTACGTATACCCAAATTTCTACCCATAAATGAGTGAGTTCATAATATAACATTAAAATAATGTTTTTAAATCATACTTGAGAATAAAAATATCAACCATAAATTGACGGATTGTCACAGCATTTACCCCTAAACAGGATCTTTGTCCTCAAATATCGATTTATCTTACTACTCGCTTCTTATAGAGTTAAAGCCACGTGGGTAGTTCCTCCACATCCGATCTTTTCTCACAAGTGTAATTCATTACAATACGCGAGTTTCATCAAACATAACTACGGGAATAAGATCAGGCTTAATGTTGACTTACTTTCTCTATCCATGATGTTCACGTGTTTTTTATGAATGCAACTTTTCGCTGATCTAAACTTCATCAAGAAATAATCAGAATTTCACTTGATAGACATTTATCAAGTTCGATATACGAAACATAATTCACGCAGCCCTTGAAGTCCTAGGGTAGATCCAGCTTATATGCCTTTCAATCCAACTTTTACATTATCTCAGTGGTCCCATACAACGGGGACTTATTTCCCATGATCTTTCAGATCATCATTTCATTTTCCAAGGTGAAATTTTTTGGCATAACTTCGCTACCCATCCTGCACTTCAAGATCTACATTTCATATTCACATAACCTCCTGCCCACTACCGGCAGTCAATAATCAGATCCTAATTTTAACAATCATTTCAGGTTTCGCGGGTCGGGTATTTTGTAAGGTTAGGTTTGTCATCATAGGCAACCTTAAACCTAAAAGACATGTCCAACTCACAATGGGTGTATGTCGGGTGTCTTCCTCCCAACTCCTGCTTACAAATGCTCTCATATTTAGATCCTCACTAGATTCGATCTCGATCCTAATACGATAATTATCAATGATAATCTCTCCAAAGGAAAGCGATTATACGGTTTATTACCAAAGGTCAATCATTCAAGCATAAAACAATACTTCTAGTGTTTTGAATCGTTACTTTACCTCGTCCCTTCGATTGGGTGGTAAAAAGTACTCTCATCAAGGTTCGTTCCCAATGACTTCTGAGCAAATCTCTAGAAATTCGATGCGAAGCGAGGATCTTGATAGAGATGATCGATACAGGCACACCATGCTTACAAAACTCCTTTGAATACAAAAGAGTCAATTACTTCATCAAGAATCTATCATTAACAGGAACGATATTAGTAGATTTGGTCGTTTGTCGACGATGACCCAAATCAAATCAAATTCAGATGATGACCTTTGCAATAGTAAAATGTTTACTAATGTATGAGGCGATGTCTGCCTTCATAATTTGCCATCAGTACATCTTCTTCAGATAAAGATACATAAAATCATAAATGACATGAATAAAATACTTAATCTTATGAGATTCCAATCATAACTAATCTCACAACCCTCCATATTTAGGCAACCACAAGCGGCCTTTTATATATTTAACGCCATCGGCTTCTAAATTTTAATGGTTCACATTAGCCGCGAACCCCTTTTATTATTTATATTATCATTTTTAAAAGCATCGGCTATATTTTAAATTGCTCGGCAACTTATTTTGCACAGTCATTATTAAAGAACCCATCCTAATTGATTCTTTATCCTTTATACATAATGTGTCAGTATCTACATTCACCTTTCCTGATGAAGTAATTATCATGACCAGAATTCACTCAGAAATTCTTTCTTCATATTTTCTAAGTTTTAGTTTCGTCTCAACTATTACTTTTATCAGTTTTACTTAATCCGACGTTTAAAGCGTCGATAAATATTACAAGTAATTAAATAATAAATATTTAATTTTATGAAACATAAACGTAAAAAGTTTTAAATTTTCTCAGTTCGCCCAATTATAGAAAAATGTTCAAATATAAATTTGAATTTAGTTAACACGCTTTTTGTTGGTTTATTGAAAATAATTAATAAGATTCGTTTATTCGAAAAAAATTTGGTTATACTTTGGTCAAAAATTTTCTTAGTTGAAAAGCAGAAATTTTCGTTTCAAATTCCAAGTCATGGTTTAAATGGTTTCCTTAATTCCTCTTAGGTTGTCTTGAGGTATACACAAACATTTACCCCTAAAGGAGTCTAGTTAAAGGATTTTGGTTTATGGGAATGATTCCTTATAATCCTCTGATAAAATATCTGTCAAAACATTTTTGCACCTTCTTTTTGGTATAACCCAAAGCCTTAATGGCTCTAATCTTTGAAGAGTCAATATAGATTCCATTATCTATTAATCACATGGTGAAATACTGTAAAGGATTAAGCCTTAAATCACATGTTAAATACTCAAGGTATAGGTTTTCATTACTCGGCCAATTTAGGACAGTCTATAAATAATTATTAACTCCTTCCTATTCTTAGAAAAAAACAAATGGTCCTTAATGATCACAAGCATGAATTTATCAAATTACAACCTACACACGTGATTCACCAAATTTATGGATGCTACATGTGCATTGGTCAATCAAAACAACATAATCATGAAACTCATAATGTTCATTACAAGTTCTGGATGTAGAGGTTGGAATAGATAATATTTTTCGCGGATGCGAAATTGATAATAACCATGCCGTGGATCAATTTTTTTTGAACATACGCTAGAACCTTGTAAATGATCGAACAAATCTTCTATCTCGAGTAATGGATATAGATTTTGATCGTCAATTTACTTAGTTCACGGTAATCAATAAATATAAGGAATGATAACACCATAGCTCTTCATAATGACGAGCTTGGTAGAATAAAAGCTTTCTCCGACAACTCTCTCAGTTGTACGGTAACACTTTCGATTCAGGTGGTGCTGAAGTATAGTGCACACGCCACAGGTGCAGCACCAGGAATATAATCAATACCAAATTCAACCTGCCTTAATGGCAAAAGTCTAGCTAATTCACCAGCAAATACCTCCTAAAATTTCAGATAACAAAAACATCTTTTAATAAATCCACCTTAGGTTCCTTCCAGATTACAAGGTTTATGACTAGTTCACTACCATTCATGGTATAATTTCAAGTCTAAATGCAGGATATGGTCATCCATCAAGAAGTATTTAGATCACTTTTCATAATCAACATCTTATCTTTTAGGGGATTTCTACTTGAGTTACCATCAATTAAGACAATGTCCTCATGTCATAATCAATCAATCCATTCTACTGGCACTATCAACTTTCCAGTTTTGTCACTGTTGATAAGATGTGAACTTCTCAAAAGACTAATAATAACTCATAACCCTTCACAAATTCAAGGATATCAGGAGACATAACTAACCTTAAAAGAGTAAGGTCAACGCATAATCTACACGAGAGAATTTCAAATCAGATACAGACGAAAACATTAACGAATATGAGTCTATCCCATGTTTTCATGAATTGAGTACGCATTCGAAAGCTCCTCGGATCGTTACCCAGGTCATTCAAATGAAATCTAATCAAAAGAAATTATAAGAACGTCAATACACCCAGTCGGGTATCAACACTCGGTAATTAGATACTTCTCCAAAGAATCTTACTACGAGAGAATTGGACAAGAAAGAGTTGGCAATTGTTAAAGACAATATCCACAGATGAGTAAATTCGACTCAGAAAAATAAACGGTACGGGCACATATGTAGGTATCCCTAACAATATGTCCCTATTTTGCACTTCTTGCAGATCTCATAAAAATTCAATCTTTCACAACTTCAAAGAAAATGTAGCGTTTATTAATAATTTCATGGTGACTACTAATCAGCCTTGCATGGTCCCTTTCAAATTGTATGTAGGCGCGCAACTATATACAATTTTATGATTAACGATGCAATACTCAGTTCGTCAAAACTTTGTCATCATCTTTAAAATATATATACTCGTGATTAATTGAATATGAATTTACAGAGATGTTCTTTGTTATAGAAACAATTAAGCTTTCCAAAGTGTTTCATAAACAACTTTATTTCGATAACGATTACTTATAAATCTCACTTTGAATAATCTTTATGGTGATGAAAATTCAATTTTCTCAAGGGATACTGTTTTAGCTTATAAAACAATGAGTGATTTGAAAAAGAGTGATGAAAAGTTGTTCACCAAGAACTAACTACAATATGATAGGAGATGAGCTTAGCCAAATAATCATGAGGTTCAAGACCTCGATGGCACTCAAAAAGAATAATCCACAACGTAACTCAAATCGAGATGAGTACTTGTTCAATGGTTGCATCACTAATGCGAACATTAGGATGAAGCAATAAAAGATAGATAACATTGATACATGTAAAATTTAGCAATAAAAGGTAGTCTTTTCATTAATCACAAACAAGTCAAAATTCTACCGTAACACATTACGTGTCACTATGTCATAATATTTCCAAGAACTGATCCTACCAACTGATGTCTCAGTTAAGTTAGGGATTTTAAAAGATACCACAATGAATACTAATCTATAAGAGTCATTAGGTGCTCCACATGTCCCGAAAGATCCATCGGTCCCAATTCAGAAGAAGATTTCTTCAATTTATTTCTCGGAAACTAGGCATCCTTGTCATTGGACAATGGTCTAGGAACAACCCTTTACACGAACCAACAATCATTTAGAACCTTATAATTCAATCACAGGACTTAACGACTTCCTCTTAACAATCTCATATTCCATACGAGTTAGATTTTACTTTACTCAAGTTTCAACCAAATCATATTCAATACGATATCCTAACTCATTCTCCAATACTTTCAACCTTATTCTTAGACCTTCAGAGTGCAATAAAAGCTCAATATGAACAACACTTAATTTCCAGTCCTATAGCTCTTACAACAATAGTTATCAAATGAATCACTAGTATGAAATGACTCACGCATTCAATTAGACTTCTCGGAAAGGTACTAGTAGCATGAGGCTTTTGGGTAAAGGCTCCAATGACAGCCTCAAGTGCAACATTCACCCTTTCAATTTCAAATTTAAGAATTGGACGGCACCGAATCAGATGACACCTTTCTAGGTGGTAAGGTTTTGTCAAACTCCACTCTAAAAGGAAAGATCGTCATGACATCGATATCAGATTTAATCTCGCCAATTCTTCTTTAATATCACAATCAACTAATGTTAACGTTTCTACGAATATTAACCATTTTGTTGGGATCATAAGTATCCACAACTTGATTTAGATCTAGAATAGATAGAATTCCTATGGGAATAGCTTCGATTGATTTCCTAGGGGAGTTAGGGTTTCTTGTGACAATCTACGTCGTATAAATACCTCGTATAAATATTAAAATAATCATCAAACAATCATGTAATCAAATTACATCATATATATATTAAAATAACACTTCTCAGTTTGGCCTTGTTGGTAACTCGGGAATTCTTCGGCACCATTTTAGTCAAAAGATTTTTAGACATTTTAAGAAAAATGTTTATAGTTAAAATATTTTGAAATGTTTTATTCAAAACCTTGGTTTTAAAAATCTTTCGTTCTCTATAACGAGAGCTCTGGTACCAAACTGTAACATCCCCAAATATTCATACTTTAGTTCAGCGGAAGAGTCGTTGGTGTTACGGGATAGCACATTACTCAAATCATAGACAACGCATAAAAATCGCGTCGTTTAATAATAAAGCATTTTTCCATTCATAAACATCAAATTACATAGGTCCCAAGTCATAGTATTTCATACAATTTTTACAAAGCATTTGAATGGAAATTTGTTATTTAAGTGCGGGCCATGAATTCTTGTCGTCTTCCCGAGAATTACCTTCAAGTACCTGAGATAAAACATGTTAAAAGAAAGGGTCAGCGAAAACGCCGAGTGAATTCATAGAGTTTAATGTAAACCATTAATATATCATCGGTATATATAATTGTTACCGAAAATCATTTTGTATAATTCTTTGTAGTAGGCCATAAAATAAGCCAAAAACATTTTATACAAATCTTTGTTGTAAATCATACTATAGGCTTTTGCCTTCAAAACCATTATACGAACCAATTTCGTAAAAACATCATACAATACGTCTTATAACGTTGTGTAGAGTTAAATAAAAACCGTTATATGAATATGGTTATGTAAAACCAAAACACGAACACAATATCAATAATAAGAACCCGTATTGCTAGTCAGGCAATATATTGTAATTCAATGCGTATAGCAGTATTTTCGTTATTTGGATTATTATAAGCCACATGACATTGCTACCTTACTATAACAAACAACGGGTAGCTAACCTGAAACTCAATTTGCCCATCTAAGTTAGCGAGTCGTCACAAAAATCATGCTATGGAAATCTTCTCATACATAAATTCGCTTACCAATCAATGTGGCATGACGGGGATCAACCGTCAAGGCGCGAACTGGGGTGATCTTCCCCAAATAGTGTAACACCCCCAAATTTATACAACTCAGTACAGCGGAAGACTAGTTGGTGTTACGGGATAGCGCATTACTCACATCATAGACAACGCATAAAAATCGCGTCGTTTAATAATAAATCATTTCCATTCATAAATATCAAAGTTACATCGGTCCCAAGTCATATTATTTCATACAAAGTTTTACAAAGTATTTGAATGGAAAATATAGTTTAGGTGCGGGCCATGAATTCTTGTTGTCTTTCCGAGAATTACCTTGAAGTACCTGAGATAAAACATGTTAAAAGAAAAGGTCAGCGATAACGCCGAGTGAATTCATAGAGTTTAATAAATTCCATCAATATATCTTTGGTATAAAATTAGTACCAAAAATCAATTCGTACAAATCATTGTAATAGGCCGTAAAATAGCCAAAATCATTTTATACAAATCTTTGAAATAAGCCATAAAATAGCCGAAGTCATTTTATACAAATCCTTATCGAAAATCATAATATAGGCATTTGCCTTAAAAATTATTATACGAGCCAATGTCGTAAAAACATCATACAATACGTCTTATGACGTTGTATAAAATCAAATAAAAACCGTTATATGAATATGGTTATGCAAACCAAAACATAAACATAATATCAATAGTATGACCCTGTATTGCTAGTCAGGCAATACATCGTAATTCGGAGCGTCTATTAGTATTTCGTTAATTTTGGATTATTATAAGCCGCATGACATTGTTACCTTACTAAACCAACAACGGGTAGCTAACCCGATACCAATTTTGCCCATCTAAAGTAGCGTGTCGTCACAAAGGTCACGCTATGGAAATCTTCTCATACATAAATTCGCTTACCAATCAATGTGGCATGACGGGGATCAACCGTCAAGGCGCGAACTGGGGTGATCGTCCCCAAATAGTACTATTAAATGCATAAGCATCTACCAAATCCCGGTAGTTCACAATTCATGCTAATCGGACTTTTAGTGACATAACCTAACTTTAATAATCCATTTAATTTCATCTATCGGGTCCTTTAATCATTTATCGGGTCATACAATCGGGTCATTCAATCATTCGGGTCCAAAATCAATAAACAAACAATCGGGACAAATGGTGTCCTATTTAATAAAAACTAACATGTTATCTCCCTCGCGGGTTTATAAAACATTTATAAAACATTTAAAAGAGTGCGAGGCTATGAACTCACGTTGATGTGGGAAGGCGGGTTATCGGCAATTCGGACGTACGGTGCGTGCTTCAATCACGGAAACCTAGACAAATAATACTCGTCTTAGACTCATGTCCAATGACTTTATAAAAATATCAATTATGTATACATATGATGATTATATATATATGATGATCAAGTGGGTTTACATATTCTTGTTTACTCATTTTAGTGTTATATGTCGATAGCTTTTATACTAGTTTACTAGTTTTACCCATTTACGTGTCTTAAGTCCAATAAGCTTATTATAAGTTATTTAACTTATTTTAATCCATTTTGTACTTATATTATCAGTACATACACTTTTAAGTTGGGCCCAAATGGGTTAAGCCCATTAAGTTCTTTTTATGGGTGTTTATCTTATTTAGTCCAATTATTAGCCCAAGTATTAGTCCAATATGTTTACTTAGCTCGTTAATGTCCGTATGCCCTATAGTTCGGGTTTTATTGGTTTTTACTTGTTATACATGTCTATATATCAGTATATAAGTTTTGTAAAGTTTTCATTAGACGGGTCCAACCATCTAAGTTTTATTTAACAAAAACGTTAATTTTACGGCAATAGCCGAAAAAGTCGTAAAAATCATGTTTATAGTTTTATATCTTATAAAACATAACAAGTTACAATTTTTATAAAATGTCCACTTATTTATCATTTTACATATTTTTATAAATAAAATTCATGAGTTAGTGGGTTTTAATTATAATTTATACTATTAAAATTTGAGTGCTTATATAATAGTATTATTCTTTAATTTCCAAAAATCTGATTTTTATCTTCACTTTCACCAAAACTGCCATATCTTGAGTTCTATATGGAGATAGAAGCTCAAATTTTTATCACATAAACTACATGATATGTGCTACATTTAACTCTACTATAGATACTGTTGAATCATCTTCTAAGTATTTTCTGAAAATCGTCCAAAACAGTAACCTCAGATTTATACCCTAAACTTGTTTTGATCATATCTCACTCATTACTTTGATTCCATTGCATGGCCAACTCTCACATGTGTACAAGACCCATAGCTTACTGTAAATCCATTCTACTTCATCATTTTTATCAGTTTACCATATGGTTCTTTACTGTTTTTATACAGCCTATTATTTAAACAAGATTTACCCATTTTTACTTATAGTTTTTCATCTTTTTATCCATGATTATCAACAACAAATCCCCACATAACATTTTTATCATCATATAATCATCATATACATATACAATAGGAAATAAAATACATGTTTACATAATCAAAATAACAAGAAGTTGAGGAGGACAATCTTTATACCACCATGTTGATGTAGGTTATGATTTGGACATGGATTTTGATGGAGAAACTTGTGATGCACCAAGACCATCTTCAAGACCAACATTCTTCATAAACACCTTGTGGAAAATCAGCCTCAAGACACCAAGGAAACTCCTCCATGGATGTTATAATCACCACCATTCAAGAGAGCTTCAAAAGGGCTTCAACATATGTGTATATAACATAAGATTTTGTGGTTAGATTTTGATCAAAATGGTGTTTGTGGGTGAGGATGGGACGGCATTTACAAGAGGGTAGAGAGAAAATATGTGTGGTTTGCATGTTGCAAATGGTGGAAGTGAAACTAGCTAGTGGTTTTGGTGGGTAGAAAGCTTAAACTTTAAGCTTGTGTGACAAGTGGTGAAGTTAGCTTACACTTGACACATCAAGTGTGTTAGCTAGCTAGTTAGGGCCGGTTTTGATGGGGGTGGGACAAGTGTCCCACTTGTCTCATCCCCATTTAATTACGGGTACTCCTCGATTCTAGTTTCCTCGATTTGCGTGCCCTCGGGTCGTTTTACGAAAAACGTTTTTATAAATTATGAATCACCGTCACAAAACGAATCCAATAAAAATTGTCTCATCAAAAACGGAGTTCGAAAACGTAAATACGTAATCCTAGGGTTTCCGGTTTAGTCGTAAAGGACGTTAAAATAAAATCGTAAGTCCTAATCTCTTCTCGTAAATTTGTGAGTTTATGAACCAACACAAATTTAAAACTCCAAAATAATATTCACAAATAAATTTATTTTCTGAAATGTCGGACTGTCACCAAAGACGGTGTATGTAAACGTAAGCACGTAACGTAGAATCCTCCGGTTTAGACGTAGTCGATGCTACTCCAAGACGTAATTCCAAATTTCTTCCCAAAAATAAGTGAGTTCATATTGTAACATTAAAATAATATTTTCAAATAATATTTTCAAATAATATTTGAGAATAAAATATCAATCGTAAATTGACGGATTGTCACAGCATTTACCCCTAAACAGGATCTTTGTCCTCAAAGATCATCTTACCTTACTACTCGCTTCTTATAGAGTTAAAGCCATGTGGGTATGTCCTCCACATTCGGTCTTTTCTCACAAGTGTAATCCATTATAGTACGCGAGTTTCATCAAACATAACTACAGGAATAAGATCAGGCTTAATGTTGAGGAGGACAATCTTTATACCACCATGTTGATGTAGGTTATGATTTGGACATGGATTTTGATGGAGAAACTTGTGATGCACCAAGACCATCTTCAAGACCAACATTCTTCATAAACACCTTGTGGAAAATCAGCCTCAAGACACCAAGGAAACTCCTCCATGGATGTTATAATCACCACCATTCAAGAGAGCTTCAAAAGGGCTTCAACATATGTGTATATAACATAAGATTTTGTGGTTAGATTTTGATCAAAATGGTGTTTGTGGGTGAGGATGGGACGGCATTTACAAGAGGGTAGAGAGAAAATATGTGTGGTTTGCATGTTGCAAATGGTGGAAGTGAAACTAGCTAGTGGTTTTGGTGGGTAGAAAGCTTAAACTTTAAGCTTGTGTGACAAGTGGTGAAGTTAGCTTACACTTGACACATCAAGTGTGTTAGCTAGCTAGTTAGGGCCGGTTTTGATGGGGGTGGGACAAGTGTCCCACTTGTCTCATCCCCATTTAATTACGGGTACTCCTCGATTCTAGTTTCCTTGATTTGCGTGCCCTCGGGTCGTTTTACGAAAAACGTTTTTATAAATTATGAATCACCGTCACAAAACGAATCCAATAAAAATTGTCTCATCAAAAACGGAGTTCGAAAACGTAAATACGTAATCCTAGGGTTTCCGGTTTAGTCGTAAAGGACGTTAAAATAAAATCGTAAGTCCTAATCTCTTCTCGTAAATTTGTGAGTTTATGAACCAACACAAATTTAAAACTCCAAAATAATATTCACAAATAAATTTATTTTCTGAAATGTCGGACTGTCACCAAAGACGGTGTATGTAAACGTAAGCACGTAACGTAGAATCCTCCGGTTTAGACGTAGTCGATGCTACTCCAAGACGTAATTCCAAATTTCTTCCCAAAAATAAGTGATTTCATATTGTAACATTAAAATAATATTTTCAAATAATATTTTCAAATAATATTTGAGAATAAAATATCAATCGTAAATTGACGGATTGTCACAGCATTTACCCCTAAACAGGATCTTTGTCCTCAAAGATCATCTTACCTTACTACTCGCTTCTTATAGAGTTAAAGCCATGTGGGTATGTCCTCCACATTCGGTCTTTTCTCACAAGTGTAATCCATTATAGTACGCGAGTTTCATCAAACATAACTACAGGAATAAGATCAGGCTTAATGTTGACTTACTTTCTCTATCCATGATGTTCACGGGTTTCTGATGAATGCAACTTTTCGCCGATCTAAGCTTTACTAAGAACAATCAGATTTTCACTTGATAGATATTCCATCAAGTTCGATTTACGAAACATAATTCACGCAGTCTTTGAAGTCCTAGGGTAGATCCAGCATATATGCCTTTCAAACCAATCTTTTATATCATCTCAATGGTCCCATACAACGGGGACTTATATCCCATGATTTGTAATATCATGAATTTTTTTTTCCAAGTTTAAAAATTGTGGCATAACTTCGCTACCCATTTGGCACTTCAAGATCTACATTTCACATTCACATAACCTCTTGCCCACTACCGGCTGTCAATAATAAGATCCTAATTTCAATAATCATTTCAGATCTCGCGGGTCGGGTATTTTACAAGGATAGGCTCGCCATTATAGGAAACCTAAAACCTAAAGGACATATCCAATTCACAATGGGTGTTATGTCGGATGTCTTCATCTCAACTCCAGCTTACAGATGCTCTAATATTTAGATCCTAACAAGATTCAATCTCGATCCTAATATGATAATCATCAATGATAATCTCTCCAAAGGAAAACGATTATATGGTCTATTACCAAAGGTCAATCATTCAAACATAAAACAACACTTATATTACTTTGTATCGTTACTTTACCTCGTCCCTTCGATTTGGGGTGGTACATAGTACTCTCATCAAGGTTCGTTCTCAATGATTTCTGAGCAAATCTCTAGAAATTCGATGCGAAGCGAGGATCTTGATAAAGATGTTTGATACAAGCACACTATGTTTACATAACTCTTTTTGCATTTATCATTAACGGGAATGATATTAGCAGATTTGGTCAGTCTGTCGACGATGACCCAAATCGAATCAAATTCAGATGATTACCTTTGCAATAGCTAGACGTTTACTAATGTATGAGGCGATATCTGCCTTCATAATTTGCCATTAGTACAACTTCTTCAGACACAGATACTTTTAGTCAAAATGACATAAATAGAATACTTATACTTACAAATTCCAACATAACTATATCTTACATCTTTCCATATTTAGGCAACCATAAACGGCCCTTTAAAACATTTAACGCTATCGGCTTCTCAATTCTAATGATTCATATTAGTCGCGAATCCCTTTTTATTATCTATATTATCTTTTTTACAAACATCGTTTATTTTTATATCGTTCGGCAATTTATTTTGAACCTTCATTATTAAGGAACACGTCCTAATGGATTCTTTATCCTTTTTATATAATATGTTAGTATTTATATTCACTTCTCCTGATGATGTGATTATCATGTCCACAATTCACTCAGATATTCTTTCTATATTATGCATCAGTAATTACGTTCACCTTTCTTGAAGAAATAAATATCATAACCGTATTTATTCAAAATTCTTTCTTCATATCTTCTATGTTTTAGTTTCTTCTTAACTATCATTTTTATCCGTTTTACTCAATCCGACGTCTAAAGCGTCGTTAATTATTACAACTAATTACATATTAAATATTCAATATTTATGAAACGTAAACGTAAATATTTTAAATTTCTTAGTTCGACCAATTATATAAAATGTTCAAAGTAAATTTGAATTTAATTAACAAGATTTTTGTTGATTTATCAAAAATAATTAATAAGATTCGTAAATGTTTGAAAAATCTTTGGTCATACTTTGGTCAAAATTTTCTTAGTTGAAAAGCAAAAATTGTTGTTTCAAATTTTAAGTCATGGTTTATATAGTTTCCTCAATTCTTCTTAAGTTGTCTAGAAGTATACACAAACATTTACCCCTAAACAGAAGTTTAGTTAAATGGTTTGTGTATAAGGGAATAATCCCTTAAAATCCTTTGTTTAAAACATTTGTCAAAACATATTTGTACTTTCTTTTTAGTATAACCCAAAGTCTTAAATGACTTCTAATTTTTGAAGAGTCAATTTATATTCCATTATCTATTAATCACACGGTCAATAATGTAAAGGTTTAAGTCTTTAATCTCATGTTAAATATTCAAGGTACATGTTTTTATCGTTCGGCCAATTCAGGGCAATCTATAAATAATTATTAACTCATTCTTATTCTTATAAACAAATATATAGTCCTTAATGATCACGAGCATGAAGTTATCGAATTACAGCCTACACACGTGATTCACCAAATTTATGAATGCTACATGTGTATTAGTTAACCCAAACGACATCACGTGGAACTCATAATGTTCATTACAAGTACCGGATGTAGTGATTGGAATACATAATCTTTTCCGCAGATGCGAAGTTGATGATAACCATGTCGAGGATCAAATCTTTAAAACATACGCTAAAATCTTGTAAATGATCGAACAAATCTTCCATTTCGAGTTATGGATATCGTTTTCGATTGTCAATTTACTCAGTCACAGTAATCTATAAATATAAGGAATGATATCACCATAGCTCTTCATGATGACAGGCTTGGTATAATAAAATCTTTCTCCGACAACTCTCTCAGTTGTACGGTAATTCCTTAAATTCAGATGGTGTTGACGTACAGTGCACAAGCCTCAGGTGCAGCACCGGAAATATAATCAATACCAAATTCAACTTTCCTTAATGTCAAAAGTCTAGGTAAATTTTACCAACAAATACCTCCTAAAGTTTCAGATAACAGAAATATCTTTTAATAAATTCATATTAAGTTCTTTCTAGATTATAATATCTTTGACTAATTCACAACCATTCATGGTAATATTTCAAGTCTTCATACAGGATATGGTCATCCATCAAGAATTATTTAGATCACTTTTGATAATCAGCATCTTATCATTTAGGGAATTCTATTCGAGTTCCCATCAATTAAGACAATGTCGTTATGTCATAATCAATCAACCCATTCTACTGGCACTATCAACTTTCTAGTTTCATTGCCGTCGATAAGATGTGAACTTCTCAAAAAGACTAATAATAATTCATAATCCTTCACAAATTCAGGGATATCTAGAGACATACCTAACCTTAAAAGAGTAAGGTTAACGCATAATCTACGCGAGAGAATTTCAAATCAGATACAGACGAAAACATTTAATGAATATGAATATATCCCATGTTTTCATGATTCGAGTACGCATTCGAAAGCTCCTCAGATCGTTACCCAGGTCATTCAAATGAAATCAAATCATAAGAAATGATAAGAACGTCGATACATCCAGTCCGGTATCAACACTCGGTAATCAGATACTTTTCCTAAGAATCTCACTACGGGGAAATTGGACAATAAAGAATTGTCAATTGTCAAATAAGACAATTTCCACAGATGAGTAAATTCGATTCAGAAGAATAGATGCTATAGGCACATATGTAGGTGTCCCAAACACTATGTCCTTATTTTTCACTTCTTGTAGATCTCATTTAATCTTTCACAATCTTCAAAGAAAATGTAGTGTTTATTCATTAATTTTATGGTGACTACTAATCAGCCTTGCATGGTCCATTCCAAATTGTATGTAGGCGCGCAACTATATACAATTTCAAGATTAACGATACAATACTCAGTTCGTCAAAGCTTTATCATCATGTTTATAATAAAAACATTTTCATGCTTAATTCTTAAATAAGAATCAAAATAAATTTACAACGATTTTCCTTGTTATGAAAACAATTAAGTTTTCCAAGCTGTTTTATAAACAATTTCATTTTGATAACAATCACTTATAAATCTCACTTTGAATACTACTTAAAGTGATGAAAATTAAATTTTCTCAAAGGATACCGTTTTAACTTTATAAAAACAATGTGTGATCTGCAAAAGAGTGATGAAGAGTTGTTCACAATGAACTTAACTACAATATGATAGGAAATGAGCTTTAGCCAAATAATCATGAGGTTCATGACCTCGATGGCACTCACGAAGAATGATTCATAACGTAACTCAAATCAAGATGAGTACTTGTTCAATGGTTGCATTACTAATGCGAACATTAGGATGAAGCAATAAAAGATAGATATCGATACATGTAGAATTTAGCAATCAATGGTAGTCTTTTCATTAATCACAAACAAGTCAAAATTGTACCGTAACACATTACGTGTCACTATGTCATACAATTCTCAGAACTCATCCTACCAACTGTTGTCTCAGTTAAATTAGGGAATATTTTTAAAAGATACCACAGTGAATACTAATCTACAAGAGTTATGGGGGTTCCACCTGTCCCGGAAGATCCATCGGTCCCAATTCAGAAGAAGATTTCTTCAATTTATTTATTAGACACTGGGCATCCTCATTAGTGGACAATGGTCTAGGAACAACCCTTAACACAAACCTACAATCAATTAAAACCTTATAATTCAATCACAGAACTTAACAACTTCCTCTTAACAGTTTCTTATTCCATACGGGTTAAATTTTACTTTATTCAAGTTTCAACAAATTTTATACTCAATTCGATATCCTACCTCATTCTCCAATACTTTCAGCCTTATCTATTAACCTTAAAAGGGAAATAAAAGCTCGATATGATCAACACTTAACTCCAATCTTATAGCTCTTATAACAACAATTATCAAATGAGTCATTAATATGAAATGACTTGATCATTCAACTAGACTTCTCGGATAGGTATTAGTGGCATGAGGCTTTTGGGTAATGGTTCCAATAACAGCCTCAAGTGCAACATTCACCCTTTCGATTTCAATTTAAGAATTGGATGACAACAAATCAGATGACATCTTTCTAGGTGGTAACGTTTTGTCAAACTCCACTCTATAAGGAAAGATCGTCATGACATCGATATCAGATTTAATCTCGCCAATTCCTCTTCAATAACACAATCAACTACTGTCTACAATTCTATGAATATCAACCATTTGTTGGGATCATAAATATCCACAACTTGGTTTAGATCTAGGATAGCTAGAGTTCCTACGAAAATAGCTTAGATTAATTTAATAGGGGATTTAGGGTTACTTGTGACAATCTACGTCGTATAAATACCTCGTATAAATATCAAAATAATCATCAAACAATCATGTAATAAAATTACATCATATATATATATATATATATATATATATATATAATCCAAGTTATATATATATATTAAAATAACACTTCTCAGTCTTGGCCTTGTCGGTAACTCGGGAATTCTTCGGCACCGTTATAGTCAAAAGATTTTTAGACATTTTTAGAAAAATGTTTTTAGTTAAAAGATTTTGAAATGTTTTATTCAAAACCTTGGTTTTAAAAATCTTTCGTTCTCTATAACGAGAGCTCTGGTACCAAACTGTAACACCCCCAAATTTATACAACTCAGTACAGCGGAAGACTAGTTGGTGTTACGGGATAGCACATTACTCACATCATAGACAACGCATAAAAATCGCGTCGTTTAATAATAAATCATTTCCATTCATAAATATCAAAGTTACATCGGTCCCAAGTCATATTATTTCATACAAAGTTTTACAAAGTATTTGAATGGAAAATATAGTTTAGGTGCGGGCCATGAATTCTTGTTGTCTTCCCGAGAATTACCTTCAAGTACCCGAGACAAAACATGTTAAAAGAAAAGGTCAGCGATTACGCCGAGTGAATTCATAGAGTTTAATAAATTCCATCAATATATCTTTGGTATAAAATTAGTACCAAAAATCAATTCGTACAAATCATTGTAATAGGCCGTAAAATAGCCAAAATCATTTTATACAAATCTTTGTAATAGGCCATAAAATAGCCGAAGTCATTTTATACAAATCCTTATCGAAAATCATAGTATAGGCATTTGCCTTAAAAATTATTATATGAGCCAATGTCGTAAAAACATCATACAATACGTCTTATGACGTTGTATAAAATCAAATAAAAACCGTTATATGAATATGGTTATGCAAACCAAAACACAAACATAATATCAATAGTATGACCCTGTATTGCTAGTCAGGCAATACATCGTAATTCGGAGCGTCTATTAGTATTTCGTTAATTTTAGATTATTATAAGCCGCATGACATTGTTACCTTACTAAACCAACAACGGGTAGCTAACCCGATACCAATTTTGCCCATCTAAAGTAGCGTGTCGTCACAAAGGTCACGCTATGGAAATCTTCTCATACATAAATTCGCTTACCAATCAATGTGGCACGACGGGGATCAACCGTCAAGGCGCGAAATGGGGTGATCGTCCCCAAATAGTGCTATTAAATGCATAAGCGTCTACCAAATCCCGGTAGTTCACAATTCATGCTAACGGGACTTTTAGTGACATAACGTAACTTTAATAATCCATTTAATTTCATCTATCGGGTCCTTTAATCATTTATCGGGTCATACAATCGGGTCATTCAATCATTCGGGTCCAAAATCAATAAACAAACAATCGGGACAAATGGTGTCCTATTTAATAAAAACTAACATGTTATCTCCCTCGCGGGTTTATAAAACATTTATAAAACATTTAAAAGAGTGCGAGGCTATGAACTCACGTTGATGTGGGAAGGCGGGTTATCGGCAATTCGGACGTACGGTGCGTGCTTCAATCACGGAAACCTAGACAAATAATACTCGTCTTAGACTCATGTCCAATGACTTTATAAAAATATCAATTATGTATACATATGATGATTATATATATATGATGATCAAGTGGGTTTACATATTCTTGTTTACTCATTTTAGTGTTATATGTCGATAGCTTTTATACTAGTTTACTAGTTTTACCCATTTACGTGTCTTAAGTCCAATAAGCTTATTATAAGTTATTTAACTTATTTTAATCCATTTAGTACTTATATTATCAGTACATACACTTTCAAGTTGGGCCCAAATGGTTTAAGCCCAATAAGTTCTTTTTATGGGTGTTTATCTTATTTAGTCCAATTATTAGCCCAAGTATTAGTCCAATATGTTTACTTAGCTCGTTAATGTCCGTATGCCCTATAGTTCGGGTTTTATTGGTTTTTACTTGTTATACATGTCTATATATCAGTATATAAGTTTTGTAAAGTTTTCATTAGACGGGTCCAACCATCTAAGTTTTATTTAACAAAAACGTTAATTTTACGGCAATAGCCGAAAAAGTCGTAAAAATCATGTTTATAGTTTTATATCTTATAAAACATAACAAGTTATCATTTTTATAAAATGTCCACTTATTTATCATTGTACATATTTTTATAAATAAAATTCATGAGTTAGTGGGTTTTAATTATAATTTATACTATTAAAATTTGAGTGCTTATATAATAGTATTATTCTTTAATTTCCAAAAATCTGATTTTTATCTTCACTTTCACCAAAACTGCCATATCTTGAGTTCTATATGGAGATAGAAGCTCAAATTTTTATCACATAAACTACATGATATGTGCTACATTTAACTATTCTATAGCTACTGTTGAATCATCTTCAAAGTATTTTCTGAAAATCGTCGAAAACAGTAACCTCAGATTTATACCCTAAACTTGTTTTGATCATATCTCACTCATTACTTTGATTTCATTGCATGGCCAACTCTCACATGTGTACAAGACCCATAGCTTACTGTAAATCCATTCTACTTCATCATTTTATCAGTTTACCATATGGTTCTTTACTGTTTTTATACAGCCTATTATTTAAACAAGATTTACCCATTTTTACTTATAGTTTTTCATCTTTTTATCCATGATTATCAACAACAAATCCCCACATAACATTTTTATCATCATATAATCATCATATACATATACAATAGGAAATAAAATACATGTTTACATAATCAAAATAACAAGAAGTTGAGGAGGACAATCTTTATACTACCATGTTGATGTAGGTTATGATTTGGACATGGATTTTGATGGAGAAACTTGTGATGCACCAAGACCATCTTCAAGACCACCATTCTTCATAAACACCTTGTGGAAAATCAGCCTCAAGACACCAAGGAAACTCCTCCATGGATGTTATAATCACCACCATTCAAGAGAGCTTCAAAAGGGCTTCAACATATGTGTATATAACATAAGATTTTGTGGTTAGATTTTGATCAAAATGGTGTTTGTGGGTGAGGATGGGACGGCATTTACAAGAGGGCAGAGAGAAAATATGTGTGGTTTGCATGTTGCAAATGATGGAAGTGAAACTAGCTAGTGGTTTTGGTGGGTAGAAAGCTTAAACTTTAAGCTTGTGTGACAAGTGGTGAAGTTAGCTTACACTTGACACATCAAGTGTGTTAGCTAGCTAGTTAGGGCCGGTTTTGATGGGGGTCGGACAAGTGTCCCACTTGTCTCATCCCCATTTAATTACGGGTACTCCTCGATTCTAGTTTCTTCGATTTGCGTGCCCTCGGGTCGTTTTACGAAAAACGTTTTTATAAATTATGAATCACCGTCACAAAACGAATCCAATAAAAATTGTCTCATCAAAAACGGAGTTCGAAAACGTAAATACGTAATCCTAGGGTTTCCGGTTTAGTCGTAAAGGACGTTAAAATAAAATCGTAAGTCCTAATCTCTTCTCGTAAATTTGTGAGTTTATAAACCAACACAAATTTAAAACTCCAAAATAATATTCACAAATAAATTTATTTTCTGAAATGTCGGACTGTCACCAAAGACGGTGTATGTAAACGTAAGCACGTAACGTAGAATCCTCCGGTTTAGACGTAGTCGATGCTACTCCAAGACGTAATTCCAAATTTCTTCCCAAAAATAAGTGAGTTCATATTGTAACATTAAAATAATATTTGAGAATAATATTTGAGAATAAAATATCAATCGTAAATTGACGGATTGTCACAAATAGTACTATTATATGCATAAGCGTCTACCAAATCCCGGTAGTTCACAATTCATGCTAATGGGACTTTTAGTGACATAACCTAACTTTAATAATCAATTTCATTTCATTTATCGGGTCATATAATCATTCATCGGGTCATATAATCATTCGGGTCCAAATCAATAAACAAACAATCGGGACAACTGGTGTCCTATTTTTATTAAAACTAACATGTTATCTCCCTCGCGGGTTTATAAAACATTTCATAAAAACATTTAAAATAGTGCGAGGCTATGAACTCACGTTGATTGGGAAAGGCGGATTATCGGGTATATGGATGTACGGTACGTGCTTCAATCACGGAAACCTAGACAAATAATACTCGTCTTAGACTCTTGTCCAATGACTTTATAAAAACAATGGCTATGTATATATATGATGATATCATGAGTATGATGATGACCATGTGGGAGTTTATATTTTCATACACATTATAGTGTTATGTGTTAGTCAAATTTTTCACTAGTTACACTAGTTTCAATCCAATTTCATATCAAGGCCCAGTAAGCCCATTATAATCCCATTACATTATATTAGTCCAATTATTCTTTTTATACCAGGCCTATACTCACATGTTGGGCCCAAGTGGGTTAAGCCCAATGAGTAAGTATATTAGTGTTTATCCAAACTAGTTGGGTCAATAGTCCAATAAGGCTACTTTGGCCCGTTAATGTCCATAAGTTATAAAGCTCGGGTTTTATCGGTTTTTACTTATCAAATGTACTTATACATCAGTATATGAGTTATAAAAAGTTTACATTAGACGGGTCCGACCGTCTAAGTTTTAATTCACGAAAACGTTAATCTTTTGGTTTTAGCCGAAAAGACGTAAAACTTATGTATATAGTTTTATAACTTATAAAACTTATCAAATTGCAATTTTTATAAAATGTCCCTTTTATTTATTAAAATACATATTATTTATATGTAATATATAAGTTAGTGGGTTTTTGGTATACATTTTATATTATATTAACTTGAGTACTAATATTATACTATGTACTTTTATTTTACAAATCTGATTATTATTTTCACTTTCACTATTTTTACCATATCTTGAGTTCTACAAGAAGATAGAAGCTCATTTTGGACACCATAAACTACATGATATGTGCTACAATTAACTCAGTTTTAGCTACTGCTCAATCTATCTCTAAATGTCCCTAACAGTCCTTCCGAAACAGACTACTCAAATTTGTACTTCAATATTGTTTTGATCATATCTCACTCATTTTAAGGATTCTATTGTATAGTCAACTCTCACATGTGTACAAGTCTTATAACTTACTGTATATTAATTCATCCATGCCATTTTAACAGTTTAACATAAGGTTCTTTACTGTTTTATACAGCCTACTAATTTAAGCAAGATTTCACCACTTTTACATGTAGTTTTCAATCTTTTTAACCAAGTTTATCAACACATTATCCCCACAAAATATTTTTGATCATCTTTCATCATCATATACATATACATAAATAAATAAAATACAAGATTATATATTCAAAATAACAAGAGGATAGGAAGAAACAATCTCTATACCACCAAAGTGATGAAATGATGAGTTTTTGGATGAACAAGACATGGTTTTGGGTAACTAATCTTATGAGATATCAACACCACTTCTAGGATCACCAAGTATTTGTAGACTCCTCCAAAAGTCATCCCTTGATCTCCATATAAACTCCTTTTTATTTGTTAAAATCACCTCCAATCTTCATAACTTCAATGGGTTTTCATCATATGTAAATTATACATATAATTTATGGTTGAATATTTGATCTAATGGGGTGTTTTTGGGTGATATGGGACGTTCATAGGGAGCCAAGAGAGTTTGTGTGTGGTTTGCATGTATGAAATGAGAGTAGATGGTTTAACTTGGCTAGTTTTGTTAGTTTAGTGGTTTGTGCATGCACTAAGGACAAGTGTCCTTAGTGTGTGTGTATACTTGACACATTTTGGTGCGTTGGTTAAGCTTTGGCCACCACATGTATGGGGGTGGGCAAGTGTAACCTTGTCTCATCCCCATTAATTTACGGGTACTCCTCGATTCTAGTTTCCTCGATTTACGTGCCCTCAGGTCGTTTTACGAAAAACGTTTTTATAAATTATAAATCTACGGCACAAAAATAATCTAATATAAATTGTCTCATTAAAAACGGAGTTCAAAAACGTAAATACGTAAACCTAGGGTTTTCGGTTTAATCGTAAAAGACGCTAAATTATTCATGTAAGCTCCAATTTCTTCTCGTAAATTTGTGAGTTTATGAACCAACACAAATTAAAATTCCAAAATAATATTCGAGAATAAATTTATTTCCTGAAATGTCGGACTGTCATAACGACGGTATATGTAAACGTAAGCACGTAACGTAGAGTTATCTGGTTTATACGTAGTCGATGCTACTTCAAGACATATACCCAAATTTCTTCCCATAAATGAGTGAGTTCATAATATAACATTAAAATATTGTTTTTAAATCATACTTGAGAATAAAAATATCAACCATAAATTGACGGATTGTCACATAAAGTATAACCAAAAAGGGCTATTTTGCCAATGTTGAAACTAAAGAAGATTAATTATAAATATGAGGAAGTAATGAAGGTATCATGTTAGTAGGGAACTTGGTAAAAAGATGTTCCATCTCGATATTACGTTCTGACTGATTTGTTGGGTTTACGATTTAAAGTGTCCTCGCTCCTCAAACGTTTATAGAATAGATTCCGAGTATGATGGTCTAAACAATGGTGGTAGAATTATAACCAAATATTAATTAAAGAATACATAACTAATACTTAAAAGTATAGAAATAAAAATCATAGACTTGATACTATACACAATGTGTTAATCTAGGTTTGTGTGAAATCAAGTTGTTATTTATAAGAACAAGTTGTTTTCTGTTAATGAAATATATCCGACTAAAGCTCGGATTCTATGGACATCAGGTGAGTTCATATCCTCACTTTTTAAATGCTTTGTAAATGATTTGAAAACCTGTGAGGGGGATATATGCTAAAACTAGAATACATGTGTTTTTGAACTGTATGATTTTACTAAAATATGTTATTGCACGAGTGCCCAAACTGTTACTTAAATTTCATAAGTCATTGAATACTTTACGTGTACCGGTAATATGGTGAATAGATCTATTGGAAGTAACGAATCCTGTTTGTGTTACCTATTATTTTGGTAATCGAGCACACTTTATTATAACTAATGGGTAATCTGTACCTGCAGATTACTTGTCATGACAATCTGTCATGATGGTCACTTTGGTGAATTCTCGTTAGTTTTGATGTTATGAGCTTAGTGAAATAAAATATTGTTTTATGTGAGCAAATAGTAACGTAGCTCAAAGTGGTAGACATGTATTCAAAACTGTTATTGCAAACTTATGAATTCACTCAACCTTTGCGTTGACTTATAAGCATATATTTTAGGAAAACTGTGACTGATAGCATGGAGCAGCATAAGGATGGCATGAAGAGGCACAAGCTTGAAATTATTATCTTAGATTTTGGAACAAGCTTGAAATTATTATCTTAGATTATCGGGTGACAGGAATATGTAAACCTAGGGGGAACAAGTTGATCTAGTACACACAAAAACTAAGGGCCATAGCTTGTCAATTCGACGAATTCACTATAGAAGAAGTATATGGAAAGAGTAATGAGTTAACGGTAGCCATGGATCGCCTTGCATCTATCCGCTGCAAAGACCCAACTAGCCAAGTATTGGTCGATTTCATCGCACACAAGTCAGTGCCTTCAGAAGTATCGTCCTCGATCGCAACATCGGAATCATCCACGTGGAAAACACCGATCTTTAATTACCTTGAAAATCAAATACTTCCACGGAATCAAAGGAAAGCTAGTTAGGTACGTAGTAATGCAAAACAATATAGAATCAGGGAGGGAGTCCTATACAAACAGAAAACACAAGGGCGCTTACTGTGATGTTTAGCATCAACGCGAGCACAGGACACTATGAGAACGATACATAGGAGACTATGTCAGATGGGGCCCCAACCTATGGTTGATGAAGCCATACGCTCAGGATATTACTGTCCTACTACGTATAAAGATGCATGCAACATGGCACTCAAATGTCAGCGATGCCAGGAACATATGGGACCAAGGCGTCTACCAAAAAGAAAACCACTACGTACCAGACCACAGGGGAAGGTAGATGGGCCAGGAGTCCTCTCTAGTTTAGTAAAAAGTATGAACTCTCTTACCACCAGAGTAGGACACTTTTCCCAGCACCTGAAGAACCTGCTACTACCAGCAGTCACATGGCAACGAGAGAGCATGTTCGAAAACCCAAGGGCTTTGTTGAACGACAATGTCATAAAGGGAGAAAAGAAGGTTAGTCAAATGAATAGAATGGGGTACCCAATAAACGGAAGACATGGAAAGCAGATATAGGGAAAGCCCTACCACGACAAAGTAAGCTTAGAGGATGGCATGAATAAGGCATCAAGTCAGGAAAGCCAAGAATCGGATGAACCATGGCACGACTAGGAGCTTCGACAATACTACCTCTAGGCCATGGTGCCATAAGCATGGATTTCATATAGTCAGCCCCCTATAAAAATCCATGTATTTTTTCCTTTCAGTACTCTAGGTTTTATGTTCTTGATGTTTCGAAAAACTTACAAAAGTATTAATAAAACGTTGTGGTCCCTAGCTAGTTCTGCAATCTCATTTCTTTTTCAATTATGTGAACCATACATAATAGATCATATTTTAAACATATTTGGCCCTCCGGGGTACATGTACTATTACGTTTCTAGGAGAAATAAGAGGAATAACTTTAATCGACTAATTAAACTTGTCACGTAAGAGGGATGCAACCCTAGTGGTGACGGATCAGGTATCCTTGTTAGACACCTTACTAGTCAAGACGTTGTAGTAAATATCGCATTCCTCACATTCCATGGTAGATATGCACAAGACACAGTGTGCACGTATAACAATATGTCAAAGTCAATGACATCGCTTATGGTAGTAGTAGCACGCCACACGTAATGAACCTTCAATCACCCATAAGTTCCAAGATACACTTCACTGAATGTACTCAGAACAGGCGCTTGTAAGTTACGAATTCCAACATAAATACAAAAGACCTAGAATAAAAATGGTGGGGCACATGCCCACTTAGAGAGTTATACAAATGGGGACATTCACAAAAAAGCACAAGGGTGCATCAACAGGCGCGCATGTATACAATATTACTTGTCCTTATATTATATACAAATAAACACCACACATAGCGTGCTCAAACAGTTCAATATCGCATAAATAGGGACTATACAAAAGGTCTCCAGTAGACCTAGACCTCTTTAACCTACGGTGAAGAGGATTCAAAGGCGCACGACGTTCCTCCCAGGACCTATTCATATCTTGTAAAATACGCATATCACAAATGGAAAGCGAAGGAACACTGACGGGCACTCCATCGGTCCGACAGGGATGCCCTAAACCAACACCAATCACATCCCCTTGGTTGTGGACCCCTTTTTCCTAGCGATACGTTGTGCATGACGCTTTAGTACCTCCTCTAGAGAAACCATGTTGACAGTGGCAGCATCAAAAGGATGGATGAGTACCCTTAGCGGAGAAGCATCGTGTTTAACATGATAGTCGGGCTCATTTTTGCGCCCTTTGTGAGGTGTTTCTCAAGGGTGAGTCCCGCCATGACCACGCTCATGGGGCCGCCTTGGTCCTTCACGACAACATCGATAATAGGCAGAGCACGTTCTTTCAGAACCAAACAGGAAGCATTACATTTGTCCTGCGCCTGGAGATCATATAAAGGTAACTCTTCCAACGATCTAACTAGTAGGCCTTTCTCAGAGGCACGCTTCATAGCCAGGCTCTTCTGTTCGACTTTGGCAGCTTCCAAAACATACCAGGCTGCCGCAAAAACATTAGGGGAATCCAAAGCACCTTTAGCAGCCAATGGAAGACCATATCGCACCAACCAGCGTTCTTCTACGTGAACGACCGATAATTGGGTATATAACTCTTCATAAAAATCCACACTTAAACGCTTCAAGAATTCACCACTTTCAGTCAAAATTTGTTGACACTTCGCGACGAAGTCATCACAGTTAGAAGTAAAGTTTTCTCTGCATTCCTATAGTTGTGCCATAGCCCATTGATTGGCAGCCTCTTGCTTCTCACGCTTCATGCATTCGCGAGCTAGGGTTTCTTGCAACGAAGCTTTTTCATCCTTCAGGTGCTAAATGGAACTGGCGTTTAGGTTATCTATACCCTAGAGATAGGCTAATTTCACCTTTGCACGGGTCAGCTCCATGTCCTTTTCTTATAATATTCGGGGGTGCTCAATAGATGAACGTTCAAGCTAATGTGATAAGTTTAGAACTTTCTTATTTAAATGCGATGCTAGCACAACCTCGTGTGTGACAAACCTCAAATTTCACTTATGTGTTATAAGGTATAACTGTCTCAATATGAAAATTTGGCTAGAAATTTTTGCTTTATGTACCTTACTTGGTAAGATGAACTGCTTCTCACAACCTAAACTGCCATTACAACATATTCTTGTATGTTGTCAATATAATATATATATCAAGTCTACAATCTAAAAGTGATCTAATAAGTTCAGTATTAATAAGAACATCTCAACTGTAACTATGATGCCCGAAATTCCCTTAGAAACCCTAGAATCCCTATAAATGAATTGTAAACTCAAGAATGGAGAGCTATGAATGGAAAAAACATATGAATAAGTTATTTTGGATTATAAACAAGTTGTAAACTATACTTTGAAGCACTACTAAAAAATGGACCTAGGGCGACACTCAAAAAGTGTTGTATTATGCTCTAAAAGTGTTACATTATGGTTAATGCAACACTTTTTGAAGTGCCGCGTTAGGCAACGTCGCCTTAGGCCAAGAGCAACACTTTGATAAGAAAATGCAACACTTCTGAAAAATGTTGCTTTATTTATTAAGTGTAACACTTAAATTGCAACACTTCTTATACTCAAACGCAACATTATTTTTCTTTTAAAGCAACACTTTACACATTGAATGCAACACTTACATATATAAACACCAACCTACCACAACACTTTTATTTATCAAACGCAACACTTTAAAATTGTTTTATGTTATATAAGTGCAACACTCCTCCAACATCTTTGCAACACTTTTTATGGTATTTATACAATTTTTGTTCCATTCAATTGAAAGGATATAGACTTCAAGAGATCAAGTTTGTATTAATTCAAATAAACTGGATATAACTCATTAATAAATTTGTACAATCAGTTATCAGTTATTGCTAATTTGTACAATGTCAAAGTAATTACAAGTGATTAGTTAATAAAAAAATAAACTCAACGATCATAGAAATATTTACACAATCCTCGCAAGTCTTCATCCACAACTTTAGCTTTCATACACTATATCAAGATATTCTGGAACATATGAAAATGAGAAAGATGTCAGTGATTTTAGAGTATAACGGTTTATAAATGAAATCCACGTGAACTATTGCCAAATGGGTACAAAAATAGAATTCATATGAAATAAATAAGATTACATAATTTCCAAGAGCTATCCACTTAGGACTACAACCTCTGAAATGAACCGAGTAGCCAATCGCCACTGCAGGAGCCTGTATATGTTGCACAAAAATATTGTCAATAATGTCTGTCTATATAGCAGTCAAGCATTCAGTTTGGTGGAAGCTGAGAGAAATGCAGTACGTAGAAAAACAAAATAGGTGGGTCGAGTTACAAATTGAAATAGACCAAGGTGGGTTGAGTTGACCCACAAACACGTTTTATCCATTCTAAAAGAAATTATAAGTAATTAATGCATTCATTATCATTACACAAACAAAGGTGTACAATAAAAATCCAAATATTTGAATAAAAACGGTTTAAGTGGCTAAGAGCTTTGCATGCATTAGACATAAACTTGAGCAAACTTTTTGATCATTCATCGTTTAGCTATTTTTACTTGATTAGGTTAAATTAAAAACACAAACGAAATCGACCAATTCATACAAAATGGGTCGAAATTGCCACCTATAGAATCAATCAGTTAAAAGATCTAACTCGAGGACTAATGATAGATATTTTAACTCCACAAGATGACGGGTCCAAGAGGACACTAATTAGTATAGGTATCTAAAAATGATGGGTATACAAATAGAACGGTGACCCACCAGCAATTCTTTTAAAAAAAAATTATATATACTACTAATTCATGAAATAAGATTACAAACTCTTTCAGTTTAGTAATTATCCAAATTCAGTTTAATAATGATCAAATGTTTTAGAAACAAACTTACAATACTTGACCTAATACTGCGTAAATAACCGAATGGGTAGTGAAAATGGGAAGTACAGTTACCTGTATTTCGGATAGTATGCCCCTATGCAACGCCATGACCATAAACAAGCGATCTCATAAAGCACCGCCAACTTTCACAAAGTTTCTCCAAGGATACTTGGACATCTTGTATGAACCATGCGGTGGCTCCCAGATGGCAAAACCCAACTGAACATAACAAACACTGAATGAACATACCGCGTTTTGAAGTCAAATAAACTACTTTTTCAAATTTAAGAACATCAATCTTATGAAAACATAAACTTGAGATATCTGAGGTGATACTTTAGTAATCAGATCTATATATTTTTTTTGAAGAAAACAAATAACGAGCAAGATACCAAAGTATCCTCTTGACTTGTAGATTCCATAGCTGCTCTATAGCCGCTATAAAGCATATCTTCATAAGCTTGGTAAGTCATGATTTTCGAAGGAATCCTTTTGTATTCAACACAATTCAGATACTGATTTATACAACCTGCAAAGAAGCCGTTACAGAAAATTTAACAAATTTTTAACTTAGTATATTACAAGAAAGTGTCAAGAACAAATTTAAGATAGAAATTTACAAAATATGACAAAGTATTCTACCTTCAAGGGATTTATGCCTCAGCTTGTGCAAAATGTTTTTGAGTTTTGCTGTCAAATGGTGTAGTAAAGGCTGCATGTTCTATTGCTATGAGACCTGCATATTTGGTCTCATCTTTCTAGTAGTGTGATACAACATTAAGTGGTCTTTCAGATTATAGTACATCATCAGCAACATCAATGGTTTAGTACTTCCTTTTTTGTTTATGCAATGACTTGTCTAGGTTTCATGAAGATTAATGGCATAATTATTTAAAAATCTGTAAGATGATATAGATTACCAATATGTAAAGGTCCAAGCTTGTAGAATAAATAAGTGCGGTGTAAGCTATTGTATGAGATCTCTCATAATAAGAATAAACCTTACATATGGAAAGAGATAACTTTGTATCATATGGCCAGGGCGGGAAAGCCCAATTGTCTGTATTACAATCTGCATAAACAGTACCGGAAGAGGAATTTGCTCAATTTGAGAAGATAATATAAAGGTAAGTAGTATGAGATACCCAAAGTATCTTGATCCATTATACTTCACACTGAAAGTTCAAACGTGCTAGTTGATTTAAAACCTTTGCGAGAACTTGTTGGGTAAATATTTTTCATTCTTGAAAGCAAGTATTGCATGCACCTATAATCTTCTTATAAGAAAAATTAAAAGGAGTTCTTCAATTGCATACCTAAATGTAACACGGACAATTAATATAAAAAAGTCCCTTCTTTAGAGATGATCACTGTATCAATGCCATGGATATCAATCAGCACTTTAGCTGGTGTAATAGTTTAGCCGCCCTGAGATGGTCACTAAGGTCCCATATTAGTAGACACATACTTAGTTTTGTAAATAGGCCGGGTGTGTTGGGCAACAGGTCGAACAAAAAGACACGCTTATGCATAAAAAATATCTAGTAACCCTTAATATGTTCATCATGATTACATAAAACGATATCGTTAAAAATAATTAAATCTTAAGATTTGAAAAGAATATTTGGGAGGTTGCATTCATCCAAAGAAAACAAGCTTATCCATGTATATACCTTTTTTTTACCGGTTTGGAATTTTCCTCTTATAGCTTATTTTCTACTATAGTCGGATAGATAAACAACCTAAAGAGACCCATTCATAAGGAAACGGATTAAAATGCAACTTATCCCACATCACGAGAGGTGCCATCCCAAACACCATAACAATTTCAAAAAGAGAAACAAACAAACATACAGAGAAATTTACCTGTCAAATTGTGTAACGAATTATATGCTGATATACCTTTGTACATAGGGCGAAATACAATGACATGCATCCTTGTGCATCGATTATTGAAGTGGATGGATTGTTATCAGATGTACTGGCTTGACCAGCCTCCGATGACCTGTCCTTTACGATGGCACTTGTTGATTCAATCAAACATTTTCCCATTTCCTGTATTTATTAAAAAAGAATGAAAAGGTAACAAGATTATTTAGAAACAGAACTAAAAACATGAAACAAAAGAAATGGCGACTCACATTGTTAACAAGAAAATTAAAAAGGATGATCCCCATACATAAAAAAACAAAACAAAACACTAGCAGCTTACAACACTAACTACAAAACTTAAGTGCATCAGACAGAAACTAACTCATTGTGACAAGTTTAAGCCACGACAAAGACGCATAAAACTAAAAAACATTACCCACTCAATCACACTAGCCAACATAGGTATGACAGAAAAAGGATATAGAGAGAATAACTAACTCGTCGGACACACCGATTAATAAGTCACTGTGAAATTTTGACCCTCACTAAAAACACCTAAACCAGGACCATTCCAAATATTATTTTACTCCTTCCCAGGAGGGCCAAAAGTAGCTACCCAAACATAGAAAATACTATATCTCTACCAACTGTACAACTGAAACAAAAGACCAGTAGTAGCAGATGGCCTAGAATAGTGACCTGCATTTATAAGATAATAATTAGTCAATAAATTTTCATAGTTGATCCTTGATTTCATTATCATATCCACCAGTATGTGCCTTATCATTCGCAAAATATTCGATGTGTCGAGAAATAGATGGTATCTGATAAAACATGTGTTCCACCAGTTAGTTATGTACAATTGTACAGGATGCTAAGCATAACATAGGTTGCACATGAAATTACTGATTGGTGAAACTATAGAAAGCCAAAACACAATAACAAAGTCGTATAAGTAACAACCCCACCCTCACCCCAATATTGAAACCCTTGATAAATTGAAATCAAAGAAATCCAAAAGTGTAGGGTGTATATATAACATAACCATAACTTCACCAAAATAATCTCTGAAATCAAGTGTGAGGTACTGGAAACATTAAAGAGACAAAACGGTTCTACACCATAACCTAATTAACCATTTATTTGAAATACAATTCACAATCAAACATTATAATATACTAGTATTTAGTAGTGATAGTTTTGATACCTTGAAAACAGTTCTAGATTTAAGGAAAACATGGCTGCAAAATGGATCATGTTGTAATTAATAATAGGATAGTTCATTGGAATGGTTCAAAACATACCTTTGAATTGAATCTCGAAGAAGAAGATAATTCGATTAAATAATGAATCTTGGATGAAATTGACTTTTATGTGAGAAAAATAAAAGTGGTTTTTGAATAAAAAATTCATTTTGGATAAGAAAGAGTAAAACTGAGGAGGAAAATATTTTCGGATGGGCGGGGGAAGTGAAATAAAATTTGATTTTAGGAGGGATGGGATAAAAAATTTAATTTTTTTAAGTTGTACAAGATTTGCAACACTTTACTAAAAAACGTTGCACTAGATCTAAAAAGGCAACACTTAATATTAAAATGTTGCTTTAAGTTTAATATTCTCTCAAATGTAACATTTTGAAAAGTGTTGCTTATAAAATGCTGCATTAGATTCATTTTGTTGTAGTGAAGACATAATAATACCTAAGAATGGCAAGAACAAACCATACAAAGCTAAGTACAAGTAATTGTACATAATAGTCTAGATCACCACCTAGAAACCCTTGATAAACAGAATTTCAAGCAATGTAACTACATAAAATCCATGTACTATTATCAAAAACAATATAATAATTTTAATCAGTCATATAAAGGAAAGTTAATTGATCACAAAATGCTAATATTCACTAATCCAAGGCTAATCACAAGTTAAGACCTAGTAACCAAGATTAGCATATAAAATCCATTATACATTGAATTAGAGTCTAATATTTTGCCATAAATTATAAAACTCAACTATACATCATATTAAGAATATACATTTATTTCTAGTCAAGTTACAAGTTGGTAAAGCATAAAGTACAAGTTATCAAAGATAGGATCTTAAGCTCCCATAATCAACCCTAGAATATGATCAACCTATACAAACGCTTAACTAAAAATTTAGAATCCCTAGAAGTCATAAACATACTATATAAGAACTAGAGTAAGTGTTTATAAAGGTACAAACCCTAATTACCCAAGATAGAAAATCATTAGGATTAATGACCTAAAAACCCTAATATTAAGAAATCTACATAGAATCACTACCTAGTTCTTTTTAGACAAGTCTATAAATATATATAGGACTTAATTAAGGTTATAATATTATATTAAGACAATTTACAAGTACCCTAATTCACAAGGTACAAGATTTCAATGCATGGCTTGTAAATTAGGTCAAAATGAGTATTTTCACCCTTTAGACATGTTTACTTAGAATAACTTAATAAAACCAATGTAGAGACTTCATGACCACCTTGAGGACAATGTAGGATGTATAAAATGAGTTTGCATCAGTAGTTAGTTGAAGGATAATCAATTTTACTAAGATTAAACCCTGGATCATTAGAAAACCCTAATCTACAAATGTATACTTCCCATTTCACATCAAACCTTTGTTAAACTTCAAACCAAGGACCCAAATCTATTAAATAGAATGTCTAAATCCTAATTAAGCCCTAATCATTCACTAATCACTTTCTCAAGTCCTTAATCACCAAAAACACAAACCATAAGTTACAAGCCCTAGTTTTAGACCCGGTTTTATGTTTTCCCTCCAAAAACCTATTTAAGACTATTACCTCCCATTACCTTGAAAATCAGATATTTTATATGTTTTAAGATATTTTCCACGTGATTTCAAGTAGGTGCATGATAGGTGTGAAAACACCCATCCTTTGACCACTTAACTACAATAATAACCAAGCCAAAACGTGTATTTTATGTCGTAAATGTCGGAATTATGCGTGGTTTATGTTTTTGTTGTGATTTAGGATCAAAATGTGAAAAGGGTGGAAAACACGGGCTTTCATGGGCTTTTATCAAAGAAAAAGACAAAAGACGAAGTCGAAAGATCAAGAGTGCTTAAAGAACGGAAGTCCAAGGACAATTCTGAAGATTTATCGAAGAAAAAGTCTAAAGATGGAAGTTTAATAAAAGCCGAAGAACTCAAGTCTAAATTAATGAAGAAATTACGAGACGAGTTTATTAATCCCGAGACAAAGTCGGAAAAGTCGAAGAATTTAGAAGACGAGAAGTCGAGAAAGAAAGAAGAATGAACCAACACATGCTTAGTTGTCCTAATCACTATAAATAGACTCCTAATGTGTCATTAGGAGTTGTTAGCTAATTTGACACATTAGTCTTTCCACCTTTACTTATTTGCACCATTTCCATTTCCATGTCATTTTGCTAAATTGTTCTTTAAACTCATGTTTTAAATTTCATGCACTTTAATTCCAAGTAAGTTAATTTCATTGTTAATCTTTATTTTTCTTTAATCAAGGTTTATTTATCATTCTCATCCTACTTTTCTTATTTTTGATTTGTTACCAATTCGGATTAAGCAATCTTTTGCTTTATCTCTTTACTTATTTGATTAAAAAGTTTGTCTTTTCATTTCCATCTAAGCTTTTATACAAATTAAGCTATAAGTTTGACAATCTTATTGGCTTAATTTGTATTTATCTAATTTGTTTTTAAGTTTTCTTAAAAGTTTTATCTATTTAAAGTCCATTTTATAAAGTTTTAGAATTTTGTGTCTTGAAAGTTTTTAAATTTGTTGCTTATTGTCTCGTCTTATTATCATTTCAGTTAAGTTTTTATTATTGCTTATTAGTATTAGCTTTTCTTGCTTATTACGAATTCAACTTCCATCAGAAAAGAGAGTTCCCACATTGCGACGGCTAAACCATATTCCGATAGTGACAGTCGGTTGAGGGTTTTGCATTCCGACAGAAGGATTGCGATCAGCATTCCGATAGGTTCTTTCCCCCTTATTCCGACCAAGATTCCGATCGCTCACTGCGATCGGGGATTGCGACGGGTCTTAAGGCTGCATTGAGACGAAGTGCTGCCCAAATTTCATTAACCATATTCCAATGGTTTAGCATTCCGATAGGTGATTCCGATCTGAAATTCCGATCTAAGATTCTGATAGGATTGTTCAACATTCCGATAGTCGAGGTGTTATTCCGACAGATTCCATTTCAATCATTCCGACGGATCACATTCCGATAAAATTCGTACCTATATTCCGATCTGGATTCCGATGGGTATGGTGACAGCATTCCGATCTGACATTCCGATGGTTTTGGGTTTTGAATTATAATTGGTTTTGTTTAATTTTTAAGTTTACATTTTTATTACTTTGTCAAATTAATTTTTCGTCAAAGCATTAAATTTTTGTCACTTAATTATTTACTTTTAAAGTTTTTAATATTGTACCATTTACCTTTAAATTAGTCTTAGATTTAATTAACCGTCATTTACTTTACGGTTTGCAATTCTATTATACTACAATGACCAATTTATTGTTTCCCACCAAAAGACGGTTGAGTCGCACTTAAACCAATAGTCAATTCGAAGAGACTGGTTCAACGATAATTTTTATACTTGGCAAAATCAATGTATTAAATGGCGCCGCTGTCGGCTCTTTTCGTAAAGATTAACGGTTTTCTGTGAGAGACGCGTTGAATTTTGGGATCCGCTCATTCGTGAGCGTTATTTTTCGTGTCAAAAATTTTCAAAAATCCATAAAAATTAAAAAATTTCAAAATATACAAAAAACATCTAAAAATCATAAAAACATTTCTTTTCCAAAGTTTTGCACCAAAATGATTTTCCTTTTATAAGTGTACATATATTATCTTTGTATTTGGTATCTTTTTCTTTTGCTTCTGCAGGTGCATGCGTACTAGATCTTCAACTTATTCAGAGCACGAGACTCGTGAAGATTTAGATATGGCTGGTGTACCACCCAACATCAATAACAACAATGTCCCCCCACCCGACCTTAGAACAATGGAGGAGCTTTGTCAACCCACAATGTATGGACAAGGAGGACCGATTGCGCCGATGCAAATCAAGGCTCCAGATTTTTCGTTGAAGCATCACATGATCCAACAAGTGCAAACTAATCCATTTCGCGGATTGTCGGATGATGATGCCAACAAGCACCTCGACAAATTCATTACTATTACTCAAAGCATGAAGTTGCCCGGTGTTACTATGGATGTCCTTCGCCTACAGCTCTTTCCACATACTTTATCCCACCACGCCGAAAAATGGTTTGATCCTCTACCGAAGAATTCCATTCATACTTGGGACGACATGACTCAACGATTTTTGTCGCGCTACTTTCCACCATCCATGGTCACGAACCTTCGAAATTAAATCAGCGGTTTCATGCAATAACCCGATGAATCTCTCTTTGATGCTTGGGAAAGATATAATGTTTTGATCAATCGATGTCCAAACCACAACATGCTCCCCGTTACGTTGATTGATACTTTCTACAATGGTTTAACTTTTCGTGATCGTGATACGATTAATGCAGCCGCCGGTGGCACATTTATGAAAAGAAGACCCGAGGAGTGTAGAGAGCTTATAGAGAACATGACTACTCATCACAAGAATTAGGATTCTTCTACATCTTCAAGGAATAACCCGAGAGTCAATGTTTCTTCTAATTCTTCAAACCCTGATATCACCGAACTGACCCGCGCAATGGTCGAAATGAGCAAAACAATGCAACTTTTGGCTACAAATCAACAACAAGTTAAAGCTGTTGCAACTTCTTGTGAGACTTGCGGTGGTCCTCATTCAAACACTGATTGTCCTTCTACTCATGACAATCCGGAAAACGTGTATGCGGCTTATGGTAACTACTCAACGGACAATTACCAAGCCCGATCTCAAGGTGATCGTAACTTGCTAAGTTACCGTTCTAACAACTTTCTTTCGCCCGGTTTTTCTCCTCAAAACCCCAACCCCAACAACTACAATAGAAGCAACCAAATCCCACCTCGAGCTTCTAATCCTTATCACCCACCCGCTCAACAAACCCCACCCATTAATCAAGATGTTGAAGCCTTAATGAGAACCCAAGGAGAGCAAATTAAGAATCTGCAAAGCCAAATTATTAATTTGAAAGGGGATATCACTAAGCAAGGTAATGACATTAGATCCGAGCTTCGACATGATATACAAACCTCTTTTAGCACTCAAAAAAATGATTTGAAGAATATGCTGGCTAGTTTCTTACCAACCACTCAACCCTCTACTTCGGGCTCTCTTCCTTCAAATATCGTCACCAACCCAAGAGCGAATGTGAGTGCTATTACTACACGCAGTGGAGAAACCTTAGTAGGACCATCTATCCCTCCCCCGGTTACTCCATCTACACCTCCTCCACCACCATTTATCCCTCCTACTCCCACGCCTATTATTAGTTCTCCATTACCGTCTCCACCTCTTAATGACGTACCTAAGAAGAACCCTTCACCAACCCCACCTTCCACCTTTAAACCTTCAACATCTCAACCTTTACCTGCTACACCTACATCTTCCACCTATAAACCCAATATTCCTTATCCATCTCGCTTAGACAAGGCCAAACTGCAAACCAAGGATGACATTCAAGTGTCAAACTATTTGAAGAAGATTTCGGAAAAGACCATCACTTTTAGCCTTGTTGAAGCTCTAGCACAAATGCCTAAATTTGTTAAGATGTTTAAGGAATTGCTTAATAAGAAGGAGAAGATGGCCGAGTTTGTTAATACTCGATTGAATGAAAATTGTTCTGCCGTCCTTCTTAAAGAACTTCCGGAGAAACTTGGAGATCTCGGTCGTTTTGTGCTACCATGTACTTTTCACCAAGCCGAAGAATTTACTGCCTTAGTCGATCTCGGGGCAAGTATAAATCTGATGCCTTTAAGTGTTTGGAAAAAGTTATTATTACCCGATCTTACTCCAACGAAGATGACTCTTTAGCTTGCAAATCGCACTCTCGCTTACCCTCTTGGTATTGCCGAAGATGTGTTTATTGAAGTGGGCACCTTCACTTTTCCGGTCGACTTTGTTGTTGTTGATTATGAAATGGACCCTCGTATTCCTTTAATACTTGGTCGGCCATTCTTGAGAACCGGAAAAGCCTTAGTCGATGTTGCCGAAGGTGAGCTCATCTTAAGGGTCGGGAATGATGCACAAGTTTTTAAAATGGGGAAGATCACAACCAAACCCAATGGAAGAGAATCAGCGAATATGATTAATGTGCTTGATGATTTTGTCGTCTACAACAATCCTCTATTCGATTCTTGCTATGATAATCCACTCTTTCAAGATGATGTGGATGATTCTCTATCCAATTTAGATCCTCCACCAATTCATGAATCTCCTCTAATTTATGATGACTATGATGATGATTCTAGTTTCAATGAGGATGATTATGATAATTTAACTTCTGAGTATCCAGACATGCCCACTTAAGATGATTTTGATGAGGCTGATACTCTGTCGAGTGATTCTTCACATGATGACCTTATACCTACATTTGATGAAGATCCTCCGCCAACAACACTTGATCCTACTTTGGATGACTATTCATTTGAGGAAGACTTTGCTACTTTTCTCAACACTTACTTCCCAAATGAGAGTGATGTTCCTCCTTTGGACTTTGATGATTATGGTCTTTATCCTACTTTGGATATGAAGAAACCCGCTTCAAAGGAGAAAAAGCCGACCGACACCGATATCCGCAGCACTTATGTCTTGACACCTCTATATCCACCTTCTGAGGATGAGATTGCGAGATTTATAATCGGATCTTCTTCAAGATCTGTTGCGCCTGAGTGTTATTTTCCCCTAAAGGAAAAGGTGTTCGACCCCGGTATTGGATTTTTCAAGCCATCTCAGTATACATCTGATGAAATAAAAGTAAATACATTTGGAAACCATGCAGATATGCTTGCACCTCTTCACCCTTGCTACCACCGTGCTCAACAACTGCTTAAGGGAACCTTGCCTACTCTTCTTTGGCTTGCCTTGTTCGCCTTAAGCTTGTGCTATTTGATGGACGAAAACCATGTATTTGATCCCGGTGGATTTGTTTCAAGATTCTTCCTATGCTAATCAAGGTCGAGTCAGGCATACGACTCGGTTAACAAAAACAAGCGCTTCTTGGGAGGCAACCCGCAGTATCTATCCTTTTTCCTTGTTTTTATAATAAGTGTAGGGGGAGATCCTGGTATGTGTTCGTTGTCTTCTTTCTTATCATGTGCAGGGATTCGAGCTTTCAAAAGATCCATTTTGATGACTTTTGACGACCCGTGATTCCGTGTACCCGTCTTCCTGGTTCTATCCTAAACTCTTTTGATTCATTATCTTATCATTTATGATTGAAATAGGAATCACTTTAGTTGTCCTTTCTTTAGCAAGATTTAAACAAAGTGCACAATGTCCTAAGTGTAGGGGAGTTTACTCCCACATGCTTAAACATTGAGGACAATGTTTATATTAAGTGTAGGGGGGACTTCTATCGAAGTTAAGTGGTCTTTTCCTTGTATTTGTCCTCATTTTAACCGGAAAATTGATTTTCGACATTTTTCAAAATTTTTGATCTATTGTGGCCTGTTAGTATTTACCTTTGTTATAGTTATTTTCTTTCGTTGCTAGAATAAATTTTAATAAAGTGATTTTAATTTTCAAACGTTGTGAATCTTTTGACTCAACCCGAGTTTACTTATCAAAGTTTACTCTAGCTAGTATCCTTAACGTGTTTAAGTCAAGTTTTGCAAGGCTTTTATATAGGGAGCTTTAAAACACGAAATTCTTAACTCTTACGGGTTAAGAACAAGAAATTTTTGTAAGTTCCTATAATTGATCCTAGAGAGTCGTTTATCAAGGGAACTTTAAAATGCGAATTCTATACTTGAATGAGTCTAAGCGTTTGCAAGATCCTATAGATGACTCGAAAACCCAAAACTTTGATTTAATTGGCTAAGCATCCACGAGTCTCATTCCTTGAGATTTTAAATTGTGGAGAACGAGAGATGATAGAGTCAATTATAAGTTTGGTCTTCTTTCATGAATTTATGTGAGTTAATTATAAGCTTTTTCTCCCATCGCTTGTTAATAAATTTATTTGCAATAAGTAAGGTTGTACGATTTGAAAAGTTACTTAGCTTCTAGCCCAAGATCGTTTAAAAGTTGCTCGGTATTGATTAGAGTTCATAGCCAAGGCATAACTTATTGAAGCGGGATGCGAAGATTGGCGAGTCCGAAAAGGCCCTAACAAGGCATGAGGGTTACATTTTGTTGCTAAAGATCCAAAGTGATGTGAAAAATCATTTATCAAAAATCAATATGAAGGATCGAGACACACGACGAAAAGCAAATACTCCCGTAAAGATCATGGAGAAGTCTATCCAAAAAGGCCCTAACAAGGTATGAGGATAAATAGATCCAAGTCCTAAAAGGAGGCGGATCGTTGTATATCAAAATCCCAAATAAAGATTGGAGAAAAATGAAGAAGTCGTGGTCCAAATATGAAGAATCTCTCAAAAAGTTCAAGTGGAGAAATTCCTATAATGAAGAGATGACCATAATTTAAAGAACGTCTCTCAAGATTTGAAGTATGAAGTCGTTGCCAAATATCGGTCCGAGAAAGGTCTCAAATCGTGAAGCGAGTTATGCCAAGATATGAACTTTATGAGGTCCCGAGAAGTAGTTTTAAAAGATTTTGTCCTTTAGCTAACTATTGATTAAATCGTCCCACTTTATTTTCAGCCTAAATAACTATCGAAATAAGTCAACAATGCATCCTCGTGATCATTCAAGACAACAATAAAATATAAGAGATACACCTGGAATAAGGGAGTCTAAGTAAATAATTGGCCCACATGAATTCGTGATAGTTTACTAACTTATAATAGCAATGATCTCGTTTTTAAGCTTGGTTTCGGGAACGTGAAAACTTGAGGATGATAATCATTCATGACATTTCCAAAACCCTAAGGTATGTCTTTGATTTCTTTACTTACTTTCTTCCTTTAAATGTTTATAATTTTCTATCTCTTTAATAAAAGCCAATTTGGATTGATTATGATGGAAAATGTAAAACTTGCTTTGTAATTAATGCATTGTATGAGGACATTGCAATGGTCAAGTGTAGGGGATTTGATAGGTGTGAAAACACCCATCCTCTTACCACTTAACGACAATAATAACCAAGCCAAAACGTGTATTTTATGTCATAAATGTCGGAATTATGCGTGGTTTGTGTTTTTGTTGTGATTTAGGATCAAAATGTGAAAAGGGAGGAAAACACGGGCTTTCACGGGCTTTTATCGAAGAAAAAGACAAAAGACAAAGTCGAAAGATCAAGAGTGCTTAAAGAACGGAAGTCCAAGGACAATTCTGAAGATTTATCGAAGAAAAAGTCTAAAGATGGAAGTTCAATAAAAGCCGAAGAACTCAAGTCTAAATTAATGAAGAAATTACGAGACGAGTTTATTAATCCCGAGACAAAGTCGAAAAAGTCGAAGAATTTAGAAGACGAGAAGTCGAGAAAGAAAGAAGAATGAACCAACACATGCTTAGTTTTCCTAATCACTATAAATAGACTCCTAATGTGTCATTAGGAGTTGTTAGCTAATTTGACACATTAGTCTTTCCACCTTTACTTATTTGCACCATTTCCATTTCCATGTCATTTTACTAAATTGTTCTTTAAATTCATGTTTTAAATTTCGTGCACTTTAATTCCAAGTAAGTTAATTTCATTGTTAATCTTTATTTTTCTTTAATCAAGCTTTATTTTATCATTCTCATCCTACTTTTCTTGTTTTTGATTTGTTACCAATTCAGATTAAGCAATCTTTTGCTGTATTTCTTTGCTTATTTGATTAAAAAGTTTGTCTTTTCATTTCCATCTAAGCTTTTATACGAATTAAGCTATAAGTTTGACAATCTTATTGGCTTAATTTGTATTTAGCTAATTTGTTTTTAAGTTTTCTTAAAAGTTTTATCTATTTAAAGTCCATTTTATAAAGTTTTAGAATTTTGTGTCTTGAAAGTTTTTAAATTTGTTGCTTATTGTCTCGTCTTATTATCATTTCAGTTAAGTTTTTATTATTGCTTATTAGTATTAGCTTATTTGGTTCTTGCTTATTACGAATTCATCTTCCATCGGAAAAGAGAGTTCCCACATTGCGACGGCTAAACCATATTCCGATAGTGACAGTCGTTTGAGGGTTTTGCATTCCGACAGAAGGATTGCGATCAGCATTCCGATAGGTTCTTTCCCCCTTATTCCGATCAAGATTTCGATCGCTCATTGCGATCGGGGATTGCGACGGGTCTTAAGGCTGCATTGAGACGAAGTGCTGCCCAAATTTCATTAGACATATTCCGATGGTTTTGCATTCCGACAGGTGATTCCGATCTGACATTCCGATCTAAGATTCTAATAGGGTTGTTCAACATTCCGATAGGCGAAGTGTTATTCCGACAGATTCCATTTCAATCATTCAGACGGATCACATTCCGATATAATTCGTACCTATATTCCGATCTGGATTCCGATGGGTATGGTGACATCCGATCTGACATTCCGATGGTTTTGGGTTTTGAATTATAATCGGTTTTGTTTGATTTTTACGTTTACATTTTTATTACTTTGTCAAATTAATTTTTCGTCAAAGCATTAAATTTTTGTCACTTAATTATTTACTTTTAAAGTTTTTAATATTGTACCATTTACCTTTAACTTAGTCTTAGAGTTAATTAACCGTCATTTACTTTACGGTTTGCAATTCTATTATACTACACCGACCAATTTATTGTTTCCCACCAAAAGACGGCTGAGTCGCACTTAAACCAATAGTCAATTCGAAGAGACTGGTTCAACGATCAAGATTCTGATCAAGATTCCGATCGCTCATTGTGATCGGGGATTGCGACGGGTCTTAAGGCTGCATTGAGACGAAGTGCTGCCCAAATTTCATTAGCCATATTCCGATGGTTATGCATTCCGAAAGGTTATTCCGATCTGACATTCCGATCTAAGATTCTGATAGGATTGTTCAACATTGCGATAGGCGAAGTGTTATTCCGATAGATTCCATTTCAATCATTTCGACGTTTACGACATAAAATACACGTTTTGGCTTGGTTATTATTGAATTAAGTGGTAAAAGGATGGGTGTTTTCACACCTATCAAATCCCCTACACTTGACCATTGCAATGTCCTCATGCAATGCATTAATTACAAAGCAAGTTTTACATTTTCATTCATAATCAACCCAAATTGGCTTTTATTAAAGAGATATAAAATTATAAACATTCAAAGGAAGAAAGTAAGTAAAGAAATCAAATACATACCTTAGGGTTTTGGAAATGTCATGAATGATTATCATCCTCAAGTTTTCACGTTCCCCAAACCAAGCTTAAGAACGAGATCATTGCTATTATAAGTTAGTAAACTATCACGAATTCATGTGGGCCAATTATTTACTTAGACTCTCTTATTCCTAGGTGTATCTCTTATATTTTATTGTTGTCTTGAATGATCACGAGGATGCATTGTTGACTTATTTCGATAGTTATTTAGGCTGAAAATAAAGTGGGACGATTTAATCAATAGTTAGCTAAAGGACAAAATCTTTTAAAACTGCTTCTCGGGGCCTCATCAAGTTCATATCTTGGCATAACTCACTTCATGATTTGAGACCTTTCTTGGACCGATATTTGGCAACGACTTCATACTTCAAATCTTGAGAGACGTTCTTGAAATTATGGTCATCTCTTCATTATAGAAATTTCTCCACTTGAACTTTTTGAGAGATTCTTCATATTTGGACCACGACTTCTTCATTTTTCTCCAATCTTTATTTGAGATTTTGATATACAACGATCCGCATCCTTTTAGGACTTGGATCTATTTATCCTCATACCTTGTTAGGGCCTTTTTGGATAGACTTCTCCATGATCTTTACGGGAGTATTTGCTTTTCGTCGTGTGTCTCGATCCTTCATATTGATTTTTGATAAATGATTCTTCACATCACTTTGGATCTTTAGCAACAAAATGTAGCCCTCATGCCTTGTTAGGGCCTTTTCGGACTCGCCAATCTTCGCATCCCGCTTCAATAAGTTATGCCTTGGCTATGAACTCTAATCAATACCGAGCAACTTTTAAACGATCTTGGGCTAGAAGCTAAGTAACTTTTCAAATCGTACAACCTTACTTATTGCAAATAAATTTATTAACAAGCGACGGGAGAAAAAGCTTATAATCAACTCACATAAATTCATGAAAGAATACCAAACTTATAATTGACTCTATCATCTCTCGTTCTCCACAATTTAAAATCTCAAGGAATGAGACTCGTGGATGCTTAGCCAATTAAATCAAAGTTTTGGGTTTTCGAGTCATCTATAGGATCTTGCAAACTCTTAGACTCATTCAAGTATAGAATTCGCATTTTAAAGTTCCCTTGATAAACGACTCTCTAGGATCATTTATAGGAACTTGCGAAAAGTTCTTGTTCTTAACCCGTAAGAGTAAAGACTTTCGCGTTTTAAAGCTCCCTATATAAAAGCCTAGCAAAACTTGACTTAAACACTTTAAGGATACTAGCTAGAGTAAACTTAGATAAGTAAACTCGGGTTGAGTCAAAAGATTCACAATGTTTGAAAATTAAAACCACTTTATTAAAGTTTATTCTAGCAACGAAAGAAAATAACTAAAACAAAGGTAAATACAAATAGGCCAAAATAGATCAAAAATTTTGAAAAATGTTGAAAAATCAATTTTCCGGTTAAAATGAGGACAAATACAAGGAAAAGACCACTTAACTTCCATATCCAAAACTTGGAGCTTAAGGGTTAGAAATAGTATAAATAGAGGTCTTTAGCTTTATTTTAGAATCATCCCCCACTTTCAATCTTCTACACCTATACATTCTGTTATCCTACCTCCATTGAAGTCCTAAGAAGTCCCTACGATCAGTAGCAAGCTTTAGAAGAAGTTCTAGGAGTTCTTGAAGAGTTATGAGGAAGATATAGTCCATATACCTCATTAGGAGCCATTTTTGGAGCATCCTAGGTAATCATTTTGTTAACTAAGCTTGATCTTGTTATAATACTTTATTAGAGTTTTTATACTGTTAATAAGATGTTATAAAGATAATCCAAAAGAAACTAAGTCATTTCATCATTTTAAATAGAAGTTATAAGTTAAAGATGTCTTAAAACCCTAGTTTTGTAATCTACATGAAATAATAAGCAAAACCCCATTTCAAAAGCTATAATTATGAATAAATGTTGTTATTATGATTATAAACATGTTTATAAACTTTGTTTTAATATCCTAGATCATTTGGTCCATTTTTGAGGTTGTTATGTGAATTTTAAAAGTATAGGGACTAAAATTGTCATTTTTGAAACTATTTAACATATTGGGCCAAAAGTGTCATTTTATGAAAGCAAAATCTATAATAATAAATATTGGAAAGTTTGAGGTCCTAAGGTTAAATATTGAAGGTTCAAAATGCAAATACTAAAACTATACACTTAAGGGGTTAAAAGTGTAATTAAACCAAAGTGTAACCAAAACGGCTATTTTTGCCAACTTTGAAACTAAGGAAGATTAATTAAGAACATGAGGAAGTAATGAAAGTATCACGTTAGTAGGGAGCTTTGTACATAGATGTTCCATCTCGATATTACGTTTTGACTGAGTGGTTAGGTTTATGGTTTAAAGTGCCCTCGCTCCTCAAACGTTTATAGAATGGCTTCTAAGTATGATGGCCTGAACACTGGTGCTAGAACTACAACCAAATAATAATCAAAGAAAATATAACCAACACTTAACAACATTGAACCAAAATCAAATGCTTGATAATATACACAATGTATTAATCCAGGTTTGTGTGAGAATAAGCTGTTGTTTATGAGACCAAGTTGTGGTTTGTATGATCAGGCTGATTATCTGTAAATGAAAAAATATATGATTATAGCTCGGATTCTATGGACATAAGGTAAGTTCATAACCTCACTTTTTAAATGCTTTCTAAATGATTTGAAAACCCGCGAGGGGGATATATGCCAAAACTGGAATATAAGTGCTTTTAATATTGTATGGTATAATTATTGACACTATGTTTACTATTGCCATTAAGTCCCTTTTTAATCGTGAACCGCTAATCATTTCTTGAAAATGAGCGCTAATATTGTGAATAGTACTATTTGGGGGTTGACATCCTTTATCTGGGCAAGTCGCGCTTGCTAGCAGCTGAAGGTTCCTACTTAGGCTAAACAGTTTCACTTTATTTTGTTTAACTTGGGAGTTTGGAAAACTACCTGCATAAGGGAAATTGTTGGTTTCTGTATGTCAAGTAGCGGCGCATGAGCATAGTACAGTATGACAACTGATTTTATGTGGGTGTATAACAACGTAGCCCGGAGAACATACTTGTATTCAAAACTGATGAGATGGCATTTATACATGATCTCATCGTTCTTTTCGGGCTTTAAATGCATAAAATGTCATCAAAATACCATATATATGCTTGTGTTTGTTTACTTGTTTATTTTAGGTATGGATATCGTGAAAAAGACAAAAGATCACAAGAAACAAGGAAAAACGAACACGAGAAACAAAGCCGCACAATGAACCGGGCCCTAGTTTGTGATTTATCAAAGAAAAACCCTTGAAGACTTGAAGATATACAAGAATGACCACTCATTTATGAATAAATGACACTTAATACACTTGTATATTCATAATTACAAGTTTGGTCCCTTAAGTTTGTCAAAATGACAAAAAGGTCCTTCAACTTTGAAGATTTGGCAAGATTAGTCCCTCAACAAATCAAAACTGTCAAGAATGGTCCCTCATGAAGTCAAAGATCCAAAGAAGACCTTCAAGTTCAAGAAAATTACACATTTAGTCCTTTTTAAATGGATAAAACATCAAAAGGGCCATTTGTGTAATTAGACCAAAGATATAAAAGCCCTAAAACCCTTTTCCTAAACTTTTTGTGGCCAATATCTAAAATCAGAAACTTCATTTATGAAGGAAAACGGGTTTGCAAGGAGAAAATACTTGTTATATAACTTTTCCCAAAGTCTAAGGACCAAAAGTGACCACTGAAACATTCAAACTTGTTTATTGCGCCAAACAAGTTACTTTCCCCTAATTTCGGATCAAAAGGAGTTGCTGGTCACCGTATGAAACCCAGTTTTACCTTCCACTTAAACAAAGGGTAAAATGAAATTACCCATTCCCACGCTTGATTGAGACTCACATGAACTCATCACATGCTTGAACTCACAATCCCACTCACTCAATGACCCAACCCATACCTGCCCTGCACCAATCATGTGACACCCTCCTCTCCAAGCAAAGCCACGTGGCATGATCAACGTCCTACACTCCTTACTTGGCCCCAAAGCAAATATGAATGAATAGGATTAATTTGGACTGCTCACAAACATCAAACGCGTCTAGAAGATCAAGGGCATATCTGAGATTTCATAGCTAGGGTTTCTCATGTATTTTGCATTCTAGAATCGTCCAATGTTGTCTATAAAAGGAGCCTCAACTTGTGAGTAGCCCTTTGTTCCAGATTTTAGCTTAAATCTTTGTAATTCCTTTTTATGAAATAAAAGTTGGTATTTTCTAAAAATTGTAATTCCTTTTTGTTTTTATAAAAGTTTGGTGTTTGATAAGCTAAGATCTGAGTTCCATTAATCTGTTTGTTGAGTTTTGAGGAAAGGTTTTATGTTTTAAATCCTTGTTTTCAAAAATCAGACATAATCTGTTATCATTGTTCATCCTTGTGTTTGTTTAATCTTAGCATGTATAAGGAAGCTAGTGCTTGTTTAGCTAGCACCTAAGCTCACACATCCCAAAGCATGGATGTATGTTTTGGAGGTGCTCATCTTTAAACCCTTTTACATTTTTGCATATTTTTATGGTTTATGTTTGAATCTGAGTATTTGTTTGTGAATCTGTGTTTTTGTGGTTGAATCTTGTTTATCTGAGGTTGTTTGTTGTTATTGAGTTGATTCGAGCCTGGTTTGTGTATTGAATCTCACTAATCCTTCAAAAAATTGAGAAACCAGTTTATAAGGGGTGTTTAGGTTAACTGCATTATCTGGTCTTGAGTTGATTTGAGTAGGTGTTATTGGATACTTTGTGTTTGTTCTTGTTTTATATGAGCTATTGGTTACTTATCTGCAAGGTTTGAGGTTCTAATCACCATAATCCATAAAAAGGCCATAAAATGTGTTATACTTGTTGTTTTGAAATGAAATTTTGGGGACACCTATATCTAAGGTGTTGGGAATCTAAACTTGTTAGATTCCCTGTTCATTGATTTAAACATAATTAGGCTGATAGATAGTCCCTTGCCTGTGCCTAGGAGGCAGGCAAGTTTCACAAGACTCACAGAGATCCGAATCTCTGTGAGCAACCTCAGAGGAGTCCATGTCAGAGACATTGTCAGGGAAGTCGAAGATTACCTGAAGACATACTCCTTGGCTGTGATGGATAACAGCCAAGATGTATTAGGGACTCTGAGGGGTTGAGAGTTAACAGGGGTGGCAATACCCTGATAACTCTCAGCACACTTTGGACATGCCATTTGTGTGTTCGAGAATATGAAGAATAAGGAAACTGTTTTGGACAACTGTTCCGTAAAGCATAATGGAAGACTACCAAGAATAGAAGGACATCATGTGACTGATGTGGGAACTTGTAAAAGTTGTGTAGTCGACATCAAGTACTGTTCAAGTCAAACTCGTAACACTATAAATAGGATGTGTATCCTTGCATTAAGATTTAACACTTTGAGATATTAAGAACATTAGTGCGTGTAACTTAGTGAATCAAACAGCTACGACTGTATTCATAAGTTAAGGTTATTGTTGTTCAAAGTGTGCACAACACATTGTCATCAAACGGTGTTATCCATAACACTTGTAATTCTTTATTATACAATAATAAGATTACGTTTGAAAAGTAATACCTTGTGTTGATTAAGTTAAGATTAGGGTTTCTCGCATTGATTAGGGACTTTCAATTGGTATCAGAGCGGTGTTTGATATTAAAACCTTCGAAACATCGTTCTCCGTTTTATAATCAAGATCCACCATGCCGGAAACCTCTAGCCCACACTCACCTTCCAGAAACCCATCTTCACCAAGACTTACCGCCCCACCAAATGACGATGATCTACCCCAACTTCTTGACTCAAGAGGTGGATCACACGTAACCAGTGTACCAGTCTTTGATGAAGAAGACTTTGCCAGTTGGAAGAGTCAATTTCTTGTATACCTTGATGGACTTGAACCTTTTCTCTTAGAAATTTTAGAAAATGGTCCATATATTCCCATGGCACTTACTTCTACTGAAGAAAACCCTCTTCCCAAGCCTGTCAAACAATGGACCGCTGCTGATAGGAAATTAGCAAACCAAGATAAACGTCTCAAAAGCATCATAATTTCCTGTCTTCCAAAGCATATCATGAAGTCTGTCATTCAGTGTCCCACAGCTAAACAGATGTGGACAGACCTCATTCTTGGCCATGAAGGACCCTCTGAAACAAGAGAGACAAAAATTCAGGCACTCAGACTTCAGTTTAATGCCTTTAAGTCTCTTGAAGGTGAAAAAGTTCAGCAAACCTATACTAGGCTGAAGATTATTCTAAATGACCTCGCTATGAATGATGTTACTATTGGTCAAGCTGAGATCAATGCCACTTTTGTCAACAGCCTTCCAAGAAAGTGGCTGAGCATGAATCAGACTCAGAGAGCTAACAACTCAATCAAAAATGATACCCTTGCTCAGCTCTATGGAAAGTACAATTATGAAGAAGGGCTGATCGATACTATCTACAAATCAGAGACTGAAAGATTTGTAGTCCAAGGAGCATCTTCCAAAGCTTTGATCTCTGCAACACATCCTCTTGACAGCGATTCTGATATGGAAGAAGATACCCGTAGCAGCCAAGAGTTCTTGTCAGACCTCAATGCAGAATTTCATGAAAGAGCACTGCTAGCCAACCAAAGAAGATACTACAAAAGATCTGGAAGAGTAGGATCAGCTAGCAAACCAACTGACAGGTCAAAAGAAACATGTTTTGCCTGTGGAAAGCTTGGACATTTTCAAAAAGAATGTCCTTCCACCAAAACATCCTCACCCTCTTATCCATCATCTTCATCCAAACCCTACAAGTTCAAACAAAATAACAACTCATCTCAATCCAATTCTTCAGACACTGAGAAGAAAGATTACAAAAATAAGTACAAGGCACTTAAAGCTGAGTTAGAACAGATGAATTTGAAGATTGAAGCTATGTCCAAAAAGAAAGGTGGTGAGAAAAAGGCTGAGAAAGGGTTGGTTGCTGAAACCTATGATTGGAATGATGAACCATTGACTTCAGATGAAGAAGACACCACAAGGGTCAGGGATTTTATGGCAATAGCTGAGGATGAACCAGCTGTTGGAAAAGGTGATGCAAGATCAGGACAATGGGTCGACATCACAATGAAAAAGGTACACAGGCTTCTTTCTATGTCTGATTGTGATGAACGTAAGCATGTTCTTGATTACACCATTGTTGACTTGCACTTTGTTGAGGAACAAAGGAAGAACCTACTTGACAAGTTTCACTCTGTTAAAACTGAAATGATTAATGCTAAGGCTGAATGTGAAACTCTCAGGCGGGTTAACTTAGAGAAAATATCCCTGCAAAATGAAGTAGCTAGATTAACCTTGAAAAACATAGCTTTAAATGACCAAGTCACTGAATTAAACAAAGTTATTGAAAAATGGCTGTGTGCTAGGTTTACTATAGATGAATTGCTTAGGGATGAAGTGCCTGCTGACTTAAACAGGGATATAACTGCTAAGCATAAAAAGCTGAGGATTATCACCAAACCCAAAGACATTGTCTTTAAATCTACAGAGACTATTCATATGTCAGATACCTCTTTGACTAATGACCCTGTCTCTGAAGATGTGGCTGAGCTTCCACCCTTGCCCAAACTCTCTGGAGTTGAACCTAGCAGTTCTTCTAGATCTGCTAAGGATGAACTTAAGATAGATATTGAGAATCCTCCAGCTAAAGTTTTTCGTGTGCCTGCTAAACCAACTGGTAAACAAGTAGCTTTTAAGCCTGTTTCTACTAAGGCTGTGAATAAGGTTGACCCCACCACTGAAGATCGCCTGTTGTCTCTTATGAAAGAAGTAGAACTCTTGAAACAACACATTAAGCCTTCCGCTGAATGCTCTACTTCTCATGAACCTAAGTCAGTCCTAGGTGAACCCAAAGGGGAAAGATTAATCAAACCTTACTGCAATGTTTGTAAGAATTCTCACCACTCGACCTTAGATCATGACAGACACATGGCAGCTAAAAGAGCTAAGACACCCTCTAGGGACAGACCACAGAGTTCCAAAAGACAACAGGGAAATTACAATTCTTATCCTCCCTGTAAATTCTGTGGGTTCACAGACCATCACTCAGACGAGTGTGGTGACTTCCCTGGGTGTGATATCTGTGGGAGTTATAACCATGAAACAATGAACTGTCCATCCCAACGCCAAAAGTTTTTCAGGAACACAAGAGTTGCTAACAAGCAATTCAGGGAACCCACTGGAAAGTGGGTTCACCATAGGAACTAATCTGTTTCTATGTATCTGTGCAGAAATATCTCAAGGAATCGGTATGGTATCTAGATTGTGGCTGTTCTAGACACATGACAGGGATTCAACAATACCTGCACAGATACTCAAAGGAGCCAGGTCCCAAAGTGGTGTTTGGAGATAACTCTTCAGGTGACACAGAAGGATATGGCTCAGTGAATTGCAATGGGATCACATTTACCAGGGTTGCATATGTGAATGGTCTTAAGCACAATCTTATTAGCATCAGCCAGTTATGTGATGCTGATTATAAGGTTTTGTTTACTAAGACTCAGGGAACCATATTCAACAAAAATAATGATGTTGTGCTGGTTGCACCTAGAAGGAGAGATGTTTATGTCATCAACATGGCTGTGTGCTCTGAAGACAGCTCAAATTGTTTTCTTGCCAAAGCCTCTGAAAGTGTCAACTGGCTGTGGCACAAAAGACTGTCTCATCTCAACTTCAAGAACATCAATAAGATAGCCACTCAAAACTTAGTTGCTGGTCTACCTTCAGTAATGTTTTCCAAAGACAAAACTTGTTCTGCCTGTGTCAAAGGAAAACATCACAGGTCTTCATTCAAGACTAGGCAATCATTCTCTATTGACAAGTGCTTACATCTCCTTCACATGGACTTGTTTGGGCCTGTCAAACCTCAAACCATTAATCACAACAAATACACCTTGGTCATAGTTGATGAATTTTCAAGATATACATGGGTGTTCTTCCTCAGAAGGAAAAGTGATGCAGCTGATGCCATCATGTCCTTCATCAGACAGGTGGAAAATATGAATGATGTTAGAGTCAAAGCTCTAAGAAGTGATAATGGTACAGAATTCAAGAATCATCAACTTGAATCATTTTGTGATGAAAAAGGGATTTCACAGAACTTCTCTTCAGCTGGCACTCCTGAACAAAATGGTGTGGCTGAAAGAAGAAACAGGACTCTGATTGAAGCAGCAAGAACTATGTTAAATGGTGCAGCCTTACCAAAGCAATTTTGGGGAGAAGCTGTACACACTGCCTGCTATACTCAAAACAGATCAATCATTGTCAAAAGACATGGCAAAACCTCATATGAAGTTTTCAGAAAAAGATCTCCAGACGTCAGCTATTTTCATGTGTTTGGATGCCCTGTGTTTATTTATAACTACAGGGATAAACTTGGAAAGTTTGATGAAAAAGCTGATGATGGATTCTTTTTGGGATACTCTCCAACAGCCAAAGCCTTCAGAGTATTCAACATCAGAAGACAAGAAGTAGAAGAATCTTTCCATGTCAGATTTAATGAAGATGATGAAGTCATACAGAGAACAGGAACAGAGGGTGATGAAGTAGATTTTAATGAAAATATTTCTTTCCCAAGTGATGAGTTCACAGAACCCAGACCTACCAGTCATCACCACTCCAACACTCTCACTCCTTATGTTCCTGCTTTTGATCCTCTGTCTACTCACAACATAGAAGTTCCTACCTCTCAGGGACTTGATGAAGAAGAACCTCAAATCTCTGATGGTCCTTCTCATGATATTAATGACTCACCAATTCTTCAAAACTCTGAAGTTGCTCCTGCTGATAATGAAATTGCTTCCCTTGATGTGGCTGAAGAAGACTCAGACACTGAAGTAGTTTTTGAAGAAAGCCCTCCTAGTCAGCAGGATGAGACTCAAATTGTTCCAGCTGTGCCCTCAAGTACCCCTGTTCTTGAAACTCCAGCTCCTCAAAATAAGTGGTCAAGAGATCAACACATTCTTCTTGTCAACATTATTGGGGAACCAAATGCAGGAGTCACAACCAGACAGCGAATCCAAGACTCTGAGTCAGCCTCAGCCAATGAATGTCTATTTGCTGAATTTCTTTCTCAAATTGAACCTAAAAGAGTTGCTGAGGCTCTGGTAGAAGATGGATGGGTAGCTGCTATGCAAGAAGAAATCAATCAGTTCAAAAGGAACAAAGTTTGGACACTAGTGCCAGCTCCACCTGGAAAGAATATCACAGGCACTAGATGGATATATAGAAACAAGATGGATGAAATTGGGAACATCATCAGGAACAAGGCAAGATTGGTAGCACAGGGATACTCTCAGACTGAAGGAATTGATTATGATGAAACTTTTGCACCTGTTGCTAGACTTGAAGCCATCAGAATCTTTCTTGCTTATGCTGCCTATATGAACATCACTGTCTATCAGATGGATGTAAAGAGTGCCTTCCTCAATGGTGATTTGGCTGAGGAAGTCTATGTTGCTCAACCTGAAGGATTTGAGAGCAGCGAGTTTCCCAACCATGTGTACAGACTTCACAAAGCAATGTATGGTCTGAAACAAGCTCCAAGAGCATGGTATGAAACTCTTTCAAATTTCTTATCTGAAAACAAATTTGTCAGGGGTTCTATTGATAAAACACTCTTTACCTTCAAGGACAAGAGTGATTTCATCATTGTGCAGATTTATGTGGATGATATCATCTTTGGGTCAACAAATGTCAATCTTAGTAAACGTTTTGCTAAATTAATGACCAAGAAATATGAGATGAGTATGATGGGTGAATTAACTTACTTTTTGGGTTTTCAAATTAAACAATGTCCTAAGGGAATTTCTATTTGTCAAGAAAAGTATGTTAAGGATTTACTTAAAAAATATGACTTGGCTGATTGTGCTTCAGTGAAATGCCCCATGCTTCCACCCAACAACTTGGGCCCTGATGAGTCAGGGGTCTCTGTCAATGAGACTTTATATAGAGGCATGATTGGGTCACTGATGTATTTAACAGCCAGTCGTCCAGATATCCAATTCTCCACATGTCTCTGTGCAAGGTACCAAGCTAACCCAAAAGAATCCCATCTAGTGTCTGTTAAGAGAATTTTCAGGTATCTCAAAGGAACACCATCCCTAGGACTATGGTATCCAAAGGAATCAGGCTTTGATCTCAAGGCCTATTCAGATTCAGATTATGCTGGATGCTGTATTGACAGGAAAAGTACTTCAGGCAGCTGTCAAATCCTAGGAGGAAAATTGGTTGGATGGAGTGCTAAGAAGCAAAACTCTGTGGCTATGTCTTCAGCTGAAGCTGAATATGTCGCTGCAGCCAGCTGTTGTGCTCAGGTGCTCTGGATGAAAAGTCAATTGGCTGACTATGAAATCTTGTATGACAAAGTGCCAATCTTTTGTGACAACACCAGCGCCATTGCCATATCCAACAACCCTGTTCTCCACTCTCGTACCAAACACATTGATATCAGGTATCATTTTATCAGGGATCATATTATGAAGGGAGATATTGAGCTGCATTTTGTTCCCACAGAGCTGCAACTAGCTGATATCTTTACAAAGCCTTTGGCTGAACCTACGTTCAACAGGCTAGTTGCTGAGCTAGGGATGCTCAATATTTCAAAGCATGTGGCTTGATATTAAATGTGTTCATTAAATGATTGATTCTATATTAAATGTTTTATTAAATGTTTTTCACATGTAACTAGGTAGTTGCGTTCCAAGTAAATGCGAAAAACATTCTCACATTTTTTAATCATTTAAGTTTCGGATAACGAGGAGACAAAATTTTTTGAAAGGTCAAGGGGACCCACTTGAGCAGTCATTTTCGCTTTTGCATTTAATACGGTTGAATAACTGTTCACTCAAGTTTGATTATATATATTGTCTTCTTTCTCTTCTCACCCACCACCATTCTCAAAATCATTTTCTCTCTCTAAATCTCTTATCTCTCTCAACCATCCGCCATTTTCATTCACCTTCAACCTTAAATCAATGGCGTTTCCCGTACCAAAAGCCTCCAATGTGAACTTCGAGATCAACGAGAGCATCATCGCCTCAAATAATGCTATTGGATGGATCAAGGCACCCAACAACACCTACTCGGATCTGGTAAATTTCATGCAGAATTGTGACCTAAACGAAGCCTTCACCAAATCTCCTTCCACCTTTTACCAAGAATACCTTAGGGAATTCTGGTATTCTGCTGAAGTTGAAGAAGACACCATTACCTTTAGCCTTTCTTGCAAAGAACATCCTTTTGCCTTTTCCCTTGCTGATTTTGCCAGTGTGGCCGGACTTAAACATGGAGATGAATGCCTGAAGACAGTTGACAAAAAGGCTGTCAAGGAAGCATTGGCCACACTCAACCCTTGTCATGACATTAACCCTGCCCTCACACCAGCTGAAATCCTTGCTAAAGCCCCTCTGAAGATCAAGTATTTTTCTCCTATGTGGCGTGTCCTCTTCACACACATTGTGAAGTCCCTGGGAGGCATGCAGGGATCACAAGATCAAATGTCGTTCAAACATCAGACTATTGCGTATGGATTAATATGGGGAGCTGATGTTGACGTTGGAAGCCTTCTTTTCTCTAACCTGGTAGAACAACTAAAGGGAAGGAATCAGGTCAGGGAAAAGAACATCTGTTACGTGCGTTATTTGTCCCTGATCTTTGAGAGTTTGCTGGGAGAGAACTACCATAACAAGGCCTTGACAACCCTGAAGCCCTATCGCATCACAGGCGCCATTTACAAGGAGATAGGAGCTGAGGATTTCCCTGTGACCGCTCACATGCTGAACGTTGCAAACCAGGTACCCATCGCTGAGAGGTCCTTGATCCCTTCCTCTGAGAAGGTGAATACTTCTAGTGTCGCTGGCAAGTCTACGTCTTTGACCTCTGGGCAGCACACTACTAAGTCCAAGGCTTCTTCTGGCCAACAGCTAAAGAAGAAGAAAATCCCCTCTTCTTCCCAACCTAAAGCTGTTAGCAAGACCAAGGAAAAGAAGATTGACACTGCCTCTGGTCCAGATACTCTTGTGGATACAGAATCTTTGGCTGACAAACAACAGGCGTCTAGTGTCTCTAGGTCAGCAGAGACTACAGGAAACCAGCCAAACCAAGCTGATATCTCACAGGTAATCAGTGTACATTTTTAGAGGTTCACAATCAACCACTCTCATTTGTCTGTAGGAGAGAGTGGTGAAGTTAGGGTAATCCTCGACCCATAGAAGTCTGTCATTTCACTTAGAATCCTTTAAGACTTCTGTACACTCTGTCTTTGCACCAGGGAGTGATTCATTTGTGTTTATAAAGCACCCCGATGACCCTGAACCCTCTAGACAGTATTCAGGCTAACAACAACCTGAATACATTAATGTCTCAACCTTGATGGTTGTACTTCACACAGCCTCTTGGTTCCCTCATTAAAAGAGTCCCAAAGGATTTATCCTTTCAGGGGGAGCTGAATCATCACCCTCAGCTTTCCTAGGGGCAGCGTAACAGGCGACCTACAACAACATATGTTTCACTCTTAAAAGAGTCCCAAAGGTTTTACCTTTTGGGGGGGCTGAATAATCACACTCAGCTTTCCTAGGGGCAGCGAAATGGCGATCATTAAACAACATATGTTTCACAATCAAAAGAGTCCCAAAGGTTTTTACCTTTTGGGGGGGCTGAATAATCACACTCAGCTTTCCTAGGGGCAGCGAATGGCGACCATTAACCACACTTCATTCACACTTAAAAGAATCCCAAGGATTTATCCTTTGGAGTGGCTGAGTAATCACCCTCAGCCTCTCTGGGACAGCGAAATGGCGACCATTCACTTTATATTTTCCCTGTTACTAATTTCAACAAACTTGCAGGCTGAAATTGTACAGCCAGTCAAAGAACCTCAGGTACATGAAAAGGAGGCTGAAACAATAACTCAGGACATTCAGATTGAAGAAGAACTTGTGCTCAATGCTGATGAAGAAATGCTTTCTGTAGAAGATTATGTCGCTGAGTTTGAACCAATGCCTGAAGATGAATTCCCTGAGGGAATGTTTGATGAAGAAGAGGAAGAAGATGAGGATGACCAGCTGTCAGCCTCTCCTCCTAAAGAAGATGACAAGACTTCTCCTCTTAAGGAAGCTGTTGACACACAAAACTCTGCTACATCTGCAACAACAGTCTTCCAAAGACCAATTTATGATCCAACAGCTGAATTCCTTTTGTTTGATCATCCTACCCAGACTAACTTCGACTTGATTCCAATTGCTCAACAAAGCCTCAATATCAAGAATCTTCAGCCTGTACACCATCAGTCTGATATTGAGCGCTTATCAAGAAAGCTGGACGTGATCAAGTCAGAGATGCACAATTTTACCGTCACCTTTCCAGGTATTATAAAGAAGGCTGTGACTGAGGCTGTCACTGAGCCTATTCAGGAGGGTACAAGAAAAGGTGTGGCTCAAGGACTAAGTCATCTCTCGACAAGAATCAAGAATGCCATTGACTCAGTTGTCCCTGCATTGTTCCAAGAACAAGAAAACAACATGAACAGACACTTCAATGCAGTGCGCAACAGGCAATACAACCATGCTGGTTTTATTGTCAGGCGAGTTCAGGCAAATACCAATGCCAATGCCAACCTATTGCTGAAGATTGCCAGGGCATCAAGAAAAAGACAGCGTGCCATGGCTGTCTCTGTGGAGCAGATTGCAAGAAGATTTCAGGCACGTTCATCCAAACATAAGAGAAGTAAGGATGAACGTGAGGGGGAGAAGAAAACTACACTCAGCCTTGCATCTGCTGAACAAGCCTCATCTTCAGCCAATCCTTCAACAACACCTGTTCCTCTTCAAGTCATCACACCAGTTATAGTACCTGATGATGAGGATCAGACTCAGGGGGAGCAACAAACACAAGATGGAGCTGACTCATCTAAATCCATGATCCTAGTTAACATCAGCAAGCCTGAGGATGAGGATGAACCAGCAGCCAAGAAACTTAAATTCACTGTGAGCTCCCTACCAAAATCCATTCAAAATCAGGCTCAGACAGCGTTCCTCAAAAGAGCTGATGATTTGAAAAACATAAGTGTGGAGTCCTCTGTCTCAAAGAAAGGTAAAGAGATAGTTTTAGTTGATACTGACACTAAACTTAAGAAGATAGCTGCGATGCTAGAGACAGGAGGATCCACAACAGACCTTTCCCAATTTTCAACCTTTACACCTTCTGATGAGAGACCTCTAACGCCTGAAGAAATAGAGCAACAGGCTAAAGAATTCAAAAGACTGAGTGAGCTTAAGGCAGCCAAAGAATTAAATGAAGCCACTCTGAGGAAGATGACACCACCTGAAAAAGAAGAACAAAAACAAAGGTTGAGGGAAATGGAACTTAAACGCGCTGAGGCCCTAAAGAAAGTCAAAGCTGACTATGATGCCTGCGTAAACAACAGGTATGCTGCTGGCAAGATAACCAAGTTTAGATACACCATTCACAAGTCCACAAACACTCCACAGATGATCTTATGGAGGGATAATCAAACCGGGAATATGGATGTGTTTGACAACTTCAGGTTAAAAACACTTGGGTTATCAGAATGGTTTGAACTCGAAGCCTTAGCTGCCAAAAAGTCTGGACAGGCAAATTTCCTTCTGCTCAAAACTCTTAAGGCTAAGTTTAACTGGATCAAGGAAACTGCTGCCAAACTCAAGATTGATCCTCCACCACAGCTTTTCGAACAAGGACCCCCAAAGACAGGCAACAAAAGAAGAAGAATTTCCCAAATCATTGATGAAACTTTTGTTACTGAAGATGTTCGTGTGGATGGCATGCACAGGGATCTGATCCTTCCTAATGGTATAGTTGGCCCTGTTGATGGTCAGACTTACTCAGTGCCTGAAAGAGGAATGGCGTTTATGAACAAAGCATGCCAATATGCTTTTCAGAGGGAAGATGAGCTTTGCCTGGCTTCAACCATTCAGCTACTCTGTCACAGGAAGTGTCTCAAGATCAACTCAGAGTATTCCAAGAAGTTTGCAAAGACTTTGCAGGATGAAATTGATAACAGATTAGATGTGGCCGAAGCTGAAGAAAGAATAAAAAATGATGACTATTGAAGATAGTATCAGCCCTTTTTACCTTCATCTTTTATTTAACTTATGTATTGAACTTGTAATTTTTCTTTAAGTCTTAATAAAATAATGAGGTATGTTTGTTTAGATCTGTTATGTGTAAGAAGAAGCTGTTAAACTCACTTACCTTAACTTAGTTAGATCTAGCACTATTTATGTTTAAATAGGGGGAGATTGTTGGGAATCTAAACTTGTTAGATTCCCTGTTCATTGATTTAAACATAATTAGGCTGATAGATAGTCCCTTGCCTGTGCCTAGGAGGCAGGCAAGTTTCACAAGACTCACAGAGATCCGAATCTCTGTGAGCAACCTCAGAGGAGTCCATGTCAGAGACATTGTCAGGGAAGTCGAAGATTACCTGAAGACATACTCCTTGGCTGTGATGGATAACAGCCAAGATGTATTAGGGACTCTGAGGGGTTGAGAGTTAACAGGGGTGGCAATACCCTGATAACTCTCAGCACACTTTGGACATGCCATTTGTGTGTTCGAGAATATGAAGAATAAGGAAACTGTTTTGGACAACTGTTCCTTAAAGCATAATGGAAGACTACCAAGAATAGAAGGACATCATGTGACTGATGTGGGAACTTGTAAAAGTTGTGTAGTCGACATCAAGTACTGTTCAAGTCAAACTCGTAACACTATAAATAGGATGTGTATCCTTGCATTAAGATTTAACACTTTGAGATATTAAGAACATTAGTGCGTGTAACTTAGTGAATCAAACAGCTACGACTGTATTCATAAGTTAAGGTTATTGTTGTTCAAAGTGTGCATAACACATTGTCATCAAACGGTGTTATCCATAACACTTGTAATTCTTTATTATACAATAATAAGATTACGTTTGAAAAGTAATACCTTGTGTTGATTAAGTTAAGATTAGGGTTTCTCGCATTGATTAGGGACTTTCATAAGGGTAGACTAGGATTAACAAGTGCTAAATCTAAGTTTATGCAACCTGGGTAAGGGATTTATGGTGTTGAAATTGGATCTGTGGTCATTTAGATCAGCAAAAGGGTTTTGGGTATCACTTTTTTCATCAGTAAAATGCATATGCTTAAAACTTGATCTAATCTTTGAACCAGTGTTGGAATTGAGTTGTTTTGTGTTTGTTTAACTTTTATTGACATTGTGGAAGCTTTTGGTGCAATCTGGTTGGCTTATTCTAGCTTAAACAGCTTATTTGTTCATAACTGTTCATTGCTCATGTCTGTATCATATCTGGTGACTGTTTGATTAATCTGTGCTAATTGGCTTGTTGGATTTGTGATTTTGTTGCTTGATATTGACTCCTTACAACCCACTGGTTGTAAGGGTGCCCTTGTTATCCTCTGAATCCAAGTGAATCTCTCTTAATCATCAAGTCAAATAGTCAAAGCAGTGGGAACTCCTTTCCCCTGCTGCTAGCCACTACTAGTGTTATTTTTGGTTTTGCTTATTAATAAGCTGTTCTAGCTTATTTTAACCAGCAACAAATTCAAATTGGTAATAGGTGCTCTTCATTTGACCCATTTGTTCATTCTGGAGCATTTGGGTGGTTGACTTTAGGGTTTGACTAGAAAACCAACTAGTTTGACTTTAACATAAGTGCTTATCAGCTTATTCTGCTTATTTGGCTTAGCTTATTGAACTTTTCTTGATTGATTTGGCTCTTTTAAGTCATTTAGAGTCTTTTGCAAGTTGAATCAAGGTCTGAGGTGGTCTAGAACTCCAAGTCGACTATTTTGTCTTTTAGTGAATTTTTACTTTGCTTATTTTTGGCTTATTGGTTAAGCTTTTTGAAAATTTCTTTTCACAGATCTCTTAGGCATCTCAAAAGAAGGTTGTGTGTCAAATTAGAGCTTATGGCATTGGCTTATAGCTTAATGGGCCAAAAAGCCCATTAAGAATAAGCTGTTGTACATTTAAGCTGTGATAAGCTCACATTCAGCTTTTGGGCCTTCAGACTTTTGTGTTTAGAATTGAATTTTAAGCTAGACTGGTGATTTTCAGCTTATTTAGTTGAGTTGGATCTTATTGGGCCAAAAAGCCCATTTCATTTGGACTGTTTTTGTTTTTAGCCCATTTAAGGGCCCAATAGGGGTATTTTGGTAATTTCACTTTCATTTTCTGTTATTTAGGTTAAAATAAACTAGTTTGCAAGTTTTTAGAAATTTTTATAATTTTTGAATTTTTAATATTATTTTAATATTATTTTATTATTAAATTTCATTTTTAATATTTTTGTAACTTTTACATTTTTCTTAGGTCAAATACATTAAGTTAGGATTTTTAAAACTCGTAGATTAATTTTCTCATCATTTTATTAATTTTCAGAATTATTTTAATATTTTAATAGTTTTTAATTATAAAAAATAGTTTTCTTTAGTTTAAAATTTTATAAAAATAGTTTTTAGTCTTATTAAGTCATTTTAGAGGTTTACAAAGTGAAAAATCTTTATTTAGGCTTTTTATTAATTATTTGGATTTTTAGGGCTTTAATTAGCATTTAAAAATTAATATTTAATTAATTAAAAGATTTGAAAAAGTTTTGATCATTTAGAAACTCTTGGTTTATTTTTAGCTATTTCTGCTAACTTTTTGGGAATTTTTAGAATTTATTTTTATTGTTGTCACTTTTACGGTTTTTCGTTTTGTCGTCGTGGTATAATTTTAACGTATCCGTCATTCTCTTTTCTCATCTTTTCTTTCTCAATATTAATCCAAAACATTACGAATTATTCACACACATATACCTCCTTGGGAAACGAACTTTGAACTTTCACCTTTGGGTCATTAGTATTTGATTTTCCTAAATCGACACTTAATACTTATCACTTTTACCTTGTTTTCCTAAACAAGTGTATTTTTACCACAATCATTTTGGCGCCGCTGCCGGAGGGGGTGCGTCGTGATTAATTTGTTCATTTTGTTTTTAATATCTAACCATAAATAGTATTTGTATTAGTAGAACTCTACTAATACGTATTATCGATTTTTTCGTTTTTCGTGTGAAATAGTATTACTATATTGTATAAGTATCACAACAAATTTAAAATAACTCCAAAAGTGTGAAAACGCAACCTTAATTGGGATTTGATCTCCTAATTATTGTATTCGAATCTCATACAAAAAGAAAAAGGCAAAAATAGATAAATACTTTCGTGAATATCGATTTTGAAAAACACAAACTATAAGGTGGGTATAAGGCAGGTGTTATAAAATACTACCTAAAGAAACAGGCTCTTAAGTGCTTCGCGCTGCCTCGTTTCTCCGCATGCTTGTGAGTATTTGATTTTGAAGGCTAATCGAGGGTTTTGCCGCCCAAAGTATTATTACGTATCATATATATTTGCTTGGTTTTTTTGTGATTAAACCCTCTTGAACAATTTGGTTTTCACCAAAGTTCTAAAGTCAATCCAAGGCGTTCACTCCACGTGATCGTTTTCATTTTTTGAGGCTTCTTTAATCAAGAGTTTGATTCGAGGAGAGATTTGGTAGATTGTTGTCTTCGAATACACACAAAATCCAAAAAAATTAAAAACAATCAAAAAAAAAAAAACTGAAAATCCACAAAACACCCAAAAGAATCTTCTTTGCTCACCTCCACATTCTACGTCAAGTTTATGCTAACTCGTAATCAAGCAAAACGAGCTCGCAAACGTTGTCAAAACCAAAGAAATTTGATTGAAGAAGAAACTCCAATTGTCGAACCCGTTGTAGAACCAATAGTCGCCATGGCTAATCGTACTATGATGGAGTTGCTTCAAGCACCCACCGAGGGTTTTGGAGAAGCTATTGTGATTCCCGCCATCCTTGTGGATAATTTCGAGATTAAGACGGGTTTAATGTCGATGTTACAAGCAAACAAGTTTCGAGGTCATGAGAAAGACAACCCGCATTATCACATAAGGAATTTTAATCGTCTCACCGCAACAAGCAAGTTTAAGGATGTTCCGCATGACGCCATTAAGATGATGTTGTTTCCATACTCGTTGGATGGACCCGCAAAAATTTGGCTCGAGAAAGAACCGCCAAATTATATTGTGACATGGGGTGATCTCGTTTCTAAGTTTGTGAACCAATTCTTTCCGCCATCTAAAACAACACATTTGGAAAATGAGATTTCAAGGTATAATACACAACGTAATAATGAAAGTTTTTCAATGGCATGGGAACAATTTAAAGAAATGTTACATGAATGTCCTCACCATGATTTTTCAGAATTGCATCAAATTGATACTTTTTACAATGGGCTTAATGATCATGAACGAGATTATTTAAATGCCGCCGCGGGTGGTAATTTTTTGTGCAAAAAGACCGATGAAGGTTTAAAGATTATCGAGAATAGATCTAAGGTTTATAAACCTCGTAACACACCGAGTGTTGCCAATATGGGTTCATCGACATCGTCATCGTCTCGAAACATGAATGCCTTACATGATAAAGCAAATGAGGAAAATCGGTTTTTCGATAGATTTTCGACGCTTATGACACATTGGAAAGCACAAGATACTTTGAATTCCGCATAAGCGGTTGAAAAGAGTTGTTTATCTTGTGGTGGAGCTCATGATCTTTCCGAGTGCATTACCGTTGGTGGTAACACTTCAAGTGCTTATGTAGCAACGGGAACTTACAACCAAAACGGCCAAGGTTCCCGCCCAAATCAAGCTCCCCAAAATCAAAATGCTAACAACTATTGAAACAACAATCAAAATGGTGGTTATCAAGGCAATTCACATAATTACAACAAAGGGAATTACCAAAGTGGGAATGGGCAAGTTCAAAATCAAAACCAAAACCGTGATTTTCAAAACACTACACAAGGTTTTCAAAATGCTCACACTAAAAATCTTAATGGAGAATTTTTGGATTATGCAAAAGCAAACGATGATAAGTTTGATAACATGCAACGTGAGATGATTAGCTTAAGATCTGAGATGAAAAACGAGCTTAAAAACAAACTTGCTAATGAACTAAAAACTCATGCTAATAAAATGGAAGGAAACGTTCAACGTCTTCAACAAAATCAACAAAAGATGGAACAAGGTCAACATGAGATTAAGCAAGAACTATTAAAAGCGGATTTAAGGCAATCAAAATTTGAAGATCGAATGGCAAAAATGTTTGAAGCAATCATGTGTAAACCCTCTTCCTCGGGTGGTCTTTCTAGTGATACCATTGCAAACCCGAAGGGAGAAATGAAGGTTATTACTACTCGTAGTGGTAAAACTTTCAAGGAACCAATCTCTCGTCCTAGTACTTCTACGGAGAAGGAAATCGAGAAAGAGCCCGAGGTGATGGTCGAAAAGGAGCATATCACAAGCCCACGAAGTACCGCTCATACCACACCTACAGTTGAACCAATACCCATTATGGAACCCGAGATTCCAAGGCCGTTGCCTATGCCCCAACCCATACCAACTTTACCTTACCCTTCGAGACGAAACAAAGAGAAAATGCAAGAACGTAACAAACAACAAATCGAGCTTTTTATAAAAATGTTTCAACAAGTTCATTTTAATGTGAGTTTAGCCGACGCGTTGTTATACATGCCTCGTTTCGCTTCCACTTTTAAAGGTATGATGAATGATAAGGAGAAGCTTTCAAAGCTATCTAATTGTTCTTCGGTTTATCTTAACCGAATACCGGAAAAAGTTGGTGACCCCGGGAAGTTTCTCATTCCTTGTGATATACAAGATATGAAAGAATTCCTCGCCTTGGCCGATCTTGGTGCGAGCATTAATTTGATGCCATTTTCCATTTGGAAATCGTTTTCTCTTCCGGCTCTTACTCCTTCGAAGATGTCAATCGAGATGGCCGATCATTCTATGATTTTAGCATGTGTAGTAGCCGAGGATGTTTTCGTGAAAGTGGGGAAGCTCTACTATCCCGTTGATTTTATAGTAGTTGACATCCCCGCGGATCCTCAAGTTCCTCTAGTTTTAGGTCGTCCATTTTTAAACACCTCGAGATCGCTTATCGATGTTCATGCAAGAACTATTACTTTGAGATTCAACGAAGAGGAACTTGTTATAAACGCTACTCAAAACTCGACACCTTCTCATGTTTATGCAATCGCTACCATCAATCACATTGATTTAGTTGATGTGGTTTGCGATGAGTTTTCACAAGAAGTGTTAGGTTTTTCCGATTGTTCGTCAAGTGGCAATCCCACTATTTTGGGTCCGATTCTTGCTAATTCTACACCAAATCTCGCTCCATTCCAAGGAGGCGATTTTACTTCAAATGAAATTGACAATGAAGATGAGGTGATTATTGGTAATGATACTCTTATTCCACCATTTCTTCCGCCGATGGAAGTTATGAGTGTTGAACAAAAATCTTCAATCGAGGAACCGCCTATCCTTGAATTGAAAGATCTTCCATCTCACCTTGAATACGCATTCTTGGAAGGTGATGACAAGTTGCCGGTTATTATTGCAAAATATCTTGCGAATGATGAAAAAACCGCACTTTTGAAAGTTCTTAAAGCTCATAAAGGGGCAATCGCGTAGAAAATTTCTGACATTAAGGGTATTGACCCAAAATTTTGTACTCACAAGATTTTAATGGAGAAGGACTACAAATCCCTAATTCAAAGTCAAAGAAGGGTAAACCCCAAAATTCACGATGTCATCAAAAAGGAAGTCTTAAAACTTCTTGACGCATGAATGATTTATCCTATCTCCGATAGCCCATGGGTGAGCCCAATCCATTGTGTCCCTAAAAAGGGAAGAATGACCGTTGTGCCCAATGAGAACAACGAGTTAATTCCCACTCGTGTTGTGACCGGTTGGAGGGTGTGTATTGACTACCGAAAGTTAAATGACGTCACTCGTAAAGACCACTTTCCTTTGCCCTTCATGGATCAAATGTTGGAGCGACTTGCGGGAAATGAATTCTATTGCTTTTTAGATGGTTTTTTCGGTTACTTTCAAATCCCTATCGAGCCTCGTGATCAAGAGAAAACTACGTTTACATATCTTTATGGAACGTTTGCTTATCGTAGAATGCCTTTCGGACTTTGCAATGCACCGGGTACGTTTCAACGGTCTATGATGGCTATTTTTCATGATATGATCGAGAAGTCGATGGAAGTATTCATGGATGACTTTTTGGTGTTTGGCAATTCGTTCACGTCGTGTTTATCTAATCTCGAGCAAATGTTAAAACGTTGTGAAGAAACCAAACTTGTGCTTAATTGGGAAAAATGTCATTTTATGTGTAAAAAAGAAATCGTCTTAGGGCACAAGGTCTCGAAAGCGGGGATTGAGGTCGATAAAGCTAAGATAGACGTCATCTCCAAGTTACCTCATCCCAAAACCGTTAAGGGAGTTAGGAGTTTCCTAGGCCACTCGAGCTTTTATCGTCGTTTCATCAAAGACTTTTCGAAAATCTCTCGACCTATGACACACCTTCTCGAGAAGAATGCTCCTTTTAACTTCAATGAGGATTGTGTTAGAGCGTTCAAAACTCTTAAAAGGAAACTTACCGAAGCTCCCATTCTTGTTGCTCCTAATTGGGAATTACCCATTGAAATCATGTGCAATGCAAGTGATTATGCAATAGGGGCCGTCTTAGGGCAACATTATGAAAAGCACTTCCGTCCTATCCATTATGCTAGTAAGACGATGACCGATGCTCAACTTAAGTACACCACAATGGAAAAAGAATTCCTTGTCATGGTCTATGCTTTTGAGAAATTCCGACCTTATCTCATCTTGACTAAAACCATCGTGTTTACGGACCATTCGGCTATCAAGTATCTCTTAGCTCAGCAAGATGCTGAGCCGAGATTGCTTCGTTGGATGCTCCTCCTCCAAGAAATTGATGTCACCGTGCTTGACAAAAAATGAGTCGAGAATCTTGCGGCCGATCATCTCTCTCGTCTAGAAGATCCTCACAAAGATGTTTTCGAGAACAAGGAAATCACCGAAACATTTCCTATCGAGACTCTCGGTGTAGTGAATTCTAAAGACACCACCCCATGGTTTGACGACTTTGCAAATTACCATGCGGGGAACTTCATAATCAAGGGTATGACGACACAACAAAAGAGAAAATTCTTTCGTGACGTCAAGTTTTATTTTTGGGACGACCCTTATCTCTTTCGGGTTTGTACGGATCAACTCGTTCGATGTTGTGTCTTTGGTACCGAAGCTTCTAATATACTTAGAGCTTGTCACGAGGGACCCACAGGTGGTCACCATGGTGTTAATCTCACAGATAAGAAAGTGTTAGATGCCGGCTTCTTTTGGCCTACGATCTATCATGATGTACACGCACTTGTGAAGTCGTGTGATTCTTTCCAGCGTCAAGGAAAATCGTCTCAACGTGATGAAATGCTGCAAAACATAATTCAAGTGTGTGAGATTTTTGACATTTGGGGCATTGACTTTATGGTGCCGTTCCCATCGTCTCATGGAAACAAGTATATCCTCGTCGCAGTAGACTACCTATCAAAGTGGGTGGAAGCTAAGGCTTTACCTACTAATGATGCTTGTGTGGTAGTGAAGTTTTTAAAGCAACTATTCTCTCGGTTTGGAACCCCTCGTGCTATTATAAGCGATCATGGAACCCATTTTGTAATGACCAATTCGAAAAACTTTTAAAGAAATATGGAGTTACACATCGTCTTTCTACGGCTTATCTCCCGCAAAAAAGTGGGCAAGTTGAGGTTTCAAACCGAGGTTTGAAGAGGGTTTTGGAAAGGTCGATTGGAGAAAACCGTACTTCATGGTCCGACAAACTCGATGACGCTTTATGGGCCTTTCGGACCGCTTATAAGACACCTATCGGTTGTACTCCTTATAAGTTGGTTTATGGAAAGAATTATCATTTGCCCATTGAATTGGAGCATAAGGCATATTGTGACCTTAAGCATTCAAACTATGATTTGAAGACCACATGAGATCACCGGAAAATACAACTTAATGAATTGAATGAATCAAGAGACAATGCTTATGAAAATTCATTGATTTTTAAAGAAAAGACTAAAAAGTTTCAAGATTCAAAGATTAAAAACCGGGTTTTTAACGTTGGTGATCAAGTGTTACTTTTTAACTCTCGTTTAAATATATTTTCCGGGAAATTGAAATATCGTTGGTCGGGTCCGTTCACCATAACACAAGTGTTTCCTTATGGGACCATCGAGCTAGCTCAAAATTATGGTCCTAACTTCAAGGTGAATGGACATAGGCTTAAGCACTACTTCGGTAGGGAATTCCCTTCGTTGGACGACCTCAACCAAGTCACCTTCCCCAATGATAATTAGCATTGAGGGGATCGAGTCAAGCTCATGACTCGGTAATAAAAAATGAGGTGCCTCGTGGGGTAGATCCCATGCTTATCCATTGTATATATTATGCTTTCTAATGTAGTTAATGAGAGGGGATTTATGCCCTTCCAACTCGTTGTCTCGTGGTTGTTTGTGAATGTGTTATCTAGATCATCATCATCACCACGATTAAAGACTCTCGTGTTCGTTTACGTGAGCCTCGATCGTTTGCTTGAAGATTTTTTCACGAATCCATGACATATCCTTTATTGTTCTAACAATTATCTTTCAGCATAATTCATAAACGGCTTTAGATATATTGTTGATCACCCTTTCCATGCTAGACCCTAAGCATTTGACTCTTCGTCTCTAGTATGGGGGTGCTCCACCTTTAGACTCGAAACATTGAGGACAATGTTTAATTTTAGTATGGGGGTGAATAGATACTTGCTTTGCTACGCCCTCACGTTTTCCAACTTTTAACGTTTTGTTTTGTTTTGTTGCTAATAAGGCTAAAAATGGCCAAATTTTAAAAAATTTCTTAGTTTTCATAAATGTTTTTAAGGCTCGAATGTATATTTTCCGATGGGTAGAATAAGAGTTAATTTCTTACTTGATGGACATTTAGCCCTTTGCATTCCTTAACCCGCTTGAATCAAGTTTTGCTAGACTTTTATATAGGGAACTTTAAAACGCGAAAGTCTTAGCCCTTACGGGTTAAGAACAAGAACTTTTCGCAAGTTCCTATAATTGATCCTAGAAAGTCACTTATCAAGGGAACTTTAAAATGCATTCTCTAAACTTGAAAAAGTCTAAGAAAGTGCAAGATCCTATAGGTGGCTTGAAAACCCAAAACTTCGATTTGATATAGTCTTAATGAAAGCTAATTCAAATTTGGCTTAATTTTGACTTGCATGGCTAAGTATTCACGAGTCTCTTTAATTAGAGGTATTTAAATAGTGAAGAATGAGAAGTGATAGAGTTAGACAAGTGATCATGCTAAACGTAGAACATGAAAATGTTCTTTCAAAAACTCATATGTTTTTAATTGTGGCTTTTTCTTCCCCTAAGATCATGGATAAAGTCTATCCAAAAAGACCCTTACAAGGTATAAGGATAAATATATCTGATAGGTAACACCCATCCTTTTTAACACTTAATTACAATAATAACCGAGCCAAAACGTGTATTTTATGTCTTTTATGTCGGAATTATGCGTTGTTTGTTTTTTTGTTGTGATTTAGGACGAAAAGGTGAAAAGTGGAGAAAACACGGGCATTCACGGGCTTTTATTGAAGAAAAAGATAAAAGACGAAGTCAAGAAGTCAAGAGTGCAAAAAGAACGGAAGTCCAAGACCAATTCTGAAGATTTATCGAAGAAAAAGTCAAAAGACGAAAGTTTATCAAAAGCCGAAAAACTCAAGTCTAATTTATTGAAGAATTACAAGACGAGTTTGAAGAAATCCCGAGACAAAGCCATTTAAAGTCCAAGATTAAGAAGATTAAAAGGCTTAAGGACTAATGGTGCAATTAACAAAAGATTAAGAAGAGAAGGACTAAGCATGCAATTAAGGAGAAAGGAAAGAGGGGAGGAAGCTTCCTAAGCACTCCTTAATCCTCCCCTATATATAGTCATTAGGATAATCACTTTCATTGTTGTTGGCTAATAGTGACAATTAGTTCTTCCACTTTTAATTACCTTGTCATTTAATTTCATGTCAATTTAAATACTTGTCTTGCACCTTAAATTCCTTTAATTTCAAGTAAGTTTCCATTTAATTCTTGTTAATCTTTACTTTATCTTGTTAATCTCCTATCTTCCCTTCTTTAATCTTTGATTTATATGTTTATTGTGTATGTTCATGTTCTTGAGTTTTTGTTAAATTTATTAAGTGGGTTTTGATTATCTTTATCTTTATTGTTAGTTTTGTTGTTTTGGATTGTTTGATTATCATTAGTAGATGTTTTGTTATTAGTTTGATTTAATCTTTTGGTTGGTTTAGCTTGATTTTGTTTAGATCCGTGTATATTTTTGTCCTCAGTGTTCTTCGCATGTGTCTGTTACTGTGATTCCCAGGAAAACATTCCGGATCAAGCCAAGTGAAGGAGTTCGAAAGTTGTTCATTCGGAATATAAATTATTCCAGATCAAGCTCATTATTCCGAGTGAAGGATTTCAAAAGTCGTTCATCCGGAATATTAAATATTCCGGATCAATAGTGCTCATCCGGAATAATTTATTATTCCGGATCAAGCATTTCATCTGGAATATCCAAACATTCCGGATCAACCTTTTATTCCGGATCAACAGAATATTCCGAGCGAAGGAAATATTCTGGATCAACCTAACATTCCGAACGAAGGGAATATTCCGGATCAAGCAAGTTCATCCGGAATAATTTATTATTCCGGATCAAGGAGTTTATTCGGAATATCTTGACATTCCGGATCAAGGGTTTTATTCGGAATATTATTCCGGATCAAGATATATTCCGAACAAAGGCAACATTCCGAATCAAGACCATTATTCCGAATCAAGACCATTATTCCGGATAAGTGACATATTCCGGATAAAGGATTTATTCCGGATCAAGGGTTTTGGTGAATATTCCGAGTGAAGAAAAACATTCCGAACGAAGGTGACATTCCGGATGAGTGTTTATTCCGAATGAGGGTATTATTCCGGATGAGCTAATTTTCAGGTTTCTTCAATTTCAGTTTTTAAGTTTCTGCTTTTTAATTTCGAGCTTTATTTTTCCCGCCTTTTTCCTTAGTCGCACTTTAAGTTTATTTGCCTTAGATTATTTTAGCCTTGCCTTAGTTTTAAGTTTTAGTTGCGTTTTAAGTTTGCCTTAGATAGATTTAAGTTTGCGTTATTTACTTTCAGTGCCTTTTAATTTTCCGTCACGCTTTTAAATACTTGCACTTTTATTTTAAATTAGACTTAGATTTACTTTAAAGTCATTTACTTTTAAAGTTTTGCACTTTTAATTACTACAACGACACAACTTTTGTTTCACCAAAGAACGACTGAGTCGCACATAGGACCTAAATCAATTCGTTAAGATACCGAGAACACAAACTTTAATTTTTCAACCTAGCAAAATCTACACATTAATATCCAAGTCCTAAAAGGAGGCGGATCATTGTAATTTAAAATCCAAAATAAAGATTGAAGAAAAATGATGAAGTCGTGGTCCAAGTATGAAGAATCTCTCAAAAACATCAAGTGAAGAAATTCCAATATATGAAGAGAAGACCATAATTTCAAGAACGTCTTCCCAAGATTTGGAGTATGAAGTACATGCCAAATATCGGTCCGAGAATGGTCTCAAATCGTGAAACGAGTTATGCCAAGATATGAACTTAAGGACATACACGAGAAGCCGTTTTAAAAGATTTTGTCCTCTAGCTAACTATCGATTAAATCGTGCTACTTTATTTTCTGACTGATAAATACTCAAATAAGTCAATATGAATCACTTGTGATCCATGACAAATAGTTAAAAAATTATAGATACCTTTTTATTTTCATAATAACTAGGATGCCGGGAGAAAAAGTGTAACACCCCCAAATTTACACAATTCAATACAACGGAAGACTCGTTGGTTTTACGGGATAGCACATTACTCACATCATAGACAACGCTTAAAAATCGCGTCGTTTAATAATAAAGCATTTCCGTTCATAAATATCAAATTTACATAGGTCACAAGTCATTGTATTTCATACAAGTTTTACAAAGCATTTGAATGGAAATTATTATTTAAGTGCGGGCCATGAATTCTTATTGTCTTCCCGAGAATTACCTTTAAGTACCTGAGATAAAACATGTTAAAAGAAAAGGTCAGCGAAAACGCCGAGTGAATTCATAGAGTTTAATGAAATGCATCAATATAACATCGGTATAAAATTATTACCGAAAATCATTTTGTACAAATCTTTGTAATAGGCCATAAAATAGCCAAAGTCATTTTATACAAATCCTTATCAAAAATCATAATATACGCGTTTGCATTCAAAATCATTGTACGAACCATTGCCGTAAAAACATCATACAATACGTTTTATAACGTTGTATAGAGTTAAATAAAAACCGTTATATGAATATGGTTATGTAAAACCAAAACACGAACATAATATCAATGATAAGACCCCGTATTGCTAGTCAGGCAATATATCGTAATTCAGTGCGTATAGCATTATTTCATTATTTGGATTATTACAAGCCGCATGACATTGTTACCTTAATATAACAAACAATGGGTAGCTAACCCGAAACTCAATTTGCCCATCTAAATTAGCGTGTCATCACAAAGGTCACGCTATGGAAATCTTCTCATACATAAATTCGCTTACCAATCAATGTGGCACGACGGGGATCAACCGTCAAGGCGCGAACTGGGGTGATCGTCCCCAAATAGTACTATTATATGCATAGCCGTCTACCAAATCCCGGTAGTTCACAATTCATGCTAATGGGACTTTTAGTGACATAACCTAACTTTAATAATCCATTTTGTTTCATACATCGGGTCATATAATCATTCATCGGGTCATACAATCATTCGGGTCCAAATCAATAAACAAACAATCGGGACAACTAGTGTCCTATTTCATAAAAACTAACATGTTATATCCCTCACGGGTTTATAAAACATTTCATAAAAACATTTAAAAGAGTGCGAGGCTATGAACTCACGTTGATATGGGAAGGCGGTTATCGGCGATTTGGATGTACGGTACGTGCTTCAATCACGGAAACCTAGACAAATAATACTCGTCTTAGACTTTGTCCAATGACTTTATAAAAACCATAACTATGTATATATATGATGATTTTATACATATGATGATGATCAAGTGGGTTTATACATTCTCATTTACTTATTCTAGTATTATGTATTGGTAACTTTTATACTAGTTTACTAGTTTTACTTATTTACATGTTTTAGGCCCAATAAGCCTATTATAAGCCCAATACCTTAGATTAGTCCATTTTACACTTTTATTATCAGTATTATACTTTACATGTTGGGCCCAAGTGGGTTAAGCCCAATATGTAAATTTATAAGTGTTTAGCCCATTTAGTTGGATTATTAGTCCAATAATGCTAACTTAGCCCGTTAATGTCCATATGTTATTTAGTTCGGGTTTTATCCGTTTTTACTTGTATTAAGTACTTATATATCAGTATATGACTTTTAAAAAGTTTACATTAGACGGGTCCGATCGTCTAAGTTTTAATTGACGAAAAACGTTAATTTTACGGTACTAGCCGAAAAGACGTAAAAATCATGTTTATAGTTTTTATAACTTATAAAACTTACCAAAATAACATTTTTATATAATGCCCATTTATTTATCGTTATACATATTTATATAAATGAAATATATAATTTAGTGGGTTTTAATTTCACATTTTATACTATGTTATTTTGAATGCTTATATAATACTATTAAACTTTAATTTCATAAAATCTGATTTTTAGTTTCACTTTCACCATTTTTATCATATCTTGAGTTCTATAAAGAGATAGAAGCTCATTTTTGGATGACATAAACCTCATATTATGTGCTACAAATACGTTAGTTATAGCTACTGCTCAATCCATGTCTAAGTATCCTTAACAGTCCCTACAAAACATACTATTCAGATTGGTATACTAATTTTGTTTTGATCATATCTCACTCATTTTGATGATTCCATTGCATGGCGAACTCTCACATGTGTATGACATCTAATACTTACTTTAAATTGATTCCACCATGCCATTTTATCAGTTTATCATTTGGTTAGTTACTGTTTTTTATACAGCCAACTTTGTAAGCAAGAATTTAACCTTTTTACCTATGGTTTTCTATCTTTTTAACCATGTTTATCAAATCTATCAACACCAAATCCCCACATAATATTTTTAATCATCATTAATCATCATATACATATACATAAATAAAGAAATTACAAGATTACATAATCAAAATAACAAAAGGATAGGAAGAACAATCTCTATACCACCATTAGTGATGAAAATATGAGGTTTTTGATGAACAAGACTTGGTTCTTGTTATAAAATCTTCAACTTTAGCAAGGCAACTTCTTGGGTCCTTTGGATGGATGAACATCTCCATGAAATCAGCCCTTTAACCTCATGAAAACTCCTTTTCATAGGTTATGATCACCTCAAATCTTCATATCTTCAAAGGGTTTCCATCATATGTAAATTATACATATGATTTATGGCTAGATTTTTGGTTCATGGTGGTGTTTGATGGTGATATATGTATGGCCATGGGAGAGTGAGAGAGAGATTTTAGATGGTTTTGCATGTAAGAAATGAGTGTGTGTGGTTTGAGTTAGTAGTTTTAAGCCTTAGGTGGTTTTGGTAAACTTAGGAGGACAAGTGTCCACAACTTTACTTAATTTTAACACACAAGGGTGTGTTATGGAAGCTTGGCCGCCACATGTTATGGGGGTGGGGCAAGAGTTATCTTGTCTCATCCCCATTTATTTACGGGTATTCCTCGATTCTAGTTTTCTCGATTTGCGTGCCCTCGGGTCGTTTTACGAAAAAGTTTTTATAAATTATGAATCAACGGCACAAAACGAATCTAATAAAAATTGTCTCATCAAAAACGGAGTTCAAAAACATAAATACGTAATCCTAGGGTTTCCGGTTTAGTCGTAAAGGACGTTAAATTATTCACGTAAGTCCTAATCTCTTCTCGTAAATTTGTGACTTTATGAACCAACACAAATTTAAAATCCCAAAATAATATTCGCGGATAAATTTATTTCCTAAAGTGTCGGACTGTCACCAAAACGGTGTATGTAAACGTAAGCACGTAACGTAGAATCCTCCAGTTTAGACGTAGTCGATGCTACTTCAGGATGTAAACCAAAATTTCTTCCCAAAAATAAGTGAGTTCATAATATAACATTGAAATAATGTTTTTAAATAACACTTGAGAATAAAATATCAACCATAAATTGACGGATTGTCACAGTATTTACCCCTAAACAGGATCTTTGTCCTCAAAGATCAATTTATTTTACTACTCGCTTCTTATAGAGTTAAAGCCATGTGAGTATTTCCTCCACATTCGGTCTTTTCTCACAATTTTAATTCATTACAATACGTGAGTTTCATCAAACATAACTACGGGAATACGATCAGGCTTAATGTTGACTTACTTTCTCTATCCATGATGTTCACGGATTTTTGATGAATGCAACTTTTCGCCGATCTAAACTTCATCAAGAAGTAATCAGATTTTCACTTGATAGACATTTCATCAAGTTAGATATACGAATCATAATTTACGTAGCCCTTGAAGTCCTAGGGTAGATCCAGCTTATATGCCTTTCAAACCAATCTTTTTACATCATCTCAATAGTCCCATACAACGGGGAATTATTTCCCATGATCCTTCAGATCATCAATTCATTTTTCTAAGGTGAAAACTTTGGGCATAACTTCGCTACCCATCCTGCACTTCAAGACCTACATTTCATATTCACATAACCTCCTACCCACTATCGGTAGTCAATAATCAGATCTTAATTTCAACAACCATTTTAGGTCTCGGGGGTCGGGTATTTTGTAAGGTTAGGTTTGTCATCATAGGCAACCTTAAACCTAAAAGACATGTCCAACTCACAATGGGTGTATGTCGGGTGTCTTCATCCCAACTCCTGCTTACAGATGCTCTCATATTTAGATCCTAACAAGATTCGATCCCGATCCTAATACGATAATTATAAATGATAATCTCCCTAAAGGAAAATGATTTTACGGTTTATTACCAAAGGTCAATCATTCAAACATAAAACAACACTTCTAGTGTTTTGTATCGTTACTTTACCTCGTCCCTTCGATTGGGCGGTAAATAGTACTCTCATCAAGGTTCGTTCCCAATGACTTCTGAGCAAATCTCTAGAAATTCGATGCGAAGCGAGGATCTTGATAGAGATGATTGATACGGCACACTATGTTTACACAACTCTTTTAAACACAAAGAGTCAATTACTTCATCGAGAATCTATCATTAACAGGAATGATATTAGCAGATTTGGTCAGTCTGTCGACGATGACCCAAATCGAATCAAATTCAGATGATGACCTCTGCAATAGTTAGACGTTTACTAATGTATGAGGCGATGTCTGCCTTCATAATTTGCCATCAGTACATCTTCTTCAGATAAGATACACTTAATCAGAAATGGCATGAATAGAACACTTATACTTACGGGATTCCAACATGACTATATCTCACAAACCTCCATATTTAGGCAACCTCAAGTGGCCTTTTAAACATTTAACGCTATCGGCTTCTCAATTCTAATGGTTCACATTAGCCGCGAACCCCTTTTTATTATCTATATTATCATTTTTATAAGTATCAGCTATTTTTAAATTACTTAGGCAATTTATTTTGCACAATTATTACTAAGGAACACATCCTAATTGATTCTTTATTTTTACATAATGTGTCAGTAATTACGTTCACCTTCCTTGATGGAATAAATATCATGACCGTATTTATTCGAAAATTCTTTCTTCATATTTTCTAAGTTTTAGTTTCGTCTCAACTATCATTTTTATCAGTTTTGCTCAATTTGACGTTTAAAGCGTCGATAAGTATTACTAGTAATTAAATAATAAATATTAAATTTTATGAAACGTAAACGTAAAAAGTTTTAAATTTTCTTGGTTCGTCCAATTATTGGAAAATGTTCAAAAGAATATATTTGAATTTAATTAACACGATTTTTGTTGATTTACCGAAAATAATTAGTGAGATTCGTAGATGTTCAAAAAATCTTTGTTTATACTTTGGTCAAAATTTTCTTTAGTTGAAAAGCAAAAATTGTCGTTTCAAATTTCAAGTCATGGTTTAAATGTTTTCCTCAATCCCTTTTAGGTTGTTTTGAGGTATGCACAAACATTTACCCCTAAACAGGAGTTTAGTTAAATGATTTAGTTATAAGGAATGATTCCTTAAAAATCCTTTGTTAAAACATATTTGCACCTCCTTTTTGGTATAACCCTAAGCCTTAATGGCTCTAATTTTTGAAATGTCAATATAGATCCTATTATCTATTAATCACATGGTCAAATAATGTAAAGGATTAAGCCTTAGATCCCATGTTAAATATTCAAGGTACAGGTTTTCGTTGTTCGGCCAATTTAGGACAGTCTATAAATAATTATTAACTCATTCTTATTCTTATAAACAAACAAATGGTTCTTAATTATCACAAGCATGAATTTATCAAATTACAACCTACACACGTGATTCACCAAATTTATGGATGCTACATGTGTATTAGTCAATCCAAACAACATCACGTGAAACTCATAATGTTCATTACAAGTTCTGGATGTAGTAATTGGAATTGATAATCTTTTTCGCGGATGCGAAGTTGATGATAACCATACCGAGGATCAAATTCCTGAATATACGCTAGAACCTTGTACAAGATCGAACAAATCTATCATCTTGGGTAGTGGATATCGATTTCGATCGTCAATTTACTTAGTTCACGGTAATCAGTAATCATAAGGAATGATAACACCATAGCTCTTCATGATGACGAGCTCGGTAGACTAAAATCTTTCTCCGACAACTCTCTCAGTTGTACGGTAATTCCTTTAATTCAGATGGTGCTGACGTATAGTGCACATGCCACAGATGCAGCACCGAGAATATAATCAATACCAAATTCAACTTGCCTTAATGGTGAAAGTATAGGTAATTCACCAACAAATACCTCCTAAAGCTTCAGATAACAGAAACATCTTTAAATAAATTCATATTAGGTTCTTTCTAGATTATAATATCAATGACTAATTCACAACCATTCATTTTAAAATTTCAAGTCTAAATGCAAGATATGGTCATCCATCAAGAATTAATTAAATCACTTTTGATAATCAACATCTTATCATTTAGGGGAATTCTATTCGAGTTCCCATCAATTAAGACAATGTCGTCATGTCATAATCATTCAATCCATTCTACTGGCACTATCAACTTTCCAGTTTCATTACCGTTGATAAGATGCGAACTTCTCAAAAGATTAATAATAACTCATAATCCTTCGTAAATTCAAGGATATGTGGAGACATAGCTAACCTTATAAAGAGTAAGGTTAACGCATGATCTACGCGATAGAATTTCAAATCAGATACAGACGAAAACATTTAATGAATATGAATATATCCCATGTTTTCATAATTTGAGTACGCATTCGAAAGCTCCTTGGATCGTTACCCAGGTCATTCAAATGAAATTTAATCAAAAGAGATGATAGGAACGTCGATACATCCAATCAAGTATCAACACTCGGTAATCAGATACTTTTCCTAAGAATCTCACTACGAAAGAATTGGTAAAAAATGGAATAGCAATTGTCAAATAAGACAAATTCCACAGATGAGTAAATTCGACTCAGAATAATAAATAGTGCGGGCACATATGTAGGTGTCTTTAACAACATGTCCCTATTTTTGCACTTCTTGCAGATCTCATAAAATTTAATCTTTTCATAACTTCAAAGAAAATGTAGTGTTTATTAACAATTTCATGGTGACTACTAATCAGCCTTGCATGGTCCCTTCCAAATTATATGTAGGCGCGCAACTATATACAATTTCAAGATTAACGATGCAATACTCAGTTCGTCAAAACTTTTTCATCATGTTTAAAATATATATTCATGCTTAATTAAAAATGAATTTACAGATATGTTCTTTATCATGGAAACAATTAAGTTTTCCAAGATGTTTCATAAATAACTTCATTTTGATAACGATTACTCATAATCTCACTTTGAATAATCCATACGGTGATGAAAATTCAATTTTTCTCAAGGGATATTGTTTTAACTTATAAAGACAATGAGTGATCTGCAAAAGAGTGATGAAAAGTTGTTCACCAAGAACTAACTACAATATGCTAGGAAATGAGCTTTTGCCAAATAATCATGAGGTTCATGATCTCGATGGCACTCAGAAAGAATAATCAACAACGTAACTCAAATCGAGATGAGTACTTGTTCAATGGTTGCATCACTAATGTGAGCATTAGGATGAAGCAATAAAAGATAGATAACATCGATACATGTAGGATTTAGCAATCAATGGTAGTATTTTCATTAACCAATAACAAGTCAAAATTGTACCATAACACATTATGTGTCACTATGTCATACAATTCCAAGAACTCATCCTACCAACTGATGTCTCAGTTAAGTTAGGGATTATTTTTAAAAGATATCACAATGAATACTAATCTACAAGAGTCATGGGGGTTCCACCTTTCCCGGAAGATCCATCGGTACCTATTCAAAAGAAGATTTCTTCAATTTATTTCTTGGACACTGGGCATCCTCTTCAGTGGACAATGGCCTAGGAACAACACTTAACACGAATCAACAATCAATTAAAACCTTATAATTCAATCACAACACTTAACGGCTTCCTCTTAACAATCTCATATTCCATACGAGTTAAATTTTTACTTTATGCAAGTTTCTATCAACTTATACTCAATGCAATATCCTACCTCATTCTCCAATACTTTCAACCATATTCTTAATCCTTAAAAGGGCAATAAAAGCTCGATATGAACAACACTTAATTTCTAATCCTATAGCTCTTTCATCAATAGTTATCAAATGAGTCACTAGTATGAAATGATTCACACATTCAATAAGACTTCTCGGAAAGGTACTAGTGGCATGAGGCTTTTGGGTAATGGTTCCAATGACAGCCTCAAGTGCAACATTCAACCTTTCGATTTCAAATTTAAGAATTGGGTGACAACGAATCAGATGACATCTTTCTAGGTGGTAACGTTTTGTCAAACTCCACTCTATAAGGAAAGATCGTCATGACATCGATATCAGATTTAATCTCGCCAGTTCTTCTTCAAGATCATAATCAACTACTATCAACATTTCTACGAATATCAACCATTTTTTTGGGATCATAAATATCCACAACATGGTTTAGATCTAGAATAGCTAGAATTCCTACGGAAATAACTTCGATTGATTTGCTAGGGGAGTTAGGGTTTCTTGTGACAATCTACGTCGTATAAATACCTCGTATAAATATAAATATAATCATCAAACAATCATGTAATCAAATTACATCATATGTATATATATAATCCAAGTTATATATATATATATTAAAATAACACTTCTCAGTCTGGCAGTAACTCGGGAATTCTTCGGCACCGTTATAGTCAAAAGATTTTAGACATTTTTAGAAAAATGTTTATAGTTAAAAGATTTTGAAATGTTTTCTTCGAAACCTTGGTTTTAAAAATCTTTCGTTCTCTATAACGAGAGCTCTGGTACCAAACTGTAACACCCCCAAATTTACACAATTCAATACAGCGGAAGACTCGTTGGTGTTACGGGATAGCACATTACTCACATCATAGACAACGCTTAAAAATCACGTCGTTTAATAATAAAGCATTTCCGTTCATAAATATCAAATTTACATAGGTCCCAAGTCATTGTATTTCATACAAGTTTTACAAAGCATTTGAATGGAAATTATTATTTAAGTGCGGGCCATGAATTCTTGTTGTCTTCCCGAGAATTACCTTCAAGTACCTGAGATAAAACATGTTAAAAGAAAAGGTCAACGAAAACGCTGAGTGAATTCATAGAATTTAATGAAATCCATCAATATAACATCGGTATAAAATTATTACCGAAAATCATTTTGTACAAATCTTTGTAATAGGCCATAAAATAGCCAAAGTCATTTTATACAAATCCTTATCAAAAATCATAATATAGGCGTTTGCCTTCAAAATCATTATACGAATCATTGCCGTAAAAACATCATACAATACGTTTTATAACGTTGTATAGAGTTAAATAAAAACCGTTATATGAATATGGTTATGTAAAACCAAAACACGAACATAATATCAATAATAAGACCCCGTATTGCTAGTCAGGCAATATATCGTAATTCAGTTCGTATAGCAGTATTTCATTATTTGGATTATTACAAGCCGCATGACATTGTTACCTTACTATAACAAACAACGGGTAGCTAACCCGAAACTCAATTTGCCCATCTAAATTAGTGTGTCGTCACAAAAATCACGCTATGGAAATCTTCTCATACATAAATTCGCTTACCAATCAATGTGGCATGATGGGGATCAACCGTCAAGGCGCGAACTGGGGTGATCGTCCCCAAATAGTACTATTTTATGCATAAGCGTCTACCAAATCCCGGTAGTTCACAATTCATGCTAATGGGACTTTTAGTGACATAACCTAACTTTAATAATCCATTTTATTTCATACATCGGGTCATATAATCATTCATCGGGACATACAATCATTCGGGTCCAAATCAATAAACAAACAATCGGGACAACTAGTGTCCTATTTCATAAAAACTAACATGTTATCTCCCTCGCGGGTTTATAAAACATTTCATCAAAATATTTAAAAGAGTGCGAGGCTATGAAATCACGCTGATGTGGGAAGGCGGTTATCGGCGATTTGGATGTACGGTACGTGCTTCAATCACGGAAACCTAGACAAATAATACTCGTATTAGACTTTTGTCCAATGACTTTATAAAAACCATAACTATTTATATATATGATGATTTTATATATATGATGATGATCAAGTGGGTTTATACATTCTCATTTACTTATTCTAGTATTATGTATTGGTAACTTTTATACTAGTTTACTAGTTTAACTTATTTACATGTTTTAGGCCCAATAAGCCTATTATAAGCCCAATACCTTATATTAGTCCATTTTACACTTTTATTATCAGTATTATACTTAACATGTTGGGTCCAAGTGGGTTAAGCCCAATAAGTAAATTTATAAGTGTTTAGCCCATTTAGTTGGATTATTAGTCCAATAATGCTAACTTAGCCCGTTAATGTCCATATGTTATTTAATTCGGGTTTTATCTGTTTTTACTTGTATTAAGTACTTATATATCAGTATATGACTTTTAAAAAGTTTACATTAGACGGGTCCGGTCGTCTAAGTTTTAATTGACGAAAAACGTTAATTTTACGGTACTAGCCGAAAAGACGTAAAAATCATGTTTATAGTTTTTATAACTTATAAAACTTACCAAACTACCATTTTTATATAATGTCCATTTGTTTATCCTTATACATATTTATATAAATTAAATATATAAGTTAGTGGGTTTTAATTTCACATTTTATACTATATTATTTTGTTTCACTTTTACCATTTTTATTATATCTTGAGTTATATAAGGAGATAGAAGCTCATTTTTGGATGACATAAACTTCAAATTATGTGCTACAAATACGTTAGTTATAGCTACTGCTCAATCCATGTCTAAGTATCCTTAACAGTCCCTACAAAATAGACTATTCAGATTGGTATACTAATTTTGTTTTGATCATATCTCACTCATTTTGATGATTCCATTGCATGGCCAACTCTCACATGTGTATGACATCTAATACTTACTGTAAATTGATTCCACCATGCAAGAATTTAACCTTTTTATACAACCAACTTTATAAGCAAGAATTTAACCTTTTTACCTATGGTTTTCCATCTTTTTAACCATGTTTATCAAATCTATCAACACCAAATCCCCACATAATATTTTTAATCATCATTAATGATCATATACATATACATAAATAAATAAATTACAAGATTACATAATCAAAATAACAAAAGGATAGGAAGAACAATCTCTATACCACCATTAGTGATGAAAAGATGAGGTTTTTGATGAACAAGACTTGGTTCTTGTTATCAAATCTTCAACTTTAGCAAGGCAAATTCTTGGGCCCTTTGGATGGATGAACATCTCCATGAAATCAGCCCTTTAACCTCATGAAAACTCCTTTTCATAGGTTATGATCACCTCAAATCTTCATATCTTCAAAGGGTTTCCATCATATGTAAATTATACATATGATTTATGGCTAGATTTTTGGTTTATGGTGGTGTTTGATGGTGATATATGGACGGCCATGGGAGAGTGAGAGAGAGATTTTAGATGGTTTTGCATGTAAGAAATGAGTGTGTGTGGTTTGAGTTAGTAGTTTTAAGCCTTAGGTGGTTTTGGTAAACTTAGGAGGACAATTGTCCACAACTTTACTTAATTTTGACACACAAGGGTGTGTTATGGAAGCTTGGCCGCCACATGTTATGGGGGTGGGGCAAGAGTTATCTTGTCTCATCTCCATTTATTTACGGATATTCCTCGATTCTAGTTTCCTCGATTTGCGTGCCCTCGGGTCATTTTACGAAAACCTTTTTTATAAATTATGAATCAACGGTACAAAATGAATCTAATAAAAATTGTCTCATCAAAAACGGAGTTCAAAAACGGAGTTCAAAAACGTAAATACGTAATCCTAGGGTTTTCGGTTTAGTCGTAAAGGACGTTAAATTATTCACGTAAGTCCTAATCTCTTCTCGTAAATTTGTGAGTTTATGAACCAACACAAATTTAAAATCCTAAAATAATATTCGCGGATAAATTTATTTCCTGAAGTGTCGGACTGTCACCAAAAAGGTGTATGTAAATGTAAGCACGTAACGTAGAATCCTCCGGTTTAGACGTAGTCGATGCTACTTCAGGATGTACACCCAAATTTCTTCCCAAAAATAAGTGAGTTCATAATATAACATTAAAATAATGTTTTTGAATAACACTTGAGAATAAAATATCAACCATAAATTGACGGATTGTCACAAAAAGTATTACACAATTTGGACGTATGAGTAGTGTTAGCATTGTGACTTGTACCAACAATGATCTCGTTTTTTCACTTTGCATGGAATGTATGACAATCAAGGATGACGAACTTTACTCTATGAGACATTCACTTGTTTCTATTCATTGACCCTAAAAGTCACTTTCGTGATGAAAATCATACATTATGTCTTTACACATTCTTCGTAGTATTGTAGCAAGTTTTACTTTTCAATAAAGGTTAATAAAATTGAATTTTGGAGATGCTTAGATACTTTATTATAGCATTGCGTGACGGCACGGCAATGGTTTAGTATGGGGGAGTGATGAGATGGCATTTATACATGATCTCATCGTTCTTTTCGGGCTTTAAATGCATCAAATGTCATCAAAATATCATATATATGCTTGTGTTTGTTTACTTGTGTATTTTAGGTATGGATATCATGAAAAAGACAAAAGATCACAAGAAACAAGGAAAAACGAACACGAGAAACGAAGCCGCACAATGAACCGGGCCCTAGTTTGTGATTTATCAAAGAAAAACCCTTGAAGACTTTAAGATGTACAAGAATGATCCCTCATTTATGAAGAAATGACACTTAATACCCTTGTATATTCATAATTACAAGTTTGGTCCCTTAAGTTTGTCAAAATGACAAAAAGGTCCTTCAACTTTGAAGATTTGGCAAGATTAGTCCCTCAACAAATCAAAATTGTCAAGAATGGTCCCTCATGAAGTCAAAGATCCAAATAAGACCTTCAAGTTCAAGAAAATTACACATTTAGTCCTTTTTAAATGGATAAAACATCAAAAGGGCTATTTGTGTAATTAGACCAAAGATAAAAAAGCCCTAAAACCCTTTTCCTAAACTTTTTATGGCCAATATCTATAATCAGAAACTTCATTTATGAAGGAAAACGGGTTTGCAAGGAGAAAATACTTGTTATACAACTTTTCGCAAACTCTAAGGACCAAAAGTGACCACTAAAACATTCAAACTTGTTTATTGCGCCAAACAAGTTAATTTCCCCTAAATTTGGATCAAAAGGAGTTACTGTTCGCCGTATGAAACCCAGTTTTACCTTCCACTTAAACAAAGGGTAAAATGAAATTACCTATACCCACGCTTGATTGAGACTCACATGAACTCATCCCATGCTTGAACTCACAATCCCACTCACTCAATGACCCCACCCATACCTGCCCTGCACCAATCATGTGACACCCTCCTCTCCAAGCAAAGCCACGTGGCATGATCAACGTCCCACACTCCTTACTTGTCCCCCAAGCAAATATGAACGAATAGGATTAATTTGGACATCTCACAAACATCAAACGCGTCTAGAAGATCAAGGGCATATCTGAGATTTTATAGCTAGGGTTTCTCATGTATTTAGCATTCTAGAATTGTCCAATGTAGTCTATAAAAGGAGCCTCAACTTGTGAGTAACCCGTTGTTCCTGATTTTAGCTTAAATCTTTGTAATTCCTTTTTATGAAATAAAAGTTGGTATTTTCTGAAAATTGTAATTCCTTTTTGTTTTTATAAAAGTTTGGTGTTTGATAAGCTAAGATCTAAGTTCCATTAATCTGTTGGTTGAGTTTTAAGGAAAGGTTTTATGTTTTAAATCCTTGTTTTCAAAATCAATCATAATCTGTTATCATTGTTCATCCTTGTGTTTGTTTAATCTTAGCAGGTACAAGGAAGCTGGTGCTTGTTTAGCTAGAACCTAAGCTCACACATCCCAAAGCATGGATGTATGTTTTGGAGGTGCTCATCTTTAAACCCTTTTACATTTTTGCATATTTTTATGGTTTATGTTTGATATTGAGTATTTGTTTGTGAATCTATGTTTTTGTGGTTGGATCTTGTTTATCTGAGGTTGTTTGTTGTTATTGAGTTGATTTGAGTCTGGTTTGTGTATTGAATCTCACTAATCCTTTGAAAAATTGAGAAATCAGTGTGATAAGGGGTGTTTGGGTTAACTGTATAATCTGGTCTTGTGTTGATTTGAGTAGGTGTTATTGGATACTTTGTGTTTGTTCTTGTTTTATATGAGCTATTGGTTACTTATCTACAAGGTTTGAGGTTCTAATCACCATAATCCATAAAAAGTCCATAAAATCTGTTATACTTGTTGTTTTGAACTGAAATTTTGGGGACACCTAGATCTAAGGGTAGACTAGGGTTAACAAGTGCTAAATCTAAGTTTATGCAACCTGGGTAAGGGATTTAAGGTGTTGAAATTGGATTTTTGGTCATTTAGATCAGCAAAAGGGTTTTGGGTATCACTTTTGTTCATCAGTAAACTACATATGCTTAAAACTTGATCTAATCTTTGAACCAGTGTTGGAATTGAGTTGTTTTGTGTTTGTTTAAGTTTTATTGAGATTGTGGAAGCTTTTGGTGCAATCTGGTTGGATTAGTTTAGCTTAAACAGCTTATTTGTTCATAACTGTTCATTGCTCATGTTTGTATCATATCTGGTGACTGTTTGATTAATCTGTGCTAATTGGCTTGTTGGATTTGTGATTTCTTGCTTGATATTGACTCCTTACAACCCACTGGTTGTAAGGGTGCCCTTGTTATACATTGAATCCAAGTGAATCTCTTTCCCCTACTGCTAGCCACTCCTAGTGTTATTTTTGGTTTTTTGCTTATCTATAAGCTGTTATAGCTTATTTTAACCTGCAACAACTTCAAATTGGTAATAGGTGCTCATCATTTGACCCATTTGTTCATTCTGTAGCATTTGGGTGGTTGACTTTAGGGTTTGACTAGAAAACCAACTAGTTTGGCTTTTACATAAGTGCTTATCAACTTATTCTTCTTATTTGGCTTGGCTTATTGAACTTTTCTTGATTGATTTGGCTTTTTTTAAGTCATTTAGAGTCTTTTTCAAGTTGAATCAAGGTCTAAGGTGGTCTAGAACTCCAAGTCGACTATTTTGTCTTTTAGTAAATTTTTACTTTGCTTATTTCTGGCTTATTGGTTGAGCTTTTTGAAAATTTCTTTTCACATATCTCTTAGGCATCTCAAAAGAAGGTTGTGTGTCAAATTAGAGCTTATGGCATTGGCTTATAGCTTAATGGGCCAAAAAGCCCATTAAGAATAAGTTGTTGTACATTTAAGCTATGATAAGCTCACATTCAGCTTTTGGGCCTTCAGACTTTTGTGTTTAGAATTGAATTTTAAGCTAGACTGGTGATTTTCAACTTATTTGGTTGAGTTGGATCTTATTGCGCCAAAAAGCCCATTTCATTTGGACTGTTTTTGTTTTTAGCCCATTTGGGGGCCCAATAGGGGTATTTTGGTAATTTCACTTTCATTTTCTATTTACTTAGGTTAAAATAAACTAGTTTGCAAGTTTTTAGAAATTTTAATAATTTTTGGATTTTTAATATTATTTTAATATTATTTTATTATTAAGTTTCATTTTTAATATTTTTGCAACTTTTACATTTTTCTTAGGTCAAATACATTAAGTTAGGATTTTAAAACTCTTAGATTAATGTTCTCATCATTTTATTAATTTTTAGAATTATTTTAATATTTTAATAGTTTTTAATTATTTGAAAATAGTTTTCTTTAGTTTAAAATTTTCATAAAAATAGTTTTTAGTGATATTAAGTCACTTTAGAGGTTTAAAAAGTGAAAAATCTTTATTTAGGCTTTTTGTCAATTATTTGGATTTTTAGGTCTTTAATTAGCATTTAAAAATTAATATTTAATTATTTGGAAACTCTTAGTTTATTTTTAGCTATTTTTGTTAATTTTTTGGGAATTTTTAGAATTTATTTTTATTTTTGTCAATTTTACGATTTTTCGTTTTGTCGTCGTATTATTATTTTAACGTATCCGTCATTCTCTTTTCTCATCTTTTCTTTCTCAATATTAATCCAAAATCATTACGAATTATTCACACACATATACCTCCTTGGGAAAAGAACTTTGAACTTTCACCTTTGGGTCATTAGTGTTTGATTTTCCTAAATCGACACTTAATACTTATCACTTTACCTTGTTTCCTAAACAAGTGTATTTTTACCACAATCAAAACCTGTTATAACAAACCTAGAATTCAGTCAACCTTTGTGTTGACTTTAAGCATATATATCTCAGATAAAAGATGACTGATAGCATGGAGCAGCACAAGGATGGCATGAAGAGGCACAAGACTGAAATTATTTTAGATGTTGGGAACCTCATATTGTAAAACTCTGATTTATCAATGAAATATAAAGAAAGTTTATTTCATCACTCTTTTGAGTTGTTTTCTATTATTATGACTTGTGTTCTATGAAGTAATACCCCATATCAATGTTACGTTGCGTAAAGGTAAAATGGGGGTGTTACAGATTGGTGCTTACAGCCATGGTTATAGAGAACAAGTAAAATCTTGACTGTAACTACTTTTAAAATAATTTCAAGAAAGTCCTTCGTGCCAATGCCAGTGCTTCTACAAGAATGACTGCACTGATATTTCCCATGATCATGTGTAAGTTTATTTGATATTATGCATAAGAGATTTCATGTTTAGATACCATGTTTATGTGTAAATACTTATGAGTTAGGATTTATGGACGTCTCTAGAATTAGGTATGCCTATTATCATCTTATCGAATTCGAAACATGAGCATTCTGTAAGTATTCCTAAGAATATTTCCCATCTTCTGATGAATAATTCTTATGATACTTTAGAAAATATACCAAAAGATTAGAAATTCCTAATAGACGTTTTGCCTTTTGATGATAACCTCTATATGAAAGTTATAAGAACATATAAGGAAGAAATAGATTTTAGACCTCGGCATCAAATTTATCCATCACCTTACCCTGTTAATACACCATCACCTATATTTGGAGATTCACCTAAAAATACCCATAAGATATCCTACCCTATTTAGAGAACTTCCTCCCTAGAATATTGAAGATATTGAAAGACATAGGAAAAGACGAGGAGTCATACAACGAGATTAAAAGAAGTTAGAAGAAGATTTGTAGAAAAGATGAATGCATTAGACTAGAAGTTGTAAATACTTTCAACTTCATGTCTTTACTTTTATATTAACAAGAGAAGCTTGTCCTGTAAGTTAAAACAAGACAAGTTGTTAATAAATAAGAGTTGTGTTTCTCATCTTGTCGTTTCATATTTATTTTTGCGGAGTAAGAAACCCCTATTTCTTGACTTTCTCCCAAATGATTATGAATTAAATTGCGTTAATTCAAGAAGAAAGCATATACTTGACAAAGTATAAATTTTTGGAATTTGCGTTATCTTCAATGATAATACAAATTATCAGTTGAATATAACCCGCAGTTTGGAAGAAAGAATTAAGAAGATATATGGTATGCTTGGCTATTATATAAGACAAGTTGTTGCATATCATGGAAAAATTATGTTACAATTATGCATGAGTCATATCTTTATAAATTCGTTGTAAACTTTGGAACTATGTTTCATAGTTGGATGTATTATCCTCGTATATGAATGATAATCAACATATTAAATTTCCCATACACCCTACCAAATAAACCCAAAAGATATACCTTTTGTTCGATAAGAATTTATATGTATCCATATACATATGAGACAAATGTTTTCTGATATAAGTATACCTTAACCCTGAAGATGTTAGACGAAGAATTGACGATAGTGTGGCTGCAATCCTGCAAGTACAAACTGTTAATAAGAAGTATTATTCGGAAGAAGACTCGATGACTAGTTAATTTTTTATATCCAAGGAAGAAAAGATGCTATTAGAATCACCCGTTGGATTGAAACAGCCAATTCAGTTTCCTATCATATTTGAAATTATAATATGATGCTTGCTATAAGAAGATAGCACTTCGTCAGTTATCTTGGTAAATTCCTTATACTCAACCCATTGAGATAAAAGGAGTACACAAGATCGCTTGATTAAATTTCAAATATTTCTTAAAAAGATGATCGAGAAGATGAAATAAGAAATCCGATATCTAATGATAAAAGGAATTAACCTCGAGACATACACGGGGAAATTTTAAGAGTTAGTAGAGATAGATCCTATTCCATAGAACGATAAAAGCTTTCACAAGAAGATTTTATCATGGAATTATGACATGGAATTTCATCTAAAATTCTATTAAGGAGACTCCATCAAAAGATTTTGTTAGAAAAGTTTATTAAGGAATTTTATCGAAGACTTTGAAGAAAGATTACCACCTCCAAAATCCCAATATATTGGAAAAAGTCATTTACCTCTACCCAAAGAGTTAATGGACAAAGTAATTAAGCACAATCCTGTGCAAAAATCAGAAAAATCTTAAGCGTAAACTCGACATTGAATGAACTTCCGTAGAATCTAGTTAACCAGAACATAGGGTTATGAATCTAGTCTACGGTGAATATGATGGAAATTTTCTTCTGTGTAAGAAATGCACCCTACATCACACAGAAATTTGCACCATCTGGTGTCGGATTTTCAACATAGTAGATCATTGGAGTAGGATTTATAAGGGAAAGTGGCCTTATAAATCATATGTTTGGTAGGATTATTCTGTATTTTATTAGGAATAAAATACCATCTTCTATTTTAACGTCGTTCGTCTCTAGAAAACCGTATTCTTAGATTTCATATACAAGACGTCTTACACACGCCAACGTAAAAAGAAAACTTAAGGGTATAATAAACACTAGGCAATTTGTCTATATTCGTGTTATGTCGAAAATTTCTAAGTCAATTATTTACATTATGTTTATTTGATTGAATTAGGACGCTTCTTCAGTCAAATGAATAAGTCTAAATCACCAAATTTATGGTTTCTTCCTTGCATAAAGTTGGACGCGTCTTTATGTTAGTAAGAATTTATAAATGGACTTAAAGAAATTAGATATAAGACAAGTATAGACCTGATAAAATTGGAATACTTGTGTTCTTAAACTGTATGTTTGTACTGAAATATGTTATTACATGGACTGCCCAAACTGTTACTTGCTACCCAAATTTCATGAGTCATTAAACACTTATGTGTGCACTAATATGGTGAATAGATCTATTAGAAAAGTACGTCAATATTTGTCTTTGATTTGGAATTTTTAGATTTAAGTAATCCATTCAACCCAAAGAAACTTTGAAATCCTTATATTGTGCTTTTAAACCAAAATATTAAGTCATCCGACTTACTAGTTCAACCTGAATTCCTCCATGGAAATAGGAAAGAACAATGAGGATTTTGTTACTTCAAATAGACATGATTCCATCTGGGTTATTGTCAATTGTTTTACTAAGGCTAAAGGATCTATTCCTATCTAGGAAATTATATGGAATCTCTGACGAGATTATACAAGGAATAATCTGTCAACATAGAAAATCAATATCTGTCATCTAAGGTCGTGACGAGTGTTTCACATCTTAATCCTAAAAGTATACTCAAATTTTGTGTGTACTAATGTGTTAAGTGGAAGAACTACCCAAATACTAAACTATATACTCCACGTATGTGTTATAAGTTTTGAAAAGAACACTTACCATTGGAAACATTTTCCCATATAACAATAGTTTTCATGCTAGAATCAAAGCAATACTACTTCAAGCACTCTATCGAAAGAAGTGCCATTCACGTATTTGCTGGGCTAAAATTGGAGATTTGAACTTACCCAAAGTAGTTCATGAAACTATTTGAGAAGGTTATATGAGAATAGAGCTTGTAGAGCATTGAATAGTGACCGTAAGGTAACTACTAGATTTAAATGGTAAATTGGAAGGACTATTTAGATAAAGATTTCTTATTGTAATTGAGAAACTACACCATATTAAAAGTATCTATGTGAAAAGGATGTTTTCTCTATCAATTACCCAAATTGATTTTGAAAATGCGATAATCAATTCAAGACTTTGAATTGAGCAGTGACATATTGACTTGAGTCTCCCAAAGAACTCATTAATAATCATAATCCTTTTCATATTTTGGAATTCTAGGACGATTTATGTGATTAACTGGCCCATGTTTTCTATGTCCCATTTGGTATTATACTAAATTCTTGTGAGGTAATAATATGATTTTGATCACTAAGACATGAATGATATTTCATACATAACCATTTTGATGAAAATGATGATAAAAGAGATTGATTTAAGACTAAAACATCAACTGTAAAGCTGTTTTCTTGATATGTGAATAAAATTCTAAGATAGAATTTGAGCACCTAAGAGCTACGTTTGCCCTTGATATGCTATGTTACCCTTATAATCTCGGGACGAGATTTATATAAGGGGGAGAGACTATGACAAACCTCAAATTTCACTTATGTGTTATAAGCTATAACTGTCTCAATATGAAAATTTGGCTAGAAATTTTTTCTTTATGTACCTTACTTGGTAAGATGAACTCCTTCTCACAACCTAAACTGCCATTACAACATATTCCTCTATGTTTTCAATACAAAGTATATATCAAGTTTATAATCTAAAAGTGATCTAATAAGTTCAATGTTTATAAGAACATCTCAAATGTAACTATGATGCCCTAAATTCCCTTAGAAACCCTAGAATCCCTATAAATGAATTGTAAACTAAAGAATGGTAAGCTATGAATGGAAAACACGTATGAATAAGTCATTGTGGATTATAAACAAGTTGCAAAATATACTTTTAAGACATAATAATACCTAATAATGGCAAGAATAAACCATACAAAGCTAAGTACAAGTAATTGTACAATATAGTCTAGATCACCACCTAGAAACCATTGATAAACAATATTTCAAGCAATGTAACTACATAAAATCCATGTACTATTATCAAAAACAATATACTAATGGTAATCTATCATATATGGGAAAGTTAATTGATCACAAAATGCTAATATTCACTAATCCAAGGCTAATCACAAGTTAAGACCTAGTAACCAAGATTAGCATATAAAAACCATTATACATTGAATTAGAGTCTAATATCTTGCCATAAATTATAAAACTCAACTATACATCATATTAAGAATATACATTTATTTCAAGTCAAGTTACAAGTTGTTAAAACATAAAGTACAAGTTAGCAACGCATATGATCTTAAGCTCCCATAATCAACCCTAGAATATGATCAACCCATACAAACCCATAAACTAAAAATGTAGAATACCTAGAAGTCATAAACATACTATATAAGCCCTAGAATTTTATAAAGTTACAAACCCTAATTACCCAAGATAGAAAATCATTAGGATTAATGACCTAAAATCCCTAATATTAAGAAATCTACATGGAAACACTACCTAGTTCTTTTTGGACAAGTCTATAAATATTTATAGGAACTAATTAAGGTTATAAGATTATATTAAGACAATGTACAAGTACCATAATTCACAAGGTACAAGATTTCATTGCATGACTTGTAAATTAGGTCAAAATGAGTATTTTCACCCTTTAGACATGTTTACTTAGAATAACTTAATAAAACCAATGTAGAGACTTCATGACCACCTTTAGCACAATTTAGGATGTATAAATTGAGTTTACATCAGTAGTTAGTTGAAGGATAATCAATTTTACTAAGATTAAACCCTAGATCATTAGAAAACCCTAATCTACAAATGTATACTTCCCATTTCACATCAAACCTTTGTTAAACATAAAACCAAGAACCCAAATCTCTTAAATAGAATGTCTAAACCCTAAATAAGCCCTATTAATTCACTAATCACTTTCCCAAGTCCTTAATCACCAAAAACACAAACCCCATAAGTTACAAGCTCTAGTTTTAGACCCGGTTTTATGTTTTCCCTCCAAAAACCTATTTTCAAACCATTCCCTCCCATTATAACTTTGAAAATTAGATATTCTATATGTTGTAAGATATTTTCCATGTTATTTCAAGTAGGTGCATCACCTACATGGTTTCTACACATCATGGTTCTTATCTATATATTCCATGAGTAATTCTAAGCCATAAGCTTAGATATTTTCCATCCTAGACTCTAGGAACTTGAATAGATCTTCCCTAGCTTCCCTTAGTAACTAAGTTATCCATTATACACGTCCATATCCAAAACTTGGAGCTTAAGGGTTAGAAATAGTATAAATAGAGGTCTTTAGCTTTATTTTAGAATCATCCCTCACTTTCAATTTTCTACACCTATAAATTCTGTTCTACTACCTCCATTGAAGTCCTAAGAAGTCCCTAAGATCAGTAGCAAGCTTTAGAAGAAGTTATAGGAGTTCTTGAAGAGTTATGAGGAAGATATAGTCCATATACCTCATTAGGATCCATTTTTGGAGCATCCTAGGTAATCATTTTGTTAACTAAGCTTTGATCTTGTTGTAATACTTTCTTAGAGTTTTTATACTGTTAATAAGATGTTATAAGGATAGTCTAAAAGAAATTAAGTCATTTCATCATTTTAAATAGAAGTTATAAGTTAAAAATGTCTTAAAACCCTAGTTTTGTAATCTCTATGAAATAATAAGAAAAAACCCATTTCAAAAGCTATAATTCTGAAGAAATGTTGTTCTTATGATTATAAACATGTTTAGAAACTTTTTTTTAAAATCCTAGATCATTTGGTCCATTTTTGAGGTTGTTATGTGATTTTTACAAGTATAGGGACTAAAAATGTCATTTTTGAAACTATTTAACATTTTGGGCAAAAGTGTCATTTTATGAAATTAAAAGCTATAATAGTAAATATTGGAAATTTTGAGGTCCTAAGGTTTAATATGCAAATACTAAAACTATACACTTAAGGGGTTAAAAGTGTAATTATACCAAAGTGTAACCAAAAGGGCTATTTTTGCCAACTTTGAAACTAAGGAAGATAAATTAATAACATGAGGAAGTAATGAAAGTATCATGTTAGTAGGGAGCTTTGTACAAAGATGTTCCATCTTGATATTACGTTCTGACTGAGTGGTTGGGTTTACGATTTAAATTGTCCTCGCTCCTCAAACGTTTATAGAATGGCTTCTGAGTATGATGGCCCAAACACTGGTGCTAGAATTACAACCAAATAATAATCAAAGAAAATATAACCAAAATTTAACAACATTGAACCAAAATCAAATGCTTGATACTATACACAATGTATTAATCCATGTTTGTGTGAAATCAAGCTGTTGTTTATGAGACCAAGTTGTGGTTTGTATGATCAAGCTGATTATCTGTGAATGATACATATCTGATTATAGCTCAGATTCTATGGACATAAGGTGAGTTCATAGCCTCACTTTTTAAATGCTTTCTAAATGATTTGAAAACCCACGAGGGGGATATATGCTAAAACTAGAATATAAGTGCTTTTAATATTGTATGGTATAATTATTGACACTATGTTTACTATTTCCATTAAGTCCCTTTTTAATCTTGAACCGCTAATCATTTCTTGAAAATGAGCGCTAATATTGTGAATAGTACTATTTGGGGGTTGACATCCTTTATCTGGGCAAGTCGCGCTTGCTAGCAACTGAAGGTTCCTACCTTGGCTATGTAGTTACACTTTATTTTGCTTAACTCAGGAGTTTGGCAAACTGCCTGCATAAGGGCAATTTGTTGGTTTTTGTATGTCAAGTAGCGGTGCATGAGCATAGTTTAGTATGACAACTGATTTTATGTGGGTGTATAACAACGTAGCCCGGAGAACTTACTTTTATTCAAAACTATTATAACAAACCTATGAATTCACTCAACCTTTGTGTTGACTTTAAGCATATATATCAGATAAAAGATGACTGATAGCATGGAGCAGCACAATGATGACATGAAGAGGCACAAGACGGAAATTATTGTAGATGTTGGGAACCTCATATTGTATAACTCTAATTTTTCAATGAATTATATAGAAATTTTATTTCATTAATCTTCTGAGTTGTTTTCTATTATTATGACTTGTGTTCTACTAAGTAATACCCCAGATCAATGTTCCGCTACGTACAGGTAAAATGGGAGTGTTACATCGTGCGTCGCACCAACTGCTAGGTATCTCATCAAAGGCTCATCAGATAATGCGCCAAGGTGTTGAGTGCGTACAGGAGGAACAAGGTGGTTGAGAAAGTCTTCGCAATCGGACCTCTGACATAGATCTCAATTCGGACCAGTCTTCTAGGAGGGTATTTAATAAACGTAAAGGGGTCGAGTGTCTGGTCTTTAGTGCTCGTAGAGGGGTCAAGTGTCTGGTCTTTAGCGCTATTTAATAAACGCAAAGACGGTAATTAATAACCGGCATAGATATGCTACAGTAACAAAGGGAAGCAGTGGAAATGGATATTACCTTTGGTAAGTAGCTTCTGTGCAAGGTCTCATAAGCAGACCCCACGAAGAAATGTTTGTGTGAAGCCAGGAAATCATGGACCGACTTCTCTTAGGAATTGTCCTAATTGTCATGATGGATAATCTCTTAAAGCCAGGGACTGGTATGGCATCTTCACCGGACCTTACGATTGACTCATCTTTAGAAGGCGTCTTTCCTTTTTCTGAACCTTCATCATTTTCTGAGGACGAGGTTTCCACAATCCCAGGAACACTTTGAATGGGTGTGGCGTTGAGCGCCACTGTCACCCCAACAACATTTGTTGCAGGGGGGAAGACGACTTGATAAGGAATGTGCGTCTACCCAAAGCCATCCCACGAGCAAGCTCCTCTAGAGTACATGGTCGAGGGCGCATGGTTACCGAGCAAGGATGTTCTCATTTCACCAATTACGAGAAACTAATTACTGCGACAGGATAATTTATAGATTAGGCATGCAAATATACATATACATAAGAGTGGAGCTTTTATAGAGCGAACACCTTATCGTGGCCAAAATCATAATAGTATTGAGAAAGTTGCCCACCCGGCATGAGGATATTACAGTTGAGACCCAGGGCATACAACAGCAACTCGGGGTATTCTTGCATAGGTATGGGGTCAACACTAATCATTTCCGCATCTTCTATGTTGTACGTACCGGGGATGGGTCGATCATCCTTTATCATCGTCTCCTGGGTGATGAAGTCATATTTGAAAGTTTATGGACTTATATTTAATAGTCGTGTGATAGGATCGAACTCGAGATTACGGGATTGCACACAATATGTAAAGAGTTAATTTAATTAATAAATATATTTATTGTATTTATTAATTTATTTAATAAATATATATATTATATTTATTAAATTAAATCGAGCTATATAACTATATAACTTTAACGATCATTAATTAACTAAGAGTTAAGTATTAACGAGTGTTAAATAATATATAGAAAGAGGATTAAAAAGGAAGAAGGACGGATGGTTCCGGAACACCCCATGAAGGGGTGTTCGACCGTCGGTTAGGGCACAAAAGGGGGACAAAAAAACTTGCCTTTTATTTGTTTGGGCTACAAGAATTCTAGGCCTATAAATACATCTCCTTACCCCTCATAATTCCACATAACTTGAATCTCTCCTCTCTCCCCTCTCTTGGCCGATCGCAACACCAACCCACGAAGGGGTTCGGTGTGGTTTTTTCTTGGTGCTCGGTTTTAGTTTAAATCTAGTCATATCCCCTCTCTAGGGTTGTTGGGTATCAATATAGCTCGGTTTACACGTGCTAGAATCACAGTTAGCTCGTTGTATTACGTGTGTACAAGATCGTAATATAGTCTTACTTTAGACTATATCTTGGTAATATACGGTATAAACCCGAATTGGTGATTCTGATTTGCTTTAGCGTAAAGGTATGTAACCCTAATTCGATTAATTATAATTGTGTTATTATTATGATCTTGTTAAATCACTTCTGCTATGTGTGCTTTGATCTCGTTTAGGGTTTTATATAATTGTTATCATATTAATAAACCTTTAGTGGCATCGAGAGCCGTTTTAGCATGCTATAATTATCGAAAATCTAAAGTTTTTTTAACTAAAAATTGTTTTGAGTTAACACTACATGTTTTTTAGGTTTTCTTAAAATTAGGGTTTTGTTTTTTTTTAAATTAGGGTTTTGGCCGAATCTTTATTAAAAAAATTGTTTTGAAACCCTAAATTACATGTGGGATAATTTTAGATTAAATTGCATGATTAATTGTTACGTCGTGTATGGTTACGATCCGAAGAGATTTAATTGTTAAGATTTGTGAGAGAATCCATGATAATGTGCATGTATTCATGGATCGTAAAATTATATGGTTATATGAGTTTATGTTCTACGTGATTATTTGATTCAATACATCTTGAATTAGGGAAGACTTTTATATGAATATAAAGACCTAGATTTGATGATTATTGAATAAATCGTATGCATGTGGCTATTTGATTTATTTATTGCACATATAAATTGTTATTATGTGTTTATAAGTTAGTTTTTTTACTTGTTTATATTAAAAAAGTGTTGAATTGATGTAAACAAGGTTTTTTTTGAAAAGAAATAATATGGACTAAATCATATTAAAATAATGATTTGTTAGAGATTTACATTACATAAGATTACGTTGATTGGTGAATTGTAATAATAATCCAACAGACTACTCTTTTTGACAAACTATAAAGTGACTTTAACGCACCGTTGGTCATGTACCCGGTTAAAGAAGGAGGTGTTATGCCATTAGTCACTGACCAAATTTCCGGCTCGCCTGTGCGTCAAATTGAAATTACTATGATTATTAATTGAAATATACCTTAAGGGTGATTTACCATAAAGCCACATCCGAAACACAATGAATAAGGGTATTGCTTTGTGCGTAGCCGAGTTCTAGCAAAAGTACGTTGTGAATAGTTGTGGGTAAACTCTTTAATTGGTTTAACCAATAACTCAAGATAATTTATGTAGAAATTTAGTCTCGTGAAAAAGTTTACTAAATGTTTTATTTTACTTATGCTATGGAGTTGTATGCATGCTTCTCCATACATTGATTTTGACATCGAAATTTATACCCTTAAAATATAAGTCGAATGCTCCTAATTGACGAACACTTGAAATTACTACGTCATCAAATGAGATTTTTTGGTGATGTTGTAATGGAGAGAAAACTTTCATAGAATGAGAATTCGTATGATGGTTTTACGTTACTCAGATTAGACGACTTAATTAAGTTACTCAGTGAGATCTGAAAACTTAAGGCATCCAGAAGGGATGAAACATGTTTACAATGCAAAACGTTTTTGGCAATGTAAATCCCTTAAAAATCTAGAAATTGAAATTTTTTTGTCAATTGAATTGTTCGACAAGTCGCTATGTTGAGTACATTCATTACTAGCAGATCAACTGACGTAATGGATCTATGTCAATATAGTTCTAGAATTAAAGGAAAATAATATGTTTTTTATACAAAAGTAATTTTATTTTCTTGAAAGTATTTTGTTATTGAAAATACTAATATTTGAACTTATTTCTGTAGAAATGGCTTAACCCACCAATAACACTATAAGTTCTGCGTTCAAATTTTTTTGAACGTCCTGAACTTACTGGCCCAAACTTTAATGATTGGTACCGCTCGCTAAGAATTGTCTTGAGAGCAGCGGGTACAATTGATATCTTGACTACTCCCTATCCAGAGGATCTTGCTGAAGGAGTATCTAATGCTCAAAGGCTTGAACACGCTGCTAATGTTAAGAAGCACTCTGAGATGGCTTGCTTAATGCTAGGTAAAATGGCTCCTCCACTCAACAGAAATATGAGTTATTTCCATCAAAGTGAATGCTTGATGAGCTCAAGGCTATGTTCGAGAAGCCGCAAGATATGGAGATCTATGACTTTGTAGATGCTTTTCATAGCTGCAAGCAAGCTCCTGGAAAGTCTGTAAGTTCCCATTATATGGAGATGAGCGGTTATATGGAACAATTCATTGTACTAGGACAACCTAGGATCATAATATAGCTAGCAACTTAATCAATAGGTCCATTAACAAGGAATTCAATGATTTTGTTAGAAACTATAATATGCATTGCACGGGAAAGACAGTTAAAGATTTGCATGCAATGCTCATTGACTATGAAAAGGGGTTAGAAGACAAGGCATCTACTTCTACGCCTTCTATACTAACCATACAAAGGGTAGAGTGAGTAAGCCAAAACTGCAAGCGAACAAGAAAAAAGGCAAATGCAAGGGTGATAAGGGCAAGCAAGTTGCGACTTATTCGAAATCAAAACAGAAATTTGTGAAGAAGAATAGATCTCAGAAGGATGAGACTTCTCACCATTGCAAGGCAAGTAGTCACTGGAAGAGGAATTTCCCTCTTTACCTCGAAGAGTTGCGAGAAATAAAGAAGAAGTCTGAGCGGAGCGCTACAGCTTCAGTACTTTATTTATGATTGAATTGTTCAATTGAACATACAAATTAAATTCCTGGGTATATGATACAGGATGCGGTATTAATATTTGTAATACACTGTAGGGATTTAATCTGGAAAGGAAGCTTCCCTATGGGGAACAATTTCTGCTCACAAGCAACAGTTGAAGCTATAGGAACTTTTAATTTAGTGTTACCTTCGGGCTTAGTACTTGTTTATCCCTTTGAATGGATCTATATTCTACTAAGATTAGTATAATAGTTTGTAATCAAACTAGAACACTTTGAGAACTCTTACTCAACCAAATAAGTTATGCGGAATCTAACTTATAAAGAAAACAAAAACATAATTACTTTTAACTATTTGATTCTCTTATTAATCGACTTGAATGAGGTACATGAATGTCATCGTACCTATGTTCCTTTTATAGAATAAGGAACCCTAGAAACTTTAGAATATTCTATAAAGATAAGTATATCACACACGATATCTTATCAATATTCTAAACTATTAAGTATATCACATAAGATATACTCTAACTATAACTATGACATATATTTTACAAGGATATATGTAACACCCCTAAATTTATACAACTCAATACAGCGGAACACTAGTTGGTGTTACGGGATAGCATATTACTCACATCATAGACAACGCATAAAAATCGCGTCGTTTATTAATAAAGCATTTCCATTCATAAATATCAAAGTTACATAGGTCCCAAGTAACATTATTTCATACAAAGTTTTACAAAGTATTTGAATGGAAAATATTGTTTAAGTGCGGGCCATGAATTCTTGTCGTCTTCCCGAGAATTACCTTCAAGTACATGAGATAAAACATGTTAAAAGAAAAGGTCAGCGATAACGCCGAGTGAATTCATAGAGTTTAATAAATTCCATCAATATAACTTTGGTATAAAATTATTACCAAAACTCATTTCGTACAAATCATTGTAATAGGCCATAAAATAGCCAAAATCATTTTATACAAATCTTTATCAAAATCATAATATAGGCGTTTGCCTTAAAATTCATTATACGAGCCAATGTCGTAAAAGCATCATACAATACGTCTTATGACGTTGTATGAAAATAAAAACCGTTATATGAATATGGTTATGAAAACCAAAACACGAACATAATATCAATAGTATGACCCTGTATTGCTAGTCAGGCAATACATCGTAATTCGGTGCGTCTATTAGTATTTCGGTAGTTTGGATTATTATAAGCCGCATGACATTGTTACCTTACTAAACCAACAACGGGTAGCTAACCCGATACTCAATTTGCCCATCTAAAGTAGCGTGTCGTCACAAAGGTCACGCTATGGAAATATTCTCATACATAAATTCGCTTACCAATCAATGTGGCACGACGGGGATCAACCGTCAAGGCGCGAACTAGGGTGATCGTCCCCAAATAGAACTATTATATGCATAAGCGTCTACCAAATCCCGGTAGTTCACAATTCATGCTAATGGGACTTTTAGTGACATAACCTAACTTTAATAATCCATTTTATTTCATCTATCGGGTCCTTTAATCATTTATCGGGTCATACAATCGGGTCATACAATCATTCGGGTCTAAATCAATAAACAAACAATCGGGACAAATGGTGTCCTATTTTATAAAAACTAACATGTTATCTCCCTCGCGGGTTTATAAAACATTTCATAAAAACATTTAAAAGAGTGCGAGGCTATGAACTCACGTTGATGTGGGAAGGCGGGTTATCGGCAATTCGGACGTACGATACGTGCTTTAAGCACGGAAACCTAGACAAATAATACTCGTCTTAGACTCATGTCCAATGACTTTATAAAAATAATAATTATGTATACATATGATGATTATATATATATGATGATCAAGTGGGTTTACATATTCTCATTTACTCATTTTAGTGTTATGTGTCGATAACTTTTATACTAGTTTACTAGTTTTACCTATTTACGTGTTTTAAGTCCAATAAACTTATTATAAGTTCTTTAACTTGTTTTAATCCATGTTATACTTATATTATCAGTATCTACACTTTACAAGTTGGGCCTAAATGGGTTAAGTCCAATAAATAAGTTTATAAGTGTTTTAGTCCATTTTGTTGTATTATTAGTCTAATAACGTTAACTTAGTCTGTTAATGTCCGTATGTTATATAGTTCGGGTTTTATTGGTTTTTACTTGTTATATATGTTTATATATCAGTATATGAGTTTTATAAAGTTTACATTAGACGGGTCCAACCATCTAAGTTTTATTTAACAAAAACGTTAATTTTTCGGTATTAGCCGAAAAAGTCGTAAAAGTCATGTTTATAATTTTATAACTTATAAAACTTAACAACTTACCATTTTTATAAAATGTCCACTTATTTACCATTGTACATATTTATATAAATGTATTTTATAAGTTACTGGGTTTTAATTTATATTTTATACTATTTAATTTTGAGTGCTTATATAATAGTATTATACTTTAATTTCCAAAATCTGATTTTTTTTTCATCTTCACCAAAACTGCCATATCTAGAGTTCTATATGGAGATAGAAGCTCAAATTTTTATCACATAAACTACATGATATGTGCTCCATTTAACTCTTCTATAGATACTGTTGAATCATCCTCTAAGTATTTTCTAAAAATAGTCCAAAACAGTAAACTCAGATTTGTACTCTAAACTTGTTTTGATCATATCTCACTCATTACAATGATTCCATTGCATGGACAACTCTCACATGTGTACAAGACATATTACTTACTGTTTATTCATTAATCTATGCCATTTTTATCAGTTCACCTTTTGATTCTTTACTGTTTTATACAGCCAACAAATTTAAACAAGATTTTAGCCTTGTTTCTTATAGTCTTTCATCTTTTTAAGCATGTTTATCAACACCAAATCCCCACACAATATTTTTAATCATCATTCATCATCATATACATATACATAAGTAAAATAAATACAAGTTTACATAATCAAAAATAACAAGAGGATGAGGAGGAAAATCTTTATACCACCAAGTTGATGTAGGTTGTGATTTGGACATGGATTTTGATAGAGAAACTTGTGCATAACCAAGACCATCTTCAAGACCACCATTCTTCATGAATACCTTGTGGAAGATCAGCCCCAAGACTCCATGTAAACTCCTCCTTGGATGTTAAAACTTGCACCAATCTTCATCTCTTTGAATGGAGATTAACATATGTTAATTATAACATATGCTTGTGGTTAAAATTTGTATGGATGGGGTGTTCTTGGTTGGATATGGGACGGCACAAGCAAGAGCCAAGGGAGAGAAATGAGTGGTTTTGCATGTGTGAAATGGTAAAAGTGAAGAAGCTAATGGTTTTAGGTAAGTGTTAGCTTACTTTGTAAGCATGAAGTAACAAGTGTGTTACTTGTTTATGAGGTTTTGACACCTCATGTGTTAGTAGCTTGTTATGGCCGGTTTGAGTGGGGGTGGGACAAGTGTCCCACTTGTCTCATCCCCATTTATTTACGGGTACTCCTCGATTCTAGTTTCCTCGATTTGTGTGCCCTCGGGTCGTTTTACGAAAAACGTTTTTATAAAGTATGAATCAACGGCACAAAACGAATCTAATAAAAATTGTCTCATCAAAAAACGGAGTTCGAAAACGTAATACGTAATCCTAAGGTTTCCGGTTTAGTCGTAAAGGACGTTAAAATAAAATCGTAAGTCCTAATCTCTTCTCGTAAATTTGTGAGTTTATGAACCAACACAAATTTAAAACTCCAAAATAATATTCATAGATAAATTTATTTTCTGAAATGTCGGACTGTCACCAAAGACGGTGTATGTAAACGTAAGCACGTAACGTAGAATCCTCCGGTTTAGACGTAGTCGACGCTACTTCAAGACGTAAATCCAAATTACTCCCCTAAAATAAGTGAGTTCATATTGTAACATTAAAATAATGTTTTCAAATAAATATTGAGAATGAAATATCAACCATAAATTGACGGATTGTCACAGAATTTACCCCTAAACAGGATCTTTGTCCTCAAAGATCATCTTACTTTACTACTCGCTTCTTATAGAGTTAAAGCCATGTGGGTATTTCCTCCACATTTGGTCTTTTCTCACAAGTGTAGTTCATTACAATACGCGATTTTCACCAAACATAACTACGGGAATAAGATCAGGCTTATTGTTGACTTACTTTCTCTATCCATGATGTTCACGGGTTTTTGATGAATGCAACTTTTCGCCAATCTAAGCTTTACTAAGGAACAATCAGATTCTCACTTGATATATATTCCATCAAGTTCGATATACGAAACATAATTCACGCAGCTCTTGAAGTCCTAGGGTAGATCCAGCTTATATGCCTTTCAAACTAATCTTTTACATCATCTCAATGGTCCCATACAACGGGGACTTATATCCCATGATTTGTCAGATCATGAATTCATTTTTCCAAGGTTAAAAATTGTGGCATAACTTCGCTACCCATTTGGCACTTCAAGATCTACATTTCATATTCACATAACCTCTTGCCTACTACCGGCAGTCAATAATCAGATCCTAATTTTCAACAATCATTTCAGATCTCGCGGGTCGGGTATTTTGTAAGGTTAGGTTCGCCATCATAGGAAACCTTAAACCTAAAAGACATGTCCAACTTACGATGGGTGTATGTCGGGTGTCTTCATCTCAACTCCTGCTTACAGATGCTCTAATCTATAAATCTTAACAAGATTCGATCTCGATCCTAACACGATAATTATCAATGATAATCTAAAAGGAAAACGATTATACGGTCTATTACCAAGGTCAATTATTCAAACATAGAACAGTTCTTATAGTATTTTGTATCGTTACTTTACCTCGTCCCTTCGATTTGGGGTGGTACATAGTACTCTCATCAAGGTTCGTTCTCAATGATTTCTGAGCAAATCTCTAGAAATTCGATGCGAAGCGAGGATCTTGATAAAGATGTTCGATACAGGCACACTATGTTTACATAACTCTTTTGCATTTATCATTAATGGGAATGATATTAGCAGATTTGGTCAGTCTGTCGACGATGACCGAAATCGAATCAAATTCAGATGATGACCTTTGCAATAGCTAGACGTTTACCAATGTATGAGGCGATGTCTGCCTTCATAATTGCCATCAGTACAACTTCTTCAGACAAAGATTCCTTTAGTCATAAATGACATAAATAGAATACTTATACTTACAAGATGACTTCATCTCAAAATCTCCATATTTAGACAATCACAAGTGGCCTTTAAAATGTTTAACGCTATCGGCTTCTCAATTCTAATGGTTCACATTAGCCGCGAACCACTTTTATTATCTATATTATCCTTTTTATAAGCATCGCTTATATTTTAAATTGTTCGGCAATATATTTTGCACCGTCATTACTAAGGAATACATCCTAATTGGTTCTTTATCTTTTCTATATTATGTGTCAGTAATTACTTTCGCCTTTCGTCATATTTTCTAAGTTTCAGTTTCGTTTCAGCTATTATTTTTATCTATTTTACTCAATTCGACGTCTAAAGCGTTGATAATTATTACAACTAATTAAATATTAAATATTCAATTTTTATGAAACGTAAACTAAAAATTTTAAATTTCTAAGTTCGACCAATTATATAAAATGTTCAAAAATAAATTTGAATTTAATTAACAAGATTTTTGTTGATTTATCGAAAATAATTAAAATAATTAATAAGATCCGAAAATGTTCGAGAAATCTTTGGTTATACTTTGGTCAAGATTTTGTTAGTTAAAAAGCAAAAATTGTCATTTCAAATTTTAAGTCATGGTTTAACTGTTTTCCTCAATCCTTCTTAGGTTTTCTTAAGGTATGCAAAAACATTTACCCCTAAACAGGAGTTTAGTTAAATGTTTTGGTTATAAGGGAATAATCCCTTAAAAATCCTTTTGATAACATTTATCAAAATATATTTGCACTTTCTTTTTAGTATAACTCAAAGTCTTAAATAACTTCTAAATTTTGAAGAGTCGATTTATATTCCATTATCTATTAATCACACGGTTAAATCATGTAAAGGATTAAGTCTTTAATCTCATGTTAATTATTCAAGGTACAGGTTTTCAATGTTCGACCAATTTAGGGCAATCTATAAATAATTATTGACTCATTCTATTCTTATAAACAAACAAATAGTTCTTAATGATCACACGTATGAATTTATCAAATTACTGCCTACACACGTGATTCACCCAATATATGAATACTACATGTGTATTAGTCAATCCAAACGACATCACGTGAAACTCATAATGTTCATTACAAGTTCTGGATGTAGTAATTTGAATAGATAATCCTTTTCGCGGACGCAAAATTGATGATAACCATGCCGTGGATTAAGTCTTTAAAACATACACTAGAACCTTGTAAATGATCGAACAAATCTTCCATTTCGAGTTATGGATTTCGTTTTTGATTGTCAATTTACTCAGTTCACAGTAATCTATAAATATAAGGAATGATAACACCATCGCTCTTCATGATGACGAGCTTGGTAGAATAAAATCTTTCTCCGATAACTCTCTCAGTTGTACGGTAATTCTTTTAATTTGCATGGTGATGTCGTACAGTGCACACGCCACAGGTGCAGCACCGAGAATATAATCAAATACCAAATTCTACTTGCCTTAATGGCGAAAGTCTAGGTAATTCATCAACAAATTCTTACTAAAGTTTCAGATAACATAAACATCTTTTAGTACATTCATATTAGGTTCTTTCTAGATTATAATATCTATGACTAGTTCACAATCATTCATGGTATGATTTCAAGTCTAAATGCAAGATATGGTCATCCATCAAGAATTATTTAGATCACTTTTGATAATCAACATCTTATCTTTTAGGGGATTTCTACTCGAGTTCCCATAAATTAAGACAATGTCGTCATGTCATAATCAATCAATCCATTCTACTTGCACTATAAACTTTTTAGTTTTATTGCCGTCGATAAGATGTGAACTTCTCAGAAGACTGATAAAAACTCATAATCCTTCACAGATTCAAGGATATATGGAGATACAACTACTATTAAAAGAGTGAGGTCAACGCATAATCTATGCGAGAGAATTTCAAATCAGATACAGAAAAAAACATTTAATAAATATGAATATATTCGATGTTTTCATGATTCGAGTACGCATTCGAAAGCTCCTCGGATCGTTACCCAGGTCATTCAAATGAAATCAAATCATAAGAAATGATAAGAACGTCAATACATCCAGTCGGGTATCAACACTCGGTAATCATATACTTTCCCTAAGAATCTCACTACAGGAGAATCGGACAAGAAGGAATTGTCAATTGTCAAATAAGACAATTTCCACAGATGAGTAAATTCAACTCAGAAGAATAGATGCTACAGGCACATATGTAGGTGTCCCTAACACTATGTCCCTATTTTTCACTTCTTGCAGATCTCATAAATTTAATCTTTCACAATCTTCAAAGAAAATGTAGTGTTTATTCATTAGTTTTATGGTGACTACTAATCAGTCTTGCATGGTCCATTCAAAATTGTATGTAGGGGCGCAACTATATACAATTTCAAGATTAATGATGCAATACTCAGTTCGTCAAAATTTTATCATCATGTTTATAATAAAAACATTTTCATGCTTAATTCTTAAAAAAGAATCAAAAATATATTTACAAAGATTTTCTTTGTTTATGGAAATAATTAAGTTTCCAAAGCTTTTCATAAACATCTTCATTTTGATATCAATCACTTATAAATCTCACTTTGAATAATCCTTATTGTGATGAAAATTAAATTTTCTCAAAGGATACCGTTTTAACTTTATAAAAACAAAGTGTGATCTGCAAAAGAGTGATGAAGAGTTGTTTACCAAGAACTTAACTACAATATGATAGGAAATGATCTTTAGCCAAATAATCATGAGGTTCATGACCTCGATGTCACTCACGAAGAATAATTCACAACGTAACTCAAATCAAGATGAGTACTTGTTCAATGGTTTCATCACTAATGCGGACATTAGGATGAAGCAATAAAGGATAGATAACATCGATACATGTAGGATTTAGCAATCAAAGGTAGTCTTTTCACTAATCACAAACAAGTCAAAATTGTACCGTAACACATTACATGTCACTATGTCATACAATTCTCAAAACTCATCCTACCAACTGATATCTCAGTTAAGTTAGGGATTTTTAAAAGATACCACAATGAATACTAATCTACAAGAGTATTACGTGTCCTGCCTGTCCCGGAAGATCCATCGGTCTCAATTTAGAAGAAGATTTCTTCAATTTATTTATTGGACAATGGCCTAGGAACAACCCTTAACACGAATCCTACAATCAATTAAAACCTTATAATTCAATCACAGAACTTAACGACTTCCTCTTAACAATTTCTTATTCCACACAAGTTAAATTTTACTTTTATTCAAGTTTTAATCAACTTATACTCAATGCAACATCCTACCTCATTTTCCAATACTTTCAACCTTATTCTTACACCTTAAAAAGGGCAATAAAAGCTCGATATGATCAACACTTAATTTCCAATCCTATAACTCCTTTATTAATAATTATTAAATGAGTCACTAGTATGAAATGACTTGATCATTCAACTAGACTTCTTGGAAAGGTACTTGTGGCATGAGGCTTCTGGGTAATGGTTCCATTGACAGCCTCAAGTGCAACATTCACCCTTTCGATTTCAATTTAAGAATTGGATGACACGAATCAGATGACATCTTTCTAGGTGGTAACGTTTTGTTAAGCTCCACTCTATAAGGAAAGATCGTCATGGCATCGATATCAGATTTAATCTCGCCAATTCTTCTTAAATATCACAATCAACTAATGTCTACATTTCTACGAATATCAACCATTTGTTGGGATCATAGATATCCACAACTTGGTTTAGATCTAGGATAGCTAGAATTCCTACGAGAATAGCTTTGATTAATTTACTAGGGGATTTAGGGTTCTTTGTGACAATCTACGTCGTATAAATACCTCGTATAAATATCAAAATAATCATCAAACAATCATGTAATAAGATTACATCATATATATATATATATAATCCAAGTTATATATATATATATTAAAATAACACTTCTCAGTCTGGCCTTGTCGGTAACTCGGGAATTCTTCGGCACCGTTATAGTCAAAAGATTTTTAGACATTTTTAGAAAAATGTTTATAGTTAAAAGATTTTGAAAATGTTTTATTCAAAACCTTGGTTTTAAAAATCTTTCGTTCTCTATAACGAGAGCTCTGATACCAAACTGTAACACCCCCAAATTTATACAACTCAATACAGCGGAAGACTAGTTGGTGTTACGGGATAGCACATTACTCACATCATAGACAACGCATAAAAATCGCGTCGTTTATTAATAAAGCATTTCCATTCATAAATATCAAAGTTACATAGGTCCCAAGTCATATTATTTCATACAAAGTTTTACAAAGTATTTGAATGGAAAATATTGTTTAAGTGCGGGCCATGAATTCTTGTCGTCTTCCCGAGAATTACCTTCAAGTACCTGAGATAAAACATGTTAAAAGAAAAGGTCAGCGATAACGCCGAGTGAATTCATAGAGTTTAATAAATTCCATAAATATAACTTTGGTATAAAATTATTACCAAAAATCATTTCGTACAAATCATTGTAATAGGCCATAAAATAGCCAAAATCATTTTATACAAATCTTTATCAAAATCATAATATAGGCGTTTGCCTTAAAAATCATTATACGAGCCAATGTCGTAAAAGCATCATACAATACGTCTTATGACGTTGTATGAAAATAAAAACCGTTATATGAATATGGTTATGAAAACCAAAACACGAACATAATATCAATAGTATGACCCTGTATTGCTAGTCAGGCAATACATCGTAATTCGGTGCGTCTATTAGTATTTCGGTAGTTTGGATTATTATAAGCCGCATGACATTGTTACCTTACTAAACCAACAACGGGTAGCTAACCCGATACTCAATTTGCCCATCTAAAGTAGCGTGTCGTCACAAAGGTCACGCTATGGAAATCTTCTCATACATAAATTTGCTTACCAATCAATGTGGCACGACGGGGATCAACCGTCAAGGCGCGAACTGGGGTGATCGTCCCAAAATAGTACTATTATATGCATAAGCGTCTACCAAATCCCGGTAGTTCACAATTCATGCTAATGGGACTTTTAGTGACATAACCTAACTTTAATAATCCATTTTATTTCATCTATCGGGTCCTTTAATCATTTATCGGGTCATACAATCATTCGGGTCCAAATCAATAAACAAACAATCGGGACAAATGGTGTCTTATTTTATAAAAACTAACATGTTATCTCCCTCGCGGGTTTATAAAACATTTCATAAAAACATTTAAAAGAGTGCGAGGCTATGAACTCACGTTGATGTGGGAAGGCGGGTTATCGGCAATTCGGACGTACGGTACGTGCTTCAATCACGAAAACCTAGACAAATAATACTCGTCTTAGACTCATGTCCAATGACTTTATAAAAATAACAATTATGTATACATATGATGATTATATATATATGATGATCAAGTGGGTTTACATATTCTCATTTACTCATTTTAGTGTTATGTGTCGATAACTTTTATACTAGTTTACTAATTTTACCTATTTACGTGTTTTAAGTTCAATAAACTTATTATAAGTTCTTTAACTTGTTTTAATCCATGTTATACTTATATTATCAGTATCTACACTTTACAAGTTGGGCCTAAATGGGTTAAGTCCAATAAATAAGTTTATAAGTGTTTTAGTCCATTTTGTTGTATTATTAGTCCAATAACGTTAACTTAGTCCGTTAATGTCCGTATGTTATATAGTTCGGGTTTTATTGGTTTTTACTTGTTATATATGTTTATATATCATATATGAGTTTTATAAAGTTTACATTAGACGGGTCCAACCATCTAAGTTTTATTTAACAAAAACGTTAATTTTACGGTATTAGCCGAAAAAGTCGTAAAAGTCGTGTTTATAGTTTTATAACTTATAAAACTTAACAAGTTACCATTTTTATAAAATGTACACTTATTTACCATTGTACATATTTATATAAATGTATTATATAAGTTAGTGGGTTTTAATTTATATTTTATACTATTTAATTTTGAGTGCTTATATAATAGTATTATACTTTAATTTCCAAAATCTGATTTTTATTTTCATCTTCACCAAAACTGCCATATCTAGAGTTCTATATGGAGATAGAAGCTCAAATTTTTATCACATAAACTACATGATATTTGCTCCATTTAACACTAATATAGCTACTGTTGAATCATCCTCTAAGTATTTTCTAAAAATCGTCCAAAACAGTAAACTCAGATTTGTACTCTAAACTTGTTTTGATCATATCTCACTCATTACAATGATTCCATTGCATGGCCAACTCTCACATGTGTACAAGACATATTACTTACTGTTTATTCATTAATCTATGCCATTTTTATCAGTTCACCTTTTGATTCTCTACTGTTTTATAGAGCCAACAAATTTAAACAAGATTTTAGCCTTGTTTCTTATAGTCTTTCATCTTTTTAAGCATGTTTATCAACACCAAAACCCCACACAATATTTTTAATCATCATTCATCATCATATACATATACATAAGTAAAAGAAATACAAGTTTACTGATATGTAGTCAATCGTACACGTTTTAGGAAAAACGCGTATGAGTGGCAAATATTAAGTTATACGCTTTAGGAAAAACGTAAAACCGAATAAATGCGGGTTCATTCTCGAAGGAGGTGTGTGAATTAATGTGCCAAAATATAAAATAACAATGTTTAGATTAGTGACGTTTTTGGTTTAAAGAGAGAAAAAGTAAAGACGAGCTACGACTACGATTTAAACTACGACGTTGACGTAAAACGCGAACGTAAATACGTAAAACGCGACAAAATTAAAAATTAAATCTAAAAATTAATTAAAAGTTAAAACTAAGTCTTAAATAAAATAAATAAGAATAAAAATCCAACAAATATATTTTAAAACCTTTTATTAATTAAATATTCAATTTTTAATGCTAATTAAAGCCCTAAAATTAAATATAACTAACAAAATGTCCAAAATATTAATTTATTGAACTAATAATTCACTTATATTATTTAAAGACTAAAAACTATTTTTCCTAAATTTTCAAAACTATTTTTCTTTTTTTTTAATCACTAAAAACTATTTTTAAATTAAAATAATCATAAAAAAAATTAAATAATGCCAAAAATAATTTGACAATTTTAAAAATCCTAAATTACCCTAATGAACAGTAGAAAATTGGAAAACTTTGAAAAATGTAAAAATTTGCACTAAAAGACAAAACAGATTAATAAATAAACCCTAATTAAACTAATTTAATTATAAAAAATAATTAAAAAGTGAACAGTGAATATTTTTTAAACTAAAAACCTTAAAATATTTTTCTAAGTCTAAGAAAATTTTTAAATCTAAAAAATATAAAGTTTTACCACTAAAAGACAAAAACAGAATAATTAAAAAGTAATTAAAAATGCAATAAAACCTAAAAATACTTAATGAACAGTAACAAAAAAAATTAAATTATACTAAAAAATCAGAAATAAAATAAGAAAAATAATGCAAAAAGTTTCAGGTCCTAATTTCTAAATTTGTTCACAAAAGACAAAAATTTAAGATTCTGATAGTGACCTTTGCTTGTTTTCTGTCTTTTAGCAAAGCAGGGGTAACCAACAAACTAGCAGGGGGAAGTGAGTTCCCACTACTAGTTATAAAAACGGGTTTGAAAGATTTTGAGCTTAGGGAAGCTCTTGCTTTGATTTTCCTTGGACAATGGGGCACCCCTACACTCAGTGGAGTGTAGGGAGTCTATGCAAACAAGAAAATAAACAAGTACAAGCACAAAATCACACAAATGGGGCAAATGAAGTGACTGTAAATGGGTTGACTGTTTGATGAACAGTGATCTGTCAAAAATGGCACAAATATGGATTTTACAAGCCAAAATCTTGCACACCAGCTTACAAAGTGACTTCAAACTATTCCAAAACCCTAGATTACACCTATGTCTAACATTCTACAAGATTGTGAGCAAAAATTTAAACAAAACAAGGCAGAAATCTATCTTACTGATTTTTAAGCCTCATGCCAATTTTATACCATGCAAACTACTTATAACTCCTACTCAACTCAAACCAAATACCCTATTTACTACTACTACCTTACTGGAGTGAGTTTAAGCTGTTTATAAACCAAGTATGTGTCAAATGCTTGACTTAATAAGCAGACCCAAACACCCCCTTAATTTCAGAAATGGAAAATTAACACACCAAAGCTATGCCAAATCAGTTTAAACAGATTAACAAAGACTTAAGCATGCATATAAACTCTAAATATCACAGAATAAGCAATTAACAAACTAGTGCAGGCATCAAATGACAGAATCATACAACACTCAATAATCTATAAATTTTAAAAAGGGTTCAAGCCTCCTTACCAAGCTGATGCCTTCTCTCCAAAATCTACCAGCTTAAAAGAGCTTGTATGAGCTTATCAGAAGTAGAGGGTGCCTGCTGTTGGAATCCAAGAAGGACCCAAGGCAATAAATATCTTCAAATGGATGTTGCAAGAAAGAAAAGAAAGAGCTTGTTTATCCTTGATACCTGCACAAGACAAACAAACAAGAGAAAGTGAACTGATAATAAAACAATAAGCTATATAGCTGGCTTATTAATTAAGCAGCTTTTAGCTTATTGCTTAAAAATGAAGAAAATCTTGAAACTGATTTTTGAAATCTTTGAAACCATAAATTTTTGAAAACTTTTGATACCAATCTAACAACACAAACTTGAATCACTCCAACAAAGGTCCACTTTCACTTCACTTTGTTGACTGATTCAAAAAGAAAAGAAAACTTTTTCCAAGAACTTGAAACGGATTACTTTATAAAATTTACTCTACAATGGTGAAACAAGATAAATGCTTAAACTAAATTCAAAACAGTAAGAGGAACTCAATATTTGCTAAAAAGTTTTGAAGTTTCATTGTCATTAATAATTCACAAGTTTTTTTACAAAATACTGGAACAAAGAAATACTAAGCACAGGTTGCTTGTATTTATACTAGCCTAGAGACTATTCTAGAATATAAATAAAATATTACAAAGAAAGGGAAACCCTAAACCCTAATTCGTGCTATTCCAGTCTTGCCCTTGATCTTGACTGATTTGAAAATAGTCAAATGGCCTTCATGTGACTTGACAGCTGTGAAGACCAATCACAGACGTTCATTGAACTCCTTTGGGGCCAAGGAATGGCTGTGAGCCATTGGATGGTCTGCTGATTCCTTTTTTGCTATTTTCGTCCAAACAGGGGAGCAGGGGAGTGTTGGTGGGGCCATTGTGATCACATGACAATGTTTCTGGGTTGTGGGTTTTGGTTATGGTGGGTTTAATCAACATTCTGGATGTTATGGGCTAAAATCCCCTTGATTAGTGAAAGATCATGATTAGGGTTCGTCAGGATTAAGGGTGAGTAGAAAGTGAAGTTTGATTTGGGATTAGGGGTAAATATGTTTAAAAACATGTTTCCCTCAAAAAGATTAACTAATTTTAAAAAAAATCAGTTTATAAAACTAAGTGGAAAGTGAGTTGGAAGAAAGGAGGGTTTTGATTGGTTATGGGTTGTGAGTGGGTGACGTGTCAGGTGTGGGTTGGATGTGGGAAGTTTGTATGTCTGCCAGAAGAGGCCCCTGAATTCCTTTTCTCTTGTCACTTTGAGTTAAGCATCCAACAACGCCCAATATGCATGTGACAACTTTGGCAAAGTTGTCATTTATGGCACAATTTGTTTACAACTTTTTCCAAGGGCTTCAAATGCAATAAATGGATTCTTCAAGGACCAATCTTGCATAATCTTGAAATATTAGGGACCCTAATGCAATAATTGAGTTTTGCAAGGGTATAATATGACAAGTCTTCAATTCTTGAGGGACCATTTTTGCCAAATCTTCAAACTTCAAGGACTTGATAGGAAAATCATGATTCGGGTCCGGTTCTTTGTGCGGCTTCGTTTCTCGTGTTCGTTTTTCCTTGATTCCTTTGATATTTTGGTGAATTCACGATATCCGTACCTAAAATACACAATGAACAAACACAAGCACATATATGGGTATTTTGATGATATTTTAAGCATTTTAAGCCCGATTTGGACGATGAGACTATGTATAAATACAGTTTCATCACTCCCCCATACTAAACCATTGCCGTGTCCCCACGCAATGCTAGAATTAAGTATCGTATCACTTCCAAAATTCATTTTATGATGACATTTATTCAAGACATAAATTTAAATAAACTACTACACGTGTTAGACATAACGTATTGTTTTCATCACGAGAAAGTGACTTTTGGGATCATAGAACAAGAACACGTGAATGCTTCGTTAGAAATAATTTCGTCGTCCTCGATTTTCACCCAATTCCATGCTAAGCGTGTAACGAGATCATTGTTATTATAAGTTAGCAACACGATCACTTCTTATGAGTGTTAATTACGAACCTAAACTCCCTTATTCCTACTTGGTATCTCTTATATTTTATTTTGTCTTAATGATCACGAGGATACATCATTGACTTATGCGTGAATAGAGATTAAGTCTAAAAATAGAAACTTAACGGTGTAACCAAAATCATTAAATTAGTAATTCACCCCAATAGACAACGATGTCAAAAAATTAAGTCAACAAGAAGGATCGATAAACACGGTTTTATAACGGTTTTGAACATGAGACTTATTACCAAGACTTTTATACGCCCCCTAACGGAAGGGCCTTATTATCTTTGGTTTACCTCCATCTTTTATTCAACTTCGCCATGAAGCTTTTATTATGACTTCGGTCTTGCCTTGCCTTTTATTATCCGCCTCATCGGTGGTTTTATTAGCCAAAGACGTATATCCTCACGCTAAAGCGAATTTTGGATCTTTAAAGCTTCGAAGATTAAGGCTTGATTCACTTTCAATTTGGGCATAGATTTTTAGGCCTTGTGAGCTTCAAATTTTTGCTTAATTTAGGTGAGCACTTGAAATCTTATTATTAGGTGAAGCTTTCGATTATTCGGGTGCCAATACTTCAAAACCGTGACGCTGGCGATACCTTAATGTTTTCCCAATTTAATTACATGGAAGCTACCAAAACAAATTAGAAACCCAACAATAGTGACTAAACCGCCAAATCAATATTTATTAACAATTTATTATGCAAAAGCGTTGGGAGAATAAGCTAATAATTACTACACATAAGATCGTGATGATTACGAGACTTATAAATAACTCTATCATTTCTCGTCCTCATTTAAGAGACTTAGCCTAAAAAGTTAAGGAATCGAAGCTAAGTGCTCAACACGCACGGTCGAGTCAAAAATTACTCTCGTTCTCACCATCGGAAAACCTACATTCGTGTCTTAAACACTTATGAAAAACTAGAAAAATTTTAAAATTTGGCCATTTTTAACCTTATTTGCAACAAAACGATAGCAAAAAGATGAATATTGGATTGCGTGTTGACGTAAGCAAGGTGAAGTATCTACTCACCCCCCCATACTAAAACTAAACATTGTCCTTAATGTTTCGAGTCTAGGGGTGTAAACACCCCATACTAGAGAAGAAGTCGAATGCTTAATCTCGAGCATGGAAAGGGTAAAACGAATAACCTAAAAGCCGTTTATGAATTATGCTAATAAGATAAACGTTAGAACGTAAAAGGATATCATCGGATATCGGAATCTCCAAAGGCAACGATCGAAGCTCGAGTGATCCGTAAAACGAACACGAGAGGCTTCAATGATGACGATGATCCTAATAAATCACAATCACAAACAACCACGGAACAAAGGTTGGAAGAGCACAAGTCCCCTCATTACGTTAACTAAGAAAGCAATAATATGTACAAGGATAAGCATGAGAATCCCCCACGAGGCACCTTGTTTTTGATAACCGAGTCAAAAGCTCGACTCGAATCCCCATAAATGTGATCATTTAGGGATAATCTTGGTATGGTCATTTTTGGTGGGTCTTACATGATAAACAAGGCCCAAAAGTACGTGGAGTACTTTAAAAACCCGATAATCGTATACCGGGGTCAAAGATAGCGTCTTCGTTTTTGGATGAAAGACGAAACAACGCTACTCCAACACGAACCCCAATGGGGTAGAAGAAAAGAGATAAGAAGTAGAAAGGTGGGGCAATGGGTAAGGCAACATAATGAGCTACTCGACGTAGACTCGCACCAAGCAAACGAAAAGATTTTCCATTTATTGCATCGGTGGAAGACCGAGATTTCCCTTTACAAGCAATTCCGGGATCGTAAATCTCGTCCTCGGTGGAGAAATGGGAGGGAACATTCGGGGCTTCCCCCACACTAAAACCACACCAACCGTCGTCAAAAGGAGTAGACGAGGTGGTAGCACTCATATAACGCGGTGATGACAGAGTTAAACATGTAGAAAAATCATTTAAAACATTTTTAAAATCCTTTCCTTTTTCATCGTTTAAAAACTCTTTATGAAAACCCGATTGAATAATGTCGAAAATATTTGGCGTGTCAAATTCAAAATTAGTCGCGCTAAAAATCCTCACATTCAAGTCTTTGGCGGGAGGGGGTGGCGGATTATATAAGTTCTCAAAACGTTTATCAATAAAGAACACCGCCCCCTCGGGGTCTACATACTCGTCATCCTCATGAACGCCGATCTCGATTTGCGTGCCCTCGGGTCGTTTTACGAAAAACGTTTTTATAAATTATGAATCAACGGCACAAAACGAATCTAATAAAAATTGTCTCATCAAAAACGGAGTTCGAAAACGTAAATACGTAATCCTAAGGTTTCCGGTTTAGTCGTAAAGGACGTTAAAATAAAATCGTAAGTCCTAATCTCTTCTCGTAAATTTGTGAGTTTATGAACCAACACAAATTTAAAACTCCAAAATAATATTCATAGATAAATTTATTTTCTGAAATGTCGGACTGTCACCAAAGACGGTGTATGTAAACGTAAGCACGTAATGTAGAATCCTCCGGTTTAGACGTAGTCGACGCTACTTCAAGACGTAAATCCAAATTACTTCCCAAAAATAAGTGAGTTCATATTGTAACATTAAAATAATGTTTTCAAATAAATATTGAGAATAAAATATCAACCATAAATTGACGGATTGTCACAATATATTCGTCCTAATCAATATAGCAGTACTTGTACTTACACTAACAGTACTTTATATGTATCGCGTTAACACTAACGGTACTTGCCAACACTAACAGTACTTACACTTACACTAACGGTACTTGATACATTACAATAATTCCCAACAATCCTCCCCTAAACAAGAATGACAACTTGTTTTCTTCTTGTTTCCCACTATACTGAATGTATTAAAATACATGTCTTTAGTCTTCTCTTCAAACTTGGATTGAACTTGGTAATCTTGTATTTGTATCCAACTGAATGTAGCCAAACACTTTTATGCAGATCTTCTTTTGATAAGATAACCTTCAAGTCTCATGAATATCATCTTTGTCTTTAAATTATGATCTTCTTGTGTCTTGTTAACATTCATTTTGTTCTGCAGCAATAGTATTTGTCTTCTTGAGTTAAATCTGTGAACTCTGAATCATGAACTTCTTTCTTGTTTTGATGAGACAAAACCTTCTGAGTATTCTTTCTTCAATCTATCTCTGAAACTAATACTCCTTTGCTTGCATCTTCATTCCTGAAACAAAACAGTTAACAACAAAAACCAATCTGAATTGGCATCATGATTTTTAGCAAATCATCAGCTATCAACGGATTTGATTTATTCTTTACAAGTTAGCCGTACACTCTGGAATAGCCAATACTTTATATAAAGAATAAGGTGTACTGATAACCTTATAATTTTTGGTAAACTGTCAACCATCAACGGATTTGATAATGTCTTTACCTAGTACCGTTTGTCTAGGACTAGCCAACTCTTTGTCTCGAAACATGGTGAGTTAGAACCATATAGTTTTTAGCAAACTACCAGCTATCAACGGATATGAGAAGTCTTTACCACAAACTGTTTGCATATGGACTAGCCAGTTATTATGTGTGTTAGACATGGTGAACTGAGAACCATTTGTGAAGTGTGACTCTAAGTCAAACACTTAAGGCTCTTTCTCAGCTTCTTCCTCTTGCTCCAAATCCTTGATTTGCTGTTTAACCATTCTAATCAACTCCAAAGCACTAGCAGACTCTTCTGAAACTTCCAATTGTTGCTCTAACATCCTTTCCAACAATCTTCTTCCAAAAGGATATCTCTTTTCTTGAAGCATATAGTAGGTTATATCATCTATATCCAAAGTATGTATTCCACATGATCTATAATATCTCCAGTAAGTAGGAACATGATTCTCTAAGTCCTTCAATATTCTTTGATCACTGCTGTATGGTGCATACATAAACTTCAATTCATTCCTCAATAGTGTGACTTCTGCTTGACCTTCACTTCCACCTTCAACAAATCTGTTAAGGTCTTGAATGTCTTGCCTGTCAAGGATAGGTAGAATATCTTCTAGCAATCTGAACATCCTAAATGTTTCATCTGATCTAATGATTCCATGAATTTCTAATCCTTGTTTCATAGCACTTCTCCATCTTATGATATCTGACTTCTTTCCAAAGATTTATGTGTCAATACACTGATCTTCCAAGTTCACTATCTTTAAGTGCTTTCTACAACTTTCGTCATCATCACTATTTTGATCTGTAGACTTCATCTTTTCTTAGCTTCTAGCTTTTTCTTGGTTGATCTTTTCCTTTTAATACCCTTGGAGGTTCCTTCAAACTCTATTGATCCCTCCTCCAAATCAGTATGTATAGTTTCCTTAAGTACTGTTGACTGTGTGTGTACTGCTTGTACATTTCCAGTCTCCTTGTCAACACCATGAGTTGTATTCCCCTCATCCATTTCTTGATTAACCTCTGCTCCCTTTGAAACTTCTGTCACCCTTTTCTTCCTTCTAACATAAGTAGTCTTAATAGGTGGACATGCTTCTTTTTGTCCAGCAGTACTTGCATCAAGCCTGGGGGGGGTACTTCCAAATTGTCTTTGTTGTTGGAGATGCTTCCGTACATCTTCAATATCTTTCTTGTCCTTTTCAGATCGAATTCCAACAAAATTCAACTTGGTCCTCTTGTGTTGTTCATACAAAGCCTTTACTTCATCAAAGGTTTTTCTGACCAATTGAGCATGGGTAAAACGCTTAACTTTCTTGAGATATGACATCATCTGATTTCTAATTTGCATAGTGGTTGGAAGCTTAACCCTTTCTCTTCTTCTCTTTTTTGAAAAGAATCTTTGTTGCTCCCTCACTAAATCATCAATCAATCTGTCTTTTTCCTCTTCATCATAAGCATCCCTTTCTTCAGCTAGCAATGATTCTGCAAGAAGCTCACTTGCCTTAAGTTCAGCCTGAATCCTATCATATTCTGCTATGTTCTATTCTTGCCGCACTCTTTGGGCTTTCAGCAATTGTTGCTTTGCTGCAAGTTCTTCTTGTAGCTCTTCTTCGTACATTTTTGCTTGTAGTCTGAAAGCTACTTCTTCATCATGCTCTAGTTGATGAAATCTGTTCATGACTTTGCTTACATCATCATCTGAATCACTTTCTTCTTCAGATTCAGATTGTAATACCTTTTTGCCCTTATCCTTTAGATTTATCTTAGGTAGTTTCTTCAATAGCTTTGAAGATCTTCTTCCTTCGTCTTCATTTGATTGTTGTTGAATGATAATACCTTTAGTGGACTGTGAAGCTTGATTTTCTTACCTTTATCTTTTTCCTTCTTGGCAAGAATTTCTTGTTGTGTCTTTATTTTTGCTTCTACTTGTCTTGCCTTTTTCAGCTGAGCTATTTTCCCTAAGATCAAGCAGCACTTGTGCTAAAGTCTCGTCTTCTCCAAAAGATGGGGTTTGACTTTCTATAGAAGAAGGTAGTGAAGATTTTTCACCAGCGGTACTTGCAGTTGGCTTAGCAGTACTTGGCTCTTCAACAGTATTTACGTCACCAGTGAAAGACACACTTGTTTCTTGAATCACCAAAGTATCTCCAGATACTTTTCCTTCTTTAAAGTCGTCTTCTCAATTTGTAACTCCTCAGTCTTGTCTGATCCAACACTTATTCTTGATCTTGACAGTACTTGGAAAGACTGTTTCTTGTGAAACCAAAATTGTCTTTGAGGTGGAGTTGAAGACACAGGAAATTGAACATTGATTTCCTCTAGCTTCTCATAAAAACTACTCCAATTAACTTGTAGTTTTGGTGATTGAGGTTGTCGTTGTGGCTGAGTTACCAACATTTCTTCATCTTGTGGTTCCTCATGAGCAGATTGTGGTTCCTCTTGTTGAAGCTCCATATTTGTAGGATCCAAACTCTCTTTATCCACATTAGTCTATATGCCATCAAGATCTTCAAAATTTCCAATGGCATCATCAGCTTCAAAATTGTTGTCATTGCCAGAGATCCTTGTATGAATATCAGAAGAAGGTCCTTTTTCATCATCATTCCTCCCCTGTTTGGTTGCATTCAGTTACCTCTTCCTGAAGTTCCTGAACCTTTGCTTCTTAAGAGCAGCTCTCTGAATTACTCTGTTTTGCCTCATCCAAGGAGTTACTTTATTCCTTAGCTTGATTAAACTGGCTTCCAAATCAGCAATTCTTTTATCCTGAGCAAGCTTCTCTTTTTGCAATACTTGTACCTGTTTGGACAAGCTAGTGCACAAAGCAGTTAAATTTGCAACATGCACCACCTCTGTTGTTGTTGCTTGTGGTGAACCACTAGCAGCAATTGAAGCAGCAGGTGTGTGGATCATTTCATCAGAATGTGGTTGACCACCAACATTATGAGAAGAAGATTGAGTATCTTCAAAAGATTGTGGACTCTGGTGAGAAGGAGTTTGCTGAGAAGCACTAGCTGAGCTAGGTTCCTCACCTTCTTGATTAGCTGGTTGGGCTAACATATTTGTAAATAAGGGTGTAATAGTTCCTGTAAAGGCACTTCCTGGTTTGGTCAAGAAAGAGAAAGTTCTCTTTGTAAAATAAGGAACATCCCATGTATTTGTCAAGTCTGGTAGGTTAGGGATTTGGTCATTAACTAAAGCTTGAATGAATCAAGCATACATCAAAAACTTTTTAACTCCTTCCAAATTCCTAGTCATGCCTTCAAAAATTAATTTTTAAAAGTTAAAAACTCTCATATTTACTAGAAAAATACCAGTTGATGCCAAAGCAGCAGGGATTTGATCAAAAGATGTACTTTTTAAGCTTAAACAGTGAATAATGGCATGAAAAATCAGTTTCCATTGAGGTGAAAATAAACCTTTAAAGAAAGTAAGACTTTCCCTACCACCCTCATAACCCATGGCTACAAGGCCATCATGTATCTCTGTGTTATTCAACATGCTAAGTCCATTATCATCATTAAGCCTTAAACTAGACCTTAACAGTACCCCAATCACATAAGTATTTCTATTATTTACCCTAGCACTAATGCAAGGTTGATTATGATGAGTACCTAAAACAGTAGTATTCCAAAATTGTGTAACAATAGGAATAGAGACAGCATGACTTACAGTAAGCACAAAACGAAAATGACTTTGAGAGAGAAATCCAAGTATCTCATGGAAACCAAGAGAATCATCATTCTAAACAAGGTTCACAACTAGGTTGTGCTTAGAGATTACTTGTAGAGCAGCCATTAGTATTTTTAATGATCAAAGAATTAGAGAGTAGGTTATAGAATTAAGAGATAAGAATAAAATATTAGTTGAATCAATTGTATAATTGGAGTTAGTATTTATGTAAATAACAAACCCAAGCATAAATAAACCGCCAAATTTACAAAAGAGACCCTCAACGGTACAACGGTTATGTAGCGGTACATGGAACATACACGGTACTTGGATTTGTACTAGCGGTACTTGGTTCCAAAACGGTACCTCACAAATTTGACCAGTTCATGCATTCCACTATCATTATAACCTCTTTTATCTTATTCAATCAACCTACAATCACATCAAAAACACAAAAAAAAACACTACACAATAAAAATTAGCATAAAAATTGTACATCTACTACCTCCCCTTGACATATGTAGCAGTTTCTTGGTTGAGCATACCAATATGTGTTACCAAGAACTCAAATCTTTTTGCATCAAATGCCTTGGTTAATAAATCAGCTACATTGTTATCTGTATGAATCTTCAAGACCTGAATAAGCTTTTTGTCATAGGCATCCCTTATAAAGTGATGTCTTATCTCAATGTGCTTGGTCTTGGAGTGAAAGACTGGATTCTTGATAATGAAAATAGTACTCTCATTATCAATGTAGATCTTGGTGATCATGAAGTTGAAACCATAGTCTAACAGCTGATTTTGAATCCAAAGTACTTGTCCACAGCAATGAGCAGCAGCTACACATTCAGCTTTAGTTATAGAAGTAGCAACAATAGTTTGCTTCTTACACTGCCATGATATGAGTCTTGTGCCTAGGAATTGACAACCTCCTGTTGTGGATTTCCTATCATGATTGGCTCCAACATAATCACAATCTGAGTAAGCTTCCAAATCAAATGTTGAGTCTCTAGGATACCATAATCCTAAATTAAGTTGACTTTTAAGCTACTTAAAAATCCTTTTCACAGCATGTAGATGTGACACCTTTGGATTGACTTGGAACCTTGAACAGGCACACACAGCAAACATAATATTTGGTCTTGAAGCTGTAAGATACATCAATGAACCAATCATTGACCTATATAGGTGAATATCAATATTTTCACCATGTTCATCTTTTGACAAAGACTTCTTCGCTTCAAAATGTGTGCTTGTACTCCTTGTATCCATACATGAAAATTTCTTTAAGACTTCAGCAACATATTTGTCTTGGATGATAAATATTCCATCCTTCTTCTGTTTGACTTGTAGTCCTAAAAAGAAGGTAAGTTCTCCCATAGAACTGTAACACCCCACTTTGATAAGTGGACCGTTACGCGTAATTATGGCGTGTCATCAAAGCATACAAGGATAAATGTCTAAAACATTACATGACCATAGGGTAAACCAGAATCAAACATCGGTTCCCAAACACAAGCTCAAAACATAATAAAGTAAATGAAATAATGGAAGACTTAAACAAGCACAAATATATGAAGGCAAAAGGAGAAAAAGTCTATGGCAGCTTCCATCCTATGCATGTCCTCCAAAATGCGCGAGTCCGTCCTAGGGTACCTGCCGTTTTGGGACATGGAAAGGAAAGTAACGGCTGAGCAAAACGCTCAGTGCACGAATATAGACATAGTATAAATGAATAAAACATAATAAATACTTAATAGCAGCGGAAATGTATAAGTCCTGGAAAAACCTGGAACATGTTCATAAAACTGGTTTAATAGTTTGAAAAGCCTTATGTTTATCTTATGAAAACTGTTTAACATATTTTACCATTAGCCAATATAGGTCATGAAAATCCACCGTGCATGAATACTTGGAGGGGTGACCTCATCATGCAAATAGAGGGGCTGCCTCTAATTTAATATACTGGTTTTAGGTAGGAGGGATCATCTCCTTGTGAAGGATGCAAGGCACACACCACATTCATACTGAGTAATCTGCTGAAAACATGTAACTAGGATGCACCCATACGCCCCACATGATAAATATAATAATATGGCCAAAAGCTGAAGGGACGCCACGAGCAATCACTCTGCCATGGGGAAGTCATAACACCAGTGCCTTTAGTGTTATGGTTATGGTACCTCCATAACTAGGTGAAACTGGTCATGCATGTATATGGCTATAGGTATTCTAAATTAAACATAAGCAAATCAAACATATAAACTTATACTACGGAAAACAGTTGGCTGCATACGGGGAATTCCTAATAAGGAAAGAATGTCCATACTGAAAGGACGGGAATCCGTACCTTATGTCCAGTGAACGAGAAGACGAACTGAAGAGAGTCCTACTTCGGTATCACTAATGCTACATAAATACATACGTGTATAAGTATCTGATTACTAAATACGTAACTGGTTTTATGTCATGTCTTAGCTTATTTTATACGTTCATGTCATGTTTTACTGTTTTAAGCTTTAAACTGTGTTTATCTTGTATTCTGTCTATCCTGATTAAGTATTACTTGTATTTCATGTATTATTATACTTACTGTGTAATAATAAGTAACTTTCTAAAAATAGCAGGTTTCCTAAAATAGAAAGTTACCAAAAATAGAAAGTTTCCAAAAATAGAAAGTTTCCAAAAATAGAAATTTTCCAAAAATAGAAAGTTTCCAAAAATAGAAAGTTTTAAAAAATAGAAAGTTTCCAAAAATAGAATTACTGCTAAAAATAGATAAGTTTCTAAAAATAGAAAGTTTCCATAAATAGATTAGCTGCCTTAATTAAATAAGTTTCTAAAAATAGAAAGTTTCCATAATTAGATATAAGCTGGTTAAATAAGCTAATTATATAAGCTTAAGTGTTTTCTGATTATTTTTCTAAGTCATATTGATATAAGGTGTAGTTTATTAATTATTACATGTAATTTAAATAAACTATAGGTTAAAGTATTTAATTAAATATATCATGTTTTTAATTAAATAAGTTAAAATATTTAGGTTAAAACATGTATTATTAATTAGTAATAATATAACCTAAGTCATGTTGATTAATTAATTATAGTCATGGTTTTTAATAATTAATTAATAATAAAGTCTAATTAAAAATAAATACTTAGGTTAAAATTCGTGATCTAATAATTAAATTTATAACCTAAGTCATGTTAATTAAATTATGTCATGTTTTATTAGTTTAATTTTTAACATATAACTATTAAAATCATAAACCTTAACATAATCAATGAACCGGATCGTGACTAGAAACCATGAACCGGACCCGTAATCAACACCATACCCGAAACCAAGTCGAGGTTCCCCCTTGTTTGCTGTTGCCGTGGGACCCACACCACCATACCGAGACCATGAGGTCTCGGTGGTGGTTCATAAGCCAAGCCGAGACCCCTTGGGGGTTCGGTTTAGGCGGCGGCTAGAACAAACACCCCTAACAACCCTTGTTTTGATTCACCCCATAATCATAGACATGTTTTAATAAATGTTTTTAATTAGTTTTTATAAACATCATGATTTTATGTGACTTAATAAATCAAAACATAAAAGAAAAGGATTAAAAAGGTTATACCGAATGCGTGGATCGATCAAGGATGAACACACACGAATGCTTGCACAAAAATCAAGATCAAAATCAAACCGAAACACCTTTTGGTGTTCTTGAAAGTGGAGGCCAAAGAGACAAAGGAGGAGGAGGAGGAAAACTTCTAGGGTTTTAATTATTTTCTAGATTTTGTTAAAATGAAACAAGTTTTCTCCTTTTTCTTGTTTAGTAAAAATTGATGGGCTAAGCCCTTTTTCCTTCCTAATTTCGTGGTATGGAGCCCACATGGGGTAACCCGTACTTTTCTCGAGTCTAAATATTATAGTGTGTTCTCGTATTTTATCGTGTTCGTGTTTTACGTGTTTTAATTAATTATTAACTGTGACTTAATATATTTATTCGTGTTCGTAATAAATATATATACCTAAATAATATTAGCTCGTGATTAAATTACGTTCATGATTTCATGATCGCATGTGATAGGTGTGTAAACACCCATCCTTTTTACCACTTAATTACAATAATAACCGAGCCAAAACGTGTATTTTATGTCTTTTATGTCGGAATTATGCGTGGTTTGTGTTTTTGTTGTGATTTAGGACGAAATTGTGAAAAGTGGAGAAGACACGGCATTCACGGGCTTTTATTGAAGAAAAAGATGAAAGATGAAGTCGAGAAGTCAAGAGTGCAAAAAGAACGGAAGTCCAAGACCAATTCTGAAGATTTATCGAAGAAAAAGTCGAAAGACGGAAGTTTACTTAAAGCCGAAGAACTCAAGTCTATTTTATTGAAGAATTAAAAGACGAGTTCAAAGAAATCCCGAGCCAAAAGTCATTAAAGTCCAAGATTAAAGAAGATTTAAAGGCTTAAGGACTAATGGTGCAATTAAATGAAGATTAAAGGCTTGAGGGACTTAATCATGCAATTAAGAAGAAATGAAGGAGGGGAGGAAGCTTCCTAAGCATTCCTTAATCCTCCCCTATATATAGTCATTAGGATTAATCTTTTCATTTTTGTTGGCTAATAGTGACAATTAGTTCTTCCACTTTTAATTACCTTGTCATTTAAATACTTGTCAAATTTAAATACTTGTCTTGCACCTTAATTACCATTTAATTTCAAGTAAGTTTTTCTTTTAATTCTTGTCAATCTTTATCTTTATTGTTCATCTCTCATTCTACCTTTCTTAATCTTTGATTTTTATTGTTTATGTTCATGTTCATGTTCTTATGTTCTTATTTTGATCAAAGTGGCTTTTGATTATCTTGATTAGTTTTGTTAGTTTTGTTGTTTTGGATTGATTGTTTATGCTTAATAGATGTTTATTCATTAGATTGATTTAATCTTGTGGTTGATTTTGCTTAGATTTAACTAGATCCGTGTATTTTTATTGTTCCCTGTTCTTCGGGGTGTTTGTTTCTGTTTTCTGATCTTTCCCAGGTAACGCAGCCAAGCCCAGCAATATTCCGAATCAAGCAAGCCAAAAGTTATTCTGAATAGGTGACAATATTCCGGATAAAGGTTTTAGCAAAGGTGGTTTATTCGGAATATCCATTATTCCGGATAGGAAGGATATTCCGAATAGGATAAGTATTCCGAATAGGGGCTTATTCCGAATAAACAAGATATTCCGCATAGGGATATATTCCGCATAGGGATATATTCCGAGTATGGCTGGATATTCCGAATAGGCACTTTATTCCGAATAGGCTACCTTATTCCGAATAGGCTACATTATTCCGAATAGGGCACTGTTCTGCATAGGGCTGATATTCCGAGTAGATTAACTATTCCGCATAGGCAATTCATTCCGAATAGGGAGAATTTATTCCGAATAGGAATATATTCCGGATAGGGATTTATTCCGAATAGAGTTGATTTTCAGTTTCTTTAATTTCAGTTTTTAATTTTCTGCTTTTTAATTTCGAGCTTTATTTTTCCCGCCTTTTTAATTACTCGCACTATAAGTTTATTTGCCTTAGATTCATTTTAGCCTTGCCTTAGTTTAAGATTTACTTTTAGTTGCGTTTTAAGTTTGCCTTAGTTAGATTTAAGTTTGCGTTGTTTACATTTAGTGCCTTTTAATTTCCGTCACGCTTTTAAATTCTTGCACCATTTATTTTAAATTTAGATTTAAATTACTTGCTTTTACTTTAAAGTTTTTGCACCTTTAATTTTACTACAACGCCAAAGAACAGCTGAGTCGCATATAGAACCATTTTTCAATTCGATTAGACCACTAGAACGATAATCTTTATACGGGGTGTCAAAAGCCTTGTATCAAATGGCGCCGCTGCCGGCTCTTTTCGTAAAGATTAACGGTTTTCTGTGAAAGACGCCTTGCTTTTTGGGATCCGTTCACTTGTGAGCGTTATTTTTCTTGCACAAAAATTCAAAAACCCATAAAAATTAAAAATTGATAAAAATCCAAAAAAATTAAAAATTTCAAAAATCCAAAAAGATTTAATCTTTATTGTGTATATATATTGTCTTTGTGTTTGGTTTCTTTTTCTTTTGCATTTTCAGGTGTATGCCTACTAGATCTTCTAATTATCAAGATCCCGAGACTCAAGAAGATTTAAGTATGTCAGGTGTTAACAACAATAATAATCCACCGCACCTCAACAATAACAACAATGTTCTTCCACAGCCCGATCTTCGGACCATGGAGGAGCTTTGTCAACCTACCATGTTTGGACGAGGAGGACCGATTGCGCCGATGCAAATCAACGCTCCTGAGTTTTCGTTGAAGCACCACATGATTCAGCAAGTGCAAACAAATCCTTTCCGTGGATTGCCTGATGATGATGCCAACAAACACCTCGACAAGTTCATTACAATCACCCAAAGCATGAAGTTGCCTGGTGCCACAATGGATGTTCTTCGCCTACAACTCCTCCCACATACTTTATCCCATCATGCCGAGAAATGGTTTGATCGTCTTCCAAAGAATTCAATTCACACTTGGGATGACATGACTCAACGCTTTTTATCGCGCTACTTTCCACCATCCATGGTCACGAGCCTTCGCAATCAAATTAGTGGTTTCATGCAAGATCCCGATGAATCTCTTTTTGATGCTTGGGAAAGATATAATGTCTTGATTGATCGTTGTCCAAACCACAACATGCTCCCTATGACCTTAATAGATACTTTCTACAACGGATTAACTTTTCGTGATCGTGATACGATTAATGCAGCCGCCGGTGGCACATTTATGAAAAGGAGACCCGAGGAGTGTAGAGAGTTAATTGAGAACATGACTACTCACCACAAAAATTGGGATTCCTCCGCTTCTTCAAGGAACAACCCGAGAGTCAATGTTTCTTCCACTTCAGCAAACCCTGATATGACCAAACTCACTCGCATGATGACTGAAATGAGCAAAAGTATCACGCTTCTCGCTTCAAACCAACAACAACAACAAGTTAAAGCGGTTGCACCTTCTTGTGAAACATGCGGTGGTCCTCACTTATACACCGATTGTCCTTCGACTCAAGGAAATCCGGAAAATGTTTATGCAGCTTATGGTAATTATTCACCGAAAAATTACCAAGCTCGACAACAAGGGGATAGAAAATTGCTGAGTTACCGGTCAAACAACTACCTTTCACCCGGTTTTTCTCCTCAAAACCAAAACCCCGCCAACAACTACAATATAAGCAACCAAATCCCACCAAGAGCTTCTAATCCTTATCACCCACCCACTCAACAAACCCCACCCATTAATCCGGATGTTGAAGCCATAATGAGAACCCAAGGTGAGAAAATCAAGAATCTGCAGAGCCAAATTATCAATCTTAAAGGAGATATTACCAAGCAAGGAAATGAGATAAGATCCGAGCTTCGAGATAATATTAAATCCTCCTTCAGCAATCAAACCAATGATTTGAAGAATATGCTTGCTAGTTTCTTGCCCGCAGCTCAACCTTCTTCTTCGAGTTCTCTACCTTCAAACACCGTCACCAATCCGCGAGCAAATGTGAGTGCTATTACTACTCGTAGTGGAATTACCATTGTCGATCCACCAATCCCGCCCCCATCATCTTCACCTCCTCCACCACCATTTATCCCTCCTCCCCTACACCTAGTATTAGTGCACCATTACCGTCTCCGCCTCGTCATGACGATGTATCTAGGAAGGACCCTTCAACATCTCAACCTTTACCACCTTCACCTTCACCACCCAAACCTACTATCCCTTATCCCTCTCGTTTAGGCAAGACCAAAATGCTAACCAAGGATGACTCTCAAGTGTCGAGCTATGTGAAGATGATCTCTCAAATGAACTTCAACATTAGCTTTCTCGAAGCACTTGTCCACATGCCTAAATTTGTCAAAGCATTCAAGGAATTGCTTAACAAGAAGGAAAAGTTGCTTGAGCTCGCCAACACACGCTTAAATGAAAACTGCTCTGCAGTTATTCTTAAAGAACTTCCGGAAAAGCTTGGAGATCTCGGTCGTTTTGTGTTGCCTTGCGTTCTCAACAAAACTGAAGAATTTACTGCCCTTGCTGATCTGGGGGCTAGTATTAATCTTATGCCTTTGAGTGTTTGGAAAACACTATCATTACCCGACCTCACTCCAACAAAGATGACTCTTGAACTTGCAAATCGCACTCTCGCTTACCCCGTTGGTATTGCCGAAGACGTGTTCATCAAAGTTGGCACATTTACTTTCCCGGTCGATGTTGTCGTTGTTGATTATGAAATGGACCCTCGTATCCCTTTAATACTTGGTCGGCCATTCTTGAGAACCGTACGAGCTCTAGTTGATGTTGCCGAAGGTGAGTTAATCTTACGAGTCGGGAATGATTCACAAGTTTTTAAAATGGGAAAGCTTACAAGTAAATCCTTTGGAGGCCGAGAATCAGTGAATATGATTAATGTGCTCGATGATTTTACCATCTACAACAATCCTCTATTCGACTCTTGCATTGATAATCCACTTTTTCAAGATGATGTGGATGATTCTCTATCCAATTTAGACGCTTCTCCCATTTATGATTCTCCACCGATCTTTGATGCTTATGATGATGATGATTCTAGCTCAAATTTAGATGATTTTGATGACCTTACCTCCGAGTATCCCGACCTGCCCACGTATGATGATTTCGATGAGGCTGATACTCTTTCGACCGATTCTTCACATGATGAAGATCCTCTGCCATCACTCGATCCTACTTTGGACGATTACTCATTTGAGGAAGACTTCTCTACGTTTCTCAACACTTATTTCCCTCATGAGAGTGATGCTCCTCCTTTGGACTTTGAAGATTATCGTCTTGATCCTACTTTGGATTTGAAGAACATTCTTTCAAAGGAGAAGAAATCGGTCGACACCGACATCCGCAACACATATGATTTAACACCTCTTTGTCCCCCCTCTGAGGACGAGGTTGTGCATCTTCTTCCCGGATCTTCTTCACACTCTACTGAGCCTGAGTGCTATTTTCCCCTAAAGGAAAAGGTGTTCGACCCCAGTATCGATATTCTTCAGCCATTTCAGTAACCACCAGATGAAATAAAAGGAAAAATCTTTGGAACTATTGAAGACATGCTTGCACCTCACCATACTTGCTTCCACCGTGCTTCATCTTTGCTTAAGGGAACCTTGCCTATTCTTCTTTGGCTTGCCTTGTTCGCCTTAAGCTTGTGCTTATTGATGGACGAAAACTATGTCTTTGATCCTGGTGGATATATTTCATGCTTCTCCCTATGATGATCAAGGTCAAGTCAGGCTCACGACTCGGTAATCAAAAATCAAGCGCTTCTTGGGAGGCAACCCATGTATCTTTTCGCTTTCTTTATCATAAGTGTAGGGGAGAACCGTTGGTTTGCTATTTCCTCTCCTCTCTTCTTAATCAGGGATCCGCGCTTCAATGATCCACTCTTGATGATTCTTGACAACCCGTGATTCCGTGTTCCATTCTTCCGGTTCTATCCTAAACTCTTTTCGATTCACTATTTTATATTTTCTCAATATTAAAATAGGAATCTCTTTAGTTGTCCTTTCCTTAGCGAGATTTAAACAAAGTGCACAATGTCCTAAGTGTAGGGGAGTTTACTCTTACATGCTTAAACATTGAGGACAATGTTTATATTAAGTGTAGGGGGGACTTCTATCAAAGTTAACTGGTCTTTGCCTTGTATTTGTCCTCATTTTAACCGGAAAATCAAATTTTCGACATTTTTCAAAATTTTTTATATATTTTGGCCTATTAGTTTTTACCCTTGTATAATTATTTTCTTTCTTTGTTAGAATAAAAGTTTAATAAAGTGGTTTTAATTTTCAAACGTTGTGAATCTTTTGACTCAACCCGAGTTTACTTATCTAAGTTACTCTAGCTAGTATCCTTAACGTGTTTAAGTTAAGTTTTGCTAGGCTTTTGTATAGGGAGCTATAAAACGCGAAAGTCTTAACTCTCACAGGTTAAGAACAAGAACTTTTCGCAAGTTCCTATAATTGATCCTAGAGAGTCGTTTATCAAGGGAACTTTAAAACCCAAAACTTTGATTTAATAGGCTAAGCATCCACGAGTCTCATTACTTGAGATTTTAAACTATGGAGAACGAGAGATGATAGAGCCAATTATAAGTTCGGTATTCTTTCGTAAATTTATGTGAGTTAATTATAAGCCTATTCTCCCATCGCTTGCTAATAAATTTATCTGCAATAAATAAGGTTGCACGATTTGAAAAGTTACTTAGTTTCTAGCCCAAGATCGTTTAAAAGTTGCTCGGTATGGATTAGAGTTCATAGCCAAGGCATAACTTATTGAAGCGGGATGCGAAGATTGGCGAGTCCAAAGAGGTCCTAACAAGGCATGAGGACTATATTTTGTTGCTAAAGATCCAAGTGATGTGAAGAATCATTTATCGAAAATCAATATGAAGGATCGAGACACACGATGAAAAGCAAAAACTCCCCAAAAGTCATGGAGAAGTGTATCCGAAAAGACCCTAGCAAGGTATGAGGATAAATAGATCCAAGTCATAAAAGGAGGCGGATCGTTGTATATCAAAGTCCAAAATAAAGATTGGAGAAAAATGAAGAAGTCGTGGTCCAAGTATGAATCTCTCAAAAACTTCAAAGTGAAGAAATTCCATTATGAAGAGAAGACCATAATTTCATGTACGTCTCTCAAGGTTTGAAGTATGAAGTCGCTGCCAAATATCGGTCCGAGAAAGGTCTCAAATCGCGAAGCGAGTTATGCCAAGATATGAACTTCATGAGGTCCCGAGAAGCAGTTTTAAAAGATTTTGTCCTTTAGCTAACTATTGATTAAATCGTTCACTTTATTTTCGGCCTAAATAAATATCGAAATAAGTCAAACAATGCATCCTCGTGATCATTCTAGACAACAATAAAATATAAGAGATACACCTAGGAATAAGGGAGTCTAAGTGAGTAATTGGCCCACATGAGTTCTTTTTAGTTTACTAACTTATAATAACAATGATCTCGTTTTTAAGCTTGGTTTGGAGAAAGTGAAAACTTGAGGATGATGATTATTCATGACATTTCCAATACCCAAGGTACGCTTTTGATTTATTTACTTTGAATTTTTATAATTTTCTATCTCTTTAATAAAGGCCAACGTGGTTTGATTATGATGAAAAATGTAAACGTGCTTTGTAACTAATGCATTGCATGAGGACATTGCAATGGTCAAGTGTAGGGGATTTGATAGGTGTGTAAACACCCATCCTTTTTACCACTTAATTACAATAATAATCGAGCCAAAACATGTATCTTATGTCTTTTATGTCGGAATTATGCATGGTTTGTGTTTTTGTTGTGATTTAGGACGAAATTGTGAAAAGTGAAGAAAACACGGCATTCACGAGCTTTTATTGAAGAAAAAGATGAAAGATGAAGTCGAGAAGTCAAGAGTGCAAAAAGAACGGAAGTCCAAGACCAATTCTGAAGATTTATCGAAGAAAAAGTCGAAAGACGGAAGTGTACTTAAAGCCGAAGAACTCAAGTCTATTTTATTGAAGAATTAAAAGACGAGTTCAAAGAAATCCTGAGCCAATAGTCATTAAAGTCCAAGATTAAAGAAGATTTAAAGGCTTAAGGACTAATGGTGCAATTAAATGAAGATTAAAGGCTTGAGGGACTTAATCATGCAATTAAGAAGAAATGAAGGAGGGGAGGAAGCTTCCTAAGCATTCCTTAATCCTCCCCTATATATAGTCATTAGGATTAATCTTTTCATTTTTGTTGGCTAATAGTGACAATTAGTTCTTCCACTTTTAATTACCTTGTCATTTAAATACTTGTCAAATTTAAATACTTGTCTTGCACCTTAATTACTATTTAATTTCAAGTAAGTTTTTCTTTTAATTCTTGTCAATCTTTATCTTTATTGTTCATCTCTCATTCTACCTTTCTTAATCTTTGATTTTTATTGTTTATGTTCATGTTCATGTTCATGTTCTTATGTTCTTATTTTGATCAAAGTGGGTTTTGATTATCTTGATTAGTTTTGTTAGTTTTGTTGTTTTGGATTGATTGTTTATGCTTAATAGATGTTTATTCATTAGATTGATTTAATCTTGTGGTTGATTTTGCTTAGATTTAACTAGATCCGTGTATTTTTATTGTTCCATGTTCTTCGGGGTGTTTGTTTCTGTTTTCTGATCTTTCCCAGGTAACGCAGCCAAGCCCAGCAATATTCCGAATCAAGCCAGCCAAAAGTTATTCCGAATAGGTGACAATATTCCGGATAAAGGTTTTAGCAAAGGTGGTTTATTCGGAATATCCATTATTCCGGATAGGAAGGATATTCCGAATAGGATAATTATTCCGAATAGGGGCTTATTCCGAATAAACAAGATATTCCGCATAGGGATATATTCCGCATAGGGATATATTCCGAGTAGGGCTGGATACTCCGAATAGGCACTTTATTCCGAATAGGCTACCTTATTCCGAATAGGCTACATTATTCCGAATAGGGAACTGTTCCGCATAGGGCTGATATTCCGAGTAGATTAACTATTCCGCATAGGCAATTCATTCCGAATAGGGAGAATTTATTCCGAATAGGAATATATTCCGGATATCGATTTATTCCGAATAGAGTTGATTTTCAGTTTCTTTAATTTCAGTTTTTAATTTTCTGCTTTTTAATTTCGAGCTTTATTTTTCCCGCCTTTTTAATTACTCGCACTTTAAGTTTATTTGCCTTAGATTCATTTTAGCCTTGCCTTAGTTTAAGATTTAGTTTTAGTTGCGTTTTAAGTTTGCCTTAGTTAGATTTAAGTTTGCGTTGTTTACATTTAGTGCCTTTTAATTTCCGTCACGCTTTTAAATTCTTGCACCATTTATTTTAAATTTAGATTTAAATTACTTGCTTTTACTTTAAAGTTTTTGCACCTTTAATTTTACTACAACGACACAAACATTTGTTTCACCAAAGAACAGCTGAGTCGCACATAGAACCATTTTTCAATTCGATTAGACCACTAGAACGATAATCTTTATACGAGGTGTCAAAAGCCTTGTATCAGCATGTTCGGGATTATAATTACTATTTGAATAATTATCGTGTGTTCATACGTAATAAATACTTATCGGTTCTAACACGTACGTAATACTTAAAATTCTTATATGTGAACATAAACATACTATAAAAGGAAAGTTTTAATCTAGTACGTACGATCTTAAGGGTACTATTCATGGTAAAAGCATGCGGGTTTTACAACTCTTCCCCCCTAAAAAGAATAATTCGTCCCCGAATTATAGATAACGTAAACTGGAAAAGAAGGACATACCCGAATCAAACTGAAAGGGTATGTACGATAAAAGGACATGAAGATGACATGGTAGAAGGGAACGTGGAATGTGACATGTCTTGAAAGGACATGTAACGTGACGTGACTCAAAGGACATATCTAATAGATAAGAGAAAAACGGATAAGAAGTCCGGATGAACTTGTCCGTTTCCAAGTGGCCTCCCTCTTGGAACGGTTCCTTCACAAGATCTTGACACGAATGATAAATCTTGGTCCTCCTGACCTTGACTTGGAATACGAAGAAGTTCTTGGTTATCAATGTAAGGTAGATCCCCTACATTTGATCGACGGAATAAGAATTAAAGTATAAGGGCAACTGAAACGTCGTGCAAAACATTCTAACTTAACCGATAATTAGCAACGATGCGCGAGGCATAAGGAAACGTAGTACGTGAAAATTTTTGAACGTGATACGTGAAAATTTTTAAACGTGATACGTTTAGATATGGCGATGTAGTATGAGTAAACATATCGTGATCCATGATACGTGTAACATATCTTGATCATGATATGAGGAACGTGGAATGAACATGACATGTGAAACATATCATGAACATAGAATATAATGGCGGTAACGCCAAACGCTACAAGGTGAGACGTGGAATATGACGTGAAACGTCTATCTGAGGACAGGGAGTTATACTAAACTTGGGTCTGGTCTCTCAAGTTCTTGCAAAAGTTCCCAGAATGAGAAAAATGAACGTAAAATCGTAAGCCGAGATGCCATCATGAACGTGAATAGTGTCATGAACGCGAGCGTGAAAGCAATTCGTGGAATTAGAATGAAGACGTGAAGTAAATAAGGAGCACAATTAGGAATCTTTGTCTGACCTGATAACTGAGGGATTGCCAAGTGATCGGATGAGCCTTGGCGTGGAATGTGTCCGATCAATCTGTTGGTTCTGAAATCCGTAAGGATGTAAGGATTCTGCAGACTTGATCAAACTGTTGGCAATAACACATATAGCATCTTGCTTTTTCTGAGTTTGCGTTAATCTGGTAACCAAAATCCATGGAGATCTTGTCCCATTTTAAATTTACAATTTCAGATGATGAAAACATACCAGTCTGCCGGTGTCCTATCTTAGCCAGTTTGTATGACAGGTATGAAGATATGAACGTAACTGTATCTTGCTTCATCGAACTTGATACATAGGAGTTTGTGAAACTCTTAGTCTACGAATCCAAACTTCTCTTAGCGTAGGATTTTCTAGAACACCTAATGTAATGTAGGGTTCTCTCCTTTACTCATAAGCTGAGTCATGGTAAGATTAACCATGCAAATCCATGTGATCCAGCGTATCACTGTAATCAATCAGAATTGATATTGGAAATTTCCAGGGTGAAATTTCGCTTGTCATAGGATTTGCAACATAGTGCAGATATGGTCTTCCTGTTCTTCTCTAGGCTTAGATGGAAATCAGGTTATCCTCAATGAAAACACTAATGAATTTGCTTATGAGTTCATGGAAACTGATTTGCTGCTGGAGTATTTATGGGACTAAATCAAAATCATAAATCTAGCATGACCGAGTCGTGTACGAATAACAGTCATGGACATGTCCTACTCTTTCACTCGTCACTGTTGGCAGCATGATCATGAGTTCGATCTTGGAAAAGTGATTAACACTATAAGGTCGATTGGACATGTTGTCAATACGTGGAGGATAATAACGGTCATGAATGGTGATTTGTTTAAGTCGACGGTCGTCGACACATAATCTCATGCACCGTCCTTCTCCTTGTAGGTTCTTCTGGAATGAATGGAAAGATTTTGGAATAATCAACTGGCTCTGTGTAAAAGGACTTAAGTAGTCGTGTCTTACTGATAGCTAGAAAATTTTAGCGACCATGGCTAACAACGCACATGCTTGTAAGCATAGATAATTTGTACAGATTTTCCTGATGGAAAAATCAAGCTGAATGTATTCAGGAGCCTGAACATTATTGTACATAATTATGAATCGTAGCATGGTGTGCTGTTCATAGTCCATAATTAGGATAAAATTCATCTCGTGTCTGTCCGAGGAAATACGTTAGCAGCTTGGATCTCATCATTAAGCTGAAGGAAAACCTTAGTATACGTGGGAATACGAAAGGCGTCCTTCATGGTCATGAATCTATGAGCTATGGTTACAAGAATGAAAGTGTCATCGGGAAACGTGATAGTTCCCACTGATGCGCCGGTAATGGTACTGAAATTCCTGTGGCCTGATTAATACCTGGCACAACAAAATGGATATACCCTTGGAGGGTACCCTGAATTTCTTAGAAATGTTCCATCATTAGACATGAGTCATGTGTCTTGACTCGTGTCTTGGAAATATAAGCATGACATATGTCTTGACTGGTGTCTTGACATGTGTCTTCAGAAAGTATACGTGAGACATGTGTCTTGACTGATGTCTTGACATGTGTCTCGAGACGTGAAACAATAGAACTACAATATTAGGTTACTATGACATAATTGGCAGATCGGTTGGACTACAGATCATTTGTATGTCTGATCACGTCCGCGGCCGGAGCCTCGGTTGCGATTTTTAGGATAGTTATTGTCATAGTAGTGGTTACTATCATCCTGTCTGTCAGTTCCATGACGGTCATTCTCATGACTGTGATTCATGTAACTATTCAGTTGAGTGGTCGACTGGTACCGATTTGCACTCATATGATTGAAACGACAACTGAATGATGTGTGACAAGTAACTAAGAATTTGGGAAAATGATTGATGAAAATCTTCTGATGGTGAAGCATCTTCTCGTCCAATTGCTTTACTCTGACGCCTTTGTCTTCGTCTTATAGGATCTCCAAGTTGTGAACAGCATCCGCATCTCGTAGCGTCTCCAAACATCAGCAGCATCAACCTTTAGTAACCTTTCCAAGTTATGAGCGGCATCAGCAATCTTGTAGAATATCAGCAAGTGAACATACGCCTGAGATGATTTAGAATCGACTAGCGAATACTCGTGAAGTATTGCAAGTGAAATACACATTGATTAAGGTATTTGAAATACACATGGAATACGGTACATGGAGTACACACGTAATGAACATGAAATGATCGGTATGGGGTCGATCATTTGTCATGATTTAAGGAAGGTGTATCGGTTAGACGGTTAGGAAAAACCATCATGATAACCTGGCAGTATTAGCATAGACATCATTCTGGTTGTATCGAGACACGTTACAGTGTGATTACACAAAATTCAACGATGATTTGCCTGACAGCGTGATTAATGAAAACCAACCATGACTATCATGAAAGCAAGATTCAATGAAATCCAACAGTGTCTTACATGAAATCATAAATAACAAAAGAGGCGTAAGACGTAATCAACATGAAGACGGAATTATCATGAAGATACATGAAACAATCTATCATGAAGGAGTGTATAACATAATCAGCATGAAACTGAAGTTTACCATGACAGTATGAAAACATACTTGACATAAAAACATAGTAACTTATGAGGGAACATGAAAAAAAATTTATGCCAATAAATCATGAGAAAAATTTTATGCATGAATGCGTAATGTAGTTTATAAAAACCTTTATATGTGCGAGGGGACGCCTATGGGTCGGTCCCAAAGTTAAAAGTTTCGATAAAAGCACATGCGACTAAATAGGGCCAGTCCTGTACCAACCATTACTTAGTTATAATCCCTGCAACAATGATACATGAAACATAAATAATGAAACTCATCTGTCAAAACTTATCAGAAAAAAATTTTATGTGACTAATTATGAACTACTAGGGTTCAGTCCACATAGCCACAGTTCACGAGGAACATTATGCATGAAACAATGACACATAACTAAATATGAATGACGGTTGTCCATCCTTATTAGTAAAACAATATCGATGAAAACATCAAGGTTAAAACCTCAAGGTGCTGAAAACATCATGGTTAAAGCAACAATGCGCTGAAAACATCAATACGTAGAATAACAAACCTTAGCTTAGGAAGCTCCTGGTGACTACCCACTAGTCACAGGTCGAGTTTTAGAGCCTACAGGTCGAAGCCTTGGCTCTGATACCATAATTGTAACAACCCACTTTGATAAGTGGACCGTTACGCGTAATTATGGCGTGTCATCAAAGCATACGAGGATAAATGTCTAAAACATTACATGACCATAGGGTAACCGGAATCAAACATTGGTTCCCAAACATAAGCTCAAAACATAATAAAGTAAATGAAATAATGGAAGACTTAAACAAGCCCAAATATATGAAGGCAAAAGGAGAAAAAGTCTATGGCAGCTTCCATCCTATGCATGTCCTCCAAAATGCTCGAGTCCGTCCTAGGGTACCTGCCGTTTTGGGACATGGAAAGGAAAGTAACGGCTGAGCAAAACGCTCAATGCACGGATATAGACATAGTATAAATGACTAAAACATAATAAAGACTTAATAGCAGCGGAAATGTATAAGTCCTAGAAAAACCTGGAACATGTTCATAAAACTAGTTTTATAGTTTGAAAAGCCTTATGTTTATCTTATGAAAACTGTTTAAAATATTTTACCATTAGCCAATATAGGTCATGAAAATCCACCGTGCATGAATACTTGGAGGGGTGACCTCATCATGCAAATTTGAGGGGCTGCCTCTAATTTAATATACTGGTTTTGGGTAGGTGGGATCAGCTCCTTGTGAAGGATGCAAGGCACACACCAATTTCACACTGAGTAATCTGCTGAAAACATGTAACTAGGATGCACCCATACGCCCCACATGATAAATATAATAATATGGCCAAAAGCTGAAGGGACGCCACGAGCAATCACTCCGCCGTGGGGAAGTCATAACACCAGTGCCTCTAGTGTTATGGTTATGGTACCTCCATAACTAGGTGAAACTGGTCATGCATGTATATGGCTATAGGTATTCTAAATTAAACATAAGCAAATCAAACATATAAACTTATACTACGGGAAAACAGTTGGCTGCATACGGGGAATTCCTAATAAGGAAAGAATGTCCATACTAAAAGGACGGGAATCCGTACCTTATGTCCAGTGAACGAGAAGACGAACTGAAGAGAGTCCTACTTCGGTATCACTAATGCTACATAAATACATACGTGTATAAGTATCTGATTACTAAATACGTAACTGGTTTTATGTCATGTCTTAGATTATTTTATACGTTCATGTCATGTTTTACTGTTTTAAGCTTTAAACTGTGTTTATCTTATATTCTGTCTATCCTGATTAAGTATTACTTGTATTTCATGTATTATTATACTTACTGTGTAATAATAAGTAACTTTCTAAAAATAGCAGGTTTCCTAAAATAGAAAGTTACCAAAAATAGAAAGTTTCCAAAAATAGAAAGTTTCCAAAAATAGAAATTTTCCAAAAATAGAAAGTTTCCAAAAATAGAAAGTTTCCAAATATAGAAAGTTTCCAAAAATAGAATTACTACTAAAAATAGATAAGTTTCTAAAAATAGAAAGTTTTCATAAATAGATTAGTTGCCTTAATTAAACAAGCTTCTAAAAATAGAAAGTTTCCATAACTAGATATAAGCTGGTTAAATAAGCTAATTATATAAGCTTAAGTGTTTTCTGATTATTTTTCTAAGTCATATTGATATAAGGTATAGTTTATTAATTATTAAATGTAATTTAAATAAACTATAGGTTAAAGTATTTAATTAAATATATCATGTTTTTAATTAAATAAGTTAAAATACTTAGGTTAAAACATGTATTATTAATTACTAATAATATAACCTACATCGTGTTGATTAATTAATTATAGTCATAGTTTTTAATAATTAATTAATTATAAAGTCTAATTAAAAATAAATACTTAGGTAAAAATTCGTGATCTAATAATTAAATTTATAACCTAAATCATGTTAATTAAATTAATTATGTCATGTTTTATTAATTTAATTTTTAACATATAACTATTAAAATCATAAACCTTAACATAATCAATGAACCGGATCGTGACTAGAAACCATGAACCGGACCCGTAATCAACACCATACCCCGAACCAAGTCGGGGTTCCCCCTTGTTTGTTGCTGCCGTGGGACCCACACCACTATGCCGAGACCATGAGGTCTCGGTGGTGGTTCATAAGCCAAGCCGAGACCCCTTGGGGGTTCGGTTTAGGCGGCGGCTAGAACAAACACCCCTAACAACCCTTGTTTTGATTCACCCCATAATCATAGACATGTTTTAATAAATGTTTTTAATTAGTTTTTAAAAACATCATGATTTTATGTGACTTAATAAATCAAAATATAAAAGAAAAGGATTAAAAATGCTATACCGAATGTGTGGATCGATCAAGGATGAACACACACGAATGCTTACACAAAATTCAAGATCAAAATCAAACCGAAACACCTTTTCGTGTTCTTGAAAGTGGCGGCCAAAGAGACAAAGGAGGAGGAGGAGGAAAACTTCTAGGGTTTTAATTATTTTCTAGATTTTGTTAAAATGAAACAAGTTTTCTCCTTTTTCTTGTTTAGTAAAATTTGATGGGCTAAGCCCTTTTTCCTTCCTAATTTCGTGGTATGGGGCCCACATGGGGTAACCCGTACTTTTCTCGAGTCTAAATATTATAGTATGTTCTCGTATTTTATCGTGTTCGTGTTTTACGTGTTTTAATTAATTATTAACCGTGACTTAATATATTTATTCGTGTTCGTAATAAATATATATACGTAAATAATATTAGCTCGTGATTAAATTATGTTCATGATTTCATGATCGCATGTTCGGGATTATAATTATTATTTGAATAATTATCTGTGTTCATACGTAATAAATACTTATCGTGTTCTAACACGTACGTAATACTTAAAATTCTTATACGTGAACATAAACATACTATAAAAGGAAAGTTTTAATCTAGTACGTACGATCTTAAGGGTACTATTCATGGTAAAAGCATGCGGGTTTTACAGAACTCATCTGAAAACTTCCTTTCATGAAATCCTTAAACTCCTCACACCATGATTTCTTGGTTGAACCAAAAATAATGTCATCAACATAAACTTAAACTAGGATAATATCCTTAGCATTCTTTTTGATGAAGAGAGTTTTGTCAATGGTCCCTCTCCTATATCTATGTTCCAACAGAAAAGTGGATAAAGTTACATACCAAGCCCTTGGAGCTTGATGTAGACCATAAAGTGCTTTGATAACTTTGTAGACTCTATTGGGGAATTTAGGATCTACAAAACCTAGAGGTTGTGAAACATATACCTCCTCAGAAATAGTACCATAAAGAAAGGCACTTTTCACATCTATCTGATAGACTATAAAACCCATATATGATGCGAAGGCCAAAAATAACCTAATGGCTTCTATTCTTGCCACTAGTGCAAAAACCTCATCATAGTCTATCCCTTCTTCCTGTCTATAGCCTTGAGCAACAAGCCATGCCTTGTTCCTCACAACAACACCTCTTTCATCCTTCTTATTTCTGAAAACCCACCTAGTACCAATAACTCTTTTTCCAAAGGGAAGATCCACAAGAATCCAAACCTTTTGTAGTTCAAATTGCATTAATTCTTCTTGCATGGAATCTACCCAACTTTATTCAAGAGCTTGAGAAATGTTCTTAGGCTCTACTTGTGATAAGAAACAAGCAAACAAACATTGTTGAGTATCCTTATGATTTGTTCTCTGTTGTTGTTTGACATAACTCACAAGTGCATGAGTTTCAGTATTAGCTTGAAGTTGTCTTCTGGTTTGCACAGCAGACTTAGGGTCTCCAATAATTTGAGTTGTAGGATGGTTGTTGTTGACTTTATGAGTGGGAATAGAACTGACTGGAATTTTAGTTTCCAAATTATTGAAATCAGTTACTGCACCCTGCTCATCATAGGGAGCTTTAGAGAAGATTCCTTCATTTGGACTAGTATAATCATCTTCACTGTCCATAGCTTGCAAAATATCTTCTAATGAATCAACAGACTACACAGAATTTGGCTTAGCAGTACTTGCAGATGAGGTATCGCTAGGTTTAATATGTACTGTTGAGTGTTGTGATTCCAAAGATTCTTCTCCTGAATGCTTATTAGCAGTTGTAGCGTTCCTATCTTGATCTTGAAGCCTCTGAAGCTCTTGTGAGGCTTGATCATTAGTGTATGGTATTGGTTGTTGATGTAGTGTTTTTACAACTCTTTAGGAAAAGAGTGCAAAAGTGGCAAGTATTAAGTGTCGGTTTAGGAAAACCAAAGCACTTATGACCCAAAGTGAGGATCGTTCTCAAGGAGGCAAGTGCGTTGTGTTAAGAAATGATTAATGGTTTGTGCTTATATTGATGAGAAATGAAAAGAAGAAAAGAGATTAGAAGAGAATGAAGGTTACGATTACGAATTAAACTAAGACGAATAGTCGTGCACGTAAAACCGTAAAAAGTGACAAAATTGAAAATTTACCCAAAAAATTCCTAGAAAATTGAAATAAATCCTAAAAAATGTAATTAGAGTTTACAAAAAATCAAAAATCACTCAAACCTTTTATTTAATTAAATAATAATTTTTTAATGCTAATTAAAACCTAAAAAATCAGTTTAATTAACAAAAAGCACAAAATGAGATTTTTTCACTTGTAAACCTCTAAATTAACTTAACTAAATTTAAAACTATTTTTGAAAATTTTAAAATTAATTAAAACTATTTAAAAACAATTAAAGACTATTAAACCTTAAAATAATTCTAAAAATTAATCTAATGACAATAAAAATATTCTAAAAATTGTAAAATTCCAAACTTAATGTATTTGATCTAAGAAAAATGAAAAACTTTGAAAAATCTAAATTTTAGTTTTTAATAATAAAATAATAATAAAATATTAATAAAAATCCAAAATTTATAAAAAATTCTAAAAAGTTGCAAACCTACTTATTTTAACCTAAATAATACAAAAATGAAGTTGAAATTACAAAATACCCCTATTTGGCCTAGAAATGGGCTAAAAGTCCATACAGTCCCTTAATGGGCTCAAATTGGCCCAATAAGAAAAATGTTGTCCAAATAAGCCCAAAAGCTCCTATCTGACTTAGAATTTGATTTTAAGAACAAAACTCTGAAGGCCCAAAAGCTGAAAATGTGTTTAAGCTAGCTGATTTCAAAGCAGCTTATTCTTAATAGGCTTTTTGGCCCATTAAGCTATAAGCTGATGCCATAAGCTAAAATTTGACACACAAGCTTCTTTTGAGTTACTTAAGAGATCCGTAAAAAGAAAATTGGAAAAACACAAGAAATAAGCCTGAAATAAGCCAAGACTCTCTTCATAAAACGACAAAATAGTCGTTTTTGAGTTCTACACCATCTCAAGTGCTGATTCAACTTTCAAAAGCTTTTAAATGACTTAACTAAGCAAAATAATCAATTAATTTCAAATAAGAACAAGCAATAAGCCAGAATAAGCAGATCAGCACTTGTTTAAAAGTCAACTTAATGAGTTTTCTAGTAAAAAGTCAAAGTCAAAGTCTAATAAGCTCCAGATCAAATAAATGGGTCAAATGAGGAAGATCTATCACAAAAAATAAGTTGTTGCAAGTCTGGATAAGCCAAATTGGCTTATGAATAAGCTGAATGATGTTTTACACTAGCAGGGGCTAGTTTTGGTGGTTGAGCAGTGGGAACTTTTCCCCCTGCTTGACCTCTTTGACTTTTTGTCTTTTGTGGCTTTTTTTGTGGATTCAAGTTAAGCAAAGGCACCCAAATGATCAGTTAATAATAAGGAGTCAATGTCAATCACAAAAACACAATTTCAAACAGCCAATCAGTGCAGTTAATTCAAAAGATCCATAGACCTAGCCCATATATGAACAATAAGCAGTTATGGTTCAATAAGCACTTTTAACAAAAATCAGCCAGCCAAACTTCACCAAATGCATACACAAGCTATAATAAATTCAAATGAACAAATTCTAACAGGTTTCATGCATTGATTCAAAGTCTAGATCAAGATTCAAGCATACAAAAGTTACTGATGAACAAAGAACATGCAGTTAAGAACACTTGCTGATATACTTGACCACAAGGCCAGATTCAAACACTCAAATCTTGTTGACAGGTTATAATGAGTATGTTTAATCACTTTTTATCCCTAAGCATGCATACAAACTAAGTGTTTCCAAATTCTTAGGTCAAAACAAGCAGATTTCCAAATTATATAGCACAATCAAGGATTTGATGTTATAAAGCCAACAACTTGCAGAAAATAGCATACAACCAAGTATATTTCAGACACAAACTCAAACAAACCACTTCCAATAACACAATAACAAACTATGATCTTAAACAGGTTAACCCAAACACCCCTTATCTTTTTCAATTCAAGATTAAACAAGTATAAGTGTGATTCAATGTTACCCAAGCCCAATGAAACACAATAACAGATGTATTATGTAGTATCAAGCAAGATTAAACCATAAAAACGACAAGAACACAAGCAGAACACAAAATCATAAAAATCAAGTATTTTTCAGATTTTTGGGTTCAAGAACTCAAATCTCATAAATGTACATCCACACTCACGAATTTTTGAGCTGATGTGCCTAGCAAAACAAGGCACAAGCTTCCTTAAACAAGCTACTAAGATTCAACAAGGTTAGCACAATAAAATCAAAAACAGAAAGGTGACAACTTTGAAAATAAACTTGATTAATGCAACCTTGTTCCCACACTTGATTGTCCCCAAGTTATAAGCCTCACAACACCTTCATAACACAATATCAGGATGCTATGATCCACTTATAGCCCAAGAATTACAAGGTTTAAACCAAGACTTAGAAAAACATCAAATTTTGATCCTTTGAGTAATTTCTTGCACAAGGTTTTAAAACACGTTTTGAGATTCAAGATTAGTTAACATATAACATAAACAAACAGAATAAAAGGTTGGCACTTGGTTTTTCTTCACAAAATTCAAACTCTATTTCATAACTTGAAAGTAGGATTTACATAAATGTGAACTAGGAAAAATCAAGAGCAAACTGAAAATGAAAGAGTCATATGCCTTTTATAGGCTACAATGTTTAGCTAAGGCATAAAAACGTATAAACCCTAGTGCTTGAAGTCCCAAAAATGCCCTTGAGGGTTTTGAATATCTTGGAATCATGTGAATTTCTTTGGCAGGTTGTGGAGCTTGCAAGTGATAGAATTTTGATCAAAGGCCTCAAATAAGCTTAGGATGAAAGCAGAAATCTTGGGTGTTGGATGGCTGGCAAGGTTTTGGCAGTTTGTTCCAAGGTGTAGCAGGGGAATCTTGTGTGGGGTTGTTGAGTGATGTGGCAAGGTTTTTTAGAGTTGGGTTATGATTATGATATGCTTAATCATAAATCTGGAGATGAAGGAGGTTTAATTACAACGCAATTAGGAAAACCCAATTCGTGTTCTTGAGTGAATAGTACTTGGTTTAATCCAGATTATGTTTTAAAATTGTGTTAACCGCCCTTTTTAAACTTAATAAATTAAGTTAGTTAAGGCCGGTTTAAGTGGAGTGTGACATGGCAGTTTGGTGGGTGGTGATTGGTGGGATGGGGTGAGTGGGGCACGTGGCAGGATGTGAGTGGTCTAGGTAACTTTGGTTGTTTGCCCAATTCAGTCCCTCTCTTTTCTTCCTTCTTTCATTTGAAGTTTAAATAACCAAAACTGGATTTCCTTTGTTATTCAAGTTTTGGGTTTCACACTTTGGCCACAAATACTTTTCCAAAGTATTTTCAGGGGTATTTCTTGCCATTTGTTAATTCTTGAAGGGTTGTTTTGGCATTTTCTTCAAAGATGATGGTCTTGACTTGTACGATTGACTTTTTGGAGGACTAATATTGACAAGTCATGATTGTTGAGGGACCATTCTTGCCAATTCTTTAAAGTGGAGGGCCCTTTTTGTAATTTTGACAATCTTTAAGGACTAAACTTGTAATTATGATTATACAAGGGTTAAAAGTGTCAATTCTTCAATATTGGAGGACCCTTCTTGCATAATCTTCAAATCTTGAAGGGTTTTTCTTGGAAAATCTTCATTAGGGCTTGGTTCATTGTGCGGCTTCGTTTCCCATGTTCGTTTTTGCATGTTTCTTGTGATCTTTTGTCATTATCTCAATATCCGTACTTAAAATACACAAGTAACAAACAGAAGCATATATTTGGCATTTTTGATGATATTTAATGCATTTAAAGCCCGTTTTGGACGATGAGACTATGTATAAAAGCAGTCTCATCACTCCCCCATACTAAACCATTCTCGTGCCCTCACGCAATGCTAGAATAAAGTATCGTAGCACCTCCAAAATTCATTTTTATTCACTTTTATTGAACGATAAACTAGCTACACTACTACTATTACTTCTACTTGCGTTTTAGACATAATGTATGATTTTCATCGCAAAATGGGACGTTTAGGTTCATAGAACAAGAACACGTGAATGCTTCGTTAAAAATAATTTTGTCGTCCTCGATTTTCACCCCAATTCCATGCTAAGCGTGCAACGAGATCCTTGTCGTTATAAGTTAGTAATGCTAACACTACTCATATGCCCTAATCACGTACTTATCCTCCCATTTTCCTAAGTTGTATCTCTTATATTTTATTTTGTCTTGAATGTTTCAAGAGGATACATTTTTTACTTATGCGATAATTGAGATTTAGGTCTAAAATAGAGTCCTAACGGTGTAACCAAGACCATCGAATTAATAACCCCTCCTAATAGACAACGATGTTAAAAAAATAAGTCAACAAGAAGGATCTATAAACACGGTTTTATAACGGTTTTGAACATGAGACTTATTACCAAGACTTTTATACGCCCCCTAACGGAAGGGCCTCATTATCATAGGTTTACCTCCATCTTTTATTCAACTTCGCCATGAAGCTTTTTTTATGACTTCGGTCTTGCCTTGCCTTTTATTTAACCTCTCCATGAGGTGTTTATTGTGGCCAAAGACATATATCCTCACGCTAAAAGCAAATTTTGGATCTTTAAAGCTTCAAAGATTAAGGCTTGATTCACTTTCAATTTTTGCATAGATTTTTCGGCCTTGTGAGCTTCAAATTGTTTGCTTGATTTAGGTGAGCACTTGAAATCTTATTATTGGGTGAAGCTTGCGATTATTCGGGTTGCCAATACTTCAAAACCGTGACGCTGTCGATACGTTAATGTCTTACCAATTTAATTAAATGGAAGCTACTAGAAAAGACTAGAAACCAACAATCAAGACTAAACCGCTAAGTCAATATTTATTAAGCAAAAAATATTTACAAGAGAAGGAGAATAAGCAAACAACGAGAACACATAAGTTTTTGAAAGAATACGAGTACTCTACGTTTAGCATAGTAACTTATAATTAACTCTATCATTTCTCGTCCTCATTTAAGAGACTTAGCCTAATATAAAGTTAAGGAATCGAAGCTAAGTGCTCAACACGCATGGTCGAGAAAAAAATTACTCTTATTCTCGCCATCGGAAAATCTACATTTGTGTCTTCAAACACTTATAAAACATGAGAAAAATTTTAAAATTTGGCCATTTTTAGCCTTATTTTGCAACAAAACGATAAAAAAATGATAAACTTTGGAAAGCGTGAAGGTTTGGCAAGGCAAGTATCTATTCACCTCCCCCCCATACTAAATTTAAACATTGTCCCCAATGTTTCGAGTCTAAGGGTTGGAAACCCCCATACTAGAGACGTAGTCGAATGCATAATCTAGCATGGAAAGGGTGTAACCGTTAAATTTAAAACCGTTTATGAAGTGTGCTATAAACCTAAGGTTAGAACATCAAAGGATATATCATGGATATTGAGAAATTCTTCAAAGCAAACGATCGAGTGCTCCCATAAAACGAACACGAGAGGCTCCAATCGTGAAGATAATGATCATCTAAAATCCACAATTCACAAACAACCACGGAACAAAGGTTGGAAGGGCACAAATCCCCACACGTTACTACATTAGAAAGCGATAATATGTACATAGGATAAGCATGGGACTCCCCCACGAGGCACCTCGTTTTTGATTACCGAGTCATGAGCTCGACTTGATCCCCTCAATACTAATTATCATTGGGGAAGGTGATTTGGTCAAGGTAGTTCAAGGATGGAACTTCCCCGCCAAAGTAGTACTTCAACCTATGTCCATTCACCATAAAATTGGGGCCATCATTTTGAGCTAGCTAGATGGTCCCATAAGGGAAAACTTGAGTCACGGTGAATGGACCGGACCAACGGGATTTCAACTTACCGGAAAATATTTTCAAACGAGAGTTAAGAAGCAACACTTGATCTCCAATGTTAAAAACCCGGTTTTTAATTTTTGAATCATGAAACTTTTTAGTTTTTTCCTTGTAAACTAATGAATTTTCATAAGCAATATCCCTTAATTCATCTAATTCATTAAGTTGCATTTTCCGGTGTTTTCCCGCGGTCTCCATATCATCATTACAATGCTTAAGGGCCCAATAAGGTTTGTGTTCGAGTTCAATTGGCAAGTGACAATTCTTCCCGTACACAAGATTATAGGGAGTGCACTCGATGGGCGTCTTATGAGCGGTCCAAAAGGCCCATAAAGCATCATCCAACTTATCCGACCAAGATTGTCGGTTCTCCCCAATAGATCTCATCAAGATCCTCTTCAAAGATCGGTTTGAAACCTCGACTTGCCCACTCGTTTGTGGGTGATAAGTCGTAGAAAGAAGATGTGTAACCCCATATTTCCTTAGGACCCTTTCGAATTGGTCGTTACAAAAATGGGTTCCACGATCGCTTATGATCGCACGAGGGGTTCCAAACCGAGAAAACAAGCTTTTCAAAAACTTGACTACCACACGAGCATCGTTGGTGGGCAAAGCCTTAGCTTCCACCCACTTAGATCGGTAGTCAACAGCGACAAGGATGTCCACGAGATGATGGGAACGGCCACATAAAGTCAATGCCCCAAACGTCAAAGATCTCACACACTTGGATGATATTTTATGGCATTTCATCGTTTTGTGAGGCTTTTCCTTGTCGTTGGCAAGAGTCACACGTATTCACAAGTGCATGTGCATCTCGGTAAATAGTAGGCTAAAAGAAACCGGCATCAAAAACCTTCTTAGCCGTAAGATTAGCATCGTTGTGACCACCCGTGGGTCCCTCGTGACAAGCTCTAAGGATGTTAGAAGTTTCGGTACCAAAGACACAACGTCGAATAATTTGATCCGCACAAGTTCGAAACAAGTAAGGGTCGTTCCAAAAATAGAACTTGATGTCACGAAAGAATTTTCGTTTTTCTTGAGTCGTCATACCCTTGATGATGAAGTTCCCCACATGGTAATTTGCGATGTCCGTAAACCATGGGGTCGAAGAATCAAGCTTAGAATTCACTACACCAAGTGTCTCGAGCGGAAATGTTTCGGTGATTTCCTTGGGCTCGTAAACACTTTGGTGAGGATCTTCCAAACGAGAAAGATGATCGGTCGCTAGATTCTCGGCTCCTTTTTTGTCAACGATTTTGTGATCAAATTCTTGAAGGAGGAGAATCCAACGAAGTAATCTCCATTGTACACTATGCATTTAGTCAAGACGAGATAAGGTCGGAATTTCTCAAATGCATACACCACGGCAAGGAATTCCTTCTCCATTGTAGTGTATTTTAGTTGAGCCTCGGTCATCGTCTTGCTAGCATAGTGAATAGGGAAGAAGTGCTTATCATGACGTTGCCCCATTACGGCCCTAATAGCGTAGTCACTAGCATCACACATGAGCTCAAAGGGGAGGTTCCAATTGGGAGCAACAAGAATGGGAGCTTCGGTAAGCTTCCTCTTAAGGATTTCAAAGGCTCGTACACAATCTTCGTCAAAGACAAAACGTGCATCTTTTTCGAGGAGATGTGTAATAGGTCGAGAAATCTTTGAAAAATTCTTGATGAATCGACGATAAAATCCCGCGTAGCCTAGGAAACTCCTAATTCCCTTGACGGTTTTGGGATGAGGTAATTTGGCGATGACGTCTACCTTAGCTTGATCTACTCAATCCCCGCTTTCAAAACCTTGTGCCCTAAGACGATTCCACTTTTAACCTTAAAATGAAATTTTTTCCACTTAAGCACAAGGTTGGTTTCCTCAACGCTTCAACATTCTCTCAAGATTAGACAAACACGAAGTGAACGAACTACCAAACACGAAAAAGTCATCCATGAAGACTTCCGTCGTCTTCTCGATCATATCATGAAAAATAGCCATCATGCACCTTTGAAAGGTTCCCGGTGCATTGCAAAGTCCGAATGGCATTCTACGATAGGCAAACGTTCCATATGGACACGTAAACGTAGTTTTTTCTTAATCACGAGGATCGATGGGATTTGGAAGTAACCAGAAAAACAATCTAAAAAGAAATAGAAATCGTTTCCCGCAAGACGCTCTAACATTTGGTCCATGAAGGGCAAGGGAAAATGGTCTTTTCGAGTGGCGTCATTCAACTTACGATAGTCAATGCACATTCTCCATCCGGTCACGAGTCTAGTTGGAATTAACTCGTTGGCATCATTTGGCACAACGGTCATTCCTCCCTTTTTAGGGACACAATGAATAGGACTCACCCAAGAGCTATTAGAAATAGGGTAAATCATTCCCGCGTCAAGGAGTTTAAGGACTTCCTTTTTAATGACGTTGTGAATTTTGGGGTTCACCCTCCTTTGACATTGGATTGCGGGTTTGTAATCCTCCTCCATTAAGATTTTTTGGGTACAAAATTTGGGATCAATCCCCTTAATGTTGGATAACTTCCACACAATTGCCCCTTTGTGATCCTTTAGAACATCGACAAGTGCGGTTTTTTCATCATCCGAAAGATCTTTCGCAATAATAACCGGCAACTTGTCGTCCTCCTCCAAAAATACATATTCAAGGTGAGGAGGTAAATCTTTCAACTCGAGGATAGGTGGTTCCTCAATTAAAGATTTGGGCTCGATACTCATAACCTCCTCGGGTGGAGGAAATAGGAAATCGTTAAGAAAATCCTTGATAATCGAGAAGTCCTCATCATTGTCGAGGTCTTCGTCACAAGCACGTGGAACATCGAATTCTTCCAACGTAAAACCACCACCTTCAAATGGAGTGAAGGTTGGTGTCGAGTTATCAAGAATGGGATCTAACATAGTGGGATTGCCACTATTTTCATCATCACCAAAACCTAAAACTTCTTGTGAAAATTCCTCGCAAACAACGTCGATCATATCAACGAGGTTTACGGTTGCGATGAAATAAACATGATAAATTGGAGAATTTTGAGTTGCGTTTATAACAAGTTCCTCGTCGTTGGAACGTAAGGTGATCTTTCTAGCATGCACATCAATTAAATCCATAGACGTATCTAAAAATGAACGACCTAAAATGAGAGGAACTTGAGGATCCGTGGGAATATCGACAACGATAAAGTCTATCGGATAATAGAACTTTCCCATTTTCACGAAAACATCTTCCGCCAATCCACATGCGGGAATCGTGGAATGATCGGCCAACTCGATAGACATTAGTGAAGGAGTAAGATTAGGAAGATTGAGAGACTTGAAGATTGCAAGTGGCATCAAGTTAATACTAGCACCAAGATCGGCCAAGGCATAGCATTCTTCCATATCTTGGATTGCACAAGGAATCAAGAATTTACCGGGATCACCGACTTTTTAAGGTATGCGGTTAAGATAAACCGATGAAAAACTAGACAATTGTTGCAATTTCTCCTTGTTGTTCAACATACTCTTAAAGTTAGCGGCAAATCGAGGCATCATGACCAAAGCATCGGCAAAACTCACATTAAAATGAACTTCACGAAACATTTTCATAAAAAGCTCAAATTGGTAATTGTCGCGCTCTTGACGTTTCTCCATTCTAAGTCTCGATGGATAGGGCAAAGGTGGTGTGGGTTGAGGCATAGGCATAACCTTTGGAATCTCGGGTTCCAAATGTGGTAATGGGTCAATCGTAGGTGTGGCATGAGCGGTACTTCGTGGGATTGGGACATTCTCCTTTTCGACCACCACCTCGGGTTCTTCCTCAATTGCATCCTCCGTAGGAGCAATTGGTTGAGGAGTCGGTTCCTTAAGTGTCTTACCACTACGTGTGGTAATCACTTTCATCTCTCCTTTAGGGTTCGATATGGTGTTACTAGGAAGACTACTCGAAGACGGTTTGCACATTATAGCCTCAAACATAGATGAAATTTTATCCTCAAACATGGATGGCCTCTTCTCGGCCTTAATCATCTCTTGTTTTATTTCATGTTTCCCTTGTTCCATTTTTTGTTGGTTTTGTTGTAACCTAGTTACATTCCCTTCCATTTTGTTTGTATCGATTTTAAGCTCATTTGCTAACTCGTTTTTCAACTCCTTCTTCAAGTCGTTCTTAAACTCGGATCTTAGGCTAATGATTTCTCTTTGAATGTTGTCAAACCTAGCATCGTTTCCATTAGTGTATTTAACAAATTCATTTGGAAGATCTTTCAAAGTTTGCAAACCCTTGTTGTTGTTTTGAAAATCATTGTTTTGATTTTTGTTTGAAACTTGATTGTTATTAGCCCCTTGATTCCCATAGTTTCCTTTGTAATTGTTTTTAAAACCAACTTGATTGTTTCGATAGTTGTTGTTAGCATTTTGATTGGGAGCAAAACCCGGTGGAGTCAATTGATTAGAGCGGGTAACTTGACCGTTTTGCTTGTAAGTTCATGTGGCCGTGTAGGCACTCGAAGTGTTACCACCGTTGGTAATGCACTCGGAGAAATCATGACCTCCACCACAATACATACATGAAACCTCAACCGCTTTAGCCGTAGTGGGAGCACTTTGTTCTCCAACTTTGAATTCAATTAAAAGTCCTTTAAGCTTATCAAAGATTTTGTTTTCCAAGTTCGCCTCAATTTGGCAAGCATCGATGGTATTGGACAAAGAAGGTGAAGCCGAAGACGAAGCCTTACGAACACTCGATGTGTTACGAGGACTATACACCTTAGATCTATTCTCAATTATCAACAACGCTTCCTCAACCATTTTACACAAAAAATTACCACCCGTGACGGCATTTAGATAATCCCTTTCATGATCATTTAATCCATTGTAAAACGTGTCAATTTGATGCAAGTCGGAAAAACCGTGATGAAGACATTCATTTAACATTTCCTTAAACCTATTCCAAGCCGTTGAAAAACTCTCATTAAATTCTTGTGAAAATTTTGAAATCTCGTTTTTCAAATGCGTAGTCTTAGAGGGCGGAAAAAATTGGTTCACAAACTTAGAAACGAGATCCTTCCACGTCAATATAGAATTGGGTGGCTCTTTCTCTAACCAAATTTTAGCGGGCCCCGCTAAGGAATACGGAAAAAGCATCATCTTAATCGAGTCATTAGCAACATCCTTAAATTTGCAAGTGGCAGTAAGACGATTGAATTGGCGGATATGGTTGTGTGGGTTGTCCTTTTCATCACCACGGAATTTGTTGTTTTGAATCATCGACAACAAACCCGTTTTCACTTCAAAATTCTCTGCAAGGATAGCGGGAACTACAATAGCCTCTCCATAACCCTCGGTGGGTGCTTGAAGAAACTCCATCATAGTTCGATTCGCCATGGTTGGTTCTTCTCTTACGATAGGTTCGTTAATAGGAGACTCCTCAATAGAAAGATTAGGAGTAGGTGTTGATTCCTTTCGGTTTTTTCGTTTACGTGCACATCTTGCTTGATTACGAGTAAGCATAAACGTCACGTACAACGTGGGGATGAGCAAAGAAGATTCTTTTTGGTGTTTTTAATTTTTCCAATTTTTTGTGGTTTTTTATTGTTTTTACGTTTTTTGGATTTTTGTGATTGTATTAAGTAGACAAAATCTACAAATCTCCTCCTTAATCAAATCTCTTGATTAAAGAAGCCTCAAGGAATGAAAACGATCACGTGAAGTGAATGCCTTCAATGACTTTAGTACGTTGGTGGAACACCAAAACGTTCAAGAGGGTTTAATCAAATGAAACCAAGAAAATATATATGATACTTAGATAATACTTTGGTTGGCAAACCCTCGATTAGCCCTTTTTATCTAAACACGCACAAGCAAGCGGGGAAACGAGGTGGCGCGAAGCACTTAAGAGCCTTTTTCCTTAGGGTATATTTTATAATACCCGCCTTATACCCACCTTATAGTTTGTGTTTTTCAAAATTAACTTCACGAAAGTAATTGTCTATTTTGCCTCTTCTTTCTTGTTTGAGATTCGAATACAATGATTGAGTAATGACCTCCCAATCAAGGTTGTGTTTTCACACTTTTGGAGTACTTGTGAATTTATTGTTCTACGTATACAATATAGTAAGAGTATTCACAAAAAAACGAAAAACCGATAATACGTATTAGTAGAGTGCTACTAATACAAATACTATTTATGGTTAGTATAAAAACAACAATTGTCCAAATCAAAACACAACACGCCTACCCGGCAGAGGCGCCAAAATGATGTAGTGTTTTTACAACTCTTTAGGAAAAGAGTGCAAAAGTGGCAAGTATTAAGTGTCGGTTTAGGAAAACCAAAGCACTTATGACCCAAAGTAGGGATCGTTCTCAAGGAGGCAAGTGCGTTGTGTTAAGAAATGATTAATGGTTTGTGATTATATTGATGAGAACTTAAAAGAAGAAAAGAGATTAGAAGAGAATGAAGGTTACGATTACGAATTAAACTAAGACGAATAGTCGTGCACGTAAAACCGTAAAAGTGACAAAATTAAAAATTTACCCTAAAAATTCCTAGAAAATTATAATAAATCCTAAAAAATGTAATTAGAGTTTACAAAAAATCAAAAATCACTCAAACCCTTTATTTAATTAAATAATAATTTTTTAATGCTAATTAAAGCCCAAAAAATCAATTTAATTAACAAAAAGCCCAAAATGAGATTTTTTCACTTGTAAACCTCTAAAATAAATTAACTAAATTTAAAACTATTTTTGAAAATTTTAAAATTAATTAAAACTATTTAAAAAAATTAAAAACTATTAAAACTTAAAATAATTCTAAAAATTAATCTGATGACAATAAAAATATTCTAAAAATTGTAAAATTCCTAACTTAATGTATTTGATCTAAGAAAAATGAAAAACTTTGAAAAATCTAAATGTTAGTTTTAATAATAAAATAATAATAAAATAATAATAAAATAATAATAAAATATTAATAAAAATCCAAAATTTATAAAAAATTCTAAAAAGTTGAAACCTACTTATTTTAACCAAAATAATACATAAATGAAGTTGAAATTACAAAAATACCCCTATTGTGCCTAGAAATGGGCTAAAAGTCTATACAGTCCCTTAATGGGCTCAAATTGGCCCAATAAGAAAAATGTTGTGCAAATAAGCCCAAAAGCTCCTATGTGACTTAAAATTTGATTTTAAGAACAAAACTGTGAAGGCCCAAAAGCTGAAAATGTGTTAAAGCAAGCTTATTTCAAAGCAGCTTATTCTTAATGGGCTTTTTGGCCCATTAAGCTATAAGCTGATGCCATAAGCTAAAATTTGACACACAAGATTCTTTTGAGTTACTTAAGAGATCTGTAAAAAGAAAATTGGAAAAAGCACAAGAAATAAGCCTGAAATAAGCCAAGACTCTCTTCACAAAACGACAAAATAGTCGTTTCTGAGTTCTAGACCACCTCAAGTGCTGATTCAACTTTCAAAAGCTTTTAAATGACTTAACTAAGCAAAATAATCAAAAAGTTTTCAAATAAGCACAAGCAATAAGCCAGAATAAGCAGATAAGCACTTGTTTAAAAGTAAACTTAATGAGTTTGCTAGTAAAAAGTCAAAGTCAAAGTCTAATAAGCTCCAGATCAAATAAATGGGTCAAATGAGGAAGATCTATCACAAAAAATAAGTTGTTGCAAGTCTGGATAAGCCAAATTAGCTTATGAATAAGCTGAATGATGTTTTACACTAGCAGGGGCTAGTTTTGGTGGTTGAGCAGTGGGAACTTCTCCCCCTGCTTGACCTTTTTGACTTTTTGTCTTTTGTGGATTTTTTGTGGATTCAAGTTAAGCAAAGGCACCCAAATGATCAGTCAATCACAAAAAAAACACAATTTCAAACAGCCAATCAGTGTAGTTAATTCAAAAGATCCACAGACCTAGCCCAGATATGAACAATAAGCAGTTATGGTTCAATAAGCACTTTTAGCAAAAAGCAGCCAGCCAAACTTTTAGCAAAAAGCAGCCAGCCAATCAGTGCAGTTAATTCAAAAGATCCACAGACCTAGCCCAGATATGAACAATAAGCAGTTTTGGTTCAATAAGCACTTTTAGCAAAAAGCAGCCAGCCAAACTTCACCAAATGCATACACAAGCTATAATAAATTCAAATGAACAAATTCTAATAGGTTTCATGCATTAATCAAAGTCTAGATCAAGAATCAAGCATACAAAAGTTACTAATGAACAAAGAACATGTAGTTAAGAACACTTGCTGATATACTTGACCACAAGGCCAGATTCAAACACTCAAATCTTGTTGACAGGTTATAATGAGTATGTTTAATCACTTTTTATCCCTAAGCATGCATACAAACTAAGTGTTTCAAAATTCTTAGGTCAAAACAAGCAGATTTCCAACTTATATAGCACAATCAAGGATTTGATGTTTTAAAGCCAACAACTTGCAGAAAATAGCATACAACCAAGTATATTTCAGATACAAACTCAAACAAACCACTTCCAATAACACAATAGCAAACTATGATCTTAAACAGGTTAACCCAAACACCCATTATCTTTTTCAATTCAAGATTAAACAAGTATACGTGTGATTCAATGTTACCCTAGCCCAATCAAACACAATAACAAATGTATTATGCAGTATCAAGCAAGATTAAACCATAAAAACAACAAGAACACAAGCAGAATACAAAATCATAAAAATCAAGTATTTTTCTGATTTTTGGGTTCAAGAACTCTAACCTCATGAATGTACATCCACACTCACGAATTTTTGAGTTGATGTGCCTAGCAAAACAAGGCACAAGCTTCCTTAAACAAGCTGCTAAGATTCAACAAGGTTAGCATAATAAAATCAAAAATAGAAAGGTGACAACTTTGAAAATAAACTTGATTAATGCTACCTTGTTCCCACACTTGATTATCCCCAAGTTATAAGCCTCACAACACCTTCATAACACAATACCAGGATGCTATGATCCACTTATAGCCCAAGAATTCCAAGGTTTAAACAAAGACTTAGCAAAATATCAAATTTTGATCCTTTGAGCAATTTCTTGCACAAGGTTTAACAACACGTTTTGAGATTCAAGATTAGTTAACATATAACATAAACAAACAGAATAAATGGTTGGCACTTGGTTTTTATTCACAAAATTCAAACTCTATTTCATAACTTGAAAGTAGGATTTACAGAAATGTGAACTAGGAAAAATCAAGAGCAAACTTAAAATGAAAGAGTCCTATGCCTTTTATAGGCTACAATGTTTAGCTAAGAAGCATAAAACGTATAAGCCCTAGTGCTTGAAGTCCCAAAAATGCCCTTGAGGATTTTGAATATCTTGTAATCATGTGACTTTCTTTGGCAGGTTGTGGAGCTGGCAAGTGATAGAATTTTGATCAAAGGCCTCAAATAAGCTTAGGATGAAAGCTCTTGGGCGTTGGATGGCTGGCAAGGTTTTGGCAGTTTGTTCCAAGGTGTAGCAGGGGAATCTTGTGTGGGGTTGTTGAGTGATGTGGAAAGGTTTTTTAGAGTTGGGTTATGATTATGATATTCTTAATCATAAATCTGGAGATGATGGAGGTTTAATTACAACGCAATTAGGAAAACCTAATTCATGTTCTTGAGTGAATAGTACTTGGTTTAATCTAGATTATGTTTTAAAATTGTGTTAACCGCCCTTTTTAAACTTAATAAATTAAGTTAGTTAAGGCCGGTTAAGTGGATTGTGACATGGCAGTTCGGTGGGTGGTGATTGGTGGGATGGGGTGAGTGGGGCACGTGGCAGGATGTGAGTGGTCTAGGTAACTTTGGTTGTTTTCCCAATTCAGTCCCTCTCTTTTCTTCCTTCTTTCATTTGAAGTTTAAATAACCAAAACTGGATTTCCTTTGTTATTCAAGTTTTGGTTTTCATACTTTGGCCACAAATACTTTTCCAAAGCATTTTCAGGGGTATTTCTTGCGATTTGTTGATTCTCGAAGGGTTGTTTTGGCATTTTATTCAAAGATGATGGTCTTGACTTGTATGATTGACTTTTTAGAGGACTAATATTTACAAGTCATGATTGTTGAGGGACCATTCTTGCCAATTCTTCAAAGTGGAGGGACCTTTTTGTAAATTTGACAAACTTTAAGGACCAAACTTGTAGTTATGATTATACAAGGGTTTAAAGTGTCAATTCTTCAATATTGGAGGACCCTTCTTGCATAATCTTCAAATCTTCAAGGGTTTTTCTTGGAAAATCTTCATTAGGGCTTGGTTCATTGTGCGGCTTCGTTTCCCGTGTTCGTTTTTGCATGTTTCTTTTGATCTTTTGTCATTATCTCAATATCCGTACCTAATATACACAAGTAACAAACACAAGCATATATTTGGCATTTTTGATGATATTTAATGCATTTAAAGCCCGTTTTGGACGATGAGACTATGTATAAAAGCAGTCTCATCAGTTGCTTTTGTTAGGGACTGGCAAGCATAGGAGAAACAGTAGGCATACTGGGTACATAAATGTGAACATCATCATTCTCAGAATCTGATGAAGAAGGTCCTGCTTGAGTACCTAACTTTTTTGTACCAATCTCCTCACCTGCATTGTTAGTTTGACAATCTTTTTACACATAATAGTAATCCATAGAGTTAGTTAGATAATCCAAATCAAACATCCAAGCATAACCTATTCTTGGACATGTTGGGAATAAATTAAGGCCAGATCACTTGAACGCTAACAAGAACAACTCAAGCGTTGACAAGAGCAAAGTGAGCGCTGATAGCATAAGCGTTGACAAGTTAAAGTCAAGCGTTGACAGAATGAAGACAAGCACTGATGGAAGATGTGAGCTACACGTTTATTATATTCTAGAATACTTCTAGTAAGGATAGAGACGACAATGTGTTTTCTATGTTTATCTTTACCTAGAATAGTTGATTCGTAGCTTATTGTACAAGACTTCTTGTTCTATAAAAGAAGATCTTTTAGGTTAAAGTTAATATTCAGTTTTTCATAAGTATTCGCAAGTTAAACCTCTTTCATTGTAATCAAGTACGATCATTCTAATACAAGTGAAAGTTTGTTTAACATCTTTGTGTTTTAGATCAAGTGTTAATTCCGCATAACACTTTGTTACTTTATTCATAAGCAAAGGTTTCTCTACGTGTAGTACTTGATCTAATCTCGTATACACAAAGCTTAATCGATCTAAGTTTGGGATCAACAAGTGGTATCAGAGCTTGTTGAGAAACTTTTGATCTTTAAGTAACGCAAGAACCCTAAAACACCAAAAACCCTAAAAACCCTAAAATTCTCAAAACCCTAAAAACACCATGTCTGGCACAGATCAACCTGCTGCTTTGCTACAAAACAACTCCTCAAATCCTAGTATCAAAATTCCCATGTTTGATGCCAGGAACTTTGAGCTTTGGAAGTCAAATTTTGAGCAATATATAGCTATTCATGAGAAAGGTTTAATACAACCAGATAGGGTAGCCACAGAAGATAATGTGGCTGATTTATTAACTAAACCTTTTGATGCTGGACGATTTCAATATTTGGTAACAAATATTGGAATGGTTAATCTTACTTAATATGTGTTTTGGAATCTTTTTGTAAAAGTATGTACAGGATAATGCATTGTTATTGGTCTTTGTGATGATTTAGATTTTCCACTTTATTTTTCTAACACTGACAAAGGTAAATGTAACGCTGTCAAGTGTTATTTTACCATTGTTAGAGATATTATTGTCTAACGCTGACAAGAGTTCCTTCAACGCTGTTAAGTGTTGTCGGGACGCTGTCAGCAACAAATGTTAGTTTTGTGGTTTTCATCTAAATGTGTAGGTAGGTGGTAGCTTTATGCCATTGGATACAGAGTTGCTTATGGATCTTTGAAGAGCTATTTGGACATGTTTTTGTTTATGGATGATGGTTGGAATATTTATATTCCTATCTTGACATAAATTTTTAATGTTCATATATATATTTTGAGAACTCATGTATCATTGTTTAAGGGGAGGTTAAGGAACCTTTAGGATTTTTGGGTATCCATATGATACTCTTATCACAATTCTAGATTGTGTCCACAGGTGAGTATGGGTTAGTTTTACTAAACCATGAGGCACTGTAGCATGCATAGTATATCAACTTTGCATGCTGCCAAGACATTTTTGGCCTAGAATTGGTTGTGGTCTGTTGGGAGACTTGGGAATCATTTTGATATGGGTTTTACCTGGGAGTAACAAGGATTTTATAAGGTAACTTGGTTGTTAAGAATTTTGGTTAGCAAGGGACACTAGAGGACTGTTATGTCTATCTTGCTTATGCAAGTGTGCGTAACTGGACAGTGCTTGCCGCCCTATGATAATTATCAGCTTTTGGTTATCTTCTCTAGGATAAATTACTTGTTAAGGTCATTTTTCACTTTTTAAAACAATTTTATTTTTGGACGCTGACAAGATTTTTCCAAGCGTTGTTGTGACCAAAATGGACGCTGACATGGCTTTAGGCGAACGTTGACAAGATTATAGCCGTTGGGCGTTGATGGGTTATATTTGACCGTTGACAATCAATGGGACCTACCCAGTTGTTACTTTTTGACATATTTTCAAGCCGTAATTTTAGGAGTTGTTACTTTCATTAAATGCATGAGATAACTTATAACTTTTTCAATATTTTCATGATTAGTTTTTGAAAATCTTTGCCTATTTTTAGGCCAATCACATGCATTCATCCACTCCTATAAATTTGGCTCCTATTTTTAAACAGGGTATCTATAATTCTTGTCTAACACTTTTCTCTTATCAACCTTCATCTTTTATACTTCAAATTAACAGCTTTCATCAATGGCACCAAGATTTAACTCAGCAGAATTGGATTTGGGGTTCAAGTCTCAACACAACATGATTGCTTATCTTGTTGCTGATAATACTTTGTTTCCTCAATACACACAGATGGTGGAGTATTTGAACGCATCCCCATTAAGGTATGCTCTTTCTCATGCACCACTCATTCCAGTCACACACATTAAACAGTTTTGGAACACTGTCAGTTCCTCAACAGTTAATGGAGTGACCACATTAACTTCTATTGTTCATGGGAGATCTTGGGTGGTTACTGAGGCCTTGGTACGCCAGGCCTTGCATCTTAATGATGCTGATGGTATAACCATTCTTCCCATATCTGAAATAGAACAAGGGCTTAGGGCTTTGGGATACCCTATTCCTGATGAAGGTACTCTTAATAAGTACCATAAGCAGGAATTTCCCCCAGCCTGGAAGTACCTCATTCACATTCTCCTTTAATGTTTGAGTCCCAAATGTACTGCACACAATGAGATCAATAGATCCATTGCAACTGCTATTGTGTGTATTGCAACAGGGCAAAAATATAACTGGTCTAAAATGATTTTTGAAGGAATGTGTAAAAACAAGGGGACAAAAATGACTTTAGCTTATCCCCGTTTTCTGCAAATGATTTTTGATGCTCAAAGATATTGTTCAAGGGATTACAATGATTTTTATAAAATCCCTGAACAAAAGAAAGTTATTTTTACCAAGATGAATTCACCACCTCATAGAGACCTACCTTTAACCCCAGCCATGCTTGCTGTTATTGCAGCAGCACAACCCCAACCAGACCCCCAACCTCATCTTGACCATCACCCACAACTTGAACCTATCCCTGAACCTTTACCCTCACCTGACCAAATGCAAATAGACCAAAATCCCTTCGACGCTGACACATCTAATGTAGGCGTTGATGTGCCTATTTCCACCGCTGACACCCAACCATCACAATCCCAAACACCCCTTAACCAACCCACATCTACACCTTCTACTACACCATCTTCCACACCACCTGAATATAGGTTGTTTAAACGCCAAAGGACTGCTGGAGTGTTCTCCTCTGGTGGTCCTAGCCATGAAGCAGAGAGAACCACCACCACAAGTGTGGCTGGTGACCTGGATGAGGCTGGGACTATTGGTTCTGGCTTAGAGGCTGGCCAAGGCAGTCCCACCATAATTAAGTCCTCATCCATGCCCAATGAACCTGACTTGGGAGGTCAAATCCCCATTTTGCAAGAGGGCAGACTGGAACCAATGACGCTTTTGGAATTGACGGTTGTCTGCATTAGCTTGCAAAAGCATAATGCAGACTTAGTAAAAATTGTTAGTAACCAAGGCCTTGAACTCAATAAATTGAGGGAGAGGATTGTTGTTTTGGAAAGTGTTCATGCAAAGGGAGGTATGGAGGAGTCTTCCAAAGGGGAGGAAGATCAAAGAAATCTGAGTGATAAGAGCAGTCAAGATGGTCAATCATTGGATGTTGCTGAAGCTCTTACTACTTTGAAGGAACAAACAGGTTTTGATACGTCCTTGATCTCTCCAACCAATTTAAATTTATCCTTTACAGATATGTTGAGAGAGGTTACACAAGGCGCTGAGGGAAAATATTTGAGCGTTGACAAGACAAGTTTGGACGCTGAGAGAAGTATTTTGGGCGCTGATAGAGGAAATTTGGGCGTTGACAGATCTGCATATGGAGGTGATGTATTCCAATCATCATCTATCATCAAAGATGTTCCTACTCAGGTATTATCATCTACCCTACCAACAATTGCACCAACAGATAAGGGTAAGGGTAAGTTGGTAGAAGAAATTGTTCCAAAGAATGCAGCTCAGGTTGAATTTGATAGAAGATTGGCTGAGCAAATGATGTAACAAGGTGAAAAGGAAAAGTCACCATTTGTTGTGACTTCTGAAGAAGAAAGTGATGGAGCTAGCTCAGATTCAAGTGTAATGATTGTTGAACCAGAAAGACTTGAGTATGGTGATGAGCTTGCTAGGGAAAAGCTGAGAGATTTAAAGTTGCAGATTGATTTTGATATGCCAGAGGTGGTTCAGATGTACAATTCTTGGGAAGAAAGCTGTATAGATAATCCAGACTTGACCATTTCAGATCAGATATGGGGTTTGGAAATTCTTCTTAGAGTTCAAAAGGATTGTAAGGTGATTTTGAAGCACAAGGCAAGCAACATTCTCTCTGAGTTGAAAAGGGATAGAAGGAAGCTCTACTTTATGTTGCTCAAATGTCATGGAGTTGGATGGACACATCAGAAGCTGAAGGCTTTGACGTTTGATGAGTTGGAACATAGGGCTTATCCTATTTGGGTGAAAGTGCAGGAAGAAAACACTTTCAGACTTCTTTCAGATGAAAGAAAGGAGCAACTTGCAGAGGAGATGGAAATCAAGAGAGCTATGATAGTTCCCAGACCAGTAAAGAAGGGATTTGTACTTGAGTTTCCAAAAGATATGAATCAACTATATCCAAGTGAAGCAATTATTAGAAAGAGCCTCAAGCTCTCCCCATTAGAAGCTTCAGATATGGTGCATGTGTTACCACTAGATTCCAGGAATCCAATTGTAAGTTATGATGAAGATGAATGTGGATTCTAGAAAATTGGAAGATTTGGCAAGGAGGTACACACTTTTACCACTCTCATATCTTTATTTGCAAGTTGTGATAGAGAAGACTTGGTGGACCTTTGGAGGTTGCTAGAGACCAAGTATGAGACTGAAGCACCAACTTCAGTCAATGGAATAAAACTTTGGATCACATTCAAAAGAATGTGTGGGACAAAAGAAGAAGATCCTGAAATATGGAAGGATCTTGAAGATGACCTCAGTGGTCTTCAATGGAGGTTATATTCAGCTGCTGGTGTATACCATTTGAGTTCTACAAAGTTTGTTGAGTATTTACTTGTAGATGATCAGTATTTCATATCCAAGGCTGTTTTGGAGAAGATGAAGGACACCCAGTTGGAGATAGACTATACAAGTGACGTGGCAAAGAATTTGATCAGATTTATTTATTACCAATATGATAAGGTTTGTCAGACTCCTCCAAGTTCTTAATGTTTATTCAGAAACTTGATCATAAGAGTGGATATCAAGTTTAGGGGAGGATTGTTGGGAATAAATTAAGGCCAGATCACTTGAACGCTGACAAGAACAACTCAAGCGTTGACAAGAGCAAAGTGAGCGCTGATAGCATAAGCGTTGACAAGTTAAAGTCAAGCGTTGACAGAATGAAGACAAGCACTGATGGAAGATGTGAGCTACACGTTTATTATATTCTAGAATACTTCTAGTAAGGATAGAGACGACAATGTATTTTCTATGTTTATCTTTACCTAGAATAGTTGATTCGTAGCTTATTGTACAAGACTTCTTGTTCTATAAAAGAAGATCTTTTAGGTTAAAGTTAATATTCAGTTTTTCATAAGTATTCGCAAGTTAAACCTCTTTCATTGTAATCAAGTACGATCATTCTAATACAAGTGAAAGTTTGTTTAACATCTTTGTGTTTTAGATCAAGTGTTAATTCCGCATAACACTTTGTTACTTTATTCATAAGCAAAGGTTTCTCTACGTGTAGTACTTGATCTAATCTCGTATACACAAAGCTTAATCGATCTAAGTTTGGGATCAACAGGACATTAGGCTTATTTTCTAAGAAATTAACATGGGCATTTTCTTCAACTTTCTAGAAGCCAAGTTATAAACCCTATATGCTTTAATTTTTAATGAATATCCTACTAGATATCATGAATTAGATTTCTATCAAACTTCCCCAAATGATCAAGAGTATTCAAAATAGACACATGACATCCAAAAGGTCTCAAATGACTTATGGTTGGCTTAACACCAGTCAAAAGTTCATAAGGTGTTTTGTTTTGAGGCTTGGTCACTAAGACTCTATTTAACACATAACATGCAGTATTGATTGCTTCTTCCCAAAAAATTTTTGGCAAAAGAGAATCAGCTAGCATAGTCCTAGCAGCCTTAATTAGTGTCTTATTTTTCCTTTCAGCTACTCCATTTTGTTGTGGAGTCCTAGGATTGCTAAATTGTCTCTTGATTCCTTTAGACCTATAGAATTCATCAAATTCAACATTCTTGAATTTTGTCCCATTATCTGTCCTAATGATTAAGACTTGTTTAGTGAACTGCTTTTCAACTAAAGTGATAAAATCCTTAAGTAATTCATTGGTTTCATTCTTAAGAGCTAAAAAGAAAACCCAACTGAATCTACTATAATCATCAGTTATAACTAGGCAAAAGGTCTTATGACTAATACTCCTAACAGATCCTGGACCAAAAAAATCCATATGCAAAAGTTGCAAAGGCTTATTAACAGAATTGACAGTCTTGGTCTTACAAGAGGCTCTATGTTTTTTACCTTTTTGACAAGCAGTACATGTGAAATCATTTTGAAAAGATTTGTTAGGTAACCCTCTAACCAAATTTCTATTCACCAATCTATTGAGATTTTTGAAATTCACATCCCAACCTCCTATGCCATAGATTAGACTCATCATTAGAAGCCTTAGCCAGCAAACATGTGATAACACCTGTTGGAGTAATAGTATGAAGATTAAAGGTGTACATATTTTCTTGCCTGGGTACCTTAAGCAGTACTTGAGATTCCTTTGGCATCTCAAAGTCTTTGGAGAGCACGAAGAAGTCTGTATCTGTAAAGAGCATCTTGTTCTTTATATCATACATTTGTGATACAGAAAAGAGATTGAATTTATTCAGTTCTTTTACAAATAACACATCTTCAAACTCCAACTTCCCTGTATTGATTTTTCCTTTTCCAGTGATTCTACCTTTGCTACCACCAAAGGCTACTTGTCCAGCTCTGAATTCTTCAAATTCAGCAAGGAAATCTTTGTTCCCTCTCATGTGGCTTGAGCATCTACTATCTACTATACCTTTATCTTTCAGTTCATCAATTACATGCCCCTGCACATACACAAAACTTATTAGTTTTTAACAAGGACCCAAGCCACATTTGGCTCGGATCTTGTGGGACCTACATACTTAAGAGTTTGATAGGTAGTTTTTCTAGTAAGACTACACACACTCTTATACTTCATGGTTCCAGTTAAATAATCAAAGACATAAGTCGGTTTGTTGTCCTTGAACCTTTTTTACTTAAGTACTGTTTTAGCAGTACTTGCTTGAACACATGGTTTTTCTCCTTTAGGGACCCACATTTGCACTGGTTTGTTATTAGACTTACTTCTAGGTGTTTTAGCAGTCTCAACTACACTCTTAGAAGATTTTTGGGACATTGGTTTACTAGACTTTTGACCAATGGTACTTGCTTTTGGTCTAGCAGTACTTGCAGTTCTAGACTTGCCAGTACTTGGCTTACCAGACTTCAAAGGTACTAGACCTTGTTTCATAAGTACTGCTATTGGAACAAAGTCCTTGGTAGAGAGCGAGTGTTTGACATTATTAACCTTATAAGGTTTATTTACCCTTTTAGCATGATGAAACTTAAGTTTGTCATCTTTAGATCCCATGTTTGTCATCTTTAGATCACATTTGCCTATAAACCTATGCGTTCTTCCCATTACCTTTCTTTGTGACCTTTTGTGCAGCCTTCTATTTTGGAATTTTATCTTCATGTAAAGTGCAATCTTTGATAAAGTGATTTAGACTACCACAAACATAACATCCTTTTCTTCTCAAAGAAGACCCAAAAGGTTGTTCTGACTTAGTTTTCTTAAATCCTATCCTACCCCTCTTGGTATTATGTTTTGCATTATTATCCAATGCCTTTCTAGGAGTTCTTACGTGATTGGGAGCAGAACTAGTTGTAGACACTTGTCCTTTAAACACAAAATTGCTCATTAAAGGTGGATAAATAATGTTTTTGGTCACAACAAATTTATCTTGGGTCACGGTACTATAGTTTGATATGAATCATTTGACTTAACATCAATAACAACTTTTGACTCATCTAACTATATACCTATATCATTATTAGGGGGCATGAAAATTCCTGATAATGGTGGAGGAATTGCCTTCATTCCTTCAGCATATAGCATATCTATCATTTTCAGGAGTATCATCAGACTCACTAGAACTATCAAAAATCCCCTTTGATAAGTCCTTGTCAATTAAAGTTATCACAGGTTGGTCCTCAATATATCCTAGGACTGATTTATAATGATACCCCATTTGTGAATTAATCATGTTGGAAGTAACACACGACTTATAGAACAAGAAATAGAGATGATGAAGAACAAGATTAAACCAAAAAGAAAGATTAGATTAAGAAGAATAAAAGAGAAAAACAAAAGGTTGTGATTTCCTAGTGAGAGGAAGACAAATGTTTCTCTCTCTACAAACTATGAAATGGAAAACACACCCCACAAATGAGGTGCCTTGGGCCTTTTATACTACACGTCTAATGTATGGAAGGCCTTCCTCATTTGTGAGTTCGGGACTAATTCCCGTTACATACATAGCATATTGCTAGAACTCTCAACACCGTTAAGTAGCCTTTTCCACGAGCTTCGCAACGGTATACTATATGACCATCACTTTAAATACTTATAACAATATCCCCCTAAGGGGTGGTCTTGTAATATGTGACTTCACTTCTTTGGTGTTGTTGACTTTGAAGCTCGTTGTCTTGAGAGTTCCTTCATAGTTCCTTTCATGACTTGTGATCTTAGATCTTTGATCTTTGCCTTGACTTGATCTTAAAACTTCTCCATCTTGTGTTCTTGTGTCTTTCCCCATATACTCAAACTTTGATTTGATATAAAAGCTTGTAAACAATCTCCTTTGATAATCAGAGTAGCGGAAGTCTTTGTCTTTAGATGTTCTTGAGCTTTCTTCAGTTACATGAGCATGTGGTCTTGAATTACGACTCTTGAAGTTACACCACCGTTTACATTCCTCCGGTTTCCCGTTATATAGTACGAATATTGTACCTATGATTAGGTAAGTTCAAAGAACTTCCTTGACAGGGTTTCCGGCTGTGGTAGCCGTTCTTATTACTTGAATATCTTGAAAGATAGTTCAAAGTAAAGAGTGAATCAAGCAGTTCCATTCTGCTGATTAAGTCGTCAATTCAATTTCCTGGAATAAGTTTGATTCAATTAAGAATCAGACCATTGTTGCTTTCCAGTTTATACAAGTTTGATTCAAATAGAATCTCACAAGTTACCTACCGTAGTGCTATTTGATGATGACACTGAAAGGATTTCCATTCGTCACTGTAAATACTCAGGAGTATTACTCTGAATGTTCTGGCACAATCATAAAGATATTGCATCGAGACCTGGAACGAGTTTGAGTCACAAAAGAATCAAACCACTGTTGCTTTCCGGTTAACATATGTTCAATTCAAGTGAATCTTACACATGTCCTACCGCAGTGCTGTTTGATGTTAACACAGGAAGGATTTCCATTCATCGCTGTGAATACTAAAGGGTATCACTCTGAATGTTCTGGCAATATCACAAGGATAGAGCGTAGGACTCTGTAAATTATCGCTTGTGTTCTAATGATGAACAAAAGTTGATATATGTAATAAGTGTCCTAATGAGATTTTTTTTATGAATCTCATTGGCTCTAGACACTATAAGTGCACGTCTATTTGGTGATCGGAGGCTGGAACAGAATGCCACCTTTTCAATATCTACTATCTCGGAGTGAGAAAGTTGATAGAAATGAGTTGAACTCCGTGACAATAAAACAAACTTCTTTTGAGAGAAGCTTGAGTAGGCTGGTAAGGGTTGTGCATTGCATCACTGGGTCCATGATGCTTTGTCTTCAGTATCAGAAATCATCAAAGTGATTCTGATAATAGATGTATTGACCCGGTTTCTGCCTAAATTTTATGGAGGGCTTCTTTCTTTACACCCTTTATCCTTACATTTCTTTTTCATTATTCAACTCCTTCAATGCTTACCAAGATGTCATAACTAGCACCTTGTTGTGATTGTTCCAGTGCTAGCTTAAGTCATTAGTCAGCATTTTTCCCGTACACTCAACTACTCCATCTTTCCTAAGGACATCTAAATTCTAATGGATTGTACCTGGGAAGATCCCTCCGATTCTGGTTGGATCATAGAACGAATACCTAACCACCTTTTGACACCAATACCATCGTGAATTAATGTGTTGAAGGGTATAGATATCGTAACCAGAAAAACCTGTTGAAAAAGCAAGCAAGGTGTTGATGAAATCAGTGTTTACACCTTGAAGGTTTTTTGTATCACCAAAACGCTCCCCCTACATATGTGCATCATAAAAGGAAAGGTTTTTGCGCATATTAGGAAGAGAAAGCACTTATATCAATGATCTTATCCAAGATAACACATTTTCAATCACTATTCTCCCCCTCAAAAATTGCATGACATTGAAATTTTTGTGAAACTAATGATGAAACATGGAGAGAATAATGTTGCATGAAAGTTTGTACTCCCCCTCGAAAAGAAATTCAAATTAAAATTAGGGGAGTATATGAGCACACAGTTTTGAAATTGTTTGAAAATTTGTGCTCAAAAACCCGAGAAAACTTACTTTCCCATTGTTAAGGAATAATGTACGTAAATGAACATTTTCCTTGTGTTCATGAGCTTAAAACTTTGAATGTTATGATATAAGCCCATGACCGAGAAAAATTAATTTCTCGTTGTTGAGGATAAGTCAAAGACTTTCCTTTCTTTGGGGACCGGGTTATAGTCTGACATGTGACTATAAGCCATTATGAGAAGAAAATAGAAAAGACCTGTTTTGAAAACATTTGAACTCTCATTCGAACATTATGTACGTACCCGTGCGTTATTGAGCGACATTTCTAAGTACGTCCATATTATCGATGCTGAGAGACATGTCAGAGAAGAATATTTTTGGTATTTTTGAAAGATTTTCTCATTTTTTATTTTGTTTTTATAGGTTTTATATTTTCGTATTTTGATTTTCTGATAAATATATACAAGATTATTGCGAATGTGCAAGACGTTCAAGTTCATCTGGAGTGAAACTACGCATACCAAGTCGACGAACCAAGAATTCCAATCTGTCTTGAGAAAGAGCTTTGGTGAAGATGTCGGCTAGTTGGTAGTCCGTCTTGACAAAGTACAGTTCGATCGTTCCTCTTTCCACATGCTCCTTTATGAAATGGAATCGGACAGCTATGTGCTTGGTCTTGGAGTGTGGGACCGGGTTGCAGGATATGGCTATGGCTGATTGTGAATCACAATAAATAGAAACTTTGTTAAAGTGAAAGCCATAATCTGTGAGTTGTGTTCTCATCCAAAGGACTTGAGCACTACACACGGATAGAGACACATATTCTGCTTCCGCGGTGGAGAACTCCGTACAGTCTTGTTTTATTGAGGACCAGCTCACTAGCTTCTCGCCTAAGAATTGTGCTCCACCGGAAGTGCTCTTGAATGTGTCATGACACCCTGCATGGTCGGCATCTGAAAAACTAGTGGGATTAAAACCCGAATCCTTCGTATACCAGAGACCCATGTGAATGGTTCCTCGGAGATAACGAAAGATCCTTTTAACCTCCTTGAGGTGCTTCTCGGTTCGCTTAGCCTGGTACCGAGCACATAAACAAGTAGCATGCACAATGTCCGGTCTGCCTGAGGTTAAGTACATAAGGGACCCGATCATGCTTCGGTATTTTGTAGCATCTACAAATGTCCCTTTTTTATCCAAATCAAGCTTGTGTTTAGTGTCCATTAGAGTGCCAATAGGATCACAGTTTTCCATGCCAAATTTTGTTAGAATCTCAAGCACATACTTGGACTGATTTATGAAAAAACCACGGGGGGATTGGTGAACTTGGAGACCAAGAAAAAACGTCATTTCCCCCATCATGGAAATTTCGAATCGGCTTTTCATAAGGTCGGAAAATAATATGGAATGTTTTGGGTTAGTAGAACCAAATATAATATCATCTACATAGACCTGAGCCACCAAGATGTCGTTGCCGTAGTGCTTGATAAACAACGTTGGATCGATGGTTCCTTTGCTGAAGTGATTTTGTAGAAGAAATGATAATAATTCGTCGTACCATGCCCTCGGTGCTTGTTTCAAACCATAAATTGCCTTTTTCAACTTGTAGACATGGCTTGGATGTTCGGTATTGATGAAACCTTCAGGTTGACATACATACACATCTTCTTTTAACGGCCCATGTAAGAAAGCCGTCTTCACGTCCATTTGATACACAGTGAATGATTTGTGTGCCGCGTATGCCAATAAAATCCTAATAGCTTCCATTCGAGCAACCGGGGCGAAGGATTCTGCGAAATCAATTCCCTCCTGTTGTTTATAACCTCTCACGACTAACCGAGTCTTGTTCCTAATGACCGTTTGCTCCTCATCCATCTTGTTTTATATAACCATTTCAGAGTAAGGGGATCAATATTGTCCGGTCGAGGTACTAACTCCCATACATCAAGCCGGATGAACTGATTGAGTTCTTCTTGCATAGACTCAATCCATGATGCATCGGTCATTGCTTCTTTCACACTTGCTGGTTCCATTGTGCTGACTGATAGTGCATAGATACACATATCACCGTCGGTACGCAGCTGATTTTGTGTTGAGACTAGTCGTGTGAGATTGCCAATCACTTGAACCAAAGGATGATTCTTAGTCCATTTGTGTTCATGTGGAAGTGTATGAGAAACTTGATGCGATCTCGACGGATCCACATATGGTGTTGAAGGCTGAGTAGTACTAGTGGAAGCCGCAAATGGATTAACAAACTAATGTTCGTTGAGCATCGCATTGTTTGCATTTTCAGCAACTATTTCATTCTGAAGATGAACATGATTAGGAATTTGCTGAGAATGTTGTTGAGTTGCGTCAGCAGTCAGAGAAGTGGTTTGAATATTTGGAGGCAATATGGTTGAGGTTGACGTAGATGGTGCAGAAGTAGATGCCGTTGGTGTAGATGCAATCGGAGGTTGTTGAACTACCGTAGCAGGTGCTGTCGGGGCATTATGAGGAACACCAAATGACGACGGAACCTCCATATATTCATCATAGATTGGCCCAAATAAAACTTCCAAGTCACGTTCCGATGGTTGTAACGATGAGATTGCTGACGGTGCAAATTGAAGCGCGAGTCCTTAACTTACGTGTCCAGAAGTCTGACCTTGAAGCTTGGGATGTGAACTTCTATGTTGAGAGGCCATACCTGAGAGTTCATCAAAGGTAACATTCATAGTCTCCATTACCTTTCTTGTCCTTCGATTATAAACCCTGTAAGCACAAGTAGTTGAAGAATAACCAATGAAAAAGCCAATATCACATTTAGGTTCAAGTTTACCGATATCTTCACGATCATTCTTTGGATAACACAGAGCCCCGAATAAATGTAGAAATGATATATCCGGTTTTCGTCTATTAACGATATCATAAGGTGTTTTGTTGAATTAGGTGTGAATAATGGAGCGGTTTTGAGTATAACATGCAGTTGCAATGGCATCAGCCCAAAGGAATAACGGTGCACTGGAGGAGAGAAGCATCGTCCGAGCAGCTTCAACTAACGTACGATTCCTCTGTTCCACAACTCCATTCTGCTCTGGAGTTCTTACAGCCGAAGTTTGATGAGAGATCCCAACTTCGTCAAAGTAAGCTTTCAATTTCTGATTGGTGAATTCTGTGCCGTTATCCGTTCTCACAATGATGACAGGGGTTTGCAGTAGTACTGACGTTTTCTTCAAGAAGTTAATAATTACATCAGGGGCTTCATCTTTTGATGCAAGAAAATGAACCCATGTGTAACGAGAATAATCATCCATAATTACTAGGACATATCGCTTTCCATTAATGCTTTTGATTCTCATTGGGCCACATAAATCCATATGAAGGAGATGCAACCTATTCGTCGAATTTGGAACAGGTTTAGGTTTGTGAGGCTTCTTCTTACTTTTCCCTTGCTCACAAGAAGGACAAAGATGGTCTTTTGTATATTTGAACTTTGGAAGACCGGTAACTAGATCATCTTTCGCGAGTTGGGTGATGGCATCGAAATTGAGATGAGATAACCTTTGATGCCATAACCATGACTTTGTTGATGTGGCTCGGGCCATGAGACAAATTGGAGAAGCAGCTGACATTTGAAAAAGATCAATGGTGTAAAGGTTGATGGTACGATTTCCTTTCAACAAATCAGTTCCTTCAAGATCTCTTACAAAACATGTATGACTTTTGAAAGCAACCTCCAAGTCTGAATCACAAAATTGCCCAACCGAGAACAAATTGTGTCCCAAGCCATCAACAAAAGAGACTCTGGTGATGATTGTATTTCCCCAATGAAGATCACCATATCCTAGAATTGCCGCAACATGATCATTTCCAAATCGAACAGTTCCCATGAAACGCCATACAAAGTTCTTGAGAAGGATTCGATTCCCAGTCATATGTTTGGAACAGCCCGAGTCCATGCACCAGAGACAAATTTCAACAGCCTGCCAATGATAAGAGAAGAAAATATTTTGGCAACCGATGAAATGGGTTCCTGTAGGGTTAGATGATAATTAAGTCGTATCACATACCGACGTTTCACTATTAGTATGAGATCTACTAGTGTCGATAATTTTGCCACTACAGTCAAAATTTCTACCAGTAGGAGACCATTTAGAGGTGAATCTAGGGCTACTAGGCTTAGCAAGACTTTCTGTGGACCCTACGTGCGTACTTTTTGGAACATACACCTTAGCCTTAGGAGTGCGTTGTTGTTCACTGACTGACAGCTTGTCAATTCGAGTGTAACCACCATAATTCAAATCATTCATAGTCAAACCACAAGCATCATGACTAAAAGTAAAGAAACATTTATTACATTTAGCACAAATAACTTCAGATTTTTCATTCCGAATAGCAAGCTTAAAGTCATTACATTCAGATGAATTAAGTTTCTGATTATGATTAAAAAACGGTAAATTCCTAGGGTGTTCTTCTACTTCCACATTATTGATCTTGGGGCGACTACTTCTAGAGGCAAAAGGGACCCTATCATTCCTTGTATTGCTCGTAGGTTGTGGCCTTCTGCTCTTAGTGTAGTTGTTTATTCCTGTAGAAGAAGACACGCGTCTATTAGAATTAGCCCTTTTTAAATCAATACCTTGTGGTTGAGTTATAGTGATCGGTTTTGTCCTAACGCTTGCTTTACGTTGTTTGCTAGGCACAGAGGGAGAACTAACACGAAACATTCCTGAGGCAATCACAGCAGTTTTCTGTCCAGCAACCTTGGGAAAAGGTGTCACAGAAATACGAGTGGGTTCCGAGGTTGCTGGTGTCTGAATCGTACTATGCTCAAAAGTCGTATCTTTTAATAAGGCTTTTAACTTACAATTCTCAAAGATTTTATCAATAAGTTTCTGATATACAGACTTACTTTGTTCAACAGCCCGCTTAAATGAAACAACAACAGATTCTAAATCTGCAATGTTAGCCTTAAGCTTCTAAACATTTCCATCACTGAAATTCTCGAACCATGAAGAGGTCAAATTCTTTTCCTTAACCCCTTCTAACTGAGCCTGCAACCGTGTGATAGTTTGTTGCATTTCATTGTAGGCTTTTTGGTAAGAAATCTTGTCATATTTGCACTCATCACATTTTTTGACAAATTTATTCCAAAGATCGGTGAATTCTTTATCCTTTTCAATGACATAAGATTCCATTTTCCCTTTCATAAGATCAAGCTCAGTTTGGAGGTTTTCATTATGCAACATAGAGGTACCTAACTCCACAAGGCTACTATCAATACAATCACGTTCTTTAGAGGGGCGTTCAAGATCGTTTTCCAAAACTTTGATTTTATCAAGAGATTCATCAGCTTCCTTCGTCAAAGATTTAAAGTCTTCAACAAAGTTGGCTAATTCTTTTAGAAAATCATTTTCCAAATTGCCTAACTGAGCATCAACTTGATTAATAATTGGATTAATTTCGTTTTGAATAATTTTCTGAACCTCAATCTGAACAGGTGATGTAAAATTTCCTTTAGTGATTTTGGAATTAACAACACGTTTAAGGATGACAAAGTTATCTTTAAGCTCGTTTAAAAATCAGCGTGTGATACTCGGTTTAGGAGGGTCATCAGATAATTCCTCACTTGGGAGCAAAAGCATTTCAGTACTCGTTTTAGACCGAACAAAAACAGTTGGAGGATTAACTTTTGGATAATAAACGGGTGTCACTTCTTTATCAAGCTTTTTCATTCTTAAACGAGTCTCTACTGCAAGTTCAGTAGTTTCCTCGGAATCATGCACACTAGGAGGATCATGCTCATCGGACAAGAGCACACTACAATTATATAAAGTTTCATTAGTGTCCTGAACTTGCTTAAGATATCCGGGATTAGGAGGAAGAGGACAACCTAAAGCCAATTTGTAACGAGTGTAATTTATCTCATTCACTTTTGGTGCGAGCATATTGATCGTCTGCATAGTTTAGCCATGTTTTACTAAAAGGTTGTCTAATTCTCTAATCATATCCTGAGCTTTGCAAAAATCCTCAAGAAGCCCATCTTCTTGAATTCTGAAATCATGTTTCAGCTTTTTTTGTTCTTCTTTTAAATCCAAAATAGTAGATTTTTCAATTGAAAGCTGTTTATTAAGAGAGGTGATTTCATCATTCAGTTCGCTTATCTTTTTAGCACTACTTAAATGTAAGGCATTTAATTTCTTAGTTGTGCATTTTTCTTGATAAACCGATGTAGCTTGAGCTTGTTCAAGTTCTTTAATTTTAGTCTAATGAATTTCAAAACTTTTCTCCCGTTCCTTATATCCCACAAGCTCAACGGTCAGTTTGGCATTAGTTTCTCTAAACTTATTATTAACCACCATAGCATGGTCAACACCCTTAGCAAGCTTATCAAATAAAGATTTATAATACGCATGTGCCGCATCAAGAAGGGTTGTAGGCTGGTCAACTTGATCCACACTAATGTCCACACTGGGCTCATTCGAACTAATATTACTATTATTCGTTTGATCCCCGTGTGTCTGAATGTAGGGCTCAAGCATCTCAGTATACTCCTCCTCCTGATTAGACGTACTATATATATCATTATCATCGAAACGTGGATGTACCTCAGAGGGACCGTCTGAATCATAAACGAGAGCTCCGAAAACATGCATTACTGAGGTAGATGCTTGTTGTAAGTTTGCCATAAAGATGTAGTTGGCATTAACCTCTTCTTCCTCGTCATATTCTGCAGCAGAAGCCATAAGATCGAATTCCTCAGCTTGAAGTGGAATTGCTGCCTCTTCCTTTTGTGCTATGAGAAGCTGAGTCTGAAGATAAGCAGCATCCCTCTTCTTTTTGGTTGTGCAATCTCTAGCGTAATGACCAAATCCCCTGAAGTTGTAGCACTAAACTTGACGATTGTTGTTTCCATTTCCCGTACCAGTATTCTCATCCCTTGCAGCCACAATGTTTCCCATCTGGTTACCAACCCGCTGGCACAACTATTAACCCATTCTGATTACCCGCATTCAGAACACCCGGATTTTGACCATGGTTTTGACCATACTGATTTCCTGCATTGCCAACGGCCTACCCAGCATTCTGACCATATTGCTGAAACTGAGTCCCCGTGTTTCCAGCAACTACTAATTGGCGATCTTGATTCGCATTCATGAAAGGTTGAGCAATCTGCCTATTTCTAGTGTTCGAGGAGATTCTCTTATTGTTGTTGGTGGGGTTAATGGTGAATTTGGATACCTTTGCAAGTAGGGCAAGACCAGTATTAATAGCATGAGTAGGATCGGTGATGTCATCAAAACAGGCAATGGGTTGTTGTAAGTAATTCATAGCAGCAGGAGGTTGATATCCATAAGCAGTGAGTTGTTGTTGTTGTTGTTGTTGTTGTTGTTGTTGTTGTTGTTGTGGCATGAAGTTACTTGATGAGGGTTGATGGTAGGGTACCATGGGATATGACATAGATGATGGAGAGTTCGCCATAAAAGCCAATGGGTCTTGTTTTTTGGCACGTCTTTCTGCCTTAACTTCGTTAGCTTCATTTGATTCATCTTCAAATAGTCATATACTTGAGTGTAGTCCACGACATGAAGATCCTTGGTTTGATTGACAAGAGTGACATATCGTGACCATTCAGAAGGAAGATTATCAAGGAATTTGATGTTGGCAGCAGTTTGTGCAGGTTCATGTTTGTTTCTTCTAAGATGGTTCATGAGGGGTGAAAACCGATGATAATAAGGTTCAATTTGTTCCCTTTCAGTAGACGTAAATTTCTCCCATTCACGAAGCAACTTAGTTTCCTTTTCTTGTAACCGATTTCACTGCCCTTCATCATTTTCTGAATCCTAAGCCACATCTCGTGTGCGGTTTCACAACTATCGACAGCAGCATAAACATCTTCAGGAAGTCCCATAAGAATGACTTGAATTGCTTGATCATCAGCGTCGAGTTGTTTGGATTCAGCTTCAGTTAATTCTTCATCTGTTTGCTCATGACTAGAGTCAGCAACTGGGTTAGCATTCGTAGGGTCCCCAGGCACAATAATTGTTCTTCTAACATACGGACCCTTTTGAATCGAGTTGACAATCAACTTTCCCAAAGGTTTACATTTTGCATAACGAAGGAGACGACTAGCCCATGTAGTGTAGTTCTCTTTGGTAAGCATGGGTGGACGATTCTCAGTACCCGCAACATAAATATCTTGTTGAGATGTCATCGTAGAAGTCGTGTGAAAAACAGGATCTCAATTCGTAGAAAGCGTGTGTTGTTGTTGAAATTCCGAAACTTCCGATTTTTTTCAGTCCGACAATAAATTCCTCAGTCCGACAAAACGGTAAGCTGAAAAAATTTTGTATCGCCAAATTTTGAAATTGAGTTAGAAATAGCCAAAAACTAGTAGGGAAAAATTTGATTTTACTTGACCTAAAAAATTTTAACTCTTTTTTTTTAATCTTCGTGTAAATTATGTGTTGGGACTAGTCTAGATGGTGGCTAAGTGTGAAAAATACTCGAACAAAAGATCCATCGGAATGCCCATCGGAATATTCTATCAGAATGTGGATCGGAATGATCTATCGGAATGATATCAGAATACCCTGTCGGAATGTCTGTCGAAATACCTGTCGGAATACCTGTCGGAATACCCTGTCGGAATACTCTGTCGGAATGCTCTGCGGAATATACTATCGGAATACCTGTCGGAATGTACTATCGGAATACCTACCGGAATAGCTATCGGAATGAAGAAACCCTTTTCCGATGGAATTCTGTCGGAATATCCGTCGGAATATGTAACCCTTTTCCGATGAAACCTGTCGGAATAGTACCAAATTCCCACTTTTCTCGGACAAAACCCAACCAATTCGAGATTTTAAGCCAAAAAATGATCAAAACACCCAAAAAGTTTGTGTTTTTAGCCAAAGTGAGTATACCAAATCACTACCACAACAACTTAGAAGATATATGAATCACGAAACACAAGAAAAACGAGGAAAACACCCAAGAGCTATCCACGAATCCCTTGGCGAATGATACCACTTGTTGGAAGTAACACACGACTTATAGAACAAGAAATAGAGATGATGAAGAACAAGATTAAACCAAAAAAAAAGATTAGATTAAGAAGAATAAAAGAGAAAAACAAAAGGTTGTAATTTCCTAGTGAGAGAAAGACAAATGTTTCTCTCTCTACAAACTATGAAATGGAAAACACACCCCACAAATGAGGTGCCTTGGGCCTTTTATACTACACGTCTAATGTATGCAAGGCCTTCCTCATTTGTGAGTTCGGGACTAATTCCCGTTACATACCTAACATTATGCTAGAACTCTCAACACCGTTAAGTAGCATTTTCCACGAGCTTCGTAACGGTATATTATATGACCATCACTTTAAATACTTCTAACAAATCAGCTTACCCAATCCTTTAGAGGATCTTTGCCAATGATTAATCACTTCCCTTTCATTATAAAGACTGGCTTTTAAAGCTTCATTTTATGCTGATACTTTCAAAAGTTGTTTTCAAAAGCTTTAATTTCCACATTTTTCCCTCATTTGAAGAGTCAAAATTATAATTTTCTCTTCATAGTTTTGTTGACCCTTTTTACACAAAACTATATTGTCCTTTAGCTTAGCAACACCCTGTTTAAAAGCATTTGTTTAACACCCCCAAATTTACACGCAGCGGAATACATCTTTGGGTGCTAACAATGATACAACAACACATAATTTATAAAGAACGACTCGAAAAGAGACGTTTTAGATTTATCGCTCCTAAAACATTTGTCAGAGTAGCGTAGTCCCAAGACATCGTAACCAATGTACAACCAAAACAAAAGATTTAAATTGTTTTGAACCGAAGGAACGACAAACATTCAAAGAGTTTATATTACAAAAGTAGTGCACAACATCATTTCCCGTGGCTTCCAAGCTTCACCCTTGTCTATTTACCAGAAATACATGTGAGAAAATCATCAGCAAAATGCCGAGTAAATCTATAGGTTTATATAATCATTTTGAACACAAGCAATAAGTTTGTGGCATGCTTAATAAGCATCGAATAATAATTTGCATCAACAATGATAATTGTATATAGCATAAATTGCAATAAGCTCATGGAACCGAGCCCGTAGACACTCCCTTTAGAGGTTTGATAAGACAGGAGATTTATTAATTTTCGGTTACCTCCAGATTATTGGTACATTGCCGTATACCTGACTTCTCAATACAATATGTTCAAACAGTGTGGAGGTCGGGCCTAAGCTTCAATGACAAGTCCACACAAACTGAACCGGGGCGGCTTCCCCCATAGATCTATTAATTTTACTAGCGGCTAGCCCATCATAAGCTAGTTAACGGTCCAAAATTGAGGCTTTAACAAAGGCAATGACTTAATGCAATTTAAAGGCAACCACGGGTCCATTCATAAAGGGACAAACATACCATAAAAATCTTGTGTTCTAAGTTTACAAAACATGTATTCCCCCTCGCGGGTTTTAAAATATTTGAATGAGCTCAAACGAGGCAATAGAATCACCTTAGTACTTATAGTAGTTGAAGACGATCGCCGACGATAGTAGATGCCCGATAAACACGACAACCGCAACCTAGCAATTAAGGTGCGTATATTATTAATAAACTCAAGAAATAAATCATACATAACAACGTCAAACTCAAACTCACTATACCACAATACACTCGAGAGTAAACGATATAAATAACTTCATTATACTTTACTTCTCATTTACTTTACCATTTTACACTTTTAACAAAATCCGCCGGTACATACTACATGTACTAGCTTATTTTCCCCTTCTAAACTTGTCGACCGTTTATGAAACGACTCGATAAACTAACTTACTATATATAGAAAGTCCTCCTACAAGTTTATCAAATGAAATTACTTTTAAAGTTCTTTACCCGGCTCATTTTCAAACTACAAAATCCGGACAGATTTACGTAAATTTTTCATACAACCGTTTTAACTTATTTAAACGACTCCGTTTACATAACCGACACTCGGGTTTTAAAGTAAACTCAACCTATAAAGTAAACACCTCATTATCAGTAGGTTACACATTTCAAAACATCCATTTAGAGTCCCCGAGATTCGATCCAAATATCGACAACAACTATTTGTAGTGTCGATACTCGTCTCCCGGTACACGATCATTCAAAACATCATAACTTCGCGCTCGTTTGGAGCTAGAAGCTCTACCTTATATCAAATCGAAGCTAATAAAATTATCTACAACCCTAGGCTATAAGTTAAGCCATTTTCAAAACATAAAAATTCGGATTTTACAGTTTACTTACTGTTATAAAATGGCTACCAAAATCTTGTATAAAATCAACTTTTTGACCAAAACCAACCATAAAAATGATCATTTATATACTCTAATATCATCATACATCTACCATAACATCAAAATCATAATCAAAATAAAAATCTTCAGATCAAAATGAAGTTTTTAACAAGATTTCTAGCAAGAACCACCATGGATCATGCTAAAAACACCATGCATGATCATGGCTTCTACCTACCAACATCAAGAAAATAAAAAGTGCTTGCATGTGTAAAATTCATACACTAATATGATCGTTGATCAAAAATATGAATGGGTCTATGCTTGGTTTAGTTCAAATCATCCTAGAACTCAAGATAAATTGAAAATTGTATGTGTTTGGGGGGTGGTGTGATGTTTCGGCAATTTAGAGAGAGAAAGGAGGAGTGGGTGAATTTTTGGAAGTAAAAAATGATTTGTGTGTTTATTTTGGGTTTTTATATAGTGGGGTAGGGACCATTGTTGCAATTCGGCAATAGTTGTGGCTAAAAATGTAAATAGTTAGCTAAAAAGCGGGAAATAATTATTAGTCAATTTTGAAAATATTTACGGGGCTCGAGTTTCGTAAAAATACTTAAAAGTTTAAACGCACACGAAAAATAATAATATAACGACTTGATACGTAATTAAAACGATATCGTCGAAAATATTAAATATCGAAACGATCGATAATAAAATATAAAATTGTGGGCATCCGTCGGTATCGCGATCACTAGTAGTCCTCGTTGCTCGTCAAAATATTAAAATAAAATATTTAATATCGGTTTCAACTTAAACCGTTAAACATAATAATATTTAATGTTATAAATACTTCAAAAATATTTGAAAAGTAAGAAATAAGTAATGACCTTATTTTGTGGGTTTTACATCCTCACCACCTTAGGAGAGCACCGTCCCGGGCTTACTTCTCATTCGGTCCGTCTACGAATAAATGCGGATACTTGCTCTTGAAGTAGTCCTCTCGCTCCCAAGTGTATTCGGGTCCACGTCGGGAATTCCATCGCACTTTCACTATCGGGATCCGACTTTGCTTAAGCCGTCTCACCTCTCGATCCATAATCTCCACTGGTTCCTCAATAAAATGCAGCTTGTCGTCCAGTTGAATCTCCTCAAGTGGAATTATCAAATTCTCGTCCGCCAAACACCTCTTAAGATTAGGAACGTGAAAAGTATTGGGAATAGCACTTAACTTCTCTGGAAATTCGAACTTATATGCCACAGGACCAACTCGATCAATAATCTTGAATGGACCTATATAGCTTGGACTAAGCTTTCCTCGCTTGCCAAATCGAATTACTCCTTTCCAAGGTGATACTTTCAACATAACCATATCGCCAATATCAAACTCCAATGGTTTTCTCCTCTTATCCGCATAGCTCTTCTGTCTACTACGAGCTGTCAATAAACGATTCTTGATTTGCACGATCTTCTCAGTTGTTTCTCTAATCAATTCAGGACCCGTCAACTGAGTTTCTCCAACCTCGCACCAACCAACTGGTGATCTACACTTTCGCCCGTAAAGTGCTTCAAGAGGCGCAGCCTTGATACTTGCATGATAACTGTTATTGTACGAGAACTCCACCAAAGGTAAGTGTCGATCCCAACTACCTCCAAAGTCTATTACACATGCTCGTAACATATCCTCCAAGGTCTGAATAGTCCTTTCACTTTGTCCGTCCGTTTCCGGATGATACGCAGTGCTCATGTCCAACTGAGTCCCCAAAGCTCGCTGAAGCGATCTCCAAAACTCAGACGTGAACCGACTATCTCGGTCAGAAATAATTGACAAAGGAACTCCATGTCTACAAACAACTTCCTTCAAATACAACCGGGTAAGTTTGTCTAAGTCATCATTTTTCTTTATCGGCAAGAAATGAGCCGACTTAGTCAACCGATCAACAATCACCCAAATCGTATCATAACCACTAGAAATTCTCGGAAGTCCCAAAACAAAATCCATAGTGATCCTCTCCCATTTCCATTCTGGGATTTCAGGTTGTTGCAGTAAACCCGAAGGTCTCTTGTGCTCAAACTTCACCTTAGCACACGTCAAGCATTTACTAACATAAGTAGCAATGTTAGCCTTCATATTCGGCCACCAGTAACATTTCTTTAAGTCTTGGTACATTTTATCCGATCCTGGGTGAATCGAATATTTAGACTTATGAGATTCGTGCATAATTAGATCTCGCAGTCCTCCATACACCGGTAACCATACACGATTCTCGAAATACCAAATTCTGTCATCATGAATTTCGAATATAGGTGTCATCCTTCTACCCAAGTCTTCATTTATCACATTCTCTTCTTTCATCGCCTTTGTTTGAGCTTTAAGTATTCGATTAGATAAATCAGAATAAGTTTTCATGGCTAAAGTTGTAACCCTTTTGGTTATTTCTCTATCCTTCCTACTAAGTGCATCGGCAACTACATTCGCCTTTCCGGGATGGTAGCAAATTTGAATGTCGTAATCACTCAACAATTCTACCCATCTTCTCTGCCTCATATTGAGCTCCTTCTGATCCAAAATATGTTGCTGGCTTTTATGATCTATATATACCACACTCTTTGTACTGTAGAGATAGTGTCTCCAAAGTCTAAGAGCAAAGACAACAGCTCCTAATTCCAAATCATGTGTAGTATAATTCTCCTCATGCTTCCTCAATTGACGAGATGAATACGCGATCACTTTCTCCCTTTGCATAAACACAGCACCAAAACCCTTACGTGATGCGTCACAATATACCACAAAGTCTTCAACTCCATCGGGCAAAGCCAAAATTGGTGCAGAACACAGCTTCCGCTTCAAAGTTTAGAATGCTTCTTCTTCTTCTGAACCCGACTCATACTTCTTGTTTTTCTCGGTAAGTTTAGTAAGAGGTTTAGAAATTAAAGAGAACCCTTAGATAAATCGCCGGTAGTACCCAACTAATCCCAGGAATTGTCTAACTTCAGTCGGGGTCGTAGGCCTAGCCCAATCTCTAATAGCTTCAATTTTGGAAGGATCAACATGAACACCGCTACTATCGATCACGTGCCCAAGGAATTGGACAGAATTCAACCAAAAACCACACTTGGAGAATTTTGCATACAACTTCTCCTTCTTCAACAACTCCAAAATAATCCTCAGATGACCTTCATGCTCCTCCCGACTTTTGGAATAAATCAGGATATCGTCGATAAATACAATCACAAACTTGTCGAGGTATGGTTTACACACACGATTCATTAAGTCCATGAATACCGCAGGTGCATTAGTTAACCCAAACGGCATCACTTGAAATTCAAAGTGTCCATAACGCGTCCGAAAAGCTGTAATAGGTATGTCCTCCTCTTTAACACGAAGTTGATGATAACCCGGCCTCAAGTTGATCTTCGAGTACACACACGAACCTTGAAGTTGATCGAACAAATCATCGATCCTAGGAAGTGGATAACAATTTTTAATAGTTAACTTGTTCAACTCTTGGTAGTCTATGCACATTCTAAACGATCCGTCCTTCTTCTTCACGAACAATACTGGAGCTCCCCAAGGTGACGAACTTGGTCTAATGAACCCCTTATCCATTAACTCCTTCAACTGATCTGCCAACTCCTTCATCTCAGACGGTGCCAAACGATAAGGTGCACGCGCCACCGGTGCAGCTCCTGGCACTAGATCAATCTTGAATTCGACTTCACGCTGAGGCGGAAGCCCTGGCAAGTCGTCGGGAAATACTTCAGGAAAATCACGAATAACCGGAACATCCTCCACACGCCTAACCAGTAGCTCTTTCTCCATTACTTGAGCCAAGAACAGGTGACAACCTCTTTCTACATATTTCCTCGCCTTGATACAAGATATCACCGTCAGACGAGATCTATCGATATCACCTTTAACTACTAACACCTTGCCCTTAACCGGTATGTGAACAACTCTCTCCCCACATACAATCACCGCATCATGAGCAACCAACCAATCTATACCAACAATCACATCAAACGAACCCAACTCTATCGGCATCAAATCAATTTCAAACAAATGATTTGCTAATTTCAAAGGACACTTCTTAAATATAGTGGTAGTACTAACTAATTGTCCATCAGCTAACTCGACCTCATAACTAGTATTTAGGCTTGTTGGCTCAATATCAATTAAACGACTAAAGGAATTGCTTATAAAGCTCCTATCAGATCCTGAGTCAAACAACACACTAGCATAACGATCGCTGAGTAAGAACGTACCCGTCACCACATTTGGACCTTGTGCCTGATCAGCATCCTTAACAACATAAACTGCCCCAACAGCTTAACCTGCTTTCTTGTTCTTCCACTTCGGACATTGAGGGCGAAGATGATCACGTTCTCCACATTCAAAACAGGTCCTGATCGGAATAGCATTCGCTCCAGTGGTAGGGACCCTTGTCTTACATTTCTCCAAAACATGCCCAACCTTTCCACATTTAGTGCACCTTGGTGGACAATCACCAAAGTGACAAGCACCACAGCTCCTACATTTCTGGGCTGGTCCCCCATGATCAGCATTATCATTCTTGTTAGTTGCAGCTCTAGCCCCATCGTTTCTCTTCTGATTGTACTGCCTATGGCGGCTATTACCTTGATTACCACTCTGCGAAATTTCCCATTTCCTTTTACTACACTCAGCAGCTCTCTCAAACCTATCTTGAACCTTCTGCCCCATGAGTGTATGAGCCATTCTTACAGTTTCAACAAAGTTCTTGGGTCGAGATGAAGTTGTATCACCTTTAATGTACCCAGGCAGCCCTTTGATGTATTGATCCATCTTTTTCTTCTCAGTAACAAAAGCATCTGGACACAACAAAACCAACTCATTGAATAGGCTAGTGTATGCAGAAATGTTATTATCCTTCAGCTTCAGTTGCCTCAAGTCATCCTCCAAAGCAGATTGATTGTGGTAAAATACGACCTTTTAGGAAAAAAAAGCGTAAAAGCGGTATGTATTAAACAAATGACTTTAGGAAAAATCAAGTGTTAATGACCCAATGAAAGTTCGTTTCCCAAGGAGGTATATGTGTGTGAAAAACTTGTTAAATGTTTGTGATTAATGATTGGTTTAGAAGGGGATGAGAAAAGAAGATGACGAAGACGTAAAAATAAAAATAAGTACTACTAGAAAGTTAAAACGTAGAACCCTAAAAATCACAAAAATAAAAATAAGTTCCAAAAATTACCAAAAATTCACCAAAAATCAAAATAAATAAACTAAGAGTTTACCAATGACCAAAACTTTTTCAAACCTTTTAAATAATTAAATATTCAATTTTTAAATGCTAATTAAAGCCCTAAAAATCAAATAAATTATCAAAAAGCCCAAATAAAGATTTTTCAGTTGGTAAACCTCTAAAATGACCTAAAAAGATTAAAAACTATTTTTAGAAATTTTTAAACTAATAAAAACTATTTAAAATGATTTAAAAACTATTAAAACTTAAAATAATTATAAAAATTAATCTAAAAGAGATAAAATTATTTTAAAAGTCGCTAAATTCCTATTTTAATGTATTAAACCTAATAAAAATGTAAAAAGTTGGAAAATGTGAAATTTTAAAAATAATAATAAAATAATATTCAAAATCCAAAAATTATAAAAAATTCTAAAAACTTGCAAACTATTTTATTTTAACCTAAATAATCCGAAAATCAAAGTGAAATTACCAGAATACCCCTATTGGGCCCTCAAATGGGCCAAAACCAAAAACAGTCAACCAAATTGGGCTTTTGGGCCCAAAAAGTCAAACTTGGCCCAATTGACTTGGAAAAGCCCTATCTGACTCAAAATTCAATTCTAAGAACAAAACTCTAAAGGCCCAAAAGCTGAATATGAGCTTATCACAGCTTATTTAACACTCAGCTTATTCTTATTGGGCTTTTCAGCCCATTAAGCCATAAGCTAATGCCATAAGCTCTAATTTGACACACAACCTTCTTTTGGGATGCTTATGAGATCTGTAAAAAGAAATTTTGAAAAAGCTCACTCAATAAGCCAGAAATAAGCAAAGTAAAAATTCACTAAAAGACAAAATAGTCGTTTTAGAGATTTAGGGCACCTCAGGACTTGATTCAACTTGCAAAAGATTTCAAATGGACTCAATAAGCAAAATCAATCAACAAAAATCCAATAAGCACAACCAATAAGCCAGAATAAGCATAAATGAACTTATGAAAAAGTCAATGGAGTTGGTTTTCTAGTCAAACCCTAAAGTCAACCCACCAAATGCTCCAGTATGAACAAATGGGTCAAAATATGAGCACCTATTACAAAAACAAAGTTGTTGCTGGTTGGAATAAGCTATTATAGCTTATTGATAAGCTGAACCCAATTTTACACTATCAGTGGTAACTAGCAGGGGAAAGGAGTTCCCACTGCTTTGACTATTTGACCAAGCTTATTTGAGAGTTCTGGTTTGATTCAATTGGAAACAAAGGCACCCTTGTGATCAGTGAATCACAAGGAGTCAGTAGCAACAAGAAAATCACAAATTGGTTCAAACAATAAGCCACAATAAGCCAAACAGTCACCAGATATGCACCAGATATGGAAATAAGTAGTTAAGCACTTAATAAGCAGATTTAGACTGAATAAGCCAACCAAACTTAACAGGATGCATACACAAGCTATATAAACTAAGAATAAACACAAAGCAACAAGAATCAAACACTGAATCAAAGTAAATAACAAGATCAAAGCACAAAATGTTTCTGATGAACAATGAACAATATGTAGTCAAGTTTTGCTGATCTATTTGACACTTGGTCCAATTTCAAGCCTCAAATCCTTCTTCCCTGGTGTGATTAACTAAGGTTTAGCACTTGTTAGCCCTAGCCTAAGCTTAGATCTAGGTGTCCTCAAAATCCTAGCCAATTTTACCAAGTATTTAAGATTTTATAGCCAAATTATGAATCTATGTGTTCAAACCCTCAAACCCTGCAAACAGATGAACAAATACACCCAAGTAACAGATACCAACACTTAGCAACAAATAACAAACACTTAACAAATCACAATCCCAAATTATGCAGTAAACCCAAACACCCTTTTAAAACTGGCTTATGAAGATTTTACCCACAAATCAGATCAATAACACCTCAATAACATCAAACCAAGCCAAATCAACAATAAACAAACACAATATCACAGATTCAAGCACAAACATGCAATAATCACCAAATTCAGAAAAATAAAAGAGAAAATGAAAAGGGAGAAGGATGCAAACCTCCAAGACCTACATCCAGGCCCTGGATTGTTTGAGCTTAGGTACTAGCAGAACAAGTACCAGCTTCCAAGCTGCTAAGAAGAAAAAACCACAAGGTGAGATCAAAATAATGCCAACTTTCTGATTTTTGATGCACAAGCTTTATCACTTAAAACCTTGCCTCAAAAACCTTCAAACAAGATAATGGAACTCAGATTTTAGCTTATCAAACACCAAACTTCTATAAATAAAAGATTAGAACTCAAAATTTTAAGAAATTCAAACTTTATTTCATAAAAAGGAATTACAAAGATTTAAAAGCTAAAATCTGGAACAAAGCTCTCTCACAGGTTGAGGAGTCTTTATATAGGCAAATGCCAAGGCTAGCACTATTCACAAACCCTAGAAGTGAAATTCCCTAAATGCCCTAAGTCCTTCTAGACGTTTTGATGGAATGAGCTGTTCAAATTCATCTTGGACGTTCATTTCAGCTTTGATATGAAGCAAAGAGTCTAGGCTGTTGATTTGGCCACGTCATTTTACTTGAAGGACAAGTTGTGTTTTCATTGGTTGAGAATGTTGAGTGTGGGGTCCAGGGAGTAGTGGGAGTGAGGGTTTTGTGTGTGGGATTTGTTTCTGCACATGCGAATCAAGTGAGGGTAAGGTTAATTTAGATTTACCCTTTGTTTAAGTTGGTGTAAATTCTGGGTTGGTAAAAGTGAATAGTAACATGTTTTGATCCGAAATTGGGGGAATGGGAGTTGTTTGGCGCAATATTCAGGTTTGAATGTTTAAACTTGGCAGTTTTGGCCCTTTTTCTTCCTTTCTTTTGTCATTTTTGTTTAAAAGTCTATCAGCGCCCATTTCCTTTGTAACAACTTTCACAACTTGGCATTTTTGGCACAAGACTTTTCCAAAAGAGTTATAAGGGTTGTTTTTGGAACTTTTGCATATTTGAAGGACTGATCTTGGACATTATTGATCTTCAAAGGTCTTCAATGTATCTTTGGCTTGATGAGGGACCATATTTGACAATTTGAAATTGTTGAGGGACTAATCTTGCCATTTCTTCAAAGTTGAAGGATCTTTTGTGTAATTTTGACAAACTTAAGGGACCAAACTTGTAATTATTAATATACAAGGGTTTTAAGTGTCATTTCTTCAATAAATGAGGATCAATCTTGTATGTATTCAAGTCTTCAAGGGTATTTGATGAGTTTTCCATGATTAGGGCCCGGTTCTTTGTACGGCTTCGTTTCTCGTGTCCGTTTTTCCTTGTAACTTGTGATCTTTTGTCTTTTTCACGATATCCATACCTAAAATACACAAGTAAACAAACACAAGAATATATATGGTATTTTATGACATTTTTATGCATTTAAAGCCCGAAAAGAACGATGAGATCATGTATAAATGCCATCTCATCACTCCCCCATACTAAGCCATTGTCGTGCCCTCACGCAATGCTAGAATAAAGTATCTAAGCATCACCAAAGTTCAAATTTGTTAACCTTTATTGAAAAGTAAAAGACTTGCAACATACTACGATGATGTGTAAAGACATAATATATGATTTTCATCACAAAAAGGGACTTTTAGGGTCAAAGAATAGAAACAAATAAATGTCCCTTAGAGTAAACTTCGTCATCCTTGATTGTCATACATTCCATGCTAAGTGCAAAAACGAGATCATTGTTGGTACAAGTCACAATGCTAACACTACTCATACGTCCAAATTGTGTAATACTTTTTCTCCCCACAATCCTAGTTATTATAAAAGGAAATGGGTTACTAGCATTTTTTATCTATTTGTCATGGATCACAAGTGATGCATATTGACTTATTTGGGTAGTTATTAGTCCGAAAGCAAAGTAGCACGATTTGATCAATAGTTAGCCGAAGGACAAAATCTTTTAAAACGGCTTCTCGTGTATCTCTTAAGTTCATATCTTGGCATAACTCGTTTCACGATTTGAGACCTTTCTCGGACCGATATTTGGCATGTACTTCTTACTTCAAATCTTGGGAAGACGTTCTTGAAATTATGGTCTTCTCTTCATATATTTGGAATTTCTTCACTTGACGTTTTTGAGAGATTCTTCATAATGGACCACGACTTCATCATTTTTCTTCAATCTTTACTTTGGATTTTGATATACAACGATCCGCCTCCTTTTCGGACTTGGATATATTTATCCTCATACCTTGTTAGGGTCTTTTTGGATAGACTTTCTCCATGATCTTTAGGGGAGTAATTGCTTTTTGTCGTGTGTCTCGATCCTTCATATTGATTTAGGAATAATGATACTTCACATCATCTTTGGATCTTTAGCAAAAATAGAGCTCCTCATGCCTTGTTAGGGCCTTTTTGGATAATCGCCAATCTTCGCATCCCGCTTCAATAAGTTATGCCTTGGCTATGAACTCTATTCAACCCCGAGCAACTTTTAAACGATCTTGCGCTAGAGGCTAAGTAACCTTTCAAATCGTACGACCTTACTTATTGCAATTATGATTTATTCCTAATGCATTGATCTTATGGGAAGAAAAATCCACAATTAAAAACATATGAGTTTTTGAAAGAACACTTTCATGTTCTACGTTTAGCATGATCACTTGTCTAACTCTATCATTTCTCATTCTTCACTATATAAAGACCTCTAATTAAAGAGACTCGTGAATACTTAGCCATGCAAGTCATAATTAAGCCAAATTTGGATTAGCTTTCATTAAGACTATATCAAATCAAAGTTTTGGGTTTTCAAGCCACCTATAGGATCTTGCACTTTCTTGGACTTTTTCAAGTTTAGAGAATGCGTTTTAAAGTTCCCTTGATAAGTGACTTTCTAGGATCAATTATAGGAACTTGCGAAAAGTTCTTTTTCTTAACCCGTATGAATTAAGACTTTCGCGTTTTAAAGCTCCCTATATAAAAGTCTAGCAAAACTTGAATTGAGCGGGTTAAGGAATGTAAATGGCTCCAAATGCCCATCAAGTCAAAAATTAACTCTTATTCTACCCATCGGAAAATATACATTCGTGTCTTAAAAACATTTATGAAAACTAAGAAAAAATTTTAAAATTTGGCTATTTTTAGCCTTATTAGCAAAACAAAACATTGAAAGTTGGAAAGCGTGAGGGCATAGCAAAGCAAGTACCTATTCACCCCCCATATTAAAAGTAAACATTATCCTCAATGTTTCGAGTCTAAAGGTGGAGCACCCCCATACTAGAGACGAAGAGTCGAATGCTTAGGATCTAGCATGGAAAGGGTGATCAACAATATATCTAAAGCCGTTTATTAAGTATGCTAAAAGATAATTGTTAGAACAATAAAGGATATGTCATGGATTCGTGAAAAACTTCTTCAAGCAAACGATGGAGGCTCACGTAAACGAACACGAGAGTCTTCAATCGTAAATGATGATGATGATCTAGATAACACAATCACAAACAACCACGAGACAACGAGTTGAAAGGGTACAAGTCCCGTTATTAGTGAATAGTAAGCATAAAGGATAAGCATGGGATCTCCCCCACGAGGCACCTCGTTTTTGATTACCGAGTCATGAGCTCGACTCGATCCCCTCAATGCTAATTATCATTGGGGAAGGTGACTTGGTCGAGGGCAACCATTGAAGGAATTTCCCCACCAAAGTAGTGCTTAAGCCTATGTCCATTCACCTTGAAATTAGGACCATCATCTTGAGCTAGCTCAATGGTCCCATAAGGAAACACTTGTGTAATGGTGAATGGACCCGACCAACGAGATTTCAATTTCCCGGAAAATATCTTAAGACGAGAGTTAAAAAGCAACACTTGATCACCAACGTTAAAAACCCGGTTTTTAATCTTTGAATCATGAAACTTTTTAGTATTTTCTTTAAAAATTAATGAATTTTCATAAGCATTATCTCTTAATTCATCCAATTCATTCAATTGTATTTTCCGGTGATCTCCCGCGGTCTTCAATTCAAAGTTTGCATGCTTAAGGGCCCAATATGCCTTGTGCTCCAACTCAATGGGCAAATGACAATTCTTCCCATAGACTAACTTATAAGGAGTGCAACCGATAGGTGTCTTATAAACGGTCCTAAAGGCCCATAAAGCGTCATCAAGTTTGTCGGACCATGAAGCACAGTTTTCTCCAATTGACCTCTCTAAAATCCTCTTCAAAGCTCGGTTCGAAACCTCGACTTGCCCACTCGTTTGCGGGTGATAAGCCGTAGAAAGACGATGAGTAACTCCATATTTATTTAGAACCTTTTCGAATTGGTCATTACAAAAATGGGTTCCACGATCGCTTATAATAGCACGAGGGGTTCCAAACCTAGAGAATAGTTGCTTCAAAAACTTTACTACCACACGAGCATCATTAGTAGGCAAAGCCTTAGCTTCCACCCACTTAGAAAGGTAGTCCACCGCGACGAGGATATATTTGTTACCATGAGACGATGGGAACGGCCCCATAAAGTCTATTCCCCATATGTCGAAAATCTCACACACTTGAATTATGTTTTGCGGCATTTCATCACGTTGAGACGATTTTCCTTGACGTTGGAACGAATCATACGACTTCACAAGTGCGTGTGCATCACGATAGATAGAAGGCCAAAAGAAACCGGCATTGAACACTTTCTTAGCCGTGAGATTAGCACCGTGGTGACCACCCGTGGGTCCCTCGTGACAAGCTCTAAGGATATTAGAAGCTTCGGCACCGAAAACACAACGTCGAACGAGTTGATCCGCACAAATCCGAAAGAGATAAGGGTCGTCCCAAAAATAGAACTTGACGTCACGAAAGAATTTTCGTTTTTGTTGTGTCGTCATACCCTTGATTATGAAATTGCCCTCATGGTAATTTGCAATGTCGGTAAACCATGGGGTGGTGTCTTTAGAATTCACTACACCGAGAGTCTCAAGAGGAAATGTTTCGGTGATTTTCTTTGTTCTCGAAAACATCTTTGTGAGGATCTTCTAGACGAGAGAGATGATCGGGCGCTAGATTCTCGGCTCCTTTTTTGTCAAGCACGGTGACATCAAATTCTTGGAGGAGGAGCATCCAACGAAGCAATATCGGCTTAGCATCTTGCTTAGCTAAGAGATACTTGATAGCCGAATGATCGGTATAGACGATGCTTTTAGTCAAGACGAGATAAGGTCGGAATTTCTCAAAAGCATAGACCACGGCAAGGAATTCCTTTTCCGTTGTGGTGTACTTTAATTGAGCCTCGGTCATCGTCTTACTAGCATAGTGGATAGGACGAAAATTTTTGTCATAACGTTGCCCTAAGACGGCCCCTATAGCATAATCACTTGCATCGCACATGATTTCAAAGGGTAATTCCCAATTAGGAGCAACAAGAATGGGAGCTTAGGTAAGTTTCCTTTTGAGAGTTTCGAAAGCCTTAACACAATCCTCATTAAAGTTAAAAGGAGCATCCTTCTCGAGAAGGTGTGTCATAGTCGAGAGATTTTCGAAAAGTCCTTGATGAAACGACGATAAAAGCCCGTGTGGCCTAGGAAACTCCTAACTCCCTTAACGGTTTTGGGATGAGGTAACTTGGCGATGACGTCTACCTTAGCTTTATCGACCTCAATCCCCGCCTTCGACACCTTATGTCCTAAGATGATTCCTTGTTTACACATAAAATGACATTTTTCCCAATTAAGCACAAGATTGGTTTCTTTACAACGTTTTAACATTTGCTCGAGATTAGATAAACATGACGTGAACGAATTGCCAAACACCGAGAAGTCATCCATAAACACTTCCATCAACTTCTCGATCATATCGTGAAAAATCGCCATCATACACCGTTGAAACGTACCGGGTGCATTACAAAGTCCGAAAGGCATCCTACGATAAGAGAACGTTCCATAAGGACACGTAAAAGTAGTCTTCTCTTGATCACGAGGGTCGATAGGGATTTGAAAGTAACCGGAAAAACCATCTAAAAAGCAATAGAATTCATTTCCCGCAAGTCGCTCCAACATTTGATCCATGAAGGGCAAAGGAAAGTGGTCGTTACGAGTGGCGTCATTTAACTTTCGGTAGTCAATACACACCCTCCAACCGGTCACAACACGAGTGGGAATTAACTCGTTGTTTTCATTAGGCACAACGGTCATTCCTCCCTTTTTAGGGACACAATGGATTGGGCTCACCCATGGGCTATCGGATATAGGATAAATCATTCCCGCGTCAAGGAGTTTAAGGACCTCCTTTTTAATGACATCGTGAATTTTGGGATTCACCCTTCTTTGACTTTGAATTGCGGGTTTGTAGTCCTCCTCCATTAAAATCTTGTGAGTACAAAATTTTGGGTCAATACCCTTAATGTCGGATATTTTCCACGCAATTGCCCCTTTATGAGCCTTAAGAACTTTCAAGAGCTCGACTTTTTCATTATTAGCAAGACCTTTTGCAATAATAACCGGCAACTTGTCATCACCTTCTAAGAATGCGTATTCAAGGTGAGAAGGAAGATCTTTCAATTCAAGGATAGGTGGTTCCTCGATTGAAGATTTTGGTTCAACACTCATAACTTCCATCGGCGAAAGAAATGGTGGAATAGAAGTATCATCACTAATCAACACCTCATCTTCATTGTCGATTTCATTTGAAGTGAGATCGCCTCCTTGGAATGGAGTGAGATTTGGTGTAGAATTAGCAAGAATCGGATCCAAAATAGTGGGATTGCCACTTGACGAGCTATCGGAAAAACCTAACACTTCTTGTGAAAACTCATCGCAAACCACATCAACGATGTCAATGTGATTGATGGTAGCGATTGCATAAACATGAGAAGGTTTCGAGTTTTGAGTAGCGTTTATAACAAGTTCCTCTTCGTTGAATCTCAAAGTGATAGTTCTCGCATGAACATCGATAAGCGATCTCGAAGTGTCTAAAAATGAACGACCTAAAATTAGAGGAACTTGAGGATCCGCGGGGATGTCAACTACTATAAAATCAACGGGATAGTAGAACTTCCCCACTTTCACGAAAACATCTTCGGCTACTCCACATGCTAAAATCGTAGAATGATCGGCCATCTCGATAGACATGTTCGAAGGAGTAAGAGCCGGAAGCGAAAGCGATTTCCAAATGGAAAATGGCATCAAATTAATGCTCGCACCAAGATCGGCCAAGGCGAGGCATTCTTTCATATCTTGTATGTCACAAGGAATGAGAAACTTTCCAGGATCACCAACTTTTTCCGGTATGGGGTTAAGATAAACCGAAGAACAATTAGCAAGCTTTGAAAGCTTTTCCTTATCGCTCATCATACTTTTAAAAGTGGAAGCGAAACGAGGCATATATAACAACGCGTCGGCTAAACTCACATCAAAATGCACTTGTTGAAACATTTTTATAAAAAGCTCGATTTGTTGTTTCTTACGTTCTTGCAACTTCTCTTTGTTTCGTCTCGAAGGGTAGGGTAAAGGTGGTGTGGGTTGGTCATTAGGCAACGGCCTTGGAAACTCGGGTTCCACAATTGGTATTGGTTCAACCGTAGGTGTGGTATGAGCGGTACTTCGTGGGATTGTAATGTGCTCCTTTTCGACCATCACCTCGGGTTCTTTCTCGATTTCCTTCTCCGTAGAAGTACTTGGATGAGAGATTGGTTCCTTGAAAGTTTTACCACTTCGTGTAGTAATAACCTTCATTTCTCCCTTCGGGTTTGCAATGGTATCACTAGGAAGACCACCCGAGGAAGAGGGTTTACACATGATTGCTTCAAACATCTTAGCCATTCGGTCCTCAAATTTTGATTGCCTAGCATCCACTTTTAATAACTCTTGCTTAATCTCATGTTGTCCTAATTCCATCTTTTGTTGATTTTGTTGAAGACGTTGGACATTTCCTTCCATTTTGTTTGCATGAGTTTTAAGTTCATTAGCAATTTCATTTTTTAGCTCGTTTTTCAACTCGGATCTTAAGCTAATCATCTCACGTTACATGTTATCAAATTTAGCATCATTTGCTTTAGCATAATCCAAAAATTCTCCTTGCAAATTTTTAGTGTGAGCATTTGGAAAACCTTGTGTTGTGTTTTGAAAATCACGGTTTTGGTTTTGATTAGAAATTTGTCCATTCCCATTTTGATAATTCCCTTTGTTGTAATTGTGTGAATTGCCTTGGTAATTACCTTGGTTGTTGTTTCGATAATTATTAACATTTTGGTTTGGTGGAGCTTGATTTTGGGGGGAACCTTGGTCGTTTTGGTTGTAAGTTCCCGTTGCTACATAAGCACTCGAAGTGTTACCATCCGCGGTAATGCACTCGGAAAGATCATGAGCTCCTCCACAAGATAAACAACTCTTAGCAACCGCTTTAACCGAAGCGAAATTGGAAGCTTCTTGAGCCTTCCAATGGGACATAAGATTAGCAAATCTATCAAAAAACCGATTTTCCTCATTAGCTTCATCATGTAAGGCATTAATGCTACGAAACTATTGTGACGATGATGACGAACCCAAATTGGCAACACTCGGTGTGTTACGAGGGCTATAAACCTTAGATCTATTCTCGATGATTTGTAAAGCCTCATTTGTCGTCTTGCACAAAAAATTACCACCCGCGGCGGCATTCAAATAATCTCGTTCATGATCATTAAGCCCATTATAAAAGTATCAATTTGATGCAATTCCGAAAAATCATGGTGTGGACATTCATGTAACATTTCTTTAAAGCGTTCCCATGCCATTGAAAAACTTTCATTATTTCTTTGCACAAATCGTGAAATCTCATTTTTCAAATGTGTTGTTTTAGATGGTGGAAAAAACTTGTTCACAAACTTAGAAACGAGATCGGCCCATGTCAAAATCGAATTTGGCGGTTCTTTCTCGAGCCAAATTTTTGCGGGTCCATCTGAAGAGTATGGAAACAACATCATCTTAATGGCGTCATGTGGAACATCCTTAAACTTGCTAGTGGCGGTGAGACGGTTAAAATTCCTAATGTGGTAGTGCGGGTTGTCTTTCTCGTGACCTCTAAACTTATTTGCTTGCAACATAGACATTAAACCCGTCTTGATCTCGAAATTCTCCGCAAGGATGGCGGGAATCACAATAGCCTCTCCAAAACCCTCGGTGGGTGCTTGTAGCAACTCCATCATAGTACGGTTAGCCATTACGACTTATTGTTCTACAATAGGTTCAACAATTGGAGGTTCTTCAACAATCAACGTCTCTTGATTGGCTTGCTTTTGAAGACGTTTACGAGCTCGTTTTGCTTGATTACGAGTGATCATAAACTTCACGAAGAATGGGAGGTGAGTAAAGAAGATTCTTTTTGGGTGTTTTGTGAATTTTCAATTTTTTTTTGTGTTTTTGATGATATTTAATTTTTTGGATTTTGGTGTATCTTTGTAGACAACAATCTACAAAATCTCTCCTCGAATCAAACTCTTGATTAAAGAAGCCTCAAAGGAATGAAAACGATCACGTGGAGTGAACGCCTTCGAATGACTTTAGAACTTTGGTGAAAACCAAATTGTTCAAGAGGGTTTAATCACAAAGAAACCAAGCAAATATATTATCCGTAATAATACTTTGGGCGGCAAAACCCTCGATTAGCCTTCAATCTTAAAATACTCACAAGCAAGCGGGGAAACGAGGCGGCGCGAAGCACTTAAGAGCCTTTTTCCTTAGGGTATATTTTATAATACCCGCCTTATACCCACCTTATAGTTTGTATTTTTCAAAATCGAGCTTCACGAAAGTATTTATCTATTTTTGCCTTTTTCTTTTTGTTTGAGATTCGAATACAATAATTGAGTGATGAAATCCCAATTAAGGTTGTGTTTTCACACTTTTGGAGATATTGTGAATTTATTGTGATACTTAATACAAAAAAACCAAGAAAACCGATAATACGTATTAGTAGAGTTCTACTAATACAAATACTATTTATGGTTAATATTAAAAACAACAATGCAAATTAATCACGACACACCTCCCCGGCAGCGGCGCCAAAATGATTGTGGTAAAATACGACCTTTTAGGAAAAAAAAGCGTAAAAGCGGTAAGTATTAAACAAATGACTTTAGGAAAAATCAAGTGTTAATGACCCAATGAAAGTTCGTTTCCCAAGGAGGTATATGTGTGTGAAAAACTTGTTAAATGTTTGTGATTAATGATTGGTTTAGAAGGGGATGAGAAAAGAAGATGACGAAGACGTAAAAATAAAAATAAGTACTACTAGTAAGTTAATACGTAGAACCCTAAAAATCACAAAAATAAAAATAAATTACAAAAATTACAAAAAATTCACCAAAAATCAAAATAAATTAACTAACAGTTTACCAATGATCAAAACTTTTTCAAACCTTTTAAATAATTAAATATTCAATTTTTAAATGCAAATTAAAGCCCTAAAACTCAAATAAATTATCAAAAATCCCAAATAAAGATTTTTCAATTGGTAAACCTCTAAAATGACCTAAAAAGATTAAAAACTATTTTTAGAAATTTTTAAACTAATAAAAACTATTTAAAATGATTTAAAAACTATTAAAACTTAAAATAATTATAAAAATTAATCTAAAAGAGATAAAATTATTCTAAAAGTTGCTAAATTCCTATTTTAATGTATTAAACCTAAGAAAAATGTAAAAAGTTGGAAAATGTGAAATTTTAAAAATAATAATAAAATAATAATTAAATAATATTAAAAATCCAAAAATTATAAAAAATTCTAAAAACTTGCAGACTAGTTTATTTTAACCTAAATAATCAGAAAATCAAAGTGAAATTACCATAATACCCCTATTGGGCCCTCAAATGGGCCAAAACCAAAAACAGTCAACCAAATTGGGCTTTTGGGCCCAAAAAGTCAAACTTGGCCCAATTGACTTGGAAAAGCCCTATCTGACTTAAAATTCAATTCTAAGAACAAAACTCTAAAGGCCCAAAAGCTGAATATGAGCTTATCACAGCTTATTTAACACTCAGCTTATTCTTATTGGGCTTTTCAGCCCATTAAGCCATAAGCTAATGCCATAAGCTCTAATTTGACACACAACCTTCTTTTGGGATGCTTATGAGATCTGTAAAAAGAAATTTTGAAAAAGCTCACTCAATAAGCCAGAAATAAGCAAAGTAAAAATTCACTAAAAGACAAAATAGTCGTTTTAGAGATTTAGGGCACCTCAGGACTTGATTCAACTTGCAAAAGATTTCAAATGGACTCAATAAGCAAAATCAATCAACAAAAATCCAATAAGCACAACCAATAAGCCAGAATAAGCACAAATGAACTTATGAAAAAGTCAACGGAGTTGGTTTTCTAGTCAAACCCTAAAGTCAACCCACCAAATGCTCCAGTATGAACAAATGGGTCAAAATATGAGCACCTATTACAAAAACAAAGTTGTTGCTGGTTGGAATAAGCTATTATAGCTTATTGATAAGCTGAACCCAATTTTACACTATCAGTGGTAACTAGCAGGGGAAAGGAGTTCCTACTGCTTTGACTATTTGACCAAGCTTATTTGAGAGTTCTGGTTTGATTCAATTGGAAACAAAGGCACCCTTGTGATCCGTGAATCACAAGGAGTCAATAGCAACAAGAAAATCACAAATTGGTTCACACAATAAGCCACAATAAGCCAAACAGTCACCAGATATGCACCAGATATGGAAATAAGCAGTTAAGCACTTAATAAGCAGATTTAGACTGAATAAGCCAACCAAACTTAACAGGATGCATACACAAGCTATATAAACTAAGAATAAACACAAAGCAACAAGAATCAAACATTGAATCAAAGTAAATAACAAGATCAAAGCACAAAATGTTTCTGATGAACAATGAACAATATGTAGTCAAGTTTTGCTGATCTATTTGACACTTGGTCCAATTTCAAGCCTCAAATCCTTCTTCCCTGGTGTGATTAACTAAGGTTTAGCACTTGTTAGCCCTAGCCTAAGCTTAGATCTAGGTGTCCTCAAAATCCTAGCCAATTTTACCAAGTATTTAAGATTTTATAGCCAAATTATGAATCTATTTGTTCAAACCCTCAAACCCTGCAAACAGATGAACAAATACACCCAAGTAACAGATACCAACACTTAGCAACAAATAACAACCACTTAACAAATCACAATCCCAACTTATGCAGTAAACCCAAACACCCTTTTAAAACTTGTTTTCACAATTTTTCAAAGGCTTATGAAGATTTTACCCACAAATCAGATCAATAACACCTCAATAACATCAAACCAAGCCAAATCAACAATAAACAACCACAATATCACAGATTCAAGCACAAACATGCAATGATCACCAAATTCAGAAAAATAAAAGAGAAAATGAAAAGGGAGAAGGATGCAAACCTCCAAGACCTACATCCAGGCCCTGGATTGTTTGAGCTTAGGTACTAGCAGAACAAGTACCAGCTTTCAAGCTGCTAAGAAGAACAAACCACAAGGTGAGATCAAAATAATGCCAACTTTCTGATTTTTGATGCACAAGCTTTATCACTTAAAACCTTGCCTCCAAAACCTTCAAACAAGATAATGGAACTCGGATTAGCTTATCAAACACCAAACTTTTATAAATAACAGATTAGAACTCAAAATTTTAAGAAATTCAAACTTTATTTCATAAAAAGGAATTACAAAGATTTAAAAGCTAAAATCTGGAACAAACCTCTCTCACAGGTTGAGGAGTCTTTATATAGGCAAATGCCAAGGCTAGCACTATTCACAAACCCTAGAAGTGAAATTCCCTAAATGCCCTAAGTCCTTCTAGACGTTTTGATGGAATGAGCTGTTCAAATTCATCTTGGACGTTCATTTTAGCTTTGATATGAAGCAAAGAGTCTAGGCTGTTGATTTGGCCACGTCATTTTACTTGAAGGACAAGTTGTGTTTTCATTGGTTGAGAATGTTGAGTGTGGGGTCCATGGAATAGTGGGAGTGAGGGTTTTGTGTGTGGGATTTGTTTCTGCACATGCGAATCAAGTGAGGGTAAGGTTAATTTATATTTACCCTTTGTTTAAGTTGGTGTAAATTCTGGGTTGGTAAAAGTGAATAGTAACATGTTTTGATCCGAAATTGGGGGAATGGGAGTTGTTTGGCGCAATATTCAGGTTTGAATGTTTAAACTTGGCAGTTTTGGCCCTTTTTCTTCCTTTCTTTTGTCATTTGTGTTTAAAAGTCTATCAGCGCCCATTTCCTTTGTAACAACTTCCACAACTTGGCATTTTTGGCACAAGACTTTTCCAAAAGAGTTATAAGGGTTGTTTTTGGAACTTTTGCATATTTGAAGGACTGATCTTGGACATTTTTGATCTTCAAAGGTCTTCAATGTATCTTTGGCTTGATGAGGGACCATATTTGACAATTTGAAATTGTTGAGGGACTAATCTTGCCATTTCTTCAAAGTTGAAGGATCTTTTGTGTAATTTTGATAAACTTAAGGGACCAAACTTGTAATTATTAATATACAAGGGTTTTAAGTGTCATTTCTTCAATAAATGAGGATCAATCTTGTATGTCTTCAAGTCTTCAAGGGTATTTGATTAGTTTTCCATGATTAGGGCCCGGTTCTTTGAACGGCTTCGTTTCTCGTGTCCGTTTTTCCTTGTAACTTGTGATCTTTTGTCTTTTTCACGATATCCATACCTAAAATACACAAGTAAACAAACACAAGCATATATATGGTATTTTATGACATTTTTATGCATTTAAAGCCCGAAAAGAACGATGAGATCATGTATAAATGCCATCTCATCACAGATAACACTTCTTCTGGACGGAACTCTTCTTTCAACAACCTTTTAATTTCATCCCAAGGTTTCGTGTTTGCAGCTTCTAAACCAACTGTAGCAACTTGAGCCTTCCACCAGCTTAAAGCTCGATCCTTGAAAGTAGCAACTGTGAACTTAACCTTGTTCCTTTCTGAGCAATCACTAATCTCAAATGTTGTTTCTGTTTTCTCAATCCACCTGAATAATTCCAGTGCTCCACCAGTTCCTTGAAATGTAGTGGGTCCACACTTCATGTATCCAACAATAGTACATTCTTTAACCGCAGCAGCAGCCGGAGCAACCTCATCTGCAGGATTCTCAGCTACACCTGCTCCTCCAACAGCTTCTGGTCCAGCAGGTTCACCTTCACCTTTAGCACCCGCACCTCCAGAGCCACCTGCTCCTTCAGTGTTAACACGTGCAGCTCTATCCGTAGCTAATGCTTTCGCAACCTCTTCAGCAACTAGCCTTGCAATGGCATCATTTGTCATTCTCCTAGGTGGCATGATTCTGTCATATCACAAAGAGAGAAGATAAAATGAATGAGTTAATTGTATTCATGGTATAGTCATATCATGTACAAAATCAATCATCAAATGCATACACATTATCAATACAAGGATTCACAATCATTATAAGGATCAAAGGAAACTATTATCATAGATAAAAAAAGGAATGATCTTAAAGAAAAATAGAGTACAATGACACAAATAATAGACACTAGTCACGTGGGGATCCACATGGCTTAGTTGACTGTGACTCGCTTGCAGCAGTGGAACATGCTTCCTCCTCATCGAAGATGTAAATTTGACGGTGGTAAATTTCACAAAATAGGTATAAGGTCATAATAAAATGAAATAGAATAATTTCCAAAAAATTTAAATAAATATAGAAAATCCTTCAAATAAATACAGGAAATTTTCAGAAATTTATCCAAATAAATCATTAATAAATGATAACTTTTATCGAAAAGTTTAACGATATCAATATATCGATCAAGGTTTATAGTATTTATTTATAAATACTTAGCAATAAGGCATACATAATAATGTATACTAAAGTTGTAATCTCAGAAGTAGCTTGAACCTGAAGTCACGCGAAATCATGTGCACCGACTCTTTGAAAATAAAACCGACAGTTATAGTTTAGGTTTTTAGAAAAAGACCTAGTTCTCTATAACTCATGGCTCTGATACCAATCTTTAACACCTCCAAATTTACACGCAGCGAAATACATCTTTGGGTGCTAAACAATGATACAACAACACATAATTTATAAAGAACGACTCGAAAAGAGACGTTTTAGATTTATCGTTCCTAAAACATTTGTCAGAGTAGCGTAGTCCCAAGACATCGTAACCAAAGTACAACCAAAACAAAAGATTTAAATTGTTTTGAACAGAAGGAACGACAAACATTCAAAGAGTTTATATTACAAAAGTAGTGCACAACATCATTTCCCGTGGCTTCCAAGCTTCACCCTTGTCTATTTACCTGAAATACATGTGAGAAAATCATCAGCAAAATGCCGAGTGAATCTATAGGTTTATATAATCATTTTGAACACAAGCAAAGATTATAAGTTTGTGGCATGCTTAATAAGCATCGAATAATAATTTGCATCAACAATGATAATTGTATATAGCATAAATTGCAATAAGCTCATGGAACCGAGCCCTTAGACACTCCCTTTAGAGGTCTGATAAGACAGGAGATTTATTAATTGTCGGTTACCTCCAGATTATTGGTACATTGCCGTATACTTGACTTCTCAATACAATATGTTCAAACAGTGTGGAGGTCGGGCCTAAGCTTCTATGACAAGTCCACACAAACTGAACCGGGGCGGCTTCCCCCATAGATCTATTAATTGTACTAGCGGCTAGCCCATCATAAGCTAGTTAACGGTCCAAAATTGAGGCTTTAACAAAGGCAATCACTTAATGCAATTTAAAGGCAACCACGGGTCCATTCATAGAGGGACAAACATACCATAAAAATCTTGTGTTCTAAGTTTACAAAACATGTATTCCCCCTCGCGGGTTTTAAAATATTTGAATGAGCTTAAACGAGGCTATAGACTCACCTTAGTACTTATAGTAGTTGAAGACGATCGCCGACGATAGTAGATGCCCGATAAACACGACAACCGCAACCTAGCCATTAAGGTGCGTATATTAATAATAAACTCGAGAAATAAATCATACATAACAACGTCAAACTCAAACTCACAATACCACAATACACTCGAGAGTAAACGATATAAATAACTTCATTATACTTTACTTCTCATTTACTTTACCATTTTACACTTTTAACAAAATCCGCCAGTACATACTACATGTACTAGCTTATTTACCCCTTTTAAACTTGTCGACCGTTTATGAAACGACTCGATAAACTAACTTACTATATATAGAAAGTCCTCCTACAAGTTTATCAAATGAAATTACTTTTAAAGTTCTTTACCCGACTCATTTTCAAACTACAAAATCCGGACAGATTTACGTAAATTTTTCATACAACCGTTTTAACTTATTTAAACGACTCTGTTTACAAAACCGACACTCGGGTTTTAAAGTAAACTCAACCTATAAAGTAAACACCTCATTATCAGTAGGTTACACATTTCAAAACATCCATTTAGAGTCCCCGAGATTCGATCCAAATATCGACAACAACTATTTGTAGTGTCGATACTCGTCTCCCGGTACACGATCATTCAAAACATCATAACTTCGCGCTCGTTTGGAGCTAGAAGCTCTACCTTATATTAAATCTAAGCTAATAAAATTATCTACAACCCTAGGCTATAAGTTAATCCATTTTCAAAACATAAAAATTCGGATTTTACAGTTTACTTATTGTTATAAAATGGCTACCAAAATCTTGTACAAAATCAACTTTTTGACCAAAACCAACCATAAAAATGATCATTTCTATACTCTATTATCATCATACATCTACCATAACATCAAAATCATAATCAAAATAAAAATCTTTAGATCAAAATGAAGTTTTTAACAAGATTTCTAGCAAGAACCACCATGGATCATGCTAAAAACACCATGCATGATCATGGCTTCTACCTACCAGCATCAAGAAAATAAAAAGTGCTTGCATGTGTAAAATTCTTACACCAATATGATCCTTGATCAAAAATATGAATGGGTCTATGCTTGGTTTAGTTCAAATCATCCTAAAGCTCAAGATAAATTGAAAATTATATGTGTTTGGGGGGTGGTGTGGTGTTTCGGCAATTTAGAGAGAGAAAGGAGGAGTGGGTGAATTTTTGGAAGTGAAAAATGATTTGTGTGTGTTTATTTTGGGTTTTATATAGTGGGGTATGGACCATTGTTGCAATTTGGCAATAATTGTGGCTAAAAATGTAAATAGGTAGCTAAAAAGCGGGAAATAATTATTAGTCAATTTTGAAAATATTTACGGGGCTCAGGTTTCGTAAAATACTTAAAAGTTTAAACGCACACGAAAAATAATAATATAACGACTCGATACGTAGTTAAAACGATATCATCGAAAATATTAAATATCGAAACAATCGATAATAAAATATAAAATTGTGGGCATCCGTCGGTATCGCGATCACTAGTAGTCCTCGTTGCTCGTCAAAATATTAAAATAAAATATTTAATATCGGTTTCAACTTAAACCGTTAAACATAATAATATTTAATTTTATAAATACTTCAAAAATATTTGAAAAGTAAGAAATAAGTAATGACCTTATTTTGTGGGTTTTACAATTTGTTTCTATAGTACATGTGTAGACCTTTTGGTACTGTTCATCTAGTTCTACTTTTAGACTATTAAATATAAGAACACAATCTTTAGAACAAGGATGTACCTCAGTATCTTCATGTGAGAGAGCCATCAAACCAAGCTCTTCTTCTTCCTCATCTTCAGCCCAGTTCACCACTCCATCTACAGTTACAAATGCTTTGGTTCCTTTGGGACTCCTGTTGTTTCCTTTTGGAAAGCTTTCAGAAATTCGGATTGGTTCCATAGCTATTTTTGGACTTTGGACTGCTACTTTCAGCCTTGTGAATTAATCAGCTTACCTAATCCTTTAGAGGATTTTTGCCATTGATTAATCACTTCCCTTTCATTAAAAAGACTGGCTTTTAAAACTTCATTTTCTATTGTTACTTTTATAAGTTGTTTTTCAAAAGCTTTAATTTCCACATCTTTTTCTCTCATTTGGAGAGTCAAAATTCTAATTTTCTCTTCATAGTTTTGTTGACCCTTTTTATACAAAACTATATTTTCTTCTAACTTAGCAACACCCTGTTTAAAAGCATTGGCTTCTAAAGTACACGTGTTAACCTTTTGATATTGTTCATCAAGTTCTACTTTTAGACTATTAAATTTAAGAACATAATCTTTAGAACAAGGATGTACCTCACTATCTTCATGAAAGAGAGCCATCAAACCAAGCTCTTCTCTTCCTCATCTTTAGCCCAGTTTACCACTCTATCTACAGTTACCAATGCTTTAGTTCTTTTGGGACTCCTGCTATCTCCTTTTGGAAAGCTTTCAGAGATTCTTGGACTAGTTCTATAGCTGTTCTTGGACTTTTGACTACTTCTATCAGCCTTATCCCTATTGCACTCCCTTGCAAAATGTCCATTCCTTCCACAGTTATAGCATTCAACTTTGGACTTGTCAAATCCTAATCGTTCATTAGGATCAATAGTCATCTTCCTTCCAGTCTTTTTGTTGAACCTATTAGATCTTACAGAGATCATAGCATCTTGCCATTTGAGGTCCATCTCTACAACATCAGCATCATACATTTGGAACAAGTCATTGAGAGTTAACCTTGGTCTATTGTCTTGTCCAACGAAGAATGAGAAGGCATCATTGTCACTAAACAATGGTGAGGATCTTCCTTGTGAATTTTGAGATGTAATTGGACTGCCTTCAGTACCTTGAGAGTAAGTACTGCTTGTTAGTCCTCCATCGGTATTTTGGAAATAAGTACCGCTACTTGATCCACTGGCGGTATTTTGGAGTAAGTACCATTGCTTGATCCACCAGCGGTATTTTGACAGTAAAGACCGTTGTTTCCTTCTGAGACAATAGCTAAGTTACACTTTGTTGTTGCTGCTGTTGCTTTTGTCACTTCAATGCCTTTACATCCATCTCATAAACTCTAAGATTGTTATAGAGATGATCAAAAGGAGTTGTATCCAGATCATCTCTTATGATGAAGTGCATAGCTATTGCTTTCCATTCTTGTGGAACACTTCTTAAGAATTTTAGATTGGCTTCTTCATTAGGAATAATTAGTCCATAAACTGCCAATTGAATAAGAAATTTACTAAAACTTCCATAACCACTATGAATTCCTTCAGTACTATAAATTGAGAAGTTATCAAATTCTTGTTTCAAAACAATCTTCTTCGTCTTCTTAGATTTGTCATTACCTCCAAATCTAAGTTTGATGGCATCTCACATAGCCTTTGCATCCTTGTAGTGATGAAAGCTAGGTAAGATATCTTCTGAAAGTGCCATAGCCAAAGCAGTTTTGGCCTTTCTTTCTCTGATCTCTACTTGTACCTGTTCAGCAGTCACAGCAGGTAAAGCATAGCATGTACCATCAGGTAACCAATGCAACTTCTTAGGTGTATTTCCATTCTTGATAACCTACCACAGAGTATGATCTGTGTGGTTCAAGTAATGTTCCATCTGCATAGCCCATGTCTCATAGTTATCACTTTTGAGAACTGGGAGTTTAACAGCAGAGAGAGTATGGGAAGGTGGTGTAGTTGTAGAAGTAACTACAGCATCTATGGCTTGAACACCTTGTGGTGGTGCAGGATGTACAACTTGAGGTTGTCCCTGTGGTATAAGATCAGGATCTGGAATATCTTCCAAGTGAGGGTCATCACCGGGTTGAGACATTTTTTTTGTGTGTGAATGGGGATTTTAGGGTTGTCTTCTTCTTATTCAGAGTTTCTTAACAAGATCTGATACCACTTGTTGATCCCTTTGAATGGATCTATATTCTGCTAAGAATTAGTATAATAGTTTGTAATCAAACTAGAACACTTTGAGAACTCTTACTCAACCAAATAAGTTATGCGGAATCTAACTTATAAAACAAATAAGAACATAATTACTTTTAACTATTCAATTCTCTTATTAATCGACTTGAATAAGGTACATGAATGTCATTGTAACTATGTTCCTTTTATAGAGTAAAGAATCCTAGAAACTTTAGAATATTCTATAAAGATAAGTATATCACACATGATATCTTATCAATATTCTAAACTATTAAGTATATCACATAAGATATACTCTAACTATAACTATGACATATCTTTTACAAAGATATATTCGTCCTAATCATATAGCAGTACTTGTACTTACACTAACAGTACTTGTTATGTACCGCGTTAACACTAACGGTACTTGCCAACACTAATAGTACTTACACTTACACTAACGGTACTTGATACATTACAAATAATTCCCAACAGTACTGATTTTAAATGATTGTCATTATGCACCTACAATTGCTAGGGGTGTTATTTCCTTTTCTTAATTGTTAAATAATGGATTCGTTCACACGATTGATAATAATGGAATTTCTGTTTGAAAAAATGGTATTTTCTATTTTAATGAAATTTATGTGAATGGTGTGTTTGAATTAGACATGCATGATAATGAATCCAAGAATGATAATAATACTGTCTTTAGCATGAATAAGAAGAGAAAATTTGACAAGAACTCTTCTTATCTTTGGCATTGTAGACTTGCCCATATTGGGAATACTCGTATACAAAAGCTTCAACGTGAAGGTCTTTTGGAAAATATCAATGATGAATCATTTGATAAATGTGAGTCTTGTATCTTTGGAAAGATGACCAAGAAACCTTTTAATATCAATATTGAAAGAGCTACTGATCTACTTGGTTTAATACATATTGATGTGTGCGGGCCACTTAGACTTTTGTCAAGGAAAGGTGCTAGCTACTTCTTAACATTTACGGATGATTATAGCCGTTATGGTTATGTTTATTTACTTAAGCATAAACATGAGGTATTTAAAACATTCAAAGTGTTTAAAGTAGAAGTAGAACTGCAACTAGGGAAGAAGATTAAAGCTCTTGGTTCTGATAGAGGTGGTGAATATTTAAGTCAAGAGTTTATAGATTATCTAAGTGAGAATGGAATTGTTCAGCATCTTACTTCTCCCTATACTCCACAACAAAATGGTGTATCTGAAAGGAGAAATCGTACATTATTGGATATGGTGCGATCTATGTTTAATCTTACAGCTTTACCGTTATCCTTTTGGGATTATGCTTTAGAGTCTGTTGTTCGCATTTTAAATATGGTTCCCACAAAGAAGGTCGATAAGACACCATATGAACTATGGCATGTCAAGAAGCCATATTTGTCTTATTTAAAGGTCTGAGGTTACGAGGCGTATAGGAAACGTGACTCGGGTGACAAACTCTAACAACGATATGTAAAATGTATCTTTGTAGGATATTCTAAGAAACCTATGGGTTACTACTTTTATTATCCACCTGAGAACAAAGTGATTGTTGCTAGTTATGAAGACTTCCTTGAATCTGATCTTGTAAATCAAGAATTCAATGGGAGAAATTATGATCTTGAAGAGAGTCATATAGATACATTACCTTCTGAAAACACTAGTGATGTAATTCCTGTAGAACCAGAAAGTCTGGCGGTTCCACCGGAATTAGTTCCTCTACGTAGATCCGCAAGGATTAAAAACACAAATATCAATATATGTCTTAACATAGGATCTTGGTGAACTTGCTAATTATAAATCCGCCATACTTTGATCCAAAAAAGGATAAGTGGATGGTTGCTATGGATGAGGAAATGAAATCCATGAAAGTTAATGATGTTTGGATTCTTGTAGATCCACCACCAAATGCTAAAGTAGCGAGACATAAATGGATATACAAGAAGAAAACCGACATGGACGGAAAAGTACAATCCTATAAAGCTCGTTTAGTAGCTAAAGGTTTTACTCAAACTTTTGGCGTAGACTACGAGGAGACATTTTCTCCTATAGCAGACTTAAGAGCTATTAGGATTCTCATAGCTATAGCAACATACTATGACTATGAGATATGGCAAATGAATGTTAAAACTGCCTTCTTGAACGGTCGCTTAGATGAAGACATCTATATGCAGCAACCAAAAGGGTATATTAATCCTGAGAATCCACGACACGTGTGAAAACTTCAAAGATCCATTTATGGTTTGAAACAAGCATCACGTCAATGCAATAAACGATTTGATGAAGAAATCAAAAAGTTTGGATTCATTCAGAATCGTTATGAGCCATGTGTATATCACAAAGCTAGTGGGAGTGATGTAGATACTAAGTCACTTTCCTCTTCATTGCTTCCCCCTGATCCCGATCACTCGTTTGAGAATAGCGTAGGTGAGAGAGGTTCTACCCGATACAACTCGCTATCCCCTTCCCCTCTATCGCCTCTTTCACCCCCAAAACCTTAATTGGCTATCTTAGTTAGGCTATCCGACTGAACTGGATGGATCCACTTCTAGTCCTATATGTTGATGACATATTAATGGGAAGTAACATTCTAAGACTTAAAGTTGTTAAGGATTATCTTGGTAAATGTTTCTTTATGAAGGATTTAGGAGAAGCTACATACATTCTGGGAATTAAGATCTATCAGGATAGAAAAAGATGGTTAATTGGTCTAAGTCAAGATGCTTATATAGATAAGATATTGAAGAAGTATAATATGCATAATTCCAAGAAAGGTTTTCAACCTATAGAAGTTAAGCATAATCTGAGTCATGAGATGCATGCATCAACTCCTAAAGAGGAAGCATACATGTAGAAGGTGCCTTATACTTCGGCTGTAGGATCTATTATGTATGTTGTAAGATGCACAAGACCTGATGTGGCGTTTGCTCAGAACTTGGTCAGTAGATACCAACAGAATCCAGGGAAGCTCCACTCGACTATTGTTAAACATTTTCTAAATTATTTAAGGAATACGAAAATAAATGTTTTGGTATTAAGAGGGTAGCCATACACATAACTAAATGTGGTTTGGATTAGGAACTTTATTGGAGATCTTGGAGTGATGCTTGCAATAAAAAGAACCTAATAAATATATATTGGGACAATTCTGCCGCAATCATATTCGCCAATGATGTTGAAATCATGAAGGGCGCCAAACACTTTAAGCGTAGACATCACTACATCCGAGAAAAAGTTGAAACTCGTGAAATCAAATTAATAAAAGTTCACACAAATGATAACGTAGTTGATCCTTTAACTAAGGCTTTGCCTAGACCAAAGGTAGTTAAGCATGTCAAGACGATTGGGCTGCAACTAGCTAGTGAACTCATGCAATAAATATGTGATTACTATTTGTATAAAGGATGTTATGACATTATTATTTAATAAAATAAAGATTGGGTTTCGTTTATTCTTATTAACTCATTTGTACCCTATTTTACATGTTTTAATCCATGAATAAATGCTATGCTAAATGTCCGTTGTCAATTTATAATGCGGGAATATTATTAAATTAATACAAATCAAATTAGCGAAAGAGTATACTTGAAAGTATATTGATCAATTTTGGATGATATTCGATGAATCGAATATCGTACTTATCCCAACTATATGATTTTACTTTATGGATCTTTGTCATCAAGTAAATCATAAATAGTTATCCTTAGACCTGAGATACCAGAAAACTGTTATGAGTCTAGTGCATCTCTGTGGAATAATCTAACACTAAACGTAACTGGTAGCTATAAGGATTATTTTCGGAAGTGTTGCAAAATTCATAAGTTTTACTCGTAGTCAATATAGAATTTCTTTCCTCCAATTTTGTTTTGGATTTTAATACAGCTGGGCCCCTCGTGGGATTAGTAAGATGTTTGTGTGGCCACACCCAAATTTATTTTGGTAATCTTGCTGAATCTGTGAACGAGAAACAGAATGATTAATGAAAGGAATGACTGAGATCCATATCCTTATTAACGTTGTATTAGAAATAAAAAGATAATAATAATGATAAATCATTAAAAGGTTTTATCCAGGAGACCTTACTCGAGTTGTACTAGTGACATTGCTAAGTGTGACTAGACGCTAGTCAATGTAATCACGATATTCGAAATATGTCCAAGTGGGAGCTGAAAGTTTATGGACTTATTTAGTAGTCGTGTGATAGGATCGAACTCGAGATTACGAGATTACACACAATACGTAAAGAGTTAATTTAATTAATAAATATATTTATTGTATTTATTAATTTATTTAATAAATATATATATTATATTTATTAAATTAAATCGAGCTATATAACTATATAACTTTAACGATCGTTAATTAATTAAGAGTTCAGTATTAACGAGTGTTAAATAATACATAGAAAGAGGATTAAAAAGGAAGAAGGACAGAAGGTTCCGGAACACCCCATGAAGGGGTGTTCGACCGTCGGTTAGGGCACACAAGGGGGAAGGCAAAACTTGCCTTTTATTTGTTTGGGCTACAAGAATTCTAGGCCTATAAATACATCCCCTTACCCCTCATAATTCCACATAACTTGAATCTCTCCTCTCTCCCTTCTCTTGTCCGATCGCAACACCAACCCACGAAGGGGTTCGGTGTGGTTTTTTCTTGGTGCTCGGTTTTAGTTTAAATCTAGTCCTAGACCCTCTCTAGGGGATGTTGGGTAGATTTATACTATCGATATAGCTCGGTTTACACGTACTAGAATCACGGTTAGCTCGTTGTATTACGTGTGTACAAGATCGTAATATAGTCTTACTTTAGACTATATCTTGGTAATATACGGTATAAACCCGAATTGGTTATTCGTTCTTCGTCTTATGGATTTGCTTTAGTGTAAAGGTATGTTGTTGTCCCTAATAATATGATGATAGATTAAAGAAAGAGATGGAAAAGATATGAATTTTAGAGAGAGAAAGTAGTGAGAGAAAGTAGAAAGAGAGATGATTAACTTATGAAATTAGATTAAGAGAAAATTATGAGATCATCCACCCTCCTAACATGCTAGGAGGGTGCTTATATAGTCCACCCACATGTGGGCTCTCTAACGGACTATATTGTTTTGGGCCGGGCTTGAATAAATGCTTAGTACCTTGAAAGAGGCCTTTTAAGCTAACCATCAAGCCCGTAATGTCACGACTAATTTTAACTAACTATTAAAACGTTCTAATAAATATTACAATTTAAACCTATGACTGAACATTCTTGTTTGACTCAATATTTTGAGACTAACAATCTCCCCCAATGTGAGGTCATTTCTCTTCGATATTTGGAGTTCAATGGAGATTACGAATTTCGTCATAAATGAGTATTGAACGTGTAATAGTAGTATTGTTCCTTCATGCTATGATCTTTGAGCCTTTGTCATTGTCTTTCGACTTTGTCTTTTATCTTAAGATCTTCAAATCATTCTTGAATTGTCTTTGCCATCCTGCGATCTTGTGTCTTTATCCACATGCTCATGCATTGCATAATCTTGAAAGCTTGCTAACAATCTCCTTTGAAGAGAGGTCATTCCTCTACATTAATTGATAAGGAAGATTCTGATCATCAGAGTTGCGGAAGTCTTTAGCTTTCTTGATTGTTGGATGTCTTTGGGCATGAGTATATGGTTTTGAATCACTGACTTTGCTGAGTACACCGTAACGTCACCTTCTCGAGACAAATCTTAGATACGGACTGAATGGCTTTGACATTCGTTCTAAATCGGTAGCGTTTTACCTCCGGTGGGTAAAGACCGTTACACAATATTAAATATCGTACCTGTGATTAGGTAGATTCAATTAAGAATCTCCTTGACAGGGTTTCGTGGCGGTACTTGCCGTTCTCTTTATTCGAACGTCTCAAAGCAAGACTGCGAACATAAAGAGTGAATCAATTGGATAGATATCCGCTTGATTAAAGTCGTCAATTCAAATTCTTGGAACAAGTTTTATTCATTAAGAATCTTACCATTGTTGCTTTCCAGTTGACACAAGCTTGATTCATAAGAATCTCGCAAGTTACCTACCGTAGCGTTGTTTGATGTTGACGCTAGAAGGATATCCATTCGTCACTGTGAGTATTAATAAATATCACTCTGAATGTTCTCGCAAAACCATAAAGATATTGCGTAGAAACTTGAAACGAGTTTGAATCAATTCAGAATCAAACAACTGTTTCTTTTCAGTTTTACATATGTTCAATTCATAAAGAATCTTACACATGACCTACCGCTGTGCTGTTTGATGTTAACACTGGAAGGATTTCCACTTATCATTGTGAATACTAGGTAGTATCACTCTGAGTGTTCTATCAATATTGCAAGGATATAGCGTAGGACTCTCTTGATCGTCATCCGTGTGTCCTAACAAGATTTGATTGATCTATTGGCTCTAGACTCGATTTGTACACTTTTAGTGGTCGGAGGCTGGAGCAGATTCCACCTATTCAATATCAACTAACTCGGAGTGAGAAAGTCAATAGAAGTCGTGTTGATCTCCGTGACAATAAAACAAACTTCTTTTGAGAGAAGCCTGAGTCAGCTAGGGAGGGGTTGTGCATTACATCAGTGGGTCCATGATGTGTTGTCTTCATGATGTGTTGACCCGGTTTCTGCCTAAGTTGTATGAAGGGCTTCTTTATTTACACCCTTTATCCTTACATTTCTTTTTCATTCTTCAACCCCTTCAATGCTTACCAAGACATCATTAATAGCACCTTGTTGTGATTGTTCTAGTGTTATCATCAGTACTTAGTCGGCATTCAGCTTCGTTCACATTCTACTCCATCTTTCCTAAGGACTTCTAATAATCTATTGGATTGTCCCTGGGAAGATCCATCCGGTTCTGGTTGGATCATAGGACTTAAACCTAACCACCCTTTTGACACCAATAACGTCATGAATTAAAGATGTTATGGGTTTTTGATCGAAACCATGAGTGCTTGAGTCTTTAGATCACATTTTAATCACATTTTCTCCCCTATCTCTAATATATAAAATCTTTTGATATTAGAGATACCAAATTTGATTAAAATATATTGTGAAAAATAGTCTTAAAAACCTTTCGGGAGAAAAATGTGTCAAACTTAGCATGAATTTGGAACGCTCCCCCTCAAAAATTGATCCAATAGAATTGTCATTACGAGGATATGATCCACATTAAACTTTTGATGATAGGAGTTGTTGAACACACAATTTTTGAAAGATTTTGAATATCATTGAGAAATTCTTGAAAAAATTGTGTTCAACGCTTTTTGAAAAATCAATTCTTTTTGGCGAAAAGGTTTTTCTAAAGCATAAACTTGAGTTCATAGACTTTGAATGTCTTGTCGAATCCACTCAAGTGTAAGAAGATTTAACTTCTTTTGCTAAGGGTAAGGGCACGAAAGCGTACACTCCCCCGTGAATTTATATCCGGGTTGCAATCTAAAAGTGATTACAAGCCATTGTGTTGAGCTCAAAACGTTGAATGTTTTGTGACAAGCTCAACCCAAGATAGATTGCGCTACCCGTTGTTGGAAATATTGTCCAAAATATACAATTTCCTTTATAAAATAGAAATGACATGTTTTGAAAAATATTTACAACTTTCATTCGAGCTTTATGTACACACCCGTGTCGTTATTGAGCGACATATCTAGGTACATCCATATTATCGATACTTAAAGACATGTCGAGAAGAATATTTTTGGATTTTCAAAGATTTTTTTATTTTGTATTTTGCTTTTTCATTAATATGTACATGTAGATGTTAGATAGATGAATCAAGCAGGCTTCTTTGCCAGAATCTCCAGTTCTGCTGGAGTCAAACATCTCATACCAATTTGCCTAACTAGATACGCAAACCTCTCTTTCGAAAGAGCTTTTGTAAACAAGTCAGCTAATTGGTAATTAGTTCCAACAAAGTATAATTCAACAATACCCTTTTCAACTTGTTCCTTAATGAAGTGATATCTGACATCAATGTGCTTCGTACGGGAATGCTGTACGGGATTGCAGGAGGTGGCTATGGCAGACTTTGAGTCACAGTACATAGGTACTTTATCAAAGTGGAAGCCATAATCCGTGAGTTGTGTTCTCATCCAAAGAACTTGAGCACAACACGTAGATAGAGACACATACTACGCTTCGGCTGATGACAATGATGTGAAATCCTGCTTCTTGGAAGACCATCCCACAAGCTTATCTTGACCTAGAAATTGTGCACCACCAAAAGTACTTTTTCGTGTATCAAGACATCCTGCATGATCAGAATCTGAATATGCCGTTAGAAAGAAACCGGTTTCCCTCGGATACCAGAGTCCCATGTGAATGGTATTCTTAAGGTACCGAAAGATCCGTTTAACCTCTTGAGGTGCTTTTCAGTGGGTTGTGCTTGATATCGTGCACAATAACACGTAGCATGTGATATATCTAGTCTGGTTGTTGTTAAGTACATGAGGGAGCCGATCATGGAACGATATTTCGTTTGATCTATGGCATCTCCCTTCAAATCAGCATCTAGGGATGTGGTTGATAATGGTGTCCCAACGGGGTCACATGAGGTCATACCATGTTTTTTGATTATCTCTTGACAATACTTAGCTTGGTTAATGAAGATACCACTTGGGATTGGTGAACTTGAATTCCTAGAAAGAGTTTTAGTTCGCCCATCATAGACATTTCAAATTTGTTGTGCATTACTTTTTCAAACCATTTTGAAAGTTTTAGGTTTGTAGACCCGGAAATAATTTCATCAATATAAATCTGCACAATAAAAATGTCATCCCCATATTTATAAGTAAACAAGGTTAGATTAATGGAACCTTTTAAGAAACCTTTGGAGACCAGAAATTTCGAGAGCTCGTCGTACCACGCCCTTGGAGCTTGCTTGAGTCCATAAAGTGCTTTGTGGAGACGATACACCTTGTCAGGATAATGAGGATTGACGAATCCTTCTGGCTGCGTGACATAGACTTCTTGCTTCAAAGGACCGTTAAGAAACGTCGTCTTTACGTCCACTTGATACACAATGAATCCCTTATGTGAAGCATAAGCAAGGAAAATCCTGACCGCTTCCATTCGAGCTACTGGTGCAAATGATTCTTCAAAATCAATACCCTCTTTCTGTCCATACCCTTTAGCCACTAGCCTAGATTTATTCTTGATGATCGTGTTCTCTTCATCCATCTTGTTTTTCCAGATCCATCGAAGATTTAATGGTATTACATCATATGGTCCGTCAACAAGTTCCCAGACTTTAAGTCTTTCAAATTGTTGAACTTCATCCGTTATCGATTCAATCCAAGCTTGATCAGCCATGGCTTCTTTGTTGTTTTTCGGTTCGGCTGAACTCACGGCGAGTGCGAACATACAAACATCACCATCGGTTTCAAGTTGTCGTCTTGTGAGAACCGGCTGTGAAGGGTTTCCAATTACTTGAACCAAAGGATGATCTCGGGTCCAGTGATGTGTTGAAGGATGTCGTTGGTAGAACGTGTGCATATTTGACAGATCAACATGGCGAGTAGAAGACTCTCCAGTTTCATGTACCGGTGTACCGAATGGGTTGATAAATTCGTCTTCGTCAGATAATGCATTGTCTGCTTGATTTGTGTTCTCTGGAGCAATGATAGTAGTTGTGGATGTTGTAGGAGCGTTTGTTGATGTGATATTCTGAGGAGGTAAATCTGCAGCAACCCGTGTTGAAGTAGATGAAGTTGTATCCTTTTGTTGACAATGATCGGTATCATCATTCTTATCATGAGTGACAGCGGAAGACTTCGATACAACATGTTTCTCCCCCGTGAAATATTCATCATACATTGGACCATATAACATTTCCAACTCTTCAATTGTCGTGTTGACAGTCATATCTGCTCTTGGAACACTTTGTGGAACCAGCTTTAAACTTGACGGTTCATTGTTGTGGTATTAAGTTCCGAGTTCCGTGCGGTTGTGAACAGAAGTCGTTTGTCGTTGTGGTTCGGGACTTAAACTGTTTTGTTCAAGTGTCATTTCTTGTAATTCATCAAATCGGATGTGAATAGTCTCGACTATCAATTTTGTTCTCTTGTTTTACACTTGATATCCCTTAGACTGAGTTGCATATCCTACAAGAATACATGCATCACCTTTCTCTTTTATCTTATCCAGATTTTCACCATCTCGAATAATGTAACACGTACATCTAAAAACATGAAGGTGTTTAAGTGAAGGTTTTCGATCATGAACTATGTGATATGGTGTCTTTTCGTGTCTTGGGATAATTAAGGAGCGGTTTTGTGTGTAGCATGCGGTTGACACGGCTTCGGCCCAAAAGTATAGTGGAAGTTTTGAAGCGGATAATAATGTTCAAGCAGCCTCAACTAAAGTACGATTTCCTCTTTCAACAACGCCGTTTTGTTCGGGTGTTCGAGCAATAGATGTTTCATGTTCAATTCCTTCGGCTTCAAAATAGTTTCTCAGATTTGAATTCAAAAATTTTGTACCTCTATCAGTACGAACCACTTTAACTTGAGCTTGAAGACCATGTTGTATCAATTTAAGGAAGCTGATGAGAACGTCGGGTGTTTCATCCTTGGACTTCAAGAAGTGAGTCCATGTGTACCTTGAGTAATCATCGACAATTATTAGTGTTTCTAGAAGTCTGAGGTGAGTGACTAACTTTGTTTGTGGGTTTAGTGGTCATTCTATACATCCTTGGTTTAATCATATTATTGTGCTTAACGCTTTGTGCTATAGCATTCCTTATGGGTTGAGTATGTGGTAACCTTTCCTTTCCATCCATCTTGGGGGTAAACACAGGTTTTGCAAACGAAGAATTTAGAAAAGCAGATGGTTTTCCCGAGATAGAGGATCTATTCACTCTAGAGGCATTGGGTTGTCTAACAACAGGTTGCTTAACGTTAGGTTCCACAACTTTCCCACCCATCTTAGCAACAAGTTTCTTCAACTCTGCTATTGCTATGTCTTTTTCTTGTAACTAAGCTTTCAAATCCGAAATATCAAGACTTTTTTCGTTTAATAATCGACATTACTCAGATAATTTTACTTCTAAAGGTGTATCATTTGAAAACCTGCCAACTTTATTTTGCAAAGCAAGTTCAAGTGAGTGACAATGTTTTTGAAGATAATCATATCTATGTTGAAGTAACGAAAACTCTTTTTGGTCAACTTTATTCGAAAGCTCAGTTTCAAGACGTTCACATTCTTTAACTTGATCAAGATATTTGCATGCAACATCAGAATATTCATCAATATCAGCACAAGATGTAACATAAGCATACATAATATCTTTTGAGAGACATTCATGTAAGTGTAGATCATAGGCTGTAGAAAACTCGTCTCTTTCAGGTTGATGGTCATTCACTACTTGTTCAAGAGATTCCACATATTTCAAATCATCAAACATTTCTTGCTTAATTAGTGTTTCAAATTCCAAAATATGTTTTTGCGTTCTTTCCGCAAGCGGAATCAAAATACTTTTCACAAGCACAGTTATATCGTTAGGAATTTCTTTGTCTCCTTTCGAAAGTTCACGTTTTTTCCAGTCATCATCCAACCTTTTTGAAATTTTTAATGTTACTCTTGAGAATACTTAATGCTTACTTACTCTTGCTTATATAAGCTTTATATGGCAAATAGTCAATAAATTTTGACACATTAGCTTTCTTAGTGGCAAAATCTTGTCTCCATTTCATTCTTATTTGTTCACATTCGAAAAATATTTGCTCACGGGTTTTCTGTGTTTGTGGTTTGAAAATACTATAAAGACTGTTTTCATAAGCATAATTATATGGTTTAACAAATTCTTTATTAACTTTTGGTCTACTCTCTTCTTCCAAGTTGTGTGTCTCTTCACTATCGGGCCTAACAACAAGGCAATCAAGATCGGTCTATTGGGACTCATCAAGATATAAGTGCTGATTCTCAGATTGAGCATGCTCAAGGTACTTAGGATTTGCAAAACTAGGTCTATCCTTGAAAAACAATCGAGGTGCCAACATTCTCATGGTTTGAATTGATTGATTAGTTTTATATACATTTTTCTTGTAAAAATTAAGTTGAGTTTCAATTTCCACCATTTTATCGATGTCCTTTTCTTGTTTAGTTTTGAAATCATTTTCCATCTTTTCAACCACTGCTTTATTTTCATTCATAAGTTTATTTTTATCCTCTTGAAGAAAACCATTTACTTGAGTTAGCTCATTGACTTTAGTGGTAGCGAGATACGTTTTGTGACGTTCAGTACTCAAAGAGGTGTTATAATTGTGTTTCTCTTGTTCAAGAATCTTAAGAGTTTCCTTATATTTCTCTTGAAAATCGTCCTTTTTAACATTAATTAAACACCCTTTGTATCCCTCAACCTCATTGGTCTTTTGAAGAAGCTGAGCTCGATAACTAGCAATGGTCTCACTAGATTTAATTAGAGCAGCTTTGCATTCATCAAAATTTTGAGTGAGCGTAGCGTTTGCCTTCTTTAATTGCTTTTGACTCTTTCTAGTTTCTTTGACATCTTTTTGTAAAGAAGCAATTAAGTTAGCAAGCGCAATACGTTCCTCGTCATCATCATACTCATTTGCATGGTGATCATCCTCAGACTCATTATTGCACATGTCTGATGAATCGGGTGTGGTATTGCTATTAACCGTTTCCATCATACATGTGTCATTAATGGCTTTGGGTAGCTCACAATGCTCATGAGTATTACAAAACACATTATATTCCTCTTCAGTGTGTACCTTATCGATTGGCTCAGTGTCAAAGATAGGACCATTGTCATCTTCAGTGACGTTGAGAACTTCTTCAACATGTGCCATGTATGAGTAATGTGCTTCAAGTTCTTGATCGGAGGCTTCATCATCAGTATCATCAAGCATTGCTCCTTCCTCAGCCGACAGTTTAACCCCAGCTTCCATCTTCTTGCAAAGCAGCATCTTTTCCTTATGATAGCCAGAGTCCCTAACCCGTTTCGGCTTCCTACATTCCTTTGCCATATGCCCATAGCCTTCACAATTAAAGCACTGAATCCCACTTTGTTGAACCACTTGAGTACCAACAGTTTCCCTATTCCCAGCAGCAGTAGCAATCCTTTGAGCATCATACTTAGCAGTTTGTCGATCATACCGTGCAGAACCCTCAACATGTGTTGGATTACGTCGATCATACCTAGGAGGACTTTCATCACGTTGACGTATGTCATACCTTCGAGGACTCTCAACATATTGGTTCCTTGTATTTGATGATGTTCGAAGATTGTTGTTGGTGGGTTTGAAGATTTTCTTGTAGGTCTTCATAATGAAAGCAATTTGTTGCTTCATCTCCCTATCCTTCTGAGCTAGTTCTTCATCACTGCCCTCTTCAAATGATGGCTCAGGTGATGGTGATGGTGCTCTTGGTTCTTTGTCACGTGATCATGTGGGAGCAGAATACTTAGATGGAGTGGAGTATCTTGGTGAGGAGGATGTAGTGGAGTACCTTGGTGAGGATGATTTAGTGAAGTATGACTTTGGAGCACGAGAGAGATGATCTTGAGTGTGTTGAGTGGTAGACACCAAAGCAAGTGGATTAGCAGTCTTTGTTATCCTTTAAGCACGAAATTCATTTGCCTCATTCTGAAATTGTTTCAAAATGTCAAAGAGCGTGTGATAGTTGACCTCATCTAACTTACTTTGTTGTTTCACCAAAGTTACAAATCGTGTCCACTCAAGTTGAAGTTGCTGTAGAAATTGCACATTGACTTGCATGGTGGAGACTTGCAAATTGTTTCTTGTCATGTCATTCATCATCTTGTAGAACCTTGAGTAATATGAATCAATTGATTCCCCATCCAAGGAAGTAAACTTACCAAAGTTCCAAAACAAGTTAGTTTTGACATCTTGCTTGTTAAGTGATTCACCTTGTTTCAAGCGTTCAATGGCAAACCACATCTCTTTAGACTCGAAACATTGAGGACAATGTTTACTTTTAGTATGGGGGGGTGAATTGATACTTGCTTTGCTACGCCTTCACGCTTTCCAACTTTCAATATTTTGTTTTGTTTTGTTGCTAATAAGGCTAAATATAGCCAAATTTTAAAAATTTTCTTAGTTTTAATAAGTGTTTTTAAGACACGAATGTATAGTTTCTGATGGGTAGAATAAGAGCTAATTTTTGACTTGATGGGCATTTGGAGCCCTTTACATTCCTTAACCCGCTCAATTCAAGTTTTGCTACACTTTTATATAGGGAACTTTAAAACGCGAAAGTCGTAGCTCATTCGGGTTAAGAACAATAACTTTTCGCAAGTTCCTATAATTGATCCTAGAAAGTCACTTATCAAGGGAACTATAAAATGCATTCTCTAAACTTGAAAAAGTCCAAAAAGTGCAAGATCCTATAGGTGGCTTGAGATCCAAAAACTTTGATTTGATATAGTCTTAATGAAAGCTAATCCAAATTTGGCTTAATTTTGACTTGCATGGCTAAGTATTCACGAGTCTCTTTAATTAGAGGTCTTTATATAGTGAAGAACGAGAGATGATAGAGTTAGACAAGTGATCATGCTAAACATAGAACATGAAAATGTTCTTTCAAAAACTCATATGTTTTTAATTGTGGCTTTTTCTTCCCATAAGATCAATGCATTAGGAATAAAAATAATTGCAATAAGTAAGGTCGTACGATTTGAAAGGTTACTTAGCTTCTAGCGCAAGATCGTTTAAAAGTTGCTCGGGGTTGAATAGAGTTCATACCCAAGGCATTACTTATTGAAGCGGGACGCGAAGATTGGTGAAAATCCAAAAAGGCCCTAACAAGGCATGAGGAGCTCTATTTTGTTGCTAAAGATCCAAGATGATGTGAAGTATCATTATTCCAAAATCAATATGAAGGATCGAGACACACGACGAAAAGCAATTACTCCCCTAAAGATCATGGAGAAAGTCTATCCAAAAAGACCCTTACAAGGTATGAGGATAAATATATCCAAGTCCGAAAAGGAGGCGGATCATTGTATATCAAAGTCCAAAATAAAGATTGAAGAAAAATGATGAAGTCGTGGTCCAAATACGAAGAATCTCTCAAAAACGTCAAGTGAAGAAATTCCAAAATATGAAGAGAAGACCATAATTTCAAGAACGTCTTCCCAAGATTTTAAGTATGAAATACATGCCAAATATCGGTCCGAGAAAGGTCTCAAATCGTGAAACGAGTTATGCCAAGATATGAACTTAAGGAGATACACGAGAAGCCGTTTTAAAAGATTTTGTCCTTCGGCTAACTATCAATTAAATCGTGCTACTTTGCTTTCGGACTAATAAATACTCAAATAAGTCAATATGAATCACTTGTGATCCATGACAAATAGTTAAAAAATGCTAGTAACCCATTTCCTTTTATAATAACTAGGATTGCGGAGAGAAAAAGTATTACACAATTTGGACGTATGATTAGTGTTAGCATTGTGACTAGTACCAACAATGATCTCGTTTTTACACTTAGCATGGAATGTATGACAATCAAGGATGACGAAATTTACTCTATGGGACATTTACTTGTTTCTATTCATTGACCCTAAAAGTCACATTCGTGATGAAAATCATACATTATGTCTTTACACATCTTCGTAGTGTTGTTACAAATATTTTACTTTTCAATAAAGGTTAATAAAAATGAATTTTGGTGATGCTTAGATACTTTATTCTAGCATTGCGTGAGAGCACGGCAATGGCTTAGTATGGGGGAGTGATGAGATGGCATTTATACATGATCTCATCGTTCTTTTCGGGTTTTAAATGCATTAAAATGTCATAAATTACCATATATATGCTTGTATTTGTTTACTTGTGTGTTTTAGGTATGGATATCATGAAAAAGACAAAAGATCACAAGAAACAAGGAAAAACGGACACGAGAAACGAAGCCGTACAAAGAACCGGGTCCTAGTTCATGATTTATCCAAGATTAACCCTTGAAGACTTGAAGATGTACAAGATTGATCCTCAAAATATGAAGAAATGACACTTAAAACCCTTATATATTCATAATTACAAGTTTGGTCCCTTAAGTTTGTCAAAATTACAAAATGGTCCTTCAACTTTGAAGAATTGGCAAGATTAGTCCCTCATCAATTCTAATGTGTCAAATATGGTCCCTCACGAAGTCAAAGATACTATGAAGACCTTTGAAGATCAAGAATGTCCAAAATCAGTCCCTCAAATATTCAAACATGGCAAAAATAACCCTTGATTACCTTTTGCAAAAGTTTTGTGGCCAATGTGTGAAAATAAGAAGTTTATTAACAAAGGAAAACCAAGTTTGTGGCTGAAAAACGTTTTATACAACCTTTGCCAAAACACAAGGACTACTAATGTCATTTTCCAAACTTCAAATGACATAAACACGCGCCAAACATGTAACACCCCAAAATGTGATATGCGGAAGCGGTAAAGCTCGGGGGCTGTTACGTCATTGTATCATAGTTCAAGGTACAAGAGAACGACTCTAAATGAGACGTTTTATAAAAATACCTCGTTGAATTTAAATTAAAAGCATCACAGTACAAAGGTCTCAGTTTCAAAAGATAGTGCAGCGGAAAGTAAAAGTTTTAAACATCAACGAGATAATAGTTCAAAAGCATAAGTAAATAAATGTCCGAAGATAGCCAAGAAATGCATGCGGACTCCAAGTACTTCATACAGCAGATACAACTCATCATCAATTACCTGAGATAAATGCTAAATTTGGTAAACATAAAGTTGGTGAGAATATAGGTTTCAAGTAAAAATTCATAGCAGTTTAATTTCATATTTCATTTCATGTACACATGCAACTATAGGAGATATAGTGCCAAGTGTAGGATAAATTGGGTGTTCACAATATTTATGATAGCGCTAAGCTCGTGACATCGAAACTAGTGATCCAGTGCATACAATAGATTGCATACATAAATTTTGCCCCAATGGAGTACCTAGCCAAGATAACTCTGTTCATACAAATGGTACACACTCGTCCGGCGTCAGAATGCCCGAGTGGAGGTTGTCAACCCTCAATAGATCTATCTGTAACATAAGAGCTTACTCCAGCAGAGTAACTAACGATTCACGATAGTGGGGACTATGGCTAAAGCAACTTAAGCTATCTCATAAATAGTGTTCACAAAGCGTTCACAGAAATCAAGTTTTACTTGCGTCCAGAAGCAAGTCATCAAAGCATTTATCACATCCCAAAACATTAAACATAGAAAGCAGTTTAATAGGGATCTATAAACTCACCTCAAGCAACGATTCAAACCGCACAAGTAAGATCAAATAGTAGCGAGCAACTCTAGCAACAACCTAAATATAATGCTATAGTTTAGGCGCTAGCAAATAAGTCACAAGTTCATCACGTACGTTACTCATCGATCAAGTATATATTTTGTTGTTAAAATCGTGACTTGTAAATGTTACATCGTTATAAAAATTATAGTATATATATACTTAGGCAAAAATATTTATTTTTGACTCGACGAAATTTCGACAGCCTTTCGGCGTAAATTTTAATTTACCAAAATTTATCTCAACAAATTTTCCTACGTAATTTCTAACGAAAATTCGGCAGCCTTTCGGCGTCACGTAAAAATTTGCCATTTTTAGTAAATACTCAAATCTCGTCCTAAAACCCCTATTTTCAATAATTTCTCAATCGCCACCAATTCAACAATTCATTTTTCACAATCGTAACAATTCCCACTTCCAACGTTCAAACTTTCAATAGTACAACAAGTATTCACATTTCGAGCTAACACGCTTTTACAAAACAAGTCCAACATTCATACATACCATTTAGTAACCATTTCGACACTTAAAACAACTCCGTTTGACTCGAAAATGTCGTTTTGACCACTTTAAAAATCTGGACAGCAACCACTTATAGTGTTGTTCTCCAAAAATAAAGTTTTCCGACAACGAAATTTAAACAACCACAACTTACTCATTTTAGCTCCGTTTTTAGCCCATAATATATCGAAACGAAGGTATTCACTTATATTTTCATAATATCGTAGTAAACTAGTGTCAAAACAATTTTTACGACTCTCTACGCCTCTTACAAAAGTCGGACAGATTGTACGTTTTCCGTAAAAACTCGTTTTCGATCGTTTTCGAGCGTAACCACTAGTAGTAACACTACTAGTTTCTTCTAATTTTTCATATACATCAACAAAATCAAAGATTTTTCTTCAAGTTTACAAATCCAAAATATACATACTTTTATTTTTCACAAATCTTTCGATTAACCCATTTTCATGTATGGATCTAATAGATCCACACTTAAATTCCACAAATCTTGAAATATTTCATGACCAAAAATAGTTTTCATCATTTTATTTCATAAAAATACTTGATGAGTAACATGCATGCATAGATCTACAAAGATCATGCATGGAAAAAATGAAAAGATTAAAAGGTTTAAGAAATGACCTTGTGTAACGACTCTACGCAACCACAACGATCCGATCTACAATAATACCCACTAATAATCAACAAGAACTTCTACCCTAAATCTTCAACCCAAAAACTTCTCAGATCGTCAAACCAAGAAAGTCCATTCTTCTTTATGCTTATACAAGCTCTAGGGTGTATTTGTTTTGTGTTGAATCTTGGTAAAATGAAGCTTTTCAAAAATCAACAATGGTGGAAAAGAGTATGTGTTTATGCCGTGTGTTTAGAGAGAGAGAGGAAGAGTTATGTGTGTTTTTTGTTTGAGTGAAGTGAAGTGAATAAGTGTGAAGTGATTTTGAGTTAAAAGGTTAATAAGTTAAAATGTGTAGGAGTAGTGTAAGTTAAGCTCAAAATGGTAATGTGTAAAAATATGGTGTATCTTGCATGTGGAGCTTGTTTGGCCGGTTATGGGGGGTCCCACATGGGGTAAATTATTCAAAATTTTTACTATGGTAATTAGTTAAAAGGTTTAAGGTAAAAAGGTTAGTTAGTTTTAGGTAAATGTCAAAAAGTATATAGTTAAGTTAAAAGTTACGTAAAACTTAAAAATTTGACGAAATATATTAAATTTACGATTTTTCAACGAAAACTGACATTTTACGATTGGTAAAGTATTTTATGCATGTTAACGACGGTTAAACGTAAAAACGACGTAAAGTACGAAAACGCGATACGTTAATTAAATATTCACAGTAAATACGATTTATTACTATAAATAGCAAAAATATTAAAATACAGGCATATATAAATATATATACAGAAATATTTAAATACGCTGCTCAAGATAATACGATCACGCTGCTAAAAACTAAACAGTTAAGCACATAATTCACAGATAACGAATAATCTCATGGATTATCGTCAATTCATTGACCGTCTCAGCACTTTGGTCAGGTTCACAGAAAATGTTCAGATTAATGACTGAGCTCAGAGTCAGGCCATTACTCGTCAGCAACCAGTTTTTCAGAAGACGCGGGATAACCTCCCGGTTCCAACACAGTTAAATCACATAGTTGACTAAATAAAAAGTCAAAGGGTAAAATAGTCATTTTACAAAGTAGGGAAAATTACCAGGTGTTACATCATCCCCTTGATTGAGAAGCTTTGTCCTCAAAGCTTAGGAGTGTCACGGTTTCTAGAATTGTCAAAGAGTTGCGGATATTTCTTGCGAAATTGATCCTCACGCTCCCAGGTGAATTCAGGTCCACGTTTAGAATTCCACCTCACCTTGATAATAGGAATACGACTCTGTTCAATCGTTTGACCTCACGGTCCATGATTTCAACAGGTTCTTCGACAAATTGCATCTTGTCGTCGATTCGGAGTTCCTCCAATGGTATAACGAGTGTTTCATCATAAAGGCACTTCTTCAAGTTCGACACATGAAAAGTACTGTGCACGCGGCTCAACGCTTGCAGTAATTCGAGACGATAGGCTACAGTTCCAACCTTTGCCAGAATTTTGAAAGGTCCAATATAACGGGGGTTCAGCTTTCTTCGCTTGCCAAAACGTACCACACCTTTCCAAGGCGATACTTTTAGCATCACTTTGTCTCCTACTTGAAATTCGAGAGGCTTACGTCGAACGTCGGCGTAACTCTTTTGACGATCACGGGCTGCTTGAATTCGGCTCTTGATTTAAACAATCTTCTCAGTCGTTTCATGGATGAGTTCAGGGCCAGTGAGTTGACTATCCCCAACCTCACTCCAACACACAGGCGAGCGACATTTACGACCATACAACGCTTCAAACGGTGCAGCCTTAATACTGGTATGATAACTGTTGTTGTTAGAGAATTATACTAGAGGCAAATGTCTGTCCCATTGCTTTCCAAAGTCAAGCACACAAGCACGCAACATGTCCTCCAGCGTTTGAATAGTTCTCTCACTCTGTCCGTCAGTCTGCGGGTGATAAGCAGTACTCATGTCCAATTGCGTACCCAACGCTTTCTGAAGTGATTTCCAAAATTTCGAAGTAAGTCTACCATCTCTATCAGAAATTATCGAGATCGGTATTCCATGTTTTGTGACTATTTCCTTCAGATAAAGTCTCGTAAGCTTATCCATCGAATCATCTTCCTTCATAGCCAAAAAGTGTGCAGATTTCGTAAGTCGATCCACAATTACCCAAATTGTGTCGTATCCGTTTGTCGTTTTAGGCAACTTAGTTATGAAATCCATGGTTATATTTTCCCATTTCCACATAGGAATTATAGGTTGAACCAACAATCCAGATGGTTTTTGGTGTTCTGTTTTCACTCTAGCGCAAGTCAGGCACTTCCCTACGTAAGTAGCGATTTCAGCTTTCATATTTGGCCACCAATATAGCTTCTTCATATCCTGATACATTTTGTCAGATCCTGGGTGAATCGAATACTTAGATTTATGCGACTCGTGCATAATCAAGTCCCTTAGTCCTCCAAACTGTGGTAACCAACTTCTACCATTCAGACATAGTGTTCCATTAGTGCTAGTCTCCAATTTCTTTGTAACCATTCCTCCTAATTTCTCAGCTTCAACATGTTCAGGCTTAAGAGCTTCGGTTTGTGCTTCACGAATTTGCACAGGTAAGTTTGGATTGATAACCATAGCTAACGATCTAACTCTACGTGTCATCAGTTGTTCCTTTCTACTTAGCGCATCCGCCACTACATTGGCCTTCCCAGGGTGGTAACGGATTTCACAGTCATAATCGCTGAGCAACTCGATCCATCGACGTTGTCTCATGTTCAGTTCCTTGTGGTCAAGAATATGTTGTAAACTCTTGTGATCGGTATAGACGACACACTTGGTTCCATACAAGTAGTGTCTCCACAATTTCAAGGCAAATACTACCGCTCCTAGCTCCAAGTCGTGCGTAGTATAGTTTTTCTCATGCGTTTTCAATTGTCGTGACGCGTAGGCGATAACTTTCTTCCTCTGCATCAACACAGCTCCCAATCCTTTTGCTGATGCATCACAGTAGACCATAAAGTCTTCCGATCCTTCTGGTAACGATAGAATAGGCGCACTACACAACATTTGTTTCAACTTCTGGAATGCTAATTCCTCCTTATCTCCCCATTCGTATTTCACCTTCTTTTGAGTCAACTTCGTCAATGGTTTCGCGATCTTCGAGAATCCCTCGATGAATCTTCGGTAGTATCCGGCGAGTCCTAAGAATTGGCGAATTTCAGTCGGTGTCGTAGGAGCAGTCCACTCCCTAATTGATTCGATCTTGGCAGGATCAACATGAATCCCCTTGCTATCTATAACGTGACCTAGAAATTGTACTCTTGGCAACCAAAAATCACACTTCGAGAACTTTGCGTACAATTCCTCCTTCTTAAGCAATTCCAATATTATCTTAAGATGTTCCTCATGTTCTTTCTCATTCCTTGAGTAAATCAGTATGTCATCAATGAACACAATGACAAACTTGTCCAAATACGGTTTACACACCCGGTTCATGAGGTCCATAAACACAGCATGTGTGTTTGTCAAACCGAACAGCATCACTTGGAACTCATAGTGTCCATACCTAGTCTTAAAAGCAGTCTTTACAACATCTTCCTCACGGACTCTCAATTGGTGATAACCAGACCTAAGGTCAATCTTCGAGTAAACGCTCGATCCTTGCAACTGATCAAACAAATCATCGATCCTAGGTAACGGGTAACGGTTTTTGATGGTAAGTTTGTTCAACTCATGATAGTCGATACACATCCAAAAACTCCCATCCTTCTTCTTTACAAATAAGACTGGAGCTCCCCAGGGTGAAGAACTCGGTCTTATGAATCCTTTATCAGTCAACTCTTGTAGTTGCGTCGCTAGTTCTTGCAATTCCGACGGTGCTAAACGGTAAGGCGCTCGAGCAACAGGTGCAGCTCCTGGTATTAAATCGATCTGGAATTAAACTTGTCTAGCCGGCGGTAATCCAGGCAAATCTTCAGGAAAGACTTCCGGAAAATCCCCTACGATAGGTACATCTTCCAACCGTTTTTCTTCCGTCCGCTTTTCAGTAACACAGGCTAAAAATATGTGGCAACCTTCCGACAACAACTTCTGAGCCTAGACACGCGAGATGATGTTCAGTCGTGACTTCCCTTTTCCGTCACTTGTATCCCCTTGTATCTCCAAAACTTCATCACCAAATGGTAAACGAACGATCTTCTCGTCGCATACAATCGTAGCACGATATCTCGACAACCAATCCATTCCGACAATCACGTCAAAACTCCCTAACTCAACAGGCATAAGGTCTATTACGAAAGGATGACCTAGAAGATTTAAAGTGCATCCACGAAGTATAGTGTCGGCTTCTATCAACTTCCCATTAGCTAACTCAATAGTGTACTTAGTGTCTAAGGGTGAAGGGGTCACATCAAGGAAAACACTAAAAGCAGTCGACACAAAACTCCTATCGGCTCCAGTATCAAATAAAATAGAAGCATAACGACCATTGAGAAGAAACGTACCCGTCACAACGTCGGGGTTTTGTTGCGCTTCTCCTCCTCCTATCACATAGACCCTTCCACGAGCTTCCCCAGCTTTAGCATTCTTTCCTTGGTCCTTGTCGAAGTTCTTTTTCTTTAGGAACTCATTGCTGTAGTGTCCCTTCTGCTGACATTCAAAGCAAGTGACGTTGGCTTTCGTGTTGGGTGGTGACTTACAATCCTTAGCAATGTGTCCAGTTTTCTTGCAGTTGTGACACTGTACATTGCATTGTCCATTATGGTGACGCTTGCATCGATTGCACAGAGGTAACGTCCCATTGTACACTCCCTTTTCCCCAGTACCAGCAGTGTACGCTTTCACAGTGTCTTGCCTCTTATTCGGGTAGTACCCATGGTTATTCCTTTGGTTATTCCCCCACTTTCTCTTGTTGTCCGCGGCATACCCAGCATTTGCTCGAACAACTTGGTACATCAGACTGTGAGCCATCCTTATAGCATCACTAACTTTTGTCGGTCCAGACGATGTCACATTCCCTTGAACTCTACCAGGTAAACCCCAAATATAGCGTTCAACCTTCTTTTCTTCATCTGGAACCATTCCAAGACATAGCAAACACAATTCTTGAAACCTCCTAGTGTACGTCCCAATATCATTGTTCTTCACAGTCAAGTTCCACAATTCGATTTCCATTTTCTGAATCTCATTACGAGGACAGTACTCCTTAGTCAACAACTTCTTAAGTTCCTCCCAACTCAAAGATTTTTTTATTTTGTATTTTGCTTTTTCATTAATATGTACATGTAGATGTTTGATAGATGAATCAAGCAGGCTTCTTTGCCAGAATCTCCAGTTCTGCTGGAGTCAAACATCTCATACCAATTTTCCTAACTAGATACGCAAACCTCTCTTTCGAAAGAGCTTTTGTAAACAAGTTAGCTAATTGGTAATTAGTTCCAACAAAGTATAATTCAACAATACCCTTTTCAACTTGTTCCTTAATGAAGTGATATCTGACATCAATGTGCTTCGTACGGGAATGTTGTACCGGATTGAAGGAGGTGGCTATGGTAGACTTTGAGTCACAGTACATAGGTACTTTATCAAAGTGGAAGCCATAATCCGTGAGTTGTGTTCTCATCCAAAGAACTTAAGCACAACACGTAGATAGAGACACATACTCCGCTTCGGCGGATGACAATGATGTGCAATCCTGCTTCTTGGAAGACCATCCCACAAGCTTATCTTGACCTAGAAATTGTGCACCACCAGAAGTACTTTTTCGTGTATCAAGACACCCTGCATGATCAAAATCTGAATAGGCCGTTAGAAAGAAACCGGTTTCCCTCGGATACCAGAGTCCCATGTGAATGGTATTCTTAAGGTACCGAAAGATCCGTTTAGCCTCTTGAGGTGCTTTTCAGTGGGTCGTGCTTGATATCGTGCACAATAACACGTGGCATGTGATATATCTAGTCTGGTTGCTATTAAGTACATGAGGGAGCCGATCATGGAACGATATTTCGTTTGATCTATGGCATCTCCCTTCAAATCAGCATCTAGGGATGTGGTTGATAATGGTGTCCCAACGGGGTCACATGAGGTCATACCATGCTTTTTGATTATCTCTTGACAATACTTAGCTTGGTTAATGAAGATACCACTTGGGATTGGTGAACTTGAATTCCTAGAAAGAATTTTAGTTCGGCCATCATAGACATTTCAAATTTGTTGTACATTACTTTTTCAAACCATTTTGAAAGTTTTAGGTTTGTAGACCCGGAAATAATTTCATCAATATAAATCTGCACAAGAAAAATGTCATCCCCATATTTATAAGTAAACAAGGTTAGATTAATGGAACCTTTTAAGAAACCTTTGGAGACCAGAAATTTCGAGAGCTCGTCGTACCACGCCCTTGGAGCTTGCTTGAGTCCATAAAGTGCTTTGTGGAGACGATACACCTTGTCAGGATAATGAGGATTGACGAATCCTTCTGGCTGCGTGACATAGACTTCTTGCTTCAAAGGACCGTTAAGAAACGTCGTCTTTACGTCCATTTGATACACAATGAATCCCTTATGTGAAGCATAAGCAAGGAAAATCCTGACCGCTTCCATTCGAGCTACTGGTGCAAATGATTCTTCAAAATCAATCCTCTTTCTGTCCATACCCTTTAGCCACTAGCCTAGATTTATTCTTGATGAACGTGTTCTCTTCATCCATCTTGTTTTTCCAGATCCATCGAAGATTTAATGGTATTACATCATATGGTCCGTCAACAAGTTCCCAGACTTTAAGTCTTTCAAATTGTTGAAGTTTATCCGTCATCAATTCAATCCAAGCTTGATCAGCCATGGATTCTTTGTTGTTTTTCGGTTCGGCTGAACTCACGGCGAGTGCGAACATACAAACATCACCATCGGTTTCAAGTTGTCGTCTTGTGAGAACCGGGTGTGAAGGGTTTCCAATTACTTGAACCAAAGGATGATCTCGGGTCCAGTGATGTGTTGACGGATGTCGTTGGTAGAACGTATGCATATTTGACGGATCAACATGGCGAGTAGAAGACTCTCCAGTTTCATGTACCGGTGTACCGAATGGGTTGATAAATTCGTCTTCGTCAGAAAATGCATTGTCTGCTTGATTTGTATTCTCTGGAGCAATTATAGTAGTTATGGATGTTGTAGGAGCGTTTGTTGATGTGATATTCTGAGGAGGTAAATCTGCAGCAACCCGTGTTGAAGTAGATGAAGTTGTATCCTTTTGTTGACAATGATCGGTATCATCATTCTTATCATGAGTGACAGCGGAAGACTTCGATACAACATGTTTCTCCCCCGTGAAATATTCATCATACATTGGACCATATAACATTTCTAACTCTTCAATTGTCGTGTTGACAGTCATATCTGTTCTTGGAACACTTTGTGGAACCAGCTTTAAACTTGACGGTTCATTGTTGTGGTATTATGTTCCGAGTTCCATGCGGTTGTGAACAGAAGTCGTTTGTCGTTGTGGTTCGGGACTTAAACTGTTTTGTTCAAGTGCCATTTCTTGTAATTCATCAAATCGGATGTGAATAGTCTCGACTATCAATTTGGTTCTCTTGTTGTACACTCGATATCCCTTAGACTGAGTTGCATATCCTACAAGAACACATGCATCACCTTTCTCTTTCATCTTATCCAGATTTTCACCATCTCGAATAATGTAACACGTACATCTAAAAACATGAAGGTGTTTAAGTGAAGGTTTTCGATCATGAACTATGTGATATGGTGTCTTTTCGTGTCTTGGGATAATTAAGGAGCGGTTTTGTGTGTAGCATGCGCTTGACTCGGCTTCGGCCCAAAAGTATAGTGGAAGTTTTGAAGCGGATAATAATGTTCGAGCAGCCTCAACTAAAGTACGATTTCCTCTTTCAACAACGCCGTTTTGTTCGGGTGTTCGAGCAATAGATGTTTCATGTTCAATTCCTTCGGCTTCAAAATAGTTTCTCAGATTTGAATTCAAAAATTTTGTACCTCTATCAGTACGAACCACTTTAACTTGAGCTTGAAGACCACGTTGTATCAATTTAAGGAAGCTGATGAGAACGTCGGGTGTTTCATCCTTGGACTTCAAGAAGTGAGTCCATGTGTACCTTGAGTAATCATCGACAAATATTAGTGTTTCTAGAAGTCTGAGGTGAGTGACTAACTTTGTTTGTGGGTTTAGTGGTCATTCTATACATCCTTGGTTTAATCATATTATTGTGCTTAACGCTTTGTGCTATAGCATTCCTTATGGGTTGAGTATGTGGTAACCTTTCCTTTCCATCCATCTTGGGGGTAAACACAGGTTTTGCAAACGAAGAATTTAGAAAAGCAGATGGTTTTCCCGAGATAGAGGATCTATTCACTCTAGAGGCATTGGGTTGTCTAACAACAGGTTGCTTAACGTTAGGTTGCATAACTTTCCCACCCATCTTAGCAACAAGTTTCTTCAACTCCGCTATTGCTATGTCTTTTTCTTGTAACTAAGCTTTCAAATCCGAAATATCAAGACTTTTTTCGTTTAATAATCGACATTACTCAGATAATTTTACTTCTAAAGGTGTATCATTTGAAAACCTGCCAACTTTCTTTTGCAAAGCAAGTTCAAGTGAGTGACAATGTTTTTGAAGATAATCATATCTATGTTGAAGTAACGAAAACTCTTTTTGGTCAACTTTATTCGAAAGCTCAGTTTCAAGACGTTCACATTCTTTAACTTGATCAAGATATTTGCATGCAACATCAGAATATTCATCAATATCAGCACAAGATGTAACATAAGCATACATAATATCTTTTGAGAGACATTCATGTAAGTGTAGATCATAGGCTGTAGAAAACTCGTCTCTTTCAGGTTGATGGTCATTCACTACTTGTTCAAGAGATTCCACATATTTCAAATCATCAAACATTTCTTGCTTAATTAGTGTTTCAAATTCCAAAATATGTTTTTGCGTTCTTTCCGCAAGCGGAATCAAAATACTTTTCACAAGCACAGTTATATCGTTAGGAATTTCTTTGTCTCCTTTCGAAAGTTCACGTTTTTTCCAGTCATCATCAACAACCTTTTTGAAATTTTCAATGTTACTCTTGAGAATACTTAATGCTTGCTTACTCTTGCTTATATAAGCTTTATATGGCAAATAGTCAATAAATTTTGACACATTAGTTTTCTTAGTGGCAAAATCTTGTCTCCATTTCATTCTTATTTGTTCACATTCGAAAAATATTTGCTCACGAGTTTTCTGTGTTTGCGGTTTGAAAATACTATAAAGACTGTTTTCATAAGCATAATTATATGGTTTAACAAATTCTTTATTAACTTTTGGTCTACTCTCTTCTTCCAAGTCGTATGTCTCTTCACTATCGGGCCTAACAACAAGGCAATCAAGATCGGTCTATTGGGACTCATCAAGATATAAGTGCTGATTCTCAGATTGAGCATGCTCGAGGTACTTAGGATTTGCAAAACTAGGTCTATCCTTGAAAAACAAACGAGGTGCCAACATTCTCATGGTTTGAATTGATTGATTAGTTTTATATACAATTTTCTTGTAAAAATCAAGTTGAGTTTCAATTTCCACCATTTTATCGATGTCCTTCGCTTTTTTAGTTTTGAAATCATTTTCCATCTTTTCAACCACTGCTTTATTTTCATTCATAAGTTTATTTTTATCCTCTTGAAGAAAACCATTTACTTGAGTTAGCTCATTGACTTTAGTGGTAGCCAGATACGTTTTGTGACGTTCAGTACTCAAAGAGGTGTTATAATTGCGTTTCTCTTGTTCAAGAAGCTTAAGAGTTTCCTTATATTTCTCTTGAAAATCGTCCTTTTTAACATTAATTAAACACCCTTTGTATCCCTCAACCTCATTGGTCTTTTGAAGAAGCTGAGCTCGATAACTAGCAATGGTCTCACTAGATTTAATTAGAGCAGCTTTGCATTCTTCAAAATTTTGAGTGAGCGTAGCGTTTGCCTTCTTTAATTGCTTTTGACTCTTTCTAGTTTCTTTGACATCTTTTTGTAAAGAAGCAATTAAGTTAGCAAGCGCAATACGCTCCTCCTCATCATCATATTCATTTGCATGGTGATCATCCTCAGACTCATTATTGCACATGTCTGATGAATCGGGTGTGGTATTGCTATTAACCGTTTCCATCATACATGTGTCATTAATGGCTTTGGGTAGCTCACAATGCTCATGAGTATTACAAAACACATTATATTCCTCTTCAGTGTGTACCTTATCGATTGGCTCAGTGTCAAAGATAGGACCATTGTCATCTTCAGTGACGTTGAGAACTTCTTCAACATGTGCTATGTATGAGTAATGTGCTTCAAGTTCTTGATCGGAGGCTTCATCATCAGTATCATCAAGCATTGCTCCTTCCTCAGCCGACAGTTTAACCTCAGCTTCCATCTTCTTGCAAAGCAGCATCTTTTCCTTATGATAGCCAGAGTCCCTAACCCGTTTCGGCTTCCTACATTCCTTTGCCATATGCCCATAGCCTTGACAATTAAAGCACTGAATCCCACTTTTTTGAACCACTTGAGTACCAACAGTTTCCCTATTCCCAGCAGCAGTATCAATCCTCTGAGCATCATACTTAGCAGTTTGCCGATCATACCGTGCAGAACCCTCAACATGTGTTGGATTACATCGATCATACCTAGGAGGACTTTCATCACGTTGAGGTGTGTCATACCTTCGAGGGCTCTCAACATATTGGTTCCTTGTATTTGATGATGTTCGAAGATTGTTGTTGGTGTGTTTGAATATTTTCTTGTTGGTCTTCATAATGAAAGCAATTTGTTGCTTCATCTCCCTATCCTTCTGAGCTAGTTCTTCATCACTGTCCTCTTCAATGATGGCTCAGGTGATGGTGATGGTGCTCTTGGTTCTTTGTCACGTGATCATGTGGGAGCAGAATACTTAGATGGAGTGGAGTATCTTGGTGAGGAGGATGTAGTGGAGTACCTTGGTGAGGATGATTTAGTGAAGTATGACTTTGGAGCACGAGAGAGATGATCTTGAGTGTGTTGAGTGGTAGACACCAAAGCAAGTGGATTAGCAGTCTTTGTTATCCTTTAAGCACGAAGTTCATTTGCCTCATTCTGAAATTGTTTCAAAATGTCAAAGAGCGTGTGATAGTTGACCTCATCTAACTTACTTTGTTGTTTCACCAAAGTTACAAATCATGTCCACTCAGGTTGAAGTTGCTGTAGAAATTGCACATTGACTTGCATGGTGGAGACTTGCAAATTGTTTCTTGTCATGTCATTCATCATCTTGTAGAACCTTGAGTAATATGAATCAATTGATTCCCCATTCAAAGAAGTAAACTTACCAAAGTTCCAAAACAAGTTATTTTGACATCTTGCTTGTTAAGTGATTCACCTTGTTGCAAGCATTCAATGGCAAACCACATCTCTTTAGACTCGAAACATTGAGGACAATGTTTAGTTTTAGTATGGGGGGTGAATTGATACTTGCTTTGCTACGCCCTCACGCTTTCCAACTTTCAATATTTTGTTTTGTTTTGTTGCTAATAAGGCTAAATATGGCCAAATTTTAAAAATTTTCTTAGTTTTAATAAGTGTTTTTAAGACACGAATGTATATTTTTCGATGGGTAGAATAAGAGCTAATTTTTGACTTGATGGGCATTTGGAGCCCTTTACATTCCTTAACCCGCTCAATTCAAGTTTTGCTAGACTTTTATATAGGGAACTTTAAAACGCGAAAGTCTTAGCTCATTCGGGTTAAGAACAATAACTTTTCGCAAGTTCCTATAAGTGATCCTAGAAAGTCACTTATCAAGGGAACTATAAAATGCATTCTCTAAACTTGAAAAAGTCCAAGAAAGTGCAAGATCCTATAGGTGGCTTGAAAACCCAAAACTTTGATTTGATATAGTCTTAATGAAAGCTAATCCAAATTTGGCTTAATTTTGACTTGCATGGCTAAGTATTCACGAGTCTCTTTAATTAGAGGTCTTTATATAGTGAAGAACGAGAGATGATAGAGTTAGACAAGTGATCATGCTAAACGTAGAACATGAAAATGTTCTTTCAAAAACTCATATGTTTTTAATTGTGGCTTTTTCTTCCCATAAGATCAATGCATTAGGAATAAAAATAATTGCAATAAGTAAGGTCGTACGATTTGAAAAGTTACTTAGCTTCTAGCGCAAGATCGTTTAAAAGTTGTTCGGGGTTGAATAGAGTTCATAGCCAAGGCATAACTTATTGAAGCAGGACGCGAAGATTGGTGAAAATCCAAAAAGGCCCTAACAAGGCATGAGGAGCTCTATTTTGTTGCTAAAGATCCAAGATGATGTGAAGTATCATTATTCCAAAATCAATATGAAGGATCGAGACACACGACGAAAAGCAATTACTCCCCTAAAGATCATGGAGAAAGTCTATCCAAAAAGACCCTTACAAGGTATGAGGATAAATATATCCAAGTCCGAAAAGGAGGCGGATCATTGTATATCAAAGTCCAAAATAAAGATTGAAGAAAAATGATGAAGTCGTGGTCCAAATACGAAGAATCTCTCAAAAACGTCAAGTGAAGAAATTCCAAAATATGAAGAGAAGACCATAATTTCAAGAACGTCTTCCCAAGATTTTAAGTATGAAGTACATGCCAAATATCGGTCCGAGAAAGGTCTCAAATCGTGAAACGAGTTATGCCAAGATATGAACTTAAGGAGATACACGAGAAGCCGTTTTAAAAGATTTTGTCCTTCGGCTAACTATCAATTAAATCGTGCTACTTTGCTTTCGGACTAATAAATACTCAAATAAGTCAATATGAATCACTTGTGATCCGTGAAAAATAGTTAAAAAATGCTAGTAACCCATTTCCTTTTATAATAACTAGGATTGCGGGGAGAAAAAGTATTACACAATTTGGACGTATGATTAGTGTTAGCATTGTGACTAGTACCAACAATGATCTCGTTTTTACACTTAGCATGGAATGTATGACAATCAAGGATGACGAAATTTACTCTATGGGACATTTACTTGTTTCTATTCATTGACCCTAAAATTCACATTCGTGATGAAAATCATACATTATGTCTTTACACATCTTCGTAGTGTTGTTACAAATATTTTACTTTTCAATAAAGGTTAATAAAAATGAATTTTGGTGATGCTTAAGTACTTTATTCTAGCATTTCGTGAGAGCACGGCAATGGCTTAGTATGGGTGAGTGATGAGATGGCATTTATACATGATCTCATCGTTCTTTTCGGGCTTTAAATGCATTAAAATGTCATAAATTACCATATATATGCTTGTATTTGTTTACTTGTGTGTTTTAGGTATGGATATCATGAAAAAGACAAAAGATCACAAGAAACAAGGAAAAACGGACACGAGAAACGAAGCCGTACAAAGAATCGGGTCCTAGTTCATGATTTATCCAAGATTAACCCTTGAAGACTTGAAAATGTACAAGATTGATCCTCAAAATATGAAGAAATGACACTTAAAACCCTTGTATATTCATAATTACAAGTTTGGTCCCTTAAGTTTGTCAAAATTACAAAATGGTCCTTCAACTTTGAAGAATTGGCAAGATTAGTCCCTCATCAATTCTAATGTGTCAAATATGGTCCCTCACGAAGTCAAAGATACTATGAAGACCTTTGAAGATCAAGAATGTCCAAAATCAGTCCCTCAAATATTCAAACATGGCAAAAATAACCCTTGATTACCTTTTGCAAAAGTTTTTTGGCCAGTGCGTGAAAATCAGAAGTTTATTAACAAAGGAAAACCAAGTTTGTGGCTGAAAAACGTTTTATACAACCTTTGCCAAAACACAAGGACTACTAATGTCATTTTCCAAACTTCAAATGACATAAACACGCGCCAAACATGTAACACCCCAAAATGTGATATGCGGAAGCGGTAAAGCTCGGGGGCTGTTACGTCATTGTATCATAGTTCAAGGTACAAGAGAACGACTCTAAATGAGACGTTTTATAAAAATACCTCATTGAATTTAAATTAAAAGCATCACAGTACAAAGGTCTCAGTTTCAAAAGATAGTGCAGCGGAAAGTAAAAGTTTTAAACATCAACGAGATAATAGTTCAAAAGCATAAGTAAATAAATGTCCGAAGATAGCCAAGAAATGCATGCGGACTCCAAGTACTTCATACAGCAGATACAACTCATCATCAATTACCTGAGATAAATGCTAAATTGGGTCAACATAAAGTTGGTGAGAATATAGGTTTCAAGTAAAAATTCATAGCAGTTCAATTTCATATTTCATTTCATGTACACATGCAACTATAGGAGATTGATTGTAGTAAAATACAACTCTTGTTTAGGAAAACAAAGAGCGTAAATAGCGGTAAGTATCGAGTGATGATTTTAGGAAAAATCAACACTAATGACCCACAATCAAATAAAAGAGATGAAAGATTCGTTTCCCAAGGAGGTATGGTGTTGTGAATTAACTTGTATATATTTGAGATTAATATTGATGAGATGGAATGACGGTTTTGTGAAAATTACACTATGACGAAAAACGTAAACGTAAAGCCGTAGAAAAACCACAAAAATTAAAAATTAAGCTAAGACCAAAAACAAAATCAAGAAAAAGATAAAAACAAGTCTTAAATAATATAAATAAAGTTAAAAATCCAACAAAGATATTTTAAAACCTTTTATTAATTAAATAATTAATTTTAAATGCTAATTAAAGCCCTAAAATTAAATTTAACTAATTCAAATGTCTAAAATATGATTTTATTGAACAATTACTTAACTTATATTATTAGAAGACTAAAAAGTAATTTTCTAAAAATTAAAACCTATTAAAACTATTTTTAAAACTCTAAAAATGATAAAAAAAATGATTAAAACCTAATTAAACTTAAAATAATTATAAAAATAAATCTAAAAGTGATAAAAATAATCTAAAAATGGAAATAGTCCTAATTAATGACAAAAAACCTAGGAAAAATGAAAAAGAAAGAAAAATAAAATTTTGAAAATTAATTAATAAAATAATATTAAAATAATGCTAAAAATAAAAAGTTTCTAAAATTTAAAATAAAAAATTTCTAAAAATCCTAAATAATATAATTAAGAGAAAAACACAAATTATAGCTCCTAAACCTTTTTTAATAATTTTATAAAAATCTTTAAAGTTTATTAAAAACCTTAAAATATTATAAAATTAAAAATAAATGTTTTTGAAACCAAAATTATATGTAAACCTCAAAAATATATTAAATAAAACCTAAAAACTATTTTTCCTATAAATAAAAACTATTTTTGGTATTTTTTAATGAAAAACGTCTATTAAATAAATTCTAATAAATAAACTAATAAGTGGAAAAATGTGAAACCAATTTTGAAAAATCAAAAACCCTAATAAGTTTCTATGAAAAATAAAAAGAACAAAAAGAAGCTTATAAATAAGCTGGAATTTAGCTTAAAACCTACGGCTTATATTAATAAGCAAAAGAGAAAAGTGGTTAAGTAGTTATGGAAACCAAGACTCTTAGTCAAAGTCCCCAGGGCGCGTTTGGTTAACACGTTGGGTTGTTGAACGGCTGGTCACGGGTTCGAGGCGTGTAACCCCCCCCCTTTTTATCACTTAGTTGCGCCGCAACGCTTTTGTCTTGCGCCGCAACTAGTGTTGCGAGAATACCAAGATCTGCAGCTCCTTCAGTTGCGCCGCAACAGGTAGGTCTTGCGGCGCAATACTATGCAAAACGTGGCCTGGTACTGCTAAGTTACTGATGAACAACCAAGTGCACACTTGTGCACTTGTGATGCCAAGAGGTCTTGGCTTGATGCTTTGTTTGGTGATTATGTTGGAACAATTGGGCACCCTTGTGCTCAATGAAGCACAAGGAGTCAATAACAACAAGGAAACAAACACCTAGCACTCAAATTCAAGAAATCAAATGCACCAAAGATCATAAAAACAAGCAAGATAACACTTATGCAGATTTTTACCACCCTTTTTACCTTTTACCTCTTAAACTAAGCTAAAACTTGTACCAAACTAAGTTACCAACTAGTTAAAATCTAAATCAACCTTAATCACTAACTATAACACCCTTACAATTCATTAATTAAGATCCAACTCCTGCTAAAACGTATTGCCAAACACCCTTTAAACTTTTTGAAAACCAATTTTTCCAAATCAAAACCTTATGAAACCTAACCAAATTGTTATCAAAGCTTCATAACATGTATATAACATAACATAATCACAAATCAAGTAACTTAAACACACTTAATCAATCAATCAAGCAAATCATGTAACAAGCACTTTTATGAACTTTTCAAAGAGTAAAAGAGAGTTACCTTAGGACCCTTACATCCAAGGGTCCTAGTGGATGTTGAATCCACCTCCAAACCAACCCGGGTTGGTGCAGACTTAATCAACAACACCCTTTGATCCTGCTCAAAAACAAAAACAAAGAAGACAAGAACAAAAATAAAATAATATGATATGATTCTTTTTTCTCTTTTTAAAACTCTTCCAAAACCTTTTTAATCTTCTTAAAACGTTTTTATTATACTTAAATCACCAATAAACATGAACTCCTAACACCAAAAACCTTTTGAGAAGATTTTACCAAAATCTCTCAAAATCTCAAAACCTTAAACAACTTTGAAAATCAAAGTTGCTTAACCATAAAACAAAGTGGAACTCAGAATCAATCTCCTCACAACACACAATCTTTTAAAAACAATAAAAAAGGAATTACACTTGAATATTTCAAAAACCAAACTTTTTATTTTTTTAAAAAGGAATTACATGTGAGAGACTAGAAACTGGAACAAAGGGATCACCACAGCTTGGGTCTCCTTTTATAGAGCCTATAGAACAATCTAGAATAGAAAAAACTAAACCCTAATCATAAGAAAATCCCAAATGTGCCCTTGAATGGTTTTGAGTTCATTTTGTCCTCTCATTTGATCTTGGCCTTTAAATTTTGCTTTGTGAGCAAGCATAGCATCTTGGACGTCCATTTTGCCACGTCATGATGCTTGGGGGCTAAGGAATGATGTGATTGGTGGATTGGGGAATTGGGGGTTTGGTGCACATGTGTGGGATGCAAGTTTTTAGGAGTGGGAAAGGTTTGTGAGTGTGTGAATTACTTGTGTGCAAGTTTAATTGGTTTTTACCCAAGGAAAAGTGAAAGTAATTTCTGGGTGGTAAGAACAATGAATAGTGCTCCTTTAGATCCGAAATTGGGGGAGGGTTGGGTGTTAGGCGCCTGTTTTATTTAAATGTTTCAGAGTTGACATTTCTGGCCCCTTTCTTTTGTTATTTTTGGCTTTTAAGGTTTCCAGCCCTAAAATGTGACTTTCCTTTGCATTTAAGTTTCCACACTTGACAATTTTGGCACAAACTTTCCATAAAGATGTTTCAAAGGCAATTTTTGTCATTTGGTGATTTTTCAAGGACTAATCTTGGACAATTTGATCTTCAAAGGTCTTCAATGAGTCTTCCACTTTATGAGGGACCATTGTTGGCAATTTTGAATTGTTGAGGGACTAAACTTGCCATTTCTTCAAAGTTGAAGGACCTTTTTGCAATTTTGACAAACTTAAGGGACCAAACTTGTAATTATTAATATACAAGGGTTTTAAGTGTCATTTCTTCAATAAATGATGATCAATCTTGTTTTGTCTTCAAATCTTCAAGGGTATTTGATGAAAATTCCATGATTAGGGCCCGGTTCATTGTACGGCTTCGTTTCTCGTGTCCGTTTTTCCTTGTATCTTGTGATCTTTTGTCTTTTTCACGATATCCATACCTAAAACACACAAGTAAACAAACACAAGCATATATATGGTATTTTATGACATTCTTATGCATTTAAAGCCCGAAAAGAACGATGAGATCATGTATAAATGCCATCTCATCACTCCCCCATACTAAACCATTGCCGTGCCCTCACGCAATGCTAGAATAAAGTATCTAAGCATCACCAAAGTTCAATTTTATTAACCTTTATTGAAGAGTAAAAGACTTGCAACATACTACGAGAATGTGTAAAGACATAATGTATGATTTTCATCACCAAAATGTGACTTTTAGGGTCAAAGAATAGAAACAAGTTAATGTCCCTTAGAGTAAGTTTCGTCATCCTTGATTGTCATACATTCCATGCTAAGTGCAAAAACAAGATCATTGTTGGTACAAGTCACAATGCTAACACTACTCATACGTTCAAATTGTGTAATACTTTTTCTCCCCGCAATCCTAGTTATTATAAAAGGAAATGGGTTACTAGCATTTTTTATCTATTTGTCATGGATCACAAGTGATTCATATTGACTTATTTGAGTAGTTATTAGTCCGAAAGCAAAGTAGCACGATTTGATCAATAGTTAGCCGAAGGACAAAATCTTTTAAAACGGCTTCTCGTGTATCTCCTTAAGTTCATATCTTGGCATAACTCGTTTCACGATTTGAGACCTTTCTCGGACCGATATTTGGCATGTACTTCATACTTCAAATCTTGGGAAGACGTTCTCGAAATTATGGTCTTCTCTTCATATATTTGGAATTTCTTCACTTGACGTTTTTGAGAGATTCTTCATATAGGACCACGACTTCATCATTTTTCTTCAATCTTTACTTTGGATTTTGATATACAACGATCCGCCTCCTTTTCGGACTTGGATATATTTATCCTCATACCTTGTTAGGGTCTTTTTGGATAGACTTTCTCCATTCTTTAGGGGAGTAATTGCTTCTCGTCGTGTGTCTCGATCCTTCATATTGATTTTGGAACAATGATACTTCACATCATCTTTGGATCTTTAGCAAAAATAGAGCTCCTCATGCCTTGTTAGGGCCTTTTTGGATGATCGCCAATCTTCGCGTCCCGTTTCAATAAGTTATGCCTTGGCTATGAACTCTATTCAACCCCGAGCAACTTTTAAACGATCTTGCGCTAGAGGCTAAGTAACTTTTCAAATCGTATGACCTTACTTATTGCAATTATGTTTTATTCCTAATGCATTGATCTTATGGGAAGAAAAAGCCACAATTAAAAACATATGAGTTTTTGAAAGAACACTTTCATGTTCTACGTTTAGCATGATCACTTGTCTAACTCTATCATTTCTCGTTCTTCACTATTTAAAGACCTCTAATTAAAGAGACTCGTGAATACTTAGCCATGCAAGTCAAAATTAAGCCAAATTTGGATTAGCTTTCATTAAGACTATATCAAATCAAAGTTTTGGGTTTTCAAGCCACCTATAGGATCTTGCACTTTCTTGGACTTTTTTAAGTTTAGAGAATGCGTTTTAAAGTTCCCTTGATAAGTGACTTTCTAGAATCAATTATAGGAACTTGCGAAAAGTTCTTGTTCTTAACCCGAATGAATTAAGACTTTCGCGTTTTAAAGCTCCCTATATAAAAGTCTAGCAAAACTTGAATTGAGCGGGTTAAGGAATGTAAATGGCTCCAAATGCCCATCAAGTCAAAAATTAACTCTTATTCTACCCATCGGAAAATATACATTCGTGTCTTAAAAAACACTTATGAAAACTAAGAAAAATTTTAAAATTTGGCCATTTTTAGCCTTATTAGCAAAACAAAACATTGAAAATTGGAAAACGTGAGGGCGTAGCAAAGCAAGTACCTATTCACCCCCCCATACTAAAAGTAAACATTGTCCTCAATGTTTCGAGTCTAAAGGTGGAGCACCCCCATACTAGAGACGAAGAATCGAATGCTTAGGATCTAGCATGGAAAGGGTGATCAACAATATATCTAAAGCCGTTTATTAATTATGCTAAAAGATAATTGTTAGAACAATAAAGGATATGTCATGGAATCGTGAAAAACTTCTTCAAACGAACGATGGAGGCTCACGTAAACGAACACGAGAGTCTTCAATCGTAGACGATGATGATGATCTAGATAACACAATCACAAACAACCACGAGACAACGAGTTGGAAGGGTACAAGTCCCCTTATTAGTGAACATAAAGCATAAAGATAAGCATGGGATCTCCCCCACGAGGCACCTCGTTTTTGATTACCGAGTCATGAGCTCGACTCGATCCCCTCAATGTTAATTATCATTGGGGAAGGTGTCTTGGTCGGGGGCAACCATTGAAGGAATTTCCCCACCAAAGTAGTGCTTAAGCCTATGTCCATTCACCTTGAAATTGGGGCCATCATCTTGAGCTAGCTCAATGGTCCCATATGGAAACACTTGTGTAATGGTGAACGGACCCGACCAACGAGATTTCAATTTCCCGGAAAATATCTTAAGACGTGAGTTAAAAAGCAACACTTGATCACCAACGTTAAAAACCCGGTTTTTAATCTTTGAATCATGAAACTTTTTAGTCTTTTCTTTAAAAATTAATGAATTTTCATAAGCATTATCCCTTAATTCATCCAATTCATTCAATTGTATTTTCCGGTGATCTCCCGCGGTCCTCAAGTCAAAATTAGCATGCTTAAGGGCCCAATATGCCTTATGCTCCAATTCAATGGGCAAATGACAATTCTTCCCATAGACTAACTTATAAGGAGTGCAACCGATAGGTGTCTTATAAGCGGTCCTAAAGGCCCATAAAGCGTCATCGAGTTTGTCGGACCATGAAGCACGGTTTTCTCCAATCGACCTTTCTAAAATCCTCTTTAAAGCTCGGTTCGAAACCTCGACTTGCCCACTCGTTTGCGGGTGATAAGCCGTAGAAAGACGATGTGTAACCCCATATTTCTTTAGAACTTTTTCGAATTGGTCATTACAAAAATGGGTTCCACGATCGCTTATAATAGCACGAGGGGTTCCGAACCGAGAGAATAGTTGCTTCAAAAACTTCACTACCACACGAGCATCATTAGTAGGCAAAGCCTTAGCTTCCACCCACTTAGAAAGGTAGTCTACCGCGACGAGGATATATTTGTTGCCATGAGACGATGGGAACGGCCCCATAAAGTCTATTCCCCATATGTCGAAAATCTCACACACTTGAATTATATTTTGCGGCATTTCATCACGTTGAGACGATTTTCCTTGACGTTGGCACGAATCACACGACTTTACAAGTGCGTGTGCATCACGATAGATAGAAGGCCAAAAGAAACCGGCATCGAACACTTTCTTAGCCGTGAGATTAGCACCGTGGTGACCACCCGTGGGTCCCTCGTGACAAGCTCTAAGGATATTAGAAGCTTCGGTACCAAACACACAACGTCGAACGAGTTGATCCGCACAAATCCGAAAGAGATAAGGGTCGTCCCAAAAATAGAACTTGACGTCACGAAAGAATTTTCGTTTTTGTTGTGTCGTCATACCCTTGATTATGAAATTGCCCGCATGGTAATTTGCAATGTCGGCAAACCATGGGGTGGTGTCTTTAGAATTCACTACACCGAGAGTCTCAAGAGGAAATGTTTCGGTAATTTCCTTGTTCTCGAAAACATCTTTGTGAGGATCTTCTAGACGAGAGAGATGATCGGCCGCTAGATTCTCGGCTCCTTTTTTGTCAAGCACGGTGACATCAAATTCTTGGAGGAGGAGCATCCAACGAAGTAATCTCGGCTTAGCATCTTGCTTAGCTAAGAGATACTTGATAGCCGAATGGTCGGTATACACAATGCTTTTAGTTAAGACGAGATAAGGTCGGAATTTCTCAAAAGCATAGACCACGGCAAGGAATTCCTTTTCCGTTGTGGTGTACTTTAATTGAGCCTCGGTCATCGTCTTACTAGCATAGTGGATAGGACGGAAATGCTTGTCGTAACGTTGCCCTAAGACGCCCCTATAGCATAATCACTTGCATCGCACATGATTTCAAAGGGTAATTCCCAATTAGGAGCAACAAGAATGGGAGTTTCGGTAAGTTTCCTTTTTAGAGTCTCGAAAGCCTTAACACAATCCTCATTAAAGTTAAAAGGAGCATCCTTCTCGAGAAGGTGTGTCATAGGACGAGAAATCTTCGAAAAGTCCTTGATGAAACGACGATAAAAGCCCGCGTGGCCTAGGAAACTACGAACTCCCTTAACGGTTTTGGGATGAGGTAACTTGGCGATGACGTCTACCTTAGCTTTATCGACCTCAATCCCCGCCTTCGACACCTTATGTCCTAAGACGATTCCTTGTTTACACATGAAATGACATTTTTCCCAATTAAGCACAAGATTGGTTTCTTCACAACGTTTTAACATTTGTTCGAGATTAGATAAACATGACGTGAACGAATTACCAAACACCGAGAAGTCATCCATAAACACTTCCATCGACTTCTCGATCATGTCGTGAAAAATCGCCATCATACACCGTTGAAATGTACCGGGTGCATTGCAAAGTCCGAAAGGCATCCTACGATAAGCGAACGTTCCATAAGGACACGTAAACGTAGTCTTCTCTTGATCACGAGGGTCGATAGGAATTTGAAAGTAACCGGAAAAACCATCTAAAAAGCAATAGAATTCATTTCCCGCAAGTCGCTCCAACATTTGATCCATGAAGGGCAAAGGAAAGTGGTCTTTACGAGTGGCGTCATTTAACTTTCGGTAGTCAATACACACCCTCCAACCGGTCACAACACGAGTGGGAATTAACTCGTTGTTTTCATTAGGCACAACGGTCATTCCTCCCTTTTTAGGGACACAATGGATTGGGCTCACCCATGGGCTATCGGATATAGGATAAATCATTCCCGCGTCAAGGAGTTTAAGGACCTCCTTTTTAATGACATCGTGAATTTTGGGATTCACCCTTCTTTGACTTTGAATTGCGGGTTTGTAGTCCTCCTCCATTAAAATTTTGTGAGTACAAAATTTTGGGTCAATACCCTTAATGTCGGATATTTTCCACGCAATTGCCCCTTTGTGAGCCTTAAGAACTTTCAAGAGCTCGGTTTTTTCATCATTAGCAAGATCTTTTGCAATAATAACCGGCAACTTGTCATCACCTTCCAAGAATGCATATTCAAGGTGAGAAGGAAGATCTTTCAATTCAAGGATAGGCGGTTCCTCGATTGAAGATTTAGGTTCAACACTCATAACTTCCATCGGCGGAAGAAATGGTGGAATAGAAATATCATCACTAATCAACACCTCATCTTCATTGTCGATTTCATTTGAAGTGAAATCGCCTCCTTGGAATGGAGTGAGATTTGGTGTGGAATTAGCAAGAATCGGATCCAAAATAGTGGGATTGCCACTTGACGAGCTATCGGAAAAACCTAACACTTCTTGTGAAAACTCATCGCAAACCACATCAACGATGTCAATGTGATTGATGGTAGCGATTGCATAAACATGAGAAGGTTTCGAGTTTTGAGTAGCGTTTATAACAAGTTCCTCTTCGTTGAATCTCAAAGTGATAGTTCTCGCATGAACATCGATAAGCGATCTCGAAGTATCTAAAAATGATCGTCCTAAAATTAGAGGAACTTGAGGATCCGCGGGGATGTCGACTACTATAAAATCAACGGGATAGTAGAACTTCCCTACTTTCACGAAAACATCTTCGGCTATTCCACATGCCATAATCGTAGAATGATCGGCCATCTCGATGGACATGTTCGAAGGAATAAGAGCCGGAAGCGAAAGCGATTTCCAAATGGAAAATGGCATCAAATTAATGCTCGCACCAAGATCGGCCAAGGCGAGGCATTCTTTCATCTCTTGTATGTCACAAGGAATGAGAAACTTTCCGGGATCACCAACTTTTTCCGGTATGCGGTTAAGATAAACCGAAGAACAATTAGCAAGCTTTGAAAGCTTTTCCTTATCGCTCATCATACTTTTAAAAGTGGAAGCGAAACGAGGCATGTATAACAACGCGTCGGCTAAACTCACATCAAAATGCACTTGTTGAAACATCTTAATAAAAAGCTCGATTTGTTGTTTGTTACGTTCTTGCATTTTCTCTTTGTTTCGTCTTGAAGGGTAGGGTAAAGGTGGTGTGGGTAAGTCATTAGGCAACGGCCTTGGAATCTCGGGTTCCACAATTGGTATTGGTGTAACCGTAGGTGTGGTTTGAGCGGTACTTCGTGGGATTGTAATGTGCTCTTTTTCGACCATCACCTCGGGTTCTTTCTCGATTTCCTTCTCCGTAGAAGTACTTGGACGAGAGATTGGTTCCTTGAAAGTTTTACCACTTCGTGTAGTAATAACCTTCATTTCTCCCTTCGGGTTTGCAATGGTATCACTAGGAAGACCACCCGAAGAAGAGGGCTTACACATGATTGCTTCGAACATCTTAGCCATTCGGTCCTCAAATTTTGATTGCCTAGCATCCGCTTTCAATAATTCTTGCTTAATCTCATGTTGTCCTAATTCCATCTTTTGTTGGTTTTGTTGAAGACGTTGGACATTTCCTTCCATTTTATTTGCATGAGTTTTAAGTTCATTAGCAAGTTCATTTTTAAGCTCGTTTTTCAACTCGGACCTTAAGCTAATCATCTCACGTTGCATATTATCAAATTTTGCATCATTTGCTTTAGCATAATCCAAAAATTCTCCTTGCAAATTTTTCGTGTGAGCATTTTGAAAACCTTGTGTAGTGTTTTGAAAATCACGGTTTTGGTTTTGATTAGAGATTTGTCCATTCCCACTTTGATAATTCCCTTTGTTGTAATTGCGTGTGTTGCCTTGGTAATTACCTTGGTTGTTGTTTCGATAATTGTTAACATTTTGATTTGGTGGAGCTTGATTTTGGCGGGAACCTTGGCCGTTTTGGTTGTAAGTTCCCGTTGCTACGTAAGCACTCGAAGTGTTACCATCCGCGGTAATGCACTCGGATAAATCATGAGCTCCTCCACACGATAAACAACTCTTAGCAACCGCTTTAACCGAAGCGGAATTGGAAGCTTCTTGAGCCTTCCAATGGGACATTAGATTAGCAAATCTATCAAAAAACCGATTTTCCTCATTAGCTTCATCATGTAAGGCGTTAATGCTACGAGACGATTGTGATGACGATGACGAACCCATATTGGCAACACTCGGTGTGTTACGAGGGCTATAAACCTTAGATCGATTTTCAATGATTTGTAAAGCCTCATTTGTCGTCTTGCATAAAAAATTACCACCCGCGGCGGCATTCAAATAATCTCGTTCATGATCATTAAGCCCATTATAAAATGTATCAATTTGATGTAATTCCGAAAAATCATGATGAGGACATTCATGTAACATCTCCTTAAATCGTTCCCATGCCATTGAAAAACTTTCATTGTTACGTTGCACAAATCGTGAAATCTCATTTTTTAAGTGTGTTGTTTTCGATGGTGGAAAAAACTTGTTCACAAACTTAGAAACGAGATCGGCCCATGTCAAAATCGAATTTGGCGGTTCTTTCTCGAGCCAAATTTTTGCGGGTCCATCCAACGAATATGGAAACAACATCATCTTAATGGCGTCATGCGGAACATCTTTGAATTTGCTAGTGGCGGTGAGACGGTTGAAATTCCTAATGTGGTAATGCGGGTTGTCTTTCTCATGACCTCGAAACTTGTTTGCTTGTAGCATCGACATTAAACCCGTCTTAATCTCGAAATTCTCCGCAAGGATGGCGGGAATAACAATGGCCTCTCCAAAACCCTCGGTGGGTGCTTGTAGCAACTCCATCATAGTACGATTAGCCATTACGACTTCTTGTTCTATAATAGGTTCAACAATTGGAGGTTCTTCAACAATCAACGATCCTTGATTTGCTTGCTTTTGAAGACGTTTACGAGCTCGTTTAGCTTGATTACGAGTGATCATAAACTTCACGAAGAATGGGAGGTGAGCAAAGAAGATTCTTTTTGGTCGTTTTGTGGATTTTCAATTTTTTTTGTGTTTTTGATGATATTTAATTTTTTGGATTTTGGTGTATCTTCGTAGACAACAATCTACAAAATCTCTCCTCGAATCAAACTCTTGATTAAAGAAGCCTCAAAGGAATGAAAACGATCACGTGGAGTGAACGCCTTCGAATGACTTTAGAACTTTGGTGAAAACCAAATTGTTCACGAGGGTTTAATCACAAAGAAAACCAAGCAAATATAGTATACGTATTAATACTTTGGGCGGCAAAACCCTCGATTAGCCTTCAAAATCAAAATACTCACAAGCAAGCGGGGAAACGAGGCGGCGCGAAGCACTTAACAGCCTTTTTCCTTAGGGTATATTTTATAATACCCGCCTTATACCCACCTTATAGTTCGTATTTTTCAAAATCGAGCTTCACGAAAGTATTTATCTATTTTTGCCTTTTCTTTTTTTGTTTGAGATTCGAATACAATGATCGAGTGATGAAATCCCGAATCAAGGTTGTGTTTTCACACTTTTGGAGATATTGTATTTTGATTGTGATACTTAATACAATATATTAATAATATTCACAAAGAAAAACCGAGAAAACCGATAATACGTGTTAAGGGAGTTCCACTTAACACAAATACTATTTATGGATAATATCAAAAACAAAATTTTCCAAATTAAATCACGACACACCTCCCCGGCAGCGGCGCCAAAAATGATTGTAGTAAAATACAACTCTTGTTTAGGAAAACAAAGAGCGTAAATAGCGGTAAGTATCGAGTGATGATTTTAGGAAAAATCAACACTAATGACCCACAATCAAATAAAAGAGATGAAAGATTCGTTTCCCAAGGAGGTATGGTGTTGTGAATTAACTTGTATATATTTGAGATTAATATTGATGAGATGGAATGACGGTTTTGTGAAAATTACACTATGACGAAAAACGTAAACGTAAAGCCGTAGAAAAACCACAAAAATTAAAAATTAAGCTAAGACCAAAAACAAAATCAAGAAAAAGATAAAAACAAGTCTTAAATAATATAAATAAAGTTAAAAATCCAACAAAGATATTTTAAAACCTTTTATTAATTAAATAATTAATTTTAAATGCTAATTAAAGCCCTAAAATTAAATTTAACTAATTCAAATGTCTAAAATATGATTTTATTGAACAATTACTTAACTTATATTATTAGAAGACTAAAAAGTAATTTTCTAAAAATTAAAACCTATTAAAACTATTTTTAAAACTCTAAAAATGATAAAAAAAATGATTAAAACCTAATTAAACTTAAAATAATTATAAAAATAAATCTAAAAGTGATAAAAATAATCTAAAAATGGAAATAGTCCTAATTAATGACAAAAAACCTAGGAAAAATGAAAAAGAAAGAAAAATAAAATTTTGAAAATTAATTAATAAAATAATATTAAAATAATGCTAAAAATAAAAAGTTTCTAAAATTTAAAATAAAAAATTTCTAAAAATCCTAAATAATATAATTAAGAGAAAAACACAAATTATAGCTCCTAAACCTTTTTTAATAATTTTATAAAAATCTTTAAAGTTTATTAAAAACCTTAAAATATTATAAAATTAAAAATAAATGTTTTTGAAACCAAAATTATATGTAAACCTCAAAAATATATTAAATAAAACCTAAAAACTATTTTTCCTATAAATAAAAACTATTTTTGGTATTTTTTAATGAAAAACGTCTATTAAATAAATTCTAATAAATAAACTAATAAGTGGAAAAATGTGAAACCAATTTTGAAAAATCAAAAACCCTAATAAGTTTCTATGAAAAATAAAAAGAACAAAAAGAAGCTTATAAATAAGCTGGAATTTAGCTTAAAACCTACGGCTTATATTAATAAGCAAAAGAGAAAAGTGGTTAAGTAGTTATGGAAACCAAGACTCTTAGTCAAAGTCCCCAGGGCGCGTTTGGTTAACACGTTGGGTTGTTGAACGGCTGGTCACGGGTTCGAGGCGTGTAACCCCCCCCCCCCCCTTTTTATCACTTAGTTGCGCCGCAACGCTTTTGTCTTGCGCCGCAACTAGTGTTGCGAGAATACCAAGATCTGCAGCTCCTTCAGTTGCGCCGCAACAGGTAGGTCTTGCGGCGCAATACTATGCAAAACGTGGCCTGGTACTGCTAAGTTACTGATGAACAACCAAGTGCACACTTGTGCACTTGTGATGCCAAGAGGTCTTGGCTTGATGCTTTGTTTGGTGATTATGTTGGAACAATTGGGCACCCTTGTGCTCAATGAAGCACAAGGAGTCAATAACAACAAGGAAACAAACACCTAGCACTCAAATTCAAGAAATCAAATGCACCAAAGATCATAAAAACAAGCAAGATAACACTTATGCAGATTTTTACCACCCTTTTTACCTTTTACCTCTTAAACTAAGCTAAAACTTGTACCAAACTAAGTTACCAACTAGTTAAAATCTAAATCAACCTTAATCACTAACTATAACACCCTTACAATTCATTAATTAAGATCCAACTCCTGCTAAAACGTATTGCCAAACACCCTTTAAACTTTTTGAAAACCAATTTTTCCAAATCAAAACCTTATGAAACCTAACCAAATTGTTATCAAAGCTTCATAACATGTATATAACATAACATAATCACAAATCAAGTAACTTAAACACACTTAATCAATCAATCAAGCAAATCATGTAACAAGCACTTTTATGAACTTTTCAAAGAGTAAAAGAGAGTTACCTTAGGACCCTTACATCCAAGGGTCCTAGTGGATGTTGAATCCACCTCCAAACCAACCCGGGTTGGTGCAGACTTAATCAACAACACCCTTTGATCCTGCTCAAAAACAAAAACAAAGAAGACAAGAACAAAAATAAAATAATATGATATGATTCTTTTTTCTCTTTTTAAAACTCTTCCAAAACCTTTTTAATCTTCTTAAAACGTTTTTATTATACTTAAATCACCAATAAACATGAACTCCTAACACCAAAAACCTTTTGAGAAGATTTTACCAAAATCTCTCAAAATCTCAAAACCTTAAACAACTTTGAAAATCAAAGTTGCTTAACCATAAAACAAAGTGGAACTCAGAATCAATCTCCTCACAACACACAATCTTTTAAAAACAATAAAAAAGGAATTACACTTGAATATTTCAAAAACCAAACTTTTTATTTTTTTAAAAAGGAATTACATGTGAGAGACTAGAAACTGGAACAAAGGGATCACCACAGCTTGGGTCTCCTTTTATAGAGCCTATAGAACAATCTAGAATAGAAAAAACTAAACCCTAATCATAAGAAAATCCCAAATGTGCCCTTGAATGGTTTTGAGTGCATTTTGTCCTCTCATTTGATCTTGGCCTTTAAATTTTGCTTTGTGAGCAAGCATAGCATCTTGGACGTCCATTTTGCCACGTCATGATGCTTGGGGGTTAAGGAATGATGTGATTGGTGGATTGAGGAATTGGGGGTTTGGTGCACATGTGTGGGATGCAAGTTTTTAGGAGTGGGAAAGGTTTGTGAGTGTGTGAATTACTTGTGTGCAAGTTTAATTGGTTTTTACCCAAGGAAAAGTGAAAGTAATTTCTGGGTGGTAAGAACAATGAATAGTGCTCCTTTAGATCCGAAATTGGGGGAGGGTTGGGTGTTAGGCGCCTGTTTTATTTAAATGTTTCAGAGTTGACATTTCTGGCCCCTTTCTTTTGTTATTTTTGGCTTTTAAGGTTTCCAGCCCTAAAATGTGACTTTCCTTTGCATTTAAGTTTCCACACTTGACAATTTTGGCACAAACTTTCCATAAAGATGTTTCAAAGGCAATTTTTGTCATTTGGTGATTTTTCAAGGACTAATCTTGGACAATTTGATCTTCAAAGGTCTTCAATGAGTCTTCCACTTTATGAGGGACCATTGTTGGCAATTTTGAATTGTTGAGGGACTAAACTTGCCATTTCTTCAAAGTTGAAGGACCTTTTTGCAATTTTGACAAACTTAAGGGACCAAACTTGTAATTATTAATATACAAGGGTTTTAAGTGTCATTTCTTCAATAAATGATGATCAATCTTGTTTTGTCTTCAAATCTTCAAGGGTATTTGATGAAAATTCCATGATTAGGGCCCGGTTCATTGTACGGCTTCGTTTCTCGTGTCCGTTTTTCCTTGTATCTTGTGATCTTTTGTCTTTTTCACGATATCCATACCTAAAACACACAAGTAAACAAACACAAGCATATATATGGTATTTTATGACATTCTTATGCATTTAAAGCCCGAAAAGAACGATGAGATCATGTATAAATGCCATCTCATCAGAGATATAGTGCCAAGTGTAGGATAAATTGGGTGTTCACAATATTTATGATAGCGCTAAGCTCGTGACATCGAAACTAGTGATCCAATGCATACAATAGATTGCATACATAAATTTTGCCCCAATGGAGTACCTAGCCAAGATAACTCCGTTCATACAAATGGTAAACACTCGTCCGGCGTCAGAATGCCTGAGTGGAGGTTGTCAACCCTCAATAGATCTATCAGTAACATAAGAGCTTACTCCAGCAGAGTAACTAACGATTCACGATAGTGGGGACTATGGCTAAAGCAACTTAAGCTATCTCATAAATAGTGTTCACAAAGCGTTCATAGAAATCAAGTTTTACTTGCGTCCAGAAGCAAGTCATCAAAGCATTTATCACATCCCAAAACATTAAGCATAGAAAGCAGTTTAATAGGGATTTATAAACTCACCTCAAGCAACGATTCAAACCGCACAAGTAAGATCAAATAGTAGCGAGCAACTCTAGCAACAACCTAAATATAATGCTATAGTTTAGGCGCTAGCAAATAAGTCACAATAGTTCATCTCGTACGTTACTCATCGATCAAGTATATATTTTGTTGTTAAAATCGTGACTTGTAAATGTTACATCGTTATAAACATTATAGTATATATATACTTAGGCAAAAATATTTATTTTTGACTCGACGAAATTTCGACAGCCTTTCGGCGTAAACTTTAATTTACCAAAATTTATCTCAACAAATTTTCCTACGTAATTTCTAACGAAAATTCGGCAGCCTTTCGGCGTCACGTAAAAATTTGCCATTTTTAGTAAATACTCAAATCTCGTCCTAAAACCCCTATTTTCAACAATTTCTCAATCGCCAACAATTCAACAATTCATTTTTCACAATCGTAACAATTCCCACTTCCAACGTTCAAACTTTCAATAGTACAACAAGTATTCACATTTCGAGCTAACACGCTTTTACAAAACAAGTTCAACATTCATACATACCATTTAGTAACCATTTCGACACTTAAAACAACTCACTTTGACTCGAAAATGTCGTTTCGACCACTTTAAAAATCTGGACAGCAACCACTTATAGTGTTGTTCTCCAAAAATAAAGTTTTCCGACAACGAAATTTAAACAACCACAACTTACTCATTTTAGCTCCGTTTTTAGCCCATAATATATCGAAACGAAGGTATTCACTTATATTTTCATAATATCGTAGTAAACTAGTGTCGAAACAATTTTTACGACTCTCTACGCCTCTTACAAAAGTCGGACAGATTGTACGTTTTCCGTAAAAACTCGTTTTCGACCGTTTTCGAGCGTAACCACTAGTAGTAACACTACTAGTTTCTTCTAATTTTTCATATACATCAACAAAATCAAAGATTTTTCTTCAAGTTTACAAATCCAAAATATACATACTTATATTTTTCACAAAACTTTCGATTAACTCATTTTCATGTATGGATCTAATAGATCCACACTTAAATTCCACAAATCTTGAAATATTTCATGACCAAAAATAGTTTTCATCATTTTATTTCATAAAAATACTTGATGAGTAACATGCATGCATAGATCTACAAAGATCATGCATGGAAAAAATGAAAAGATGAAAAGGTTTAAGAAATGACCTTGTGTCACGACTCTACGCAACCACAACGATCCGATCTACAATAATACCCACTAATAATCAACAAGAACTTCTACCCTAAATCTTCAACCCAAAAACTTCTTAAATCGTCAAACCAAGAAAGTCCATTCTTTTTTATGCTTATACAAGCTCTAGGGTGTATTTGTTTTGTGTTGAATCTTGGTAAAATGAAGCTTTTCAAAAATCAACAATGGTGGAAAAGAGTATGTGTTTGTGTCGTGTGTTTAGAGAGAGAGAGAGGAAGAGTTGTGTGTGTTTTTTGTTTGAGTGAAGTGAAGTGAATAAGTGTGAAGTGATTTTGAGTTAAAAGGTTAATAAGTTAAAATGTGTAGGAGTAGTGTAAGTTAAGCTCAAAATGGTAATGTGTAAAAATATGGTGTATCTTGCATGTGGAGCTTGTTTGGCCGGTTATGGGGGGTCCCACATGGGGTAAATTATTCAAAATTTTTACTATGGTAATTAGTTAAAAGGTTTAAGGTAAAAAGGTTAGTTAGTTTTAGGTAAATGTCAAAAAGTATATAGTTAAGTTAAAAATTACGTAAAACTTAAAAATTTGACGAAATATATTAAATTTACGATTTTTCGACGAAAACAGACATTTTACGATTGGTAAAGTATTTTATGCATGTTAACGACGGTTAAACGTAAAAACGACGTAAAGTACGAAAACGCGATACGTTAATTAAATATTCACAGTAAATACGATTTATTACTATAAAAGGAAAAATATTAAAATACAGGCATATATAAATATATATTCAGAAATATTTAAATACGCTGCTCAAGATAATACGATCACGCTGCTAAAAACTAAACAGTTAAGCACCTAATTCACAGATAACGAATAATCTCATGGATTATCGTCAATTCATTGACCATCTCAGCACTTTGGTCAGGTTCACAGAAAATGTTCAGATTAATGACTGAGCTCAGAGTCAGGCCATTACTCGTCAGCAACCAGTTTTTCAGAAGACGCGGGATAACCTCCCGGTTCCAACACAGTTAAATCACATAGTTGACTAAATAAAAAGTCAAAGGGTAAAATAGTCATTTTACAAAGTAGGGAAAATTACCAGGTGTTACAAAACACAACTTTTCCTACAAAAACGGATCAAATGGTTTACTGTTTACCATGATGAACCCAGTTACCACTCCACTTAAACCAAAGGGTAAAAACCAATTACCCTTACCCACGCTTGATTCACACATGCAGAAACTCATCCCACACCCAAAACCCTCACTCCCCTCACCAAAGGGTCACACCATTTCATACGTCCACCCATCACATCACAACTTAGCCTACAAGGAATGCCAGGTGTCAAAATCAACAGCCCACACTCCTTGCTTGGTTACAAAGCTAAAATGAACAGCCAGGATGAATTTGGACAGCTCATACAACAAATGCATCCAGAAGATTCAAGGGCATTTTAGGGACTTCATAGCTAGGGTTTTCTCATTGTAATCTCAGCCTTTGTGGCCTATATAAGGACTCCTCAACTTGTGAGAGAGCCTTGTTCCAATTTTACCTTTTAAACATTATAATTCCTTTTTGAATTTTATAAAAGTTGGTATTTTGAGAAAATTGTAATTCCTTTTTATGTTTTTGAAAGTTGGTGTTGTTTAAGGGTAATTCTGAGTTCCATTATATGTTATAAGTGTGCTTGAATCTTGTGGTTCAAGAACGTTTATGTTTGGTAAGGTTTTCATGTTTGAAAAAAAGCTTGAAAAGTGGTTTCTGATTTTGCTATTTTACTTGTACTAATCCTTGACCAAAAGCTATAAGCTCTTACAAGCTTATTGACACCAAGCTTGTGAAGGGATTGGAGCCTTTGGTTGGGCTGTTTGTTCATTGTGTTGAAGAAATCAAGCCCTTGAGTTTCTGCTTTGAAACATCAACCAAGGCAGTCATCCATCTTTCTTGTTGAAGTGCCTTGGTCTTGTTCTAGTTGTTGAACAAGGTCCAAGGAGCATTGGTGGTCCTCCTAGGATGTTGTGGAGGACAGGTATAACCTCTTGTTAAGATTCCTCTAAAAATCACATGTTATGGTCTGTCTTATGTTGGTATATGATTTGGTGATCTTGTGTTTGTGCTTGGTGTTTTATGGTTGGTATCTATTCGTTGTCACCTAGTGTTGCTATTTGTTCATTAAAATCAGTAGGTTGTTGATAGGTGTGTAAACACCCATCCTTTTACCACTTAATTACAATAATAACCAGGCCAAAACGTGTATTTTATGTCGTAAATGTCGGAATTATGCGTGGTTTGTGTTTTTGTTGTGATTTTAGGATCATAATGTTAAAAGGGAAGAAAACACGGCTTTCACGGGCTTTTATCGAAGAAAAAGACAAAAGACGAAGTCAAGAAATCAAGAGTGCAAAAAAACGGAAGTCCAAGGTCTATTCTGAAGATTTATCGAAGAAAAAGTCCAAAGACAGAAGTTTAATAAAAGTCGAAGAACTCAAGTCTAAATTAATGAAGAAATTACAAGACGAGTTTATTAATCCCGAGACAAAAGTGGAAGAATTAAGAAGACGAGGACTAAATAATAATTAAAGAAAGAAGAAAGAAGGGAGGAAGCTTCCACTAATCATCTCCCTAATCTCCTATAAATAGCATCCATTTTCATTTCATTAGTTTTGGTTGGCTAATAGTGACAATTAGTTCTTCCACCATTTTAATTACTTGTACTTTAAATTCATGTCATTTTAATTAATTGTCTTGCACTTTTAATACCTTTAATTCAAGTAAGTTTCCTTTTATTGTTATTAATCTTTACTTTTATTGTTAATCTTCTATCTACCTTTCTTGTTTAATCTTTAGTTTTTATGCTTTATGTTTATGTTCATGTTCTTGAAGTTTTTATTGATTTAATCAAGTGGGTTTTGATTATTTTGATTAGAATTGTTAGTTTGATTGATTTGGATTGTTTGTTTATGATTAGTAGATGTTATTTGGTTAGTCTTGTTTAATCTTTTGGTTGATTTTGATTAGTTTTAATTAGATTCGTAGCTTTTTCCTTTCCCCGTGTTCTTCGCTACTGTTTGTTTTCCAGGTTATTCCGAACCAAGCAAAATTATTTCGGATGAAGGCTGTGTTTTGATTATTCCGAATAAAGCTTATATTCCGATTAAAGCATTTATTCCGGATGAATCAAATATTCCGGATAAACTTGTTATTCCGGATGAAGTGATTTTTCTGAATAAAGGTTTTAGTCTAAAATATTCCGGATCAACAACATATTCCGAATCAACTGGATATTCCGGATCAACAACTTATTCCGGATCAAGGCAAATATTCCGGATAAAGGATTTATTCCGGATAAGTGGCATATTCCAAATAAAGAATTTATTCCGGATCAAGTGATTATTCCGGATGAACCATTATTCCGAGTGAAGCATTCTTTCCGAACGAAGGTATATTCCGAATAAGAGTGTTATTCCGGATGAGCTATTATTCCGGATAAAGGAGTTATTCCGGATGAGTGTTCTGTTTGATTATTCCGAATGAGCTTTGTTATTCCGGATGAACTAGTTACTCCGGATGAAGGTGATATTTCGAATGAGCTGTTTTTAGTTTATTTTAAGTTTATGTTTTTAAATTCTTAAGCTTTATTTTTCCCGCTTTTTACTTAGTCGCACTTTTAGTTTACTTGCCCTTAGTTTATTTTAAGCTTGCCTTTAGTTTAAGTTTAAGTTTCCCTTTAGGATAGTTTTAAGTTTGCGTCATTTACTTTAATTGCCTTTTTATTTCTCGTCACGCTTTATTTTACCGTCATTTATTTTCAATTAGATTTTGATTTATTTTACCTACCATTTACGTTAAAGTTTTGCACTTTCCTTTTTCTACAACGACACCACTATTGTTTTCACCAAAAGACAGCTGAGTCGCACTTAAACCGGAAATCAATTCGATTAGACAACGACAAAGAACTTTAATGTTCTTACTAGGTAAAAAGCCTTGTATTAGTTGTTTGAAGGATTAAGAATTTTGTTTGAAAAGTGCTTAATAAAGGATTGTTTGGGATTACTGGTTCATAAGGCCTTGTGGCCTTGTTCCTTTGGTTCTTAGGGTTTGGGAATTCTAAACAAGTCATAATATACAAGTTTTAGTCATTGGTTAAGTTTCTGAAAGTTTGGAAAAAGGATTTCAAGTTTTGCAAAAATCTGATAAAAGGTGTTTTGAAATTGGTCAAACACATCAAATCCAATAACTTCTTTGTTTGTTGGATCTAAGGTCTGAAATCAGGTTTGGGAATAGTTTGGGTGATAAGCTATCTATTGGTTATCTTGTTGTTGAATTTGGTGGCTTATTGAGTGTGCTATAGCTTATCAAAGTTGGCTGAAGTGGTCATTTGCATCAGCAAAGTGACCACCTCATTTGGTGCTTGCATTTGTATTTCTAGTGTAAGGCTTGTTGTTTTGTTGCTTGGATCCTCTTTATGTGCTGCTTGTGAGGATTTTTGGCTATTTGGATTGCGTTGTTGCTAGCTTATGAGCTTACTGGCTTATTAGCTTATTTGTGCCAAAACTCATCAAGTCTACCCAACTGGTAGACCTTGATTCACAAGGTTTGTACTCAAGCCTTAACCAGCAGGTTGGAAACAAAGTTTTAACACTTCATTATGTCTGTCAACGTCCAAAATTGTGCTTGTCGGCGTTTGATTTACTCTTGTCAGTGTTTGACTATTGGTCAAACTTGGTCAAATAGCTTATTGAATCTGTTTTGCTTATTGGTACATGCAACAACATTATTTTTGTAATAGAACTCATTTTTCTCAGCTTATTAACAAGTCTGGAAGGTTACAAGTCTTTTGGTTAAGCTTTTGCTAGAAAACTAGCTTATTTGGCTTTTTCAGCCAGCTTATTGGTTCATACAGCTTATTCTACTTGGCTTTTTGTGATTTTCTTGATTGATTATTCTTAGTTAAGCTATTTGTGAGCTTTTGCAACAAACTAGAGCTTCTGAAACCCCCTAGAACTCTAACCCGACTATTTTGTCATTTTGTGGATTTCTATTTTGCTTATTTTTGGCTTATTGAGTGAGCTTTTTCAAAATTTCTTTTTACAGATCTCTTGGCATCTTAAAAGAAGGTTGTGTGTTTAAGCAGAGCTTATGGCATTGGCTTATTGCTTAATGTCTTAGAATTAAATTCAGCGTTTGGGCCTTCAGACTTTTGTGCTTAGAATTAAATTCTGAGTCAGATAGGGCTTTTTCAGGTCATTTGGGCTTAGTTTGACTTTTTGGGCTAAAAAGCCCATTAAGGTTGACTGATTTTGGTTTTAGCCCATTTGGGGACCCATTAGGGGTATTTTCGTAATTTCACTTTCATTTTCTGATTATTTAGGGTAAAATAAACTAGTTTGCAAGTTTTTAGAATTAATTTTTTATTTTTGTACTTTTTACGGTTTTACGTTTAGTCGTAGTAGTAATTAATTTCACGTCTTCGTCATCCTCTTTTCTCATCCCCTTCTATCCAATATTAATCTCAAACCAATTACGAATTATTCACACACATATACCTCCTTGGGAAACAAACTTCATTAGGGTCATTTGTACACGGTTTTCCTAAACCGTCGTATTTAATACGTTCCCTATTTACCTCCTTTTCCTAAAGGTGTGGTAAAACACTACAATCATTTTGGCGCCGCTGCCGGGGAGGTGTGTCGTGATTAATTTGTCTTGTTGTTTTTAATATTAACCATAAATAGTATTTGTATTAGTAGAAATCTACTAATACGTATTATCGGTTTTTTTGTTTTTCTTGTGAAATTATTATTACTATATTGTATTAAGTATCACAATCAATTCAAAATATCTCCAAAAGTGTGAAAACACAACCTTAATTGGGATTTGATCTCCTAATTATTGTATTCGAATCTCAAACAAAAGAAAAAGGCAAAAATAGATAAATACTTTCGTGAAGCTCGATTTTGAAAAATACAAACTATTAGGTGGGTATAAGGCGGGTATTATAAAATATACCCTAAGGAAAAAGGCTCTTAAGTGCTTCGTGCCGCCTCGTTTCCCCGCTTGCTTGTGAGTATTTTGAGATTGAAGGTTAATCGAGGGTTTTGCCGCCCAAAGTATTATTACGTATAATATATTTGCTTGGTTTTCTTTGTGATTAAACCCTCTTGAACAACTTGGTTTTCACAAACGTTCTAAAGTCATTCGAAGGCGTTCACTCCACGTGATCGTTTTCATTCTTTTGAGGCTTCTTTAATCAAGAGTTTGATTCGAAGAGAGATTTGGTAGATTGTTGTCTACGAAGATACACCAAAATCCAAAAAAATTAAAAACAATCAAAAAGACAAAAAAATTCAAAATTCACAAAACACCCAAAAAGAATCTTCTTTGCTCACCTCCCATTCTTCGTGAAGTTTATGATAACTCGTAATCAAGCAAAACGAGCTCGTAAACGTCTTCAAAAACAAGGAAATCAAGAGACGTTGATTGAAGAACAAACTCCAATTGTTGAACCTATTGTAGAACAAGAATTCGTAATGGCTAATCGTACTATGATGGAGTTGCTTCAAGCACCCACCGAGGGTTTTGGAGAGGCCATTGTGATTCCCGCTATCCTTGCGGAGAATTTCGAGATTAAGACGGGTTTAATGTCGATGTTGCAAGCTAATAAGTTTAGAGGTCATGAGAAAGACAACCCGCATTATCACATAAGGAATTTTAATCGTCTCACCGCAACTAGCAAGTTTAAGGATGTTCCACATGACGCCATTAAGATGATGTTGTTTCCATACTCGTTAGATGGACCCGCTGAAATTTGGCTTGAGAAAGAACCACCAAATTCAATTTTGACATGGGGTGATCTCGTTTGTAACTTTGTGAACAAATTTTTTCCACCATCTAAAACAACACATTTGAAAATGAGATTTCAAGATTTGTACAACGAAATAATGAAAGTTTTTCAATGGCATGGGAACGATTTAAGGAAATGTTACATGAATGTCCACACCATGATTTTTCGGAATTGCATCAAGTTGATACATTTTATAATGGGCTTAATGATCATGAACGAGATTATTTGCATGCCGCCGCGGGTGGTAATTTTTTGTGCAAAACGACCGATGAAGCTTTAAAGATTATCGAGAATAGATCTAAGGTTTATAGCCCTCGTAACACACCGAGTGTTGCCAATATGGGTTCGTCATCGTCGTCATCGTCTCGTAGCATTAATGCCTTACATGATGAAGCTAGTGAGGAAAATCGTTTTTCGATAGGTTTTCAAATCTTATGACTCATTGGAAAGCACAAGAGGCTTTGAATTCCGCTTCGGTTAAAGCGGTTGATAAGAGTTGTTTGTCTTGTGGTGGAGCTCATGATCTTTCTGAGTGCATTACCGCCGGTGGTAACACTTCGAGTGCTTACGTAGCAACGGGAACTTACAACCAAAACGGCCAAGGTTCCCGCCCAAATCAAGCTCCACCAAATCAAAATACTAATAACTATCGAAACAACAATCAAGGTGGTAATTATCATGGAAATTCACGTAACTACAACAAAGGGAATTATCAAAGTGGGAATGGACAAGTCACTAATCAAAACCAAAACCGTGATTTTCAAAACACAACACAAGGTTTTCAAAATGCTCACACTAAAAATCTTTAAGGAGAATTTTTAGATTATGCTAAAGCAAATGACGCTAAGTTTGATAACATGCAACGTGAGATGATTAGCTTAAGATCCGAGTTGAAAAACGAGCTTAAAAACGAACTTGCTAATGAACTTAAAACTCATGCAAATAAAATGGAAGGAAATGTCCAACGTCTTCAACAAAATCAACAAAAGATGGAACAAGGACAACATGAGATTAAGCAAGAATTTTTAAAATCGGATTTAAGGCAATCAAAATTTGAGAACCGAATGGCAAAAATGTTTGAAGCAATCATGTGTAAACCCTCTTCCTCGGGTGGTCTGTTGGGAATAAAATATGGCCAGTCCACTTGAGCGCTGACAAGAGGAAAACAAGCGTTGATAGGAAGAAAACAAACGCTGACAGATCAAGCATTGACAAGAAGAAGTCAAGCGTTGATAGGTTGAAGACAAGCACTGATGGAAAGATTTAGTCTACACGTATATTGTTTCTAGTTTGTTTCTAGTAAAGATAAGTTCAACATGTATTTTCTATAATTATATTTACCTAGAATAGTTGATACATAGACTCTTGTACAAGGCTTCTTATGTCTATAAAAGAATACCTTTAGGTTAAGTTTCATAATAAGTTTATATACGTTAAACACTTTCATTGTAAGCAAGTTTGTTATCATTAATCAAGTAAAAGTTTGTTTACATCTTTGTGTGTTCTTGTTTAAGTGTTAATTCCGCATAACACTTAGATTACTTTATACATATACAAAGGTTTCTCTACGTGTATAACTTGATCTAATCTCGTATACACAAAGCTAAATCGATCTAAGTTTAGGATCAACAAGTGGTATCAGAGCTTGTTGAGAAACTTTTGATCTTAAAGAACACAAGATCCCTAAAATCACAAAAACCCTAATTTTCACAAAACCCTAAAAACATCATGTCTAATCCAGAAGTAAACCCCTCCTCCTCAAACCCTAGCATCAAGATTCCCATGCTTGATGCAAACAACTTTGAGTTATGGAAGTTCAACTTTGAGCAATATCTGGGGATCTATGACTACACTCTCTGGGAGATTATTGAATATGGAAACACATTCAATAAAGCTGAAAAGATTGCTAATGCCATTGCTACAAGAACTGCTGTTGCTGGATGTCTAGAAGCAGATAAGAAAGAAAAGCTTGATGATGGTAGAGTTGTGTCTGCTGAAGACATAGCAAAGAAAAGGGTTGATATCAAAACCCTAAACATTCTGAAACTCTCTTTGGGACAAGAGAACCAGCATAAATACAGAGGTTATGAATCTGCAAAAGACCTTTAGGCAGCTCTTAATGTTGCATATGGTGGCAATGATGATACTAAGGAAGATAAGAAGAAGCAACTCATGCATGAGTATGCTGTTTTCAAGGCTCAACCTAATGAGAAGCTTAGCAGTGTGAGAAGCAGACTGCTTGACATTACAAGCAAGTTGTCCTTCATAGGGACACAAGTTGGTGATGTTGACATTATTGCCACTTTTCTTAAAAGCCTTGGTGATGCGTGGAAGATTGAGGCAAGATCTATACTTGCCAACAACACTCACAAAAGTTCTACTTTTGATGATATCTACAACAAACTGAGGCTGTTGGAGAATGAAACTCTCTTGGAGCATGGAAGTAAGTCTACCAATAGCAACATGACCTTCTTCTCACGTAGTGAAGGCCAATTTGATCAGAAGGACTCTTACATGCACCCAGTTACTGGATCAACATGTGTCAACGCTGGAACATATCCTGTCAACGCCTCACATTCAGACGCTGACACATACAAAAGTGACTCACCAAGAGTTAAGCCTGATGGTTTGGATCTGGATACTGTGTGTGCTTACATTGCTTCTTTGCCCAATGGTTCAGTGATTACATATGAGGACCTTGAGCAAATAAGTGATGAGCACTTGGAAGAGATGGATATAAAGTGGAACATGGCTCTTGCAAGTATAAGAGCAAACAGGTGGAATAGGAGGTTTAAGAAGAAGATGACCTTTAATGCAAAGGACACTGCTGGATTTGACAAATCCAAGGTTGAGTGCTACAATTGTCATCGTATGGGGCACTTCATGAGGAAATGCAGATCTCCAAGAAGATCTGATGCTGGCAAACCCTCAAGCCAAATTGTTAAGGCTCAGGATCCTAAGGCAATGGTAGCAGTTTAAAAAATTGATGGTATTGGATGGGACTGGAGCTATTTGGCTAAGGATGGGGAAGAGGATAAAGCTTTGGTTGCCGAGATAGAAGAAGAAGAGCATGTTCAATATGCACTCATGGCACACTCCTCCTCTTCATCAGATAATGAGGTATACGATGATGCTTTTTGTAGTAAGGGTTATAGGTTAAATACTGAAAAACTTAACAAAGAGGTTACAAGATTGTTAAGTGATGTGAGTACTGAGAGATGCAAATTGTCTAACTATCAAATTGCTCTCACTCAAACTGAGAAGACAGTTTCTGAGTATAAGAAAATGGAATTTGACTTAAAAGATAAAATAAATATCTTAAAACATGAGTTAAATGCTAGTAATGATATTAGAAACATAATGGAAAGGGTGTATGGTGAACTACGGGCTAAGTTAGATGAGGCTATCAAGAATAAGGATAATGTTTACCTTAAAATTCAGAGATTTGATAAGGCCTCACAAACCCTAGGAGAATGTGTTAATAAACAGAGGGATCCTAAGGACATGACTGGGATTGGGATGAAAGACTATACTGTGGTTCCACCACCAGCTGGGGACTTCTATGGTGTCCAAAGAAAGGACCTATCTTAGACTGGTTTACCAGAACTCCAAGAGGAGGAATTTATTCCTCCACCAAGAGTCATTACCCCAGTTGAAGAGTATAGACAAAAGTTGACTGACTTGAATGAATGGAAGAAAACAAACCCTACCTTGTTTGTTAAGGGTGGCTTGTTATGTGAAAGTCCAAATGAGTCAACCCCTATTAAGGTAACAAACCCAATCACTGGCAAGACTGTTGATCTTGGCTCAAACACTGTTAGAAAACCTAGCATTAAGTATGCAGAAATGTATAGGAATACTAGGTCACCTAAAAGCCAAGTTAGTAATAATGGAACAGGCTTCTTCTCTTCTAGACCTAGGGTTGTGTCTAGAAAAGCCTGTTACACTTGTGGTAGCTTTTCACATTTAGCATATAAGTGTGTCAACGCTTCCAAGGTCAACGTTGTTAAAAAGTCAAACATTGTCAGACCCAAAACTTTTGTGGAGCAAAGTCCACAAGTTGTTAGACCAGCCCCATTCTTCACTAGAGGGTCTAACACTCATGGACAAAGACCATTTCAAAAGACCAATACCTGGTCTAATAGGCAATGGGTTTCTGTAGCAAACCCTAGGTTCAACGCTGACAAGGGTAATCTCAGCGTTGACAAGACCAAATCCAACGCTGACAGAAAGGTTGCCAGACCTAAATATTTGCAACCACAGGGTAAGGGGTCTAAAGCTTCTTCTAGCTTGACATGGAGACCTAAGCAAGATCAAAACCCTAATTCTAATGGGCTTTCTATGACCTGCAACAGATTTAATTATATTTCAAAGGTCATTACAAAACCAATTGGGGTTAACTGGGTATTTCATCCAAAAAGGGATGAACAAAGGGTTGTTATGAGAACTAAGTCTGTTCTTGTTGAACAACCTGATGAATCCAAGTCTGCTAACGCTTGGGTTCCTAAAGAAAACTAATTTGTTTTCTTTATGTGCAGGGCATTCAAAAACAGATCAATGATTATGGATATTGGGACAGTGGATGCTCCAGGCACATGACAGGGAAGGAAGATTATTTAACTAACTTCACTCCCATTAAGGATCGTGATAAGGTTTACTTTGGAGGCGGATATGGAACTATCACAGGCAAAGGAACTCTTCTCACCAAGAACTTGCGTTTTGAAAACGTGTTTCTGGTAAAGGAACTTGATTACAATCTTTTTAGTGTATTACAAGTTTGTGATAACAAAAATAAAGTTTTGTTTACTGATACTGAATGCTTGGTGTTAAGCAAGGATTAAAAAATCCCAGATGAGAAATATATTGATTACAGAACATCAAGGCATAAAGACATTTATAATGTGAATCTTAATGGGATTAGGATAAATAACAATATGTCATGTTTTTATGGTAAAGCTTTAGTTGATAAGAGTAATCTATGGCACAGGAGACTAGGGCACATAAACTTTAAGAATATAAACAGACTTGTGAGACTTGGCTTCGTTGATGGTTTGCCTGAAAAGGCTTTCCACAATGACCACTCTTGTATTGCATGCCTTAAACGCAAGCAGCACAAGGTCTCATTTAAGTCTAAACAGGTGCACTCTAGTCCTAGACCACTTCACTTGCTGCATATGGACCTCTTTGGTCCAACTAATATAGAGAGTTTGAGTGGTAAATCATACTGCTTTGTCATCACAGATGACTTTTGTAAAACCCGCGTGCTTTTACCATGAATAGTGCCCTTAAGATCGTACGTCCTAGATTAAAACTTACCTCATGTAGTATTGATCACATTCATGTGCTAATAATCAAGCAAGTGCATACGTGTATGACATGACAAGTATCGATTACGTACGAACTCATGATAAACAGTTAATAATATATCACGTGAACATAATTAAATCATGATCACCATTTAAAATACTAACTAAAATAATTACGTAAATACTTATAATATATTTACGAGCGTTAAGTTTACGATAAACGACACGTTAGATTAAACAGAAACACTTTAAACACGAGCACGTTTAACCACGAACGAACACGAAACATCGGGACACGAGAAAGGTACGGGTACCCCATGTGGGGCCCCCATACCCACGGCTCATATACAAGAAATGGGCTTAGCCCATGGACTTTACAAGTAAAGGGGGGGTAAAAGTAAAAACATGTTTTCATTTTCATTTTCAAGAAATAAACATAAAAACCCTAAAAAGAGTTTTCTCCTCCTCCTTTTTCTCCTCTTTGTGCCGCCACCTTACACCACCATAGGAGGGTGATTTGTTTGATTTTGATCTTAAAAACAAGTGTTAGAAACCGTGTTTGTTCATCCTTTTCCAAGCTACATAGTGGTATACCTTTCTAACCCTTCTTTTTAATTCTTTTTAATTCTTTTGATCTTTGATTATTTTCATGAACATGTTATTATTTTTCTTATAAAAACAAGGTAATTAATCATTGATCTAACATGTTTTGGTATTAATTAAAATCAAAGAAGGATTTATAAGGGTGTTTGTTTTTAGCCGCCTAGCAAAACAAACCCGAGGGGGGTTTGGTTTGCTATTGCCGCCACCACCAAGACCACTTTTGGTCTTGGTTGGCTCATGTGGGACCCACGGCAGCAAGGGGACACGTGTGCTCCGGGTTTGGCCCGGGGTACGGTGTCGAATTCATGCCCGATTCATGGTTCGTTGGTTAAATCATGATTCATGCTACATGTTAATTTTTATGAATTATGAACTTAGGATATAATTAATTAATAACATGAAATATTAATTAAATCATGACTTAGGTTATTTTAATTATTAGTTTATCATGACATTAATTTAACCTAAGTATTTTATGTTATAAGTTATAATAAATTAATTATTAAAACATGCCTATAATTAATTAATTCAGACATGACTTAGGTTATATTATTATTAATAATAATACACATTTTAACCTAAGTATTTTCATTTCATTTTAATTAAAACATGTTATACTTTAATTAAAATGCTTAACCTATAGTTTAATTAAAATACATGGAATAATAATTAAACTATACACTATATCATATGACTTAGGAAATAAGTTTATAACACTTAGACTTATATGTTAGCTTATGTAATCAGCTTAATTCTAATTATGGAAACTTCTATTTATAGAAACTTAATTAAATAAGGCAACTAATCTAATTATGGAAACCTTATATATATGGAAATCAATCTATTTCAGGCAGCTAATCTAATTATGGAAACCTTCTATATATGGAAACTTATTTAATTAAGGCAGCTGATCTATTTTTGGAAACTTTCTATTTTTAGAAACTAATCTATTTTAAGCAGTAAATTCTATTTTTGGAAACTTTCTATTTTTGGAAACTTTCTATTTTTGGAAACTTTCTATTTTTGGAAACTTTCTATTTTTGGAAACTTTCTATTTTTGGAAACTTTCTATTTTTGGTAACTTTCTATTTTTGGAAACTTTCTATTTTTGGAAACTTTCTATTTTTGGAAACCTGCTATTTTTGGAAAGTTACTTATTATTATACAGTAAGTATATTAATACATGAAACACCAGTAATACTTAATCAGATAAACCAGAATACTAGATAAACACAGTTTAAGGCTTTAAACAGTGAACCATGACCTAAAACATACCAAATCAGCTATAATGAGACACAAAACCCAGTACGTAATCAGTGAATCGATACTTATACACGTGTGTATTCATGTAGCGTTAGTGATCCAGAAGTAGGAGTCTTTCTTCCGTTCATTCACTGGACTTGAGGTACGGATTCCCGTCCTTTCAGTATGGACATTCCTTCCTTATTAGGATTTCCCCGTATGCAGCCAACTGTTTTCCCCAGCATTTGTTTTATTGTTTTGAACTGCTTATGTTAATTTAGCATAAACTATAGCCATATACAAGCATGACCAGTTTCACCTAGTTATGGAGGTACCATAACCATAGCATTGGAGGCACCGATGTTATGACTTCCCCACGGCGGAGTGATTGCTCGTGGCGTCCCTTTCAGTTTTGGCCATATTATTATATCAGGTGGGGCGTATGGGTGCATCCTAGTTACATGTTTTATTCAGTTTATCATGGTGAATGTGGTGTGTGCCTTGCACCCTTCACAAGGAGCTGATCCCTCCTACCCAAATCAGTATATTGATTAGAGGCATCCCCTCTAATCAGCATGATGAGGTCACCCCTCCAAGTATTCATGCACGTGACCTTTTCATGACCTATATGGGCTATGGTATTTATATGTTAAAAACAGTTTTCACAGGATAAACATAAGGCTTTTCAAACTATAAAACCAGTTTTCTTGTTACTTAACCAGTTTACTCAGTACTTAGTCTTCCGCTGTTATATGTTACATGTTTACTCTATTTCATGCTTTATTGTACATCCGTGCACTGAGCGTCTTGCTCAGCCGTTACTTTCCTTTCCATGTCCCAAAACGGCAGGTACCCAAGACTCGAGCATTTGGAGGACGCACATAGGATGGAAGCTGCCAGAGACTTCTTTTCCTTTTTGCCTTCATATAGTTATGCTTGTTTAGTCTTTATTAAGTTCATTTCCTTTATTTATGTTTTGGGCTTATGTTTGGGAACCGATGTTTGATTCCGGTTTTCCCTATGGTCATGTATGTTTTACTACATATCACCTTGCATGCTTTGATGACACGCCATAATCACGCGTGACATTCCATTTATCAAAATGGGGTGTTACAATTATGGTATCAGAGCCAAGGCTTCGACCTGTAGGCTCTAAAACTCGACATGTGACTAGTGGGTAGTCACCAGGAGCTTCCTAAGCCAACGTTTGTTATTCCACGTATTGATGTTTCAGCGCGTTGTTGTTTCAACCATTACGTTTTCAGCACCTTTTTGTTTTAGCCATGACGTTTTCAGCACCTTGTTGTTTTCACCATGATGTTTTCACCAGTATCGTCTTACTAATATGGAATGAACAACCGTCATCCATACTTAGTTATGTGTCATTGTCTATGCATGATGTTCCTCGTGAACTGTGACGATGTGGACTGACCCCAGTAGTTCATAATTTTCACATAAAAATTTTTCTGTTAAGTTTTGACAATGACTTTTAATTATTATGTTTCATGCATTCATGCATTTATATCATATGTCATATGTTACTGGAATTTTGACTAAGTAATGGCTGGTACAGGACTGGCCCTATTTAGTCGCATGTGCTTTTATCGAAACTTTTAACTTTGGGACCGACCCATAGGCGTCCCCTCGCCATGTCTTTTGTTTTGGAACCGACCCATAGGCGTTCCCTCGCACATATAAAGGTTTTATAAACTACATTACGCATTCATGCACTGTTTTTCTTGCATAAAATTTTTCTCATGATTTAAATTGGCATAAAATTTTTTCATGTCCCATCATAAGTTATTATGTTTTTATGTCAAGTATGCCTTCATACTGTCATGGTTAACTTCAGTTTCATGCTGATTATGTTAAACACTTCTTCGTAATAGATGGTTTCATGTTTCCTCATGATAATTCCGTCTTCATGTTGATTATGTTTCATGCCTCTTTTGTTATTTACGTTGTCCTGCAAGACATTGTTAGATTTCTTAAATCATGCTTTCATGATAGTCATGGTTGGTTTTCATTGATCATGTTGTCAGGCAAATCATCGTTGAATTTTGTGTAACCACACTTTAGCGTTTCTCTATGCAACCAGAATGATGTCTATGCTAATACTGCCAGGTTATCATGATGGTTTTCCTAACCGTTTAACCGGTTTACTTTCCTTAAATCAGGACAAATGATCGAGCCCATACCGATCATTTCATGTGTATTCCATGTGTACTCCACGTACCGTATTTCATGTGTATTACATGTACCTTAATCCATGTGTATTCCACTTGCAATACTTCACGAGTATTCGCTAGTCGATTCTAAATCATCTCAGGCGTATGTTCACTTACTGATATTCTACAAGATTTTCGATGCCGCTCATAGCTTGGAGATGTCACTGAAGGTTGATGCCGCTGATGTTGGGAGACGCTACGAGATGCTGATGCTGATGCTGTTCACAACCTGGAGATTCTAAAAGACGAAGACAAAGGCGTCGGAGCAAAGCAATTGGACGAGAAGATGCTTCACCATCAGACAATTCCCATCAATCTTTGTCCTAAATTCATAGTTACATGTCACACGTCGTTCGGCTGTCATTTCAGCCATATGAGTGCAAACCAGTACCAGCCAGCCACTCAGCTAAATAGTTACATGAGTCACGGTCATGAGAATGACCGTCATGGAACCTACAGACAAGACGATAGTAACCACTACCATGACAGAAAATATCCTAGAAATCGCAACCGAGGCTCTGGCCGCGGACGTGATCAGACATACAAATGATCAGTAGTCCAACCGATCCGCCAATTCTGGCATATTAACCTAATATTTGTAGTTCGAATTGTTTCACATCTCGAGACACATGTCAAGACATCAGTCAAGACACATGTCTCACGTATACTTTCTGAGGACACATGTCAAGATACCAGTCAAGGCATATGTCACGCTCACATTTCTCAAGACACGAGTCAAGACACATGACTCACGTCTAATTATGGAACATTTCTAAGAAATTCAGGGTACCCTCCAAGGGTATATCTATGTTGTTGTGCCATGTATTAATCAGGCCACAAGAATTTCAATACCGTTATCGGCGCATCAGTGAGAACTGTCACGTTACCGACGTCACTTTCATTTCTTTCACCATATTTCATATATTCATGACCATGAAGGACGCCTTTCGTATTCCCACGTATACGACGGTTTTCCTTCAGCTTAATGATGAGATCCAAGCTGCTAACGCATTTTCCTCGGACAGACACGAGATAAATGTTATCCTAATTATGTACTACGAACACCACACCATGCTATGATTCATAATTATGTACAGTAATGTTCAGGCTCCTGAATACTTTCAGCTTGATTTTCCATCAGGAAAATCTGTACAAGTTATCTATGCTTTTCAAGCACGTGCTTTGTTAGCCATATTGCTAAAATTTTCTAGCTGTTAGTAACACACGACTACTAAGGTCCTTTTACGCATAACCAACGGATTATTCCAAAATTGTTCCTTACACTCCAGAAGAACCTTCAAGGAGAAGGATGGTACCATGAGATTATGTGTCGACTACCGTCGACTTAAACAAATCATCATTCATGACCGTTATTCTCCTCCGCATATGGACAACATGCCCAATCAACCGTATAGTGTTAATCACTTTTCCAAGATCGAATTCACAATCATGCTGCCAACAGTGACGAGTGAAAAAGCAGGACATGTCCATGACTGCTATTCGTGCACGACTCGGTCATGCCAGATTTATGATTTTGAATTAGTCTCATCAATGCTCCAACCGCATTATGAACTTAATAAATTGAGTTTCCATGAACTCCTAAACAAATTCATCAGCGTTTTCATTGAGGATAACCTGATTTCCTCTAAGCCTAGAGAAGAACAGGAAGACCATATCTGCACTACGTTGCAAATTCTATGACAAGAGAAATTTTACCCTGGAATTCTTTCCGATATCAATTCTGTTTGATTTCAGTGACACGCTGAATTACATGGCATTCTACGGTTAATCTTACCATGACTCAGCTTATGAGTAAAGAAGAGAACCCGACACTATATTAAGTGTTCTATAAAATCCTACGGTAGGAGAAGTCTAGATTCAGAGACTCAGAGTTTCGCAACCTTCCATGTATCAAGTTTCTACGAAGGAGGATACAGTTACGTTCATATCTTCATACCTGTTATACAAACAGGCTAAGATAGGACACCAACAGACGGGTATGTTTTCATCATATGAAATTGTAAATCGAAAAGGGACAAGATCTTCATGGATTTTAGTTACCAGATTTCAGCAAACTCAGAAGAAGCATGATGCTATCTGGGTTATTGTCAACAGTTTGATCAAGTCCGCAGGATCCCTACATCCGTACGGATTTCAGAACCAACAGATTGAACAAACATGTTCCAGCCAAGGCTCATCCGATCACTTGGCAATCCCTCAGCTATCGGTCAGACAAAGATTCGTAATTGTACTCCTAACTTACTTTACGTCTTCATTCTAATTCTACGACTTGCTTTCGCGCTCACGTTCATGACACTATTCACGTTCATGATCGTATTTTGGCTTACGATTTTACGTTCATTTCTTTTCTCATTCTGGGAAGGTTGCAAGAACTTGCGAGACCAGACCCAAGTTTAGTATAACCCTCCATCATCAGATAGACGTTTCACGTCATATTCCACGTCTCACCTTGTAGCGTTTGGCGTTACCGCCATTATATTCTATGATCACGATATGTCTCACATGTCATGTTCATTCCACGTTCCTCATATCATGATCAAAATATGTTACACGTATCATGGATCACGATATGTTTACTCATACTACACTCGCCATATCTCCACGTAGCACGTTCAAAATTTTTCACGTATCACGTTCAAAATGTTTCACGTACTACGTTTCTTTATGTCTCGCGCATCGTTTCAAATTATCAGTTAAGTCAGATGGTCTTGCATCGTAACGTTTCAGTACCCTTGCACGTTAACTCTTATTTCCTCGATCGAATTTAGGGGATCTACCTTCCGTTGATAACCAAGAATTTCTTCGTATTCCAAGTCAAGGTCAGGAGGACCAAGATTTATCATTAGTGTCGGGATCTTCTGAAGGAACCGTTCCAAGAGGGAGGACACTTGGAAACGGACAAGTTCATCCGGACTTCTTATCCATTTTTCTCTTATCGATTAGATATGTCCTTTCAGTCACGTCACGTTCCATGTCTTTTCAAGACATGTCATGTTCCACGTTCCCTTCTACCATGTCACCTTCATTTCCGTTATTTTGCATACCTTTCCAGTTTGATTCGGGTATGTTTCGCTTTCAGTTACTTTATCTATAATTCGAGGACGAATTATTCTTTTTAGGGGGGAAGAATTGTAAAACCCGCGTGCTTTTACCATGAATAGTGCCCTTAAGATCGTACGTCCTAGATTAAAACTTACCTCATGTAGTATTGATCACATTCATGTGCTAATAATCAAGCAAGTGCATACGTGTATGACATGACAAGTATCGATTACGTACGAACTCATGATAAACAGTTAATAATATATCACGTGAACATAATTAAATCATGATCACCATTTAAAATACTAACTAAAATAATTACGTAAATACTTATAATATATTTACGAGCGTTAAGTTTACGATAAACGACACGTTAGATTAAACAGAAACACTTTAAACACGAGCACGTTTAACCACGAACGAACACGAAACATCGGGACACGAGAAAGGTACGGGTACCCCATGTGGGGCCCCCATACCCACGGCTCATATACAAGAAATGGGCTTAGCCCATGGACTTTACAAGTAAAGGGGGGGTAAAAGTAAAAACATGTTTTCATTTTCATTTTCAAGAAATAAACATAAAAACCCTAAAAAGAGTTTTCTCCTCCTCCTTTTTCTCCTCTTTGTGCCGCCACCTTACACCACCATAGGAGGGTGATTTGTTTGATTTTGATCTTAAAAACAAGTGTTAGAAACCGTGTTTGTTCATCCTTTTCCAAGCTACATAGTGGTATACCTTTCTAACCCTTCTTTTTAATTCTTTTTAATTCTTTTGATCTTTGATTATTTTCATGAACATGTTATTATTTTTCTTATAAAAACAAGGTAATTAATCATTGATCTAACATGTTTTGGTATTAATTAAAATCAAGGAAGGATTTATAAGGGTGTTTGTTTTTAGCCGCCTAGCAAAACAAACCCGAGGGGGGTTTGGTTTGCTATTGCCGCCACCACCAAGACCACTTTTGGTCTTGGTTGGCTCATGTGGGACCCACGGCAGCAAGGGGACACGTGTGCCCCGGGTTTGGCCCGGGGTACGGTGTCGAATTCATGCCCGATTCATGGTTCGTTGGTTAAATCATGATTCATGCTACATGTTAATTTTTATGAATTATGAACTTAGGATATAATTAATTAATAACATGAAATATTAATTAAATCATATCTTAGGTTATTTTAATTATTAGTTTATCATGACATTAATTTAACCTAAGTATTTTATGTTATAAGTTATAATAAATTAATTATTAAAACATGCCTATAATTAATTAATTCAGACATGACTTAGGTTATATTATTATTAATAATAATACACATTTTAACCTAAGTATTTTCATTTCATTTTAATTAAAACATGTTATACTTTAATTAAAATGCTTAACCTATAGTTTAATTAAAATACATGGAATAATAATTAAACTATACACTATATCATATGACTTAGGAAATAAGCTTATAACACTTAGACTTATATGTTAGCTTATGTAATCAGCTTAATTCTAATTATGGAAACTTCTATTTATAGAAACTTAATTAAATAAGGCAACTAATCTAATTATGGAAACCTTCTATATATGGAAATCAATCTATTTCAGGCAGCTAATCTAATTATGGAAACCTTCTATATATGGAAACTTATTTAATTAAGGCAGCTGATCTATTTTTGGAAACTTTCTATTTTTAGAAACTAATCTATTTTAAGCAGTAAATTCTATTTTTGGAAACTTTCTATTTTTGGAAACTTTCTATTTTTGGAAACTTTCTATTTTTGGAAACTTTCTATTTTTGGAAACTTTCTATTTTTGGTAACTTTCTATTTTTGGAAACTTTCTATTTTTGGAAACTTTCTATTTTTGGAAACCTGCTATTTTTGGAAAGTTACTTATTATTATACAGTAAGTATATTAATACATGAAACACCAGTAATACTTAATCAGATAAACCAGAATACTAGATAAACACAGTTTAAGGCTTTAAACAGTGAACCATGACCTAAAACATACCAAATCAGCTATAATGAGACACAAAACCCAGTACGTAATCAGTGAATCGATACTTATACACGTGTGTATTCATGTAGCGTTAGTGATCCAGAAGTAGGAGTCTTTCTTCCGTTCATTCACTGGACTTGAGGTACGGATTCCCGTCCTTTCAGTATGGACATTCCTTCCTTATTAGGATTTCCCCGTATGCAGCCAACTGTTTTCCCCAGCATTTGTTTTATTGTTTTGAACTGCTTATGTTAATTTAGCATAAACTATAGCCATATACAAGCATGACCAGTTTCACCTAGTTATGGAGGTACCATAACCATAGCATTGGAGGCACCGATGTTATGACTTCCCCACGGCGGAGTGATTGCTCGTGGCGTCCCTTTCAGTTTTGGCCATATTATTATATCAGGTGGGGCGTATGGGTGCATCCTAGTTACATGTTTTATTCAGTTTATCATGGTGAATGTGGTGTGTGCCTTGCACCCTTCACAAGGAGCTGATCCCTCCTACCCAAATCAGTATATTGATTAGAGGCATCCCCTCTAATCAGCATGATGAGGTCACCCCTCCAAGTATTCATGCACGTGACCTTTTCATGACCTATATGGGCTATGGTATTTATATGTTAAAAACAGTTTTCACAGGATAAACATAAGGCTTTTCAAACTATAAAACCAGTTTTCTTGTTACTTAACCAGTTTACTCAGTACTTAGTCTTCCGCTGTTATATGTTACATGTTTACTCTATTTCATGCTTTATTGTACATCCGTGCACTGAGCGTCTTGCTCAGCCGTTACTTTCCTTTCCATGTCCCAAAACGGCAGGTACCCAAGACTCGAGCATTTGGAGGACGCACATAGGATGGAAGCTGCCAGAGACTTCTTTTCCTTTTTGCCTTCATATAGTTATGCTTGTTTAGTCTTTATTAAGTTCATTTCCTTTATTTATGTTTTGGGCTTATGTTTGGGAACCGATGTTTGATTCCGGTTTTCCCTATGGTCATGTATGTTTTACTACATATCACCTTGCATGCTTTGATGACACGCCATAATCACGCGTGACATTCCATTTATCAAAATGGGGTGTTACAACTTTTCTAGGTTTACTTGGACTTTCTTTTTAGCTATGAAAAGTGACACTGCTGATACTTTAATTGACTTTATTACTCAGATAGAGAAGAAAACTGGTAATGAAGTTAAAAATGCTTAGAAGTGATAATGGTGGTGAGTTTAGAAATAAACTATTGGATGATTTTTGTGCCAAGAAAGGGATTACTAGGCAGTTTAGTGTTGCCAGAACCCCACAGCAAAATGGGGTTGCTGAGAGAAAGAATAGAACCCTAATTGAAGTAGCCAGGACTATGTTGGCTGATGCTCACTTTCCCATAGCTTTTTGGGCTGAGGCTGTGAATATAGCTTGTTATGTTCAGAATAGAGCATTGGTCAACAAGATACAGAACAAAACACCTTATGAGTTACTTTGGGGAAGGAAACCTAATATTGGTTTTCTTAAACCTTTTGGTTGTCATGTAGTTGTACTTGATACTAGTGATGCCTTAGGTAAATTTAGTGCAAAGGTGATGAAGGCTATTTCATGGGTTATTCAGTGTAGAGCAAGGGATATAGGGTTTACCTTAAGAAGGAAAAACGTATACTTGAGAGAGTACATGTTAGGTTTTTAGAGAGTAAACCTAGTGATCCTAAAAGTGGTCCAAATTGGTTGTTTGACTTGGAACCTCTATCTAGGACTTTAAATTATATGCCTGTTACTAATCCAGACATTATGAAGGTAACTTCAAATGTTGTGGAAGAACAATTTGTTGATGTTTCAGGTACACAGGTTATTGAAGAGGTTGGATCACCAGCAGAAAAGTCATCCCCCATACAAGAGTATGTCACTATCCCCATATGGACAGATGCTTTTGCTGCTGCTGCTGCTGCTGGAAAGGAAAATGGTGGTCCCTAAGTACCACCAGTTAACAACATGCATGGTCCTTCAGGCGCTGACAAAGGCAAATCTGGCGCTGACAAGAAAAATTCAGGCGTTGATGGCTCAAACGTTGACAACACCATTTCAGGCGTTGATAACCCAAACGCTGACAACCTTGGTTCAGGCGTTGACAACACTTTTGGGCATCTTTTCTCTTCCAATTTTGAACAAGGTGAACCTTCCAATTTACATGAAGAGGTTCATCCTAATATTGATGGAAGCGGGTCTGAAGAAGATATTGGCAACTTGGAGAATGAGATTGAAGACAACAGACTCTTTGAGGGAGGAGTTCTCACTTCTACAATGAAGAATCATTCTCCTTCTCAAATTATTGGGGATGTCATGACTCCTGTTCAGACAAGAAGATCTCATCAGAATCTTGGTGGATTCATTGCCAATATACACAAGAAGGTTGATACCCCTCTTGTTCAAGCATGTTTGTTTTCCTGTTTTCTGTCACAACAGGAACCCAAGAAGATCTTTGATGCTCTCAAAGAACCAAGTTGGGTGGAAGCAATGCAGGATGAGCTTCACCAATTTTCTATTCAGGATGTTTGGGAGCTGGTTGATTGTCCAAGATATGTTAGACCTATTGGGACAAGATGGGTTCTTAGAAACAAGAAAGATGAAAGAGGTATTGTGGTCAGAAACAAGGCACGTTTAGTGGCTCAGGGATATACACAAGAGGAAGGGATAGACTATGAGGAGGTCTTTACACGAGTTGCAAGGATTGAAGCTATAAGGATATTTCTAGCCTATGCTTCCTGCATGGGCTTCACTGTCTATCAAATGGATGTGAAGAGTGCCTTCCTCTATGGAACAATTGTTGAGGAGGTGTATGTGATGCAGCCTCCTGGTTTTGAGTATCCAGAGAATCCAGACAAGGTGTATAGAGTCAAGAAGGCTATGTATGGACTTCATCAAGCCCCAAGAGCATGGTATGGTACATTGTCCACTTATTTGGTGGAAAATTGATTCAAAAGGGGCACCATAGACCAGGCATTGTTTACCAAGAAGGCTGGTAAGGATGTTCAACTTGTTCAGGTCTATGTTGATGATATCATCTTTGGATCTACCAATCCAAAGATGAGTGAAGATGTAACACCCCACTTGGATAAGTGGACCGTTACGTGTATTTATGGCGTGTCATCAAAGCATAAGGTAAATGTCCTAGAACATTAACTGACCATAAAGGAAATACCGGAATCAAACATCGGTAATCCAACATAAGCTCAAAACATGAAAAGTAAATACTGAAGGAAATGACTAAACAATGTCCAAATAAGCAGAATAATGTAAAAAATGCATATAGTAAGAAGTCTGGATAGCTTCCATCCAAATGCACATGCTCTCAAAATGCTAAGAGCGTCCTTGAGTACCTGCCGTTAGAACATGAAAGAACTACGGCTGAGCATAACGCTCAGTGAACGGATATAAAGCATGATAAGAAATTACTAAAATGAAACAGATGATGAAATATTGGAGCTGTAAGTCTGGTAAGTAAAGTTGCAGCGGAAATCTGTGTATAATCTGTAAAGTCTGATTTATAAATAATAAAGCTGAACTGTTATCTGTTAAATCTGAAAACATGCATTTACTGTATTTTAATTGCCAGAGCTTATATAGGTCATGTGTTGTAACAACGGTGCATGAATAACTGGAGGGGTGACCTCGTCATGCTATAGAGGGGTGACCTCTAAATAACTATAGAGGGGTGACCTCTAAATATTGTGCTGGGTGGAGGGATCAGCTCCAATGTGAAGGATGTAGAGCACACACCACATTCACCTTGATAACTTGTAAACTGATAAGCCTAGGATGCATCCATACGCCCCACTAAACATACTGATAAAAAGGCCAAACTGAACATGAGTGGGACGATGCAGGATATCACTCTCCTGCATGTGAGTCACGACACCGGTGCCTCTAGTGCCATGGTTACGGTACCTCCGTAACTAGTACATAAACTGGTCATGCTTGTATATAATGCTCAGGCAATCTATTTAGTTATTAACATGATTACTGATAGGCTTAAACATATACTGGGGAAAACAATTGGCTGAAGACGGAGAATCCTAATCATGCATAGAAAGGGAGTCCTTACTGAAAGACGAGAAATCCGTACCTTAAGAGCAAATCAACGCGTAACCAAATATATAACCTACGCCGCGAATTTATCTACAAAATTTAAGAATACATTATTATTTAAGGTTTTAGCCACGTTTCTTATATTTTGTAGTTATAATTCATATTAGTTAGTTATATCTTCTTTGTGTAATTAAATATGGGCAAATCGTACACTTGTAGAGCAACTTGCAAATAAAAGTAGTCAGAAGATGATGCCATGCCTTATAATAATAATGCTCTTCAATCTAACGCAACGAATGTATTATATAAGTTCATGTCCTATTTTCATAAGTGATTTGGTTAACTCATTACCTGTAAGACTTAGTGTCTCATTTATCCCTCTATAATACTTGTATTCCAGTAGTATTTATATAACGAATAAGTCATGGTGACAACCCATATCTATAGATAATACTTTGTATAAATTAACTAGCTATCTTTATAATCCAAAATATATATTAGTCGTCTATTCTCGCTTCGTATAAAACCAACACAAATTAAGACCATGGATGAAAATTATATCTCTACATGTTGCGTTTTTAAGTGGAGAATCCAGTTTTATCACTTGTAAACATTTGTTTTCAATCATAGTGACAATGGCTAACACCATTCATCTTTCTTTCTTTCTTTTTTTATTTTTTTTTATCTTTTTACATGCAGATACTATATTTCAAATATATTAACAGGGGTGGTTCAAAAGTTTACCTTGCAAAAACAGTAGGTCAACATGAAAACTTGAACACAAGATTCGCATAATCGAATCCGAACTCGGTCAATTTTGAACACATAGTAACCGATCTAAACCAACCCGAAACAAAACGTACGCGATCAGCTACACGCACCCACCTTGAAACTTTGACAAGCGACCAGAAACATAACCGGACCACGAACTGAAATTAAGTCGAAACATGAACTACAGCCTGAACCAAACTCGTAATGGCACTCCGTCTTTGATAAATGCTCAAACCTCTAACAGACCAACCGAACCCGAAATAAAACTCGACTATTTAATAAACACGCATTCTAAAACATGAGCGATGCCTCATGCAATCCTGAGTGTACACAAACGTATATGTGTACAAGCATCTTGTAAATTATCGAGTGCATGAAAATGGAATTATTAATCGGCTGTTTCATATACTTATCCTTATAAAACCAATGACCCTTATGTTTTAATTATGTAGATGATACACATAATAAATTACTACATAACTTAATCATGGAATGCTATATTTCTGTATCTTTAGACGTGTTTGACTTCTTTGGATGGACTAGTTTTACGTTAAAAGCTTCCAATCTTTTATTCCTTTATTCGTTTTTAAATTTTCAATAAACCCTTGTGTTAAACCTCGTGGCGTGAGTTCGTGTTCTAATTCTCGAACGTAATAATCTTTTTTTGTATTCTAATTAATACCTACGTAACACATACGTAATGTTTTTTTCTGAAACTTAATTTCTAAAACTTAACAATTATTTTCTGATTAATTATTATTTGTAATATTTAAATAAAACTAGGACTGTGTATTAAATGTTTACGTCTAATTAAAGTTACAGCTGAGACTACACGTATTTAATATTCGGGGATTTTAAATACGGGTTTTACAGAAGATTTCTCCAAGCTTATGACAGACAAATTCAAGATGAGTGCAATGGGGGAGATGAACTTCTTTCTAGGATTACAAGTTCAGCAGAAAGAAGATGGTATCTTTATCTCTCAGGATAAGTATGTAGCAGAGATCTTGAAGAAGTTTGGCTTTTCTCCACATGAAAAGAGGGCTACTACTCCTATGGATAGAGAACACCCTTGGGGAAAGATTGGAGATGGAAAAGATGTGGATGTCAGGCACTATAGATCAATGATTGGTTCATTGATGTATCTCACAGCCTCAAGACCTGACATCATGTTTGCTGTGTGTGCTTGTGCACGCCATCAAGTGACTCCCAAAGAATGTCATCTTTATGCTGTCAAGAGAATCTGTAGGTACCTAAGATGTTATCCAGATCTTGGCTTGTGGTATCCAAAAGATTCACCTTTGGAGCTTATTGCATATTCAGACAGTGACTATGGAGGTGATAAGTTTGATAGAAAATACACAACTGGTGGATGTCAGTTTCTTGGGAGTAGGTTGATATCTTGGCAATGCAACAAACAAACAGTGGTAGCCAATTCTACAACTAAAGCAGAGTATGTAGCTGCAGCTGCTTGTTGTGGACAAGTCTTATGGATTCAGAACCAGCTGTTGGATTATGGGTATAATTTCATGCATACCAAGATATTTGTTGACAATAAAAACACTTTATGCATTATTAAGAATCCTGTACATCATTCTAAAACAAAACACATAGAAATTAGACACCATTTTATAAGGGATTGTTTTGAAAAGGGTTTAATACAACCAGATAGGGTTGACACAGAAGAAAATGTGTCTGATTTATTGACTAAACTTTTTGATGCTGGAAGGTTCCAATACTTGGTAACAAGTATTGGAATGATCAATCTCACTTAAATATGTGTTTTGGGGTCTTTTGTAAAAGTATGTACAGGATAATGCATTGTTATTGGTATTTTTGAGGATTTAGATTTTCCACTATATTTTTCTAACACTGACAAAGGTTACCTTAACGCTGATAAGTGTTATTGTGACGTTGTCAGCAACATATTTGTCTAACGCTGACAAAGGTTTCCTTAACGCTGACAAGTGTTATCGGGACGTTGTCAGCAACAATGTTAGTTTTGTTGTTTTTAATCTAAATGTGCAGGTGGTGTTAGCATTATACCACTGGATACAGAGTTGCTTATGGATCATTGGACAATCATTTGAGCATGTTTTTATTTATGGATGATGGTTGGAATATTTATATTCCTATCTTGACATAATTTTTTTATGTTCATGCATATTTTTTAGCAACATATGTATCACAGTTTAAGGGGAGGTTTTAGGAACCTTTAGGACTTTTGGGTATTCTTATGATACTCTTATCACAATTCTAGATTGTGTCCACATGTGAGTATGAGTTAGTTTTACTAAATCATGAGGCACTGTAGCATGTAAAGTTGATATACTATGCATGCTGCCAAGACATTTTTGGCCTAGAATTGGTTGTGGTCTGTTGGGAGACTTGGGAATAATTTTATCATGGGTTTTACCTGGGAGTAACAAGGAATTTTATGAGGTAACTTAGTTGTTAAGAGTTTTGGTTAGCAAGGGACACTAGAGGACTGTTATGTCTATCTTGCATAAGCAAGTGTGCATAACTGGACAGTGCTTGCCGCCCTATAATAATTATCAACTTATAGGTTATCTTCACTAGGATAAATTACTTTGTTAAGGTCCTTTTTCATTTTTAATATTTTTATTTTTGGACGCTGACAAGTATTTTTTCAAGCGTTGTTGTGACCAATTTAGACGCTGACATGGCTTTGGCAAACGTTGACAAGAATATAGCCGTTGGGCGTTGATGGGTTATTTTTGACCGTTGATACCCATTGGGACCTACCCAGTTGTTACCTTTTGACAAATTTTGGGGGCGTAATTTTGGGAGCAGATAACTTTTAATTAATGCATGAGATAACTTATTTTCTTTTCAATATTTTCATCATGATATTTTGAAAATAGTTGCCTCATTTTTTACCAATCACATGCATATTTCTCTCCTATATATTTGACTCCTATTTTTAAACAGGGTATCTATCATTCTTGTCTAACCATTTTTCTCCTATAATTCATCTTTCTAAATCATTCACAAACAGCTTTCAACAATGGCACCAAAATTTAAACCAAGTGATTTGGTATTGGGATTGAGGAGTCAACACAACATGATAGCATATTTGGACGCTGATGATACTCTGTTTCCCAAATACACACAGATGGTGGCGTATTTGAATGCATCCCCAATTAGGTATGATCTTTCTCATGCTCCTCTCATCTCTGTCACACATATTAAGCAGTTTTGGAACACTGTTAGTTCCTCAATAGCTAATAGAGTGACTACATTATCATCTATTGTTCATGGGCGTACTTGGGTGGTTACTGAAGCCTTGGTTCGCCAGGCTTTGCATCTTGATGATGTAGATGGAATAACCACCCTTCCCATTCATGAAATAGAACAAGGACTAAGGGCTTTGGGTTATCCTTTCCCTGATGAGGGAACTTTAAACAAATATCATAAATAGGAGTTTCCCCCAGCCTGGAAGTACCTCATACATGTCATCTTGCAATGTTTGAGTCCCAAGTGTACTACACACAATGAGATTAACAGATCCATTGCTAGTGCTATTGTGTGCATTGCAACTGGGCAAAAGTTTAATTATTCTAAAATAATTTTTGATGGCATGTGTAAAAACAAAGGGAATAAGATAACATTAGCTTATCCCAGATTTTTACAAATGGTTTTGATGTCTAAAATTACTACACAAGGGATCATGATGATTTTTATGAGATCCTTGTGCAAAAGAAAGCTATTTTTGCCAAGATGAACTCACCCCCTCACCGTGACTTACCCCTCACCCCAGCTATGCTTGCTGTTATTGCAGCAGCACAACCCCAACCAGACCCTCAACCACAACTTGACCCAATACCAGAACCTTTACCTTCACCACAACACATGCAAATTGACCAAGAACCCTTTGACGCTGACACATTAAATGTTGGCGTTGACACACCTAATCCAGACGTTGACACCATTCCTTCACAGACCCAAACACCCCTTAACCAACCCACATCCACCCAATCCACATCATCTTCTACCCCACCACAATATAGGTTGCAAAAACGCCAAAGGACTACTGGAGTGTTCTCCTCTAGTGGTCCTAGCCATGTAGCAGAGAGAACCACCACCACAAGTATGGTTGGTGCATTGGATGAGGCTGGGACTATTGGCTCTGGCTTAGATGCAGGCCAAGACAATCCTAACATCTTTAAGACCTCATCCATGCCTCATGAATCTAACTTGGGAGGTCAAATACCCATTTTAGAGGAGGGCATATTGGAATCAATGACCTTAATAGAATTGACGGCTGTCTGCATTAGCTTGCAAAAGCAGAATGCAGACTTGGTACAAGTTGTCAGTACACAAGGCCTTGAACTCAAGCAATTGAGGGAGAGGATTGTTATTTTGGAAAATGCTAGCACAAGGCGTGGGATGAAGGAATCTTCCAAAGGGGAGGATGAGCATATTAATGTGAGTGATAAGGGCTCACATGATGGTGAATCTTTGGGTGTTGTTGAAGCCCTAACTAGTTTGAAGAAGCAACCAGGTTTTGTTAGATCTTTGGTAACTCCTACAAATTTAGACTTGTCTTTTACAGCCATGTTGGAGCAAATTACAAGAGGCGCTGAGACAGGTAATTTGGGCGTTGACAAGCAAGATTTGAACGCTGACACACCAAGCGCTGCCAAGAGCAAAGTGGGCGCTGACAAGACAAATTTGAGCGTTGACAGACCTGCAGATGAGGTTGATGTATTCCAGTCATCATCCATCATCAAAGAAGTTTCTTCACAGGTATTACCATCATCCTTACCCATCATTGATCCACTAGATAAGGGTAAAGGAAAAATGGTAGATGTAGATGTTCCAAAGAATGCAGCACAGGTTGAATTTGATAGAAGGTTGGCTGCACAGCTTGTGGAACAAGAAAGAAAGAAGGTTGGTGAATCACCATTTGTTGCCACTTCAAAAGAACAAGAAGGAAGTGATGAAGCTAGTTCAGACTCAAGTGTGATGATTATAGAACAACCAGAAAGACTTGAGTATGGTGATGATTTGGCAAGAGAGAAGTTGAATGAGTTGAAATTGCAAGTAGATTTTGATATGCCAGAAGTTGTTCAGATGTACCATGCTTTGGAAAATAGGTGTATGGAGAATCCAGATTTGACTATTTCAGATCAAATATGAGGTTTGGAGATTCTTCTAAGAGTACAAAAGGACTGCAAGGTAATTCTGAAACACAAAGCTAGCAATATTCTCTCAATGTTGAAAAGGGATCGAAGGGAGCTGTACTACATGCTACTCAGATGTCATGGAATAGGATGGACCTATAAGAAATTGATTGGATTATCCTTTGAAGAGTTGGAATTCAAGGCTTATCCCATTTGGGCAAGAGTGCAGGAAGAAAACACTCTAAGACTTCTTTCTGATAAAAGGAAAGAAGAACTTGCAGAAGAGATGGAGCTTAAGAAGGCAATGATTGTTCCCAAACCTTTGAAGAAGGGAGTTCCTCTTGAGTTTCCTAAAGATATGGATAGATTAAATCCAAGTGAAGCTGTTATTAGAAGGAGCATCAAGCTCTCACCATTGGAAGCTTCAGATATGGTACAAGTGTTACCTCTTGATTCCAGAAACCCTATTATAGGCTATGAAGAAGATGAATGTGGGTTTTGGAAGATTGGCAGGTATGGGAAAGAGGTTCACACTTTTACTACACTTATATTCTCTCTTTGCAAGTTTTGATAGAGAAGACTTGGTAGACCTTTGGAGGTTGTTGGAGGCCAAGTATTAGACTGAAGCTCCTACTTCAGTCAGTGTAATAAAACTTTGGTCAACATTCAAGAGAATGTGTGGACCAAGAGATGAAGATCCTGCTGTTTGGAAGGATCTTGAAGATGACCTCATTGGTCTTCAATGGCGTTTGTATTCAGCTGCTGGTGTATATTATTTGAGCTCTACAAAGTTTGCTGAGTATCTACTTGTAGATGGTCAGTATTCCATGTCCAAGGAAGTCTTGGAGAAGATGAAGACAACACAGCTGGAGATTGATTATTCAAGTGACGTGGCCAAAGATTTGATCAGACATATTTATTACCAATATGATCAAGTTTGTAAGATTCCTCCTAGTTCTTAATGTTTATTAAGAAACTTGATTACTCGAGTAGATATCAAGTTTAGGGGAGGATTGTTGGGAATAAAATATGGCCAGTCCACTTGAGCGCTGACAAGAGGAAAACAAGCGTTGATAGGAAGAAAACAAACGCTGACAGATCAAGCGTTGACAAGAAGAAGTCAAGAGTTGATAGGTTGAAGACAAGCACTGATGGAAAGATTTAGTCTACGCGTATATTGTTTCTAGTTTGTTTCTAGTAAAGATAAGTTCAACATTGTATTTTCTATAATTGTCTTTACCTAGAATAGTTGATACGTAGACTCTTGTACAAGGCTTCTTATGTCTATAAAAGAAGACCTTTAGGTTAAGTTTCATAATAAGTTTATATACGTTAAACACTTTCATTGTAAGCAAGTTTGTTATCATTAATCAAGTGAAAGTTTGTTTACATCTTTGTGTGTTCTTGTTTAATTGTTAATTCCGCATAACACTTAGATTACTTTATACATATACAAAGGTTTCTCTACGTGTATAACTTGATCTAATCTCGTATACACAAAGCTAAATCGATCTAAGTTTGGGATCAACATGGTCTTCCTAGTGATACCATTGCAAACCCGAAGGGAGAAATGAAGGTTATTACTACACGAAGTGGTAAAACTTTCAAGGAACCAATCTCTCGTCCAAGTACTTCTACGGAGAAGGAAATCGAGAAAGAGCCTGAGGTGATGGTCGAAAAGGAGCATATTACAAGCCCACGAATTGCCGCTCATACCACACCTACGGTTGAACCAATACCAATTATGGAACCCGAGATTCCAAGGCCGTTGCCTAATGTCCAACCCACACCACCCTTACCTTACCCTTCGAGACGAAACAAAGAGAAATTGCAAGAGCGTACCAAAACAACAATTCGAGCTTTTTATAAAAGTTTTCAACAAGTGCATTCTGATGTGAGTTTAGCCGACGCGTTGTTATATATGCCTCGTTTCGCCTCCACTTTTAAAAGTATGATGAGCGATAAGGAAAAGCTTTCAAAGCTTGCTAATTGTTCTTCGGTTTATCTTAACCGCATACCGGAAAAAGTTGGTGACCCGGAAAGTTTCTCATTCCTTGTGATATACAAGATATGAAAGAATGCCCCGCCTTGGCCAATCTTGGTGCGAGCATTAATTTGATGCCATTTTCCATTTGGAAATCGCTTTCGCTTCCGGCTCTTACTCCTTCGAACATGTCTATCGAGATGGCCGATCATTCTACGATTTTAGCATGTGGAGTAGCCGAAGATGTTTTCGTGAAAGTGGGGAAGTTCTACTATCCCGTTGATTTAATAGTAATTGACATCCCCGCGGATCCTCAAGTTCCTCTAATTTTAGGTCGTCCATTTTTAGACACCTCGAGATCGCTTATCGACGTTCATGCAAGAACTATCACTTTGAAATTCAATGAAGAGGAACTTGTTCTAAATGCTACTCTAAACTCAAAACCTTCTCATGTTTATGCATCGCTACCATCAATCACATTGACTTAGTTGATGTGGCTTGCGATGAGTTTTCACAAGAAGTGTTAGGTTTTTCCGATAGCTCGTCAAGTGGCAATCCCACTATTTTGGATCCAATTCTTGCTAATTCTACACCAAATCTCACTCCATTCCAAGGAGGCGATTTCACTTCAAATGAAATTGACAATGAAGATGAGGTGTTTATTAGTGATGATACTTCTATTCCACCATTTCTTCTGCCAATGGAAGTTATGAGTGTCGAGAAAAAATCTTCAATCGAGGAACCACCTATCCTTGAATTGAAAGATCTTCCATCTCACCTTGAATACGCATTCTTGGAAGGTGATGACTAGTTGCCGGTTATTATTGCAAGAGGTCTTGCTAATAATGAGAAAACCGAGCTCTTGAAAGTTCTTAAAGCTCATAAAGGGGCAATTGCGTGGAAAATTTCCGACATTAAGGGTATTGACCCGAAATTTTTTACTCACAAGATTTTAATGGAGGAGGAATACAAACCCGCAATTCAAAGTCAAAGAAGGGTAAACCCCAAAATTCACGATGTCATAAAAAAGGAAGTTTTGAAACTCCTTGACGCGGGGATGATTTATCCTATCTCCGATAGCCCATGGGTGAGCCCAATCCATTAGTCCCTAAAAAGGGAGGAATGACCGTTGTGCCTAATGAAAACAACTAGTTAATTCCCACTCGTGTTGTGACCGGTTGGAGGGTGTGTATGACTACCGAAAGTTAAATGACGCCACTCGTAAAGACCACTTTCCTTTGCCCTTCATGGATCAAATGTTGGAGCGACTCGCGGGAAATGAATTCTATTGCTTTTTAGATGGTTTTTCTGGTTACTTTCGAATCCCTATCGACCCTCGTGATCAAGAGAAGACTACGTTTACGTGTCCTTATGGAATGTTTGCTTATCGTAGGATGCCTTTCGGACTTTGTAACGCACCGGATACGTTTCAACGGAGTATGATGGCCCTTTTTCACGATATGATCGAGAAGTCAATGGAAGTGTTTATGGATGACTTTTCGGTATTTGTAAACTCGTTCACGTCGTGTTTATCTAATCTCGAGAAAATGTTAAAACGTTGTGAAGAAACCAATCTTGTGCTTAATTGGGAAAATGTCATTTTATGTGTAAACAAGGAATCGTCTTAGGACATAAGGTCTCGAAAGCGGGGATTGAGGTCGATAAAGCTAAGGTAGACGTCATCGCCAAGTTACCTCATCCTAAAACCGTTAAGGGAGTTAGGAGTTTCCTAGGCCACGCGGGCTTTTATCGTCGTTTCATCAAAGACTTTTCGAAAATCTCTCGACCTGTGACACACCTTCTCGAGAAGGATGCTCCTTTTAACTTCAATGAGGATTGTGTTAGAGCTTTCGAAACTCTTAAAAGGAAACTTACCGAAGCTCCCATTCTTGTTGCTCCTAATTGGGAATTACCCTTTGAAATCATGTGCGATGCAAGTGATTATGCTATAGGGGCCGTCTTAGGGCAACGTTATGAAAAGCATTTCCGTCCTATACATTATGCTAGTAAGACGATGACCGAGGCTCAATTAAAGTATACCACAACGGAAAAGGAATTCCTTGCCGTGGTCTATGCTTTAGAGAAATTCCGACCTTATCTCGTCTTAACTAAAAGCAGCGTGTATACCGACCATTCGGCTATCAAGTATCTCTTAGCTAAGCAAGATGCTAGGCCGAGATTGCTTCGTTGGATGCTCCTCCTCCAAGAATTTGATGTCACCGTGCTTGACAAAAAAGGAGCAGAGAATCTAGTGGCCGATCATCTCTCTCGTCTAGAAGATCCTCACAAAGATGTTTTCGAGAACAAGGAAATCACCGAAACATTTCCTCTCGAGACTCTCGGTGTAGTGAATTCTAAAGACACCAGCACATGGTTTGCCGACATTGCAAATTAGCATGCGGGCAATTTCATAATCAAGGGTATGACGACACAACAAAAGCAAAAATTCTTTCGTGACGTCAAGTTCTATTTTTGGTACGACCCTTATCTCTTTCGGGTTTGTGCGGATCAACTCGTTCGACGTTGTGTTTTTGGTGCCGAAGCTTCTAACATCCTTAGAGCTTGTCACGAGGGACCCACGGGTGGTCACCATGGTGCTAATCTCACGGCTAAGAAAGTGTTCGATGCCGGCTTCTTTTGGCCTTCTATCTATCATGATGCACACGCACTTGTGAAGTCGTGTGATTCGTGCCAACGTCAAGGAAAATCGTCTCAACGTGATGAAATGCCGCAAAACATAATTCAAGTGTGTGAGATTTTCGACATTTGGGGCATAGAATTTATGGGGCCGTTCCCATCGTCTCATGGTAACAAGTATATCCTCGTCGCGATCGACTACCTTTCTAAGTGGGTGGAAGCTAAGGCTTTACCTACTAATGATGCTCGTGTGGTAGTGAAGTTTTTGAAGCAACTATTCTCTCGGTTCGGAACCCCTCGTGCTATAATAAGCGATCGTGGAACCCATTTTTGTAATGACCAATACGAGAAGGTCTTAAAGAAATATGGAGTTACTCATCGTCTTTCTACGACTTATCACCCGCAAACGAGTGGGCAAGTCGAGGTATCGAACCGAGCTTTGATGAGGATTTTAGAGAGGTCGATTGGAGAAAACCGTGCTTCATGGTCCGACAAACTCGATGACGCTTTATGGGCCTTTAGGACCGCTTATAAGACACCTATCGGTTGTACTCCTTATAAGTTAGTCTATGGGAAGAATTGTCATTTGCCCATTAAATTGGAGCACAAGGCATATTGGGCCCTTAAGCATGCAAACTTTGACTTAAAGACCGCGGGAGATCACCGGAAAATACAATTGAATGAATTGGATGAACTAAGAGACAATGCTTATGAAAATTCATTGATTTTCAAAGAAAAGACTAAAAAGTTTCATGATTCAAAGATTAAAAACCGGGTTTTTAACGTTGGTGATCAAGTGTTACTTTTTAACTCTAGACTAAAGATATTTTCCGGGAAATTGAAATCTCGTTGGTCGGGTCCTTTCACCGTTACACAAGTGTTTCCTTATGAGAACATCAAGCTAGCTCAAGATGATGGTCCTAACTTCAAGGTGAACGGACATAGGCTTAAGCACTACTTTGGTGGGGAAATTCCTTCAATGGTTGACCTCGACCAAGTCACCTTCCCTAATGATAATTAGCATTGAGAGGATCGAGTCGAGCTCATGACTTGGTAATCAAAAACGAGGTGCCTCGTGGGGGAGATCCCATGCTTATCCTTTTATGATTTCTAATAAATAATGAGAGGGGATTTGTGCCCTTCCAACTCGTTGTCTCGTGGTTGTTTGTGATTGTGTTATCTAGATCATCATCATCAACGATTGAAGACTCTCGTGTTCGTTTACGTGAGCCTCCATCGTTTGCTTGAAGAAGTTTTTCACGAATCCATTGACATATCCTTTATTGTTCTAACAATTATTGTTAGCCTCAAAATAATGAGTCAAACAAGAATGTTCGGTCATAGGTTTCTATTGTAACATTAATTAGAATGTTGTAATAAGTAGTTTATTAGTCGTGGTTTACGAGCTTGGAGTTAAACTAATTAAAGTCCAAACATCAAGCCCGACCCAATACATAGTCCATTAAAGCCCGCATGTGGGTGGACTATATATACTACCCTCCTAGCATGTTAGGAGGGTGGGATGATCATTTGTACTCTAATCACTTTCTTAATCTAATATTCTACAAGTTAATCCTCTCCTCCTCTCTACTTTCTCTCACTACTTTCTCTCTCTAAAACTCATATTATTTTCCATCTCATATCTTAATCTATCATCATATTATTAGGGACAACAATTGGTATCAATCACCATGGGGTAGATGTGTGTTTAGTTTGTGGTTTTCATCTTTAAAATCATTTCGTATAAAAAAAAGATTTGTGTTTACAAGCTCAAAATCTATATACAAATTGCCTACATAGTTGTGGTAGGAATTTGTGCTTCTCATTGTTCTTGATTTTGTATAAAAAGTTGCTAAATTTGGGTTCATTTTCGGTAAGTTTGGAAAAAATCACGTTTTGGAGAGTTTGTGTCTTTATCCGGAATAAAAGGGTTTCATTATTTTGGATAAGCCAATGTTGGGGATTGAGGATAAGCAGTTTGGCAGCAGATTCCGGATAAGGTAGTTTTGCGAGGTATTCCGGATAAGTGAGACGGGAGGATTCCGGATAAGCTGCTTCAGTTCATCCCGGATAAGCTATGGTTACACGTTATTCCGGATAAGCATCATCTGTGTATTCCGGATAAGCGCTTTTTTAGGATTCCGGATAAGCTAGTGTTGCTGCATATTCCGGATAAAAAGATCGTTCGGTATTTCGGATAAGAAGATTGGCAGAATATTCCGGATAAGTGATCAATCGAGGATTCCGGATAAGCACTTTTTCAGTATATTCCGGATAACTGTTGTAAAATCATTCCGGATAAGAGGTTCCTATTTTTTCCGGATAAGAGTTTATTCTAGGTACGAGTTTTGTTAGATTATTCCGGATAAGATTTTTATTCTGGATAAACCAAAGGAGATTTATTCCGGATAACGAAGGATAAACATTACGGATAAACAGTTTTTTCCGGATAAGAGAAAGCAAATTATTCCGGATAAGAAGTTCCACAAAGATTCCGGATAACCATATTTTTTGTGATTCCGGATAACTCATCTAACATTTATTACGGATACGTAGCACATCAAACATTCCGGATAAAGAGAACATTGATATTCCGGATAAGCTTCACTTTGAGTTATTCCGGATAAGTGTTTGATAATATTCTGGATAACTACTTCTTTTTCCGGATAAATTTTTCTTCACAATTTCGTTAAGTTTCAACCACAACCTTTTCACAATTTCATCTACTTAAGATCCTATTCACTCCATATTCATTTTGAGATGGATTCCACTCAAGAATATCGTGTCACAAACAACAATATCATGGTGGCGGGGAATAAAGAGAGACCACCAATGCTTGTGTCTGGTAGGTATGCTCAATGGCAATCATGCTTCATCCGATATCTTGATACAAGACCTAATGGTGATGCCTTGAGGAAATGCATTACTCATGGACCATATGTATTCAAGAAAATATCAATTCCTCCAAGAGCTGCCACAGATACTACTGATCCAATTCCTGCAAGTGAACGTGATGAAACAAGAGCCGATCTCACAACTGAAAATTATGTTTGGCATGATGCAGAGAAGGAAGCCATCTATATGGTTCTAAGTGGGATTGGAGATGACATTTATTCCACGGTTGATGCATGCCCGACAACACATGAAATGTGGACTGCTATTGAACGCTTGCAACAAGGAGAATCACTCAACAAACAAGATGTCAAAACAAACTTGTTTTGGAATTTTGGCAAGTTTACTTCAAGGGATGGAGAATCAATTGATTCTTACTACTCCAGGTTTTACAAGATGATGAATGACATGACAAGAAATAATCTGGAAGTCTCCACAATGCAAGTCAATGTCCAATTTCTTCAACAACTTCAACCGGAGTGGACACGGTTCATCACTTTGGTGAAACAACAAGAAAAGTTAGACGATGTCTCATATCATCGACTCTTTGATATCTTGAAGCAATTTCAGAATGAAGCCAATGAGATTCGAGTTGAACGTGTTGCCAAGACGGCTAATCCACTTGCTTTAGTGACTACAACTCAACATGTTCAAAGTCATCACTCTCGTGCTCCTAAGCCATATTCCACTACATCATCATCACCACGATCTTCTACATCATCTAAGTCTTCATCATCCACAAGATCTCTAGGTAAAGTGCCAAGAGCACCATCACCACCATCTGAGTCCTCATCTGAAGAAGATAGTGATGAAGAGCAAGCTCAAAAGAACCGAGAGATGAAACAACAAATTGCTTTCATAATGAAGACTTACAAGAAAATCTACAAACCCACCAACAACAATCTTCGTACATCATCTAACACCAAGAACCGATATGTTGAGAGTCCTCCAAGGTATGACACATGTCGACGTGGTGAAAGTCCTTCTAGGTATGTTCGACATAATCCAACGCATGTTGAGGGTTCTGTAAGATATGATCGACAAACTGCAAAGTATGATACTCAGAGGATTGCTGTTGCTACTGGGAATAGGGAAACGGTTGGAAGTTAAGTGGTTCAGCAAAGCGGGATTCAATGTTTTGATTACCAAGGATATGGGCATATGGCAAAGGAATGCAGGAAGCCGAAAAGGGTTAGAGACTCCGGCTATCACAAGGAAAAGATGTTGTTATGCAAGAAAATGGAAGCAGGGGTTAAATTGTCAGCTGAGGAAGGAGCAATGCTTGATGATACTGATGATGAAGATTCTGATCAAGAGCTCGATGCACATTACTCGTACATGGAAAAGGTTGAAGAAGTTCTCAAAGTCATTGAAGATGACAATGGCCCTATCTTTGACATTGAGCCACTCGATAAGGTACACACTACTGATGAATATAATGTGTTTGGTGATATTCCTGAGCATAGTGATCTACCCAATGCCATTAATGACACATGTATGATGGAAACGGTTGATAGCAATACCACACCCGATTCATCAGACATGTGCAATAATGAGTCTGAGGATGATCAACATGCAAATGAATATGATGAAGAGGAACGTATTGCGCTTGCTAATTTAATTGCTACGTTACAAAAATATGTCACTGAAAATAAAAAGAGTCAAAAGCAATTAAAGAAGGCAAACGCTACGCTCACTCAAAGCTTTGAAGAATGCAAAGCTGCTCTTATCAAATCTACTGAGATGACTGAAAGCTATAGAGATGAGCTCCTTCAGAAAACCAAAGAGCTTGAAAGGTACAAGGGAAGTGCGTTAAAAAGTCAAAATGACGATTTTGAAAACAAATATAATACAACTCTTGAGTTATTAGCAAAAGAGAAGCGTCAATATAATATTTTCTTAATGGATGAACGCCAAAAAACGTACCTTGCTAACACCAAAGTTAATGAACTTGAACAAAAGCTCTCTATGACCACTACTGATTCTGCTAAAATTCTTGAGGATAAGAAACAAGAAGTAGATGCGTTAAAACAAGACTTCAAAAGTAGATATGATAAAGAAACTTAAAAGGTAACGAAATTAGAAGCACAAGTCGAATTTTTGAAGAACGTTGTTTATAGAACGCATGATTCTATTTAATCTGTAAGAATGTTGGCACCTCCTTCGATGTTTAAGGGTCAAGCTAGCTTTGCAAGTCCTGAGTACCTTGCCAAAGCTCAAGCTGCGAACCCGTGTCTTCATCTTGATGAGACTGAAATGACAGATCTTGATTGCATGCCTGTTAGTGCCGATAGTGAAGAGACTGCCCTTTGGGATGCTGATAGTCAACCACTTGTTAATAAGGAGTTTGTGAAACCATAAATTATGCTTATGAGAATAGTCTTTATGGCCTGTTTAACAAAAAACTCAGAAAACTCATGAGGAAGTGTTCCTAGAATGCAAACAAAAGAGAATTCAATGGAAGAAAGCATTTGCCCCTAAGAAATCTAATGTTTACAAATACATAAACTACCTCCCTCTAGATGAATCTAAAAGCAAGAGTAGGAAAACATTAGGTATTCTTAAACACCACATAGATAATGTTAAATCTATTGTTGAAAGAGACTGGGCAAAACGTGAAAATGCTGAGTAGACACGTCCGATTCCTCAAGATATTACCTTGCTTGTGAAAGAACTCTTAATTCCTAACACGGCGTTGATTAAAGAATCTGTTCTTCAACTTGAGGAGTTCATTCGAACTGAAATGTATGACGATTTAAAATATGTTGAATCTCTTGAGAAACACATTGAAGATCTTCAAATGGAGAAGACTGATTTTTCAGATGAATATGATTTACTATTGCAAGAATGTGTTTCTAACGATGTTATGTGTGCTTATTTTACATCTTGTGCTGATATTGATGAATATTCTGAAGTTGCATGCCAATATATTGATAAAAGCAAAGAATGTGAACGTCTTGAAATTGAACTTTCGAAACGTAAAGAAAATGGTGATAAAAAGGCTTTTGAGTTACTTCAACACAAAACTGATTTCCTTCAAAAACATTGTCATTCACTTGAACTTGCTTTACAAAAAGACGTTGGTAGTTTTCCACACGATAATAAATTGCAAGAAAAACTTTCCCAAACATTTCGAGAAATGAATGAACAAAATTTGGAAATTAAAGGGTTGAAAGCTCTGTTACAAGACAGGGATAGAGCGATAGCAGATTTGCAGAAACTCATTGCTAAAATGGGTGGGAAAATTGTGGAACCTAGCATTAAGAAAAATGTTGTTAGACAACCCAATGCCTCTAAAGAGAATAGATCCTCTATCTTGGGAAAACCATCTGCTTTATCTAATTCCTTGTTTGCAAAACCTGTGTTTGCCCCCAAGATGGATGGAAAGGAAAGGTTACCACAAGCTCAACCCATAAGGAATCCTATAGCACCAAGCGTTAAGCATAATAATATGATTAAACCAGAGATGTATAGAATGACCACTAAGCCCACAAACAACGTTGTTCCATCGCCTCAGACTTCTAGAAACACTAATATTCGTGTGTCTTCTACTACAGGAATAGTCTCCACTACTAGTGTTAGCCGGCCTCAGCTTAAGAGCACTCAAGTGAATGATAAGGTCTGAAAACACAAGAATCAAGGGAAGATGAAGGAAGTAGAAGCACACTCTAGGAATTTGAATGTTTTTAAGAATAAAAAGTCTGTAATCGCATGTAATGACGATATGAATGATGTGAATGATTTGAATGCTATGAATGTAAAATTTGTTTGTGTCAACTGTGGCAAGTGTGCTAATGCTAATCATTCTACGTGTGCTATGAATAAAGTCAAAGGCGTTGATACTAGAACTAAGAAGCAAGTTTCGATGCCTATTAGAGCTAGTAAACCCAAACACAATGTGAACAATTCTGGTGCTACCCCTACTAAGAAAAGTAATGCATCAGACTCCACCACTAAGAATACTAGAAGCAAAATTAAGGAATTATATGAGTCTGCTAGCAAGTCTTGGAAATGGTGGTTTGCTAATCAATGTCCTCCTGGATATAAATGGATGCCTAAAGTTAGGACAGGAAATGTGACTACAAGTGTTAGTATGCCTTTAAATGTTGCTAAGGACACTAATGATTCTATAATCACTAATACTGTGGTATCCAATTTAGCAAATGCCCCATCGTGTTCTAACTCTTCTGCAGGTGATACAAATAATTCTCTTCATACTGGACTCCGGATGCAGGAAGCACATGACGGGGAATCTCAAGCTTCTAATTAACTTCGTGGAGAAGTTCCTGGGTACTGTCCGATTCGGAAATGATCAATTTGCACCGATCCTAGGATATGGAGATTTGGTTCAGGGGAATATCACGATTAAAAGGGTATACTACGTCGAAGGGCTCAATCACAATCTTTTCTCGGTTGGTCAATTCTGTGATGCGGATTTGGAGGTTGCTTTCAGAAAGAAGACATGTTTTGTTCGTGATTATGATGGGAATGACTTACTTACTGGTACACGTGGTACTGATCTTTATACCATTTCACTTCAAGACACATCTTCATCAACTCCAATTTGCTTCATGGCTAAAGCTTCCTCGACTCAGGCATGGTTATGGCATCAACGTCTTTCTCATCTCAACTTTGATACTATCAATCTGCTTTCCAAGAAAGATATTGTGAGAGGCCTTCCCAGTTTGAAATTCATCAAAGATCATCTTTGTTCTTCTTGTGAACTTTGTAAAGCTAAACGAAGTAGCTTCAACACAAAGACCACGCCAAGCTCTAAAGGACGGTTAGATCTTCTTCACATGGATCTGTGTGATCCCATTCGTGTTCAGAGTATCAATGGAAAGAAATATATTCTGGTAATAGTCGATGATTACTCAAGGTACACATGGACTCACTTCTTGAGGTCCAAGGATGAAACACCCGACGTTCTCATCAGCTTCCTTAAATTGATACAACGTGGTCTTCAAGCTCAAGTTAAAGTGGTTCGTACTGACAAAGGTACAGAATTTTTGAATTCAAAACTAAGAAACTATTTTGAAGCCGAAGGGATTGAACATGAAACATCGATTGCTCGAACACCCGAACAAAACGCAGTTGTTCAAAGACGAAACCGTACTTTAGTTGAGGCTGCTCGAACATTATTATCCGCTTCAAAACTTCCACTGTACTTTTGGGCCGAAGCCGTGTCAACCGCATGCTATACACAAAACCGCTCCTTAATTATCCCAAGACATGAAAAGACACCATATCACATAATTCATGATCGAAAACCTTCACTCAAACACCTTCATGTTTTTGGATGTACTTGTTACATTATTTGAGATGGTGAGAATTTGGATAAAATGAAAGAGAAAGGTGATGCATGTATTCTTGTGGGATATGCAACTCAGTCTAAGGGGTATAGAGTGTACAACAAGAGAACAAAATTGATTGTCGAGACTATTCACATTCGATTTGATGAATTGCAAGAGATGGCACTTGAACAAAACAGTTTAAGTCCCGACCCACAACGACAAACGACTTCCGTTCACAACCGCACGGAACTCGGAACTCAAGACCACAGCAATGAACCGTCAAGTTCAACTCTGGTTCCAGAAAATGTTCCTAGAGCTGATATGACAGTAGATACGACAATTGAAGAGTTGGAAATGTTATATGGACCAATGTATGATGAATATTTTATGGGGGAGAAACAAGTTGTATCGAAGTCTTCTGCTGACACTCTTGATAAGAATGATGATATCGATCATCGTCAACAACCGGATATAACTTCATCTACTTCAACACGAGTTGCTGCAGATTTACCTCCTCAGAATATCACTTCAACAATCGATCCTACAACATTCACAACTACTGTCATTGCTCCAGAGAACACAAATCAAGCAGACGATGCATTATTTGACGAAGACGAATTTATCAACCCATTCGGTACACCGGTACACGAAACTGGAGAGTCTTCTACTCGTTATGTTGATCCATCAAATATGCACACGTTCTATCAACGACATCCTTCAACACATCACTGGACCCGAGATCATCCTTTGGTTCATGTCATTGGAAACCCTTCACAGCCCGTTCGCACAAGACGACAGCTTACCACCGATGCCGATGTTTGTATGTTCGCACTCGCCGTGAGTTCAGCTGAACCGAAAAACATCAAAGAAGCATTAGTTGACCATGCTTGGATTGAATGATGACGGATGAACTTCAACAATTTGAAAGACTTAAAGTCTGGGAACTTGTTGACAGACCATACGATGTAACTCCATTAAATCTTCGATGGATCTGGAAAAACAAGATGGATGAAGAAAACACGATCATCAAGAATAAATCTAGGCTAGTGGCTAAAGGGTATGGACAGAAAGAGGGTATTGATTTTGAAGAATCATTTGCACCAGTAGCTCGAATGGAAGCGGTCAGGATTTTCCTTTCCTATGCTTCACATAAGGGATTCATTGTCTATCAAATGGACGTAAAGACGGCGTTTCTTAACGGTCCTTTGAAGGAAGAAGTCTATGTCACGCAGCCAGAAGGATTCGTCAATCCTCATTATCCTGACAAGGTGTATCGTCTCCACAAAGCACTATATGGACTCAAGCAAGCTCCAAGGGCGTGGTACGACGAGCTCTCGAAATTTCTGGTCTCCAAAGGTTTCTCAAAAGGTTCCATTGATTTAACTTTGTTCACTTATAAATATGGGGATGACATTTTGCTTGTGCAAATTTATGTTGATGACATTATTTTCGGGTCTACAAACCCAAAACTTTCAAAATGGTTTGAAAAAGTAATGCACAGCAGATTTGAAATGTCTATGATGGGCGAATTAAAATTCTTTCTAGGAATTCAAGTTCACCAATCCCCAAGTGGTATCTTTATTAACCAAGCTAAGTATTGTCAAGAGATAATCACAAAGCATGGTATGACATCATGTGACCCCGTTGGGACACCATTATCAACCACATCCCTAGATGCTGATTTGGAGGGATTACCCATAGATCCAACGAGATATCGTTCCATGATCGGGTCCCTCATATACTTGACAGCAAGCAGACCTGATATTCTTCATGCTACATGTTATTGTGCAGGATATCAAGCACGACCCACTGAAAAGCACCTCAAGGAGGTTAAACGGATCTTTCGGTACCTTAAGAATACCATTCACATGGGACTCTGGTATCCGAGGGAAACCGGTTTCTTTCTAACGGCCTATTCAGATTCTGATCATGCAGGGTGTCTTGATACACGTAAAAGTACTTCTGGTGGTGCACAATTTCTAGGTCAAGACAAGCTTGTGGGATGGTCTTCCAAGAAGCAGGATTGCACATCATTGTCATCAGCCGAAGCAGAGTATGTGTCTTTATCTGCGTGTTGTGCTCAAGTTCTTTGGATGGGAACACAACTCACGGATTATGGCTTCTGATACACGTCTTTTGCATGGGTTCTAGATTATGTTCTCGGTATCTCCTCGAATTGATTACGGTCCTAAGTGGAATGATTTGTTCTTGGTTAATAAAAAGGTTTTGGTTTGTTTATCTATTTTGAACTTATGACAAATAAGTAAGTGTCGAAGAGTAAAACTAAAGCTTTTAAAAGATTAAACTAGATTGACGAGTCAAAAATAAAAGCTTGAAAACGTAAAGAAAAGATTAGAAAAATACCTTGAAAACTTAATTAAACTAACACTTAAAAAACTTTGCTAAAACTTTAAAATTTAAAAACTTAAGCTATCGGAATATTGCAAAGCATCGGAATGTAACAAAAACGACCCATCGGAATGTCAAGGTAAAGTCCATCGGAATGTCCATGTTAGTCACCATCGGAATACTCAAAATCAAAGCTGTCACAATGTGGTCAATCGCAAAGATCACGATTGGAATAGTCTAGATCGGAAAGTCAGATCGGAATGGCATAAATGCTTTTGTCGCAATGCACTACTATCGGAAAGTTGCAAACTGAAAATGGGCAGAGTTTCGACTAAAAAGGAACCTTAGTCTCGTCGGAATATGCGATCGCAATAAGAGATCGCAACCCAGATCGGAATAAGGGGGAATTACCAACCGATCGCAAAGTAAAACCCTTAAGGGTTATTGCGATCTAAACCAGAGAGCCCGTCGAAATGTGTAAAAACCCTTGGATTGCGATGGGAGCAATGTTGTTCCGAAATTGGTGGCAACTTAAAATTTCAATAAGCAAAATCCATAAGCTAACTAATCCAAAACTAGAACAACTTAAAAAACTTAAATTCGACAACTTTCAAAAACATAAAATCATAAACTTGATACACGAAACTTTTGAATGACTAAAATCTTGATGAAATTCGAAAACAAATAGGCTCAAACAAGAAATAAGCCAATAAGCATCAAGAGCTTATAGCTTATACGTGAATGAGCTTGAGAAGAAACAAGAAAGATTCAACTTCGATCATGAATTCATCCAATAATCCAAACCGTATGAAATGAAACAATCGGATCAAGGATTTAAGTAATCAAAGAAAGGTGGAATAAGGTTAAAGATTAAAAGCTTGAAATTAAACTTGATTAATGAAAAACAATACAAAGGTTTGATCTTGAAAGAGAGAAAGATGAAAACTAGTGAGAGAAAGTTGAGAACTTTCTCTCTCTAAAACTAGAGAGAATGAAAAAAACTAAAAAACTAACTAAAGCTAACTCCCTCAAATTTGTGAAGTAAAGTCCTATTTATAGGCGTGTGTTGTGGGCTTTGTGAATGGGCTTTGTTTTGGGCTTCTTTTCTTCTTTCTTCTTTAGTCTTTACGTTTCTTTTAAATAAACGTTTCCGACTTTGGATTTGAGAAGTGTCGGTGAATAATTCCAACTCGTCTTGTAATCTTTTGTTTAATAGACTCGAGTTCTTCGACATATATGAATCTTCCATCTTTGGCTCTATTCTTCGATAAATCTTCAAATAGGCACAATGACTTCAAATCTTTTGCATCTCTTGGACAATAGACTTCGTCTTGAGTCTTTTTCCTTGATAAAACCCGTGCAATCCCATGTTTTCTTCAATATTCATCCGGTTGACTCTGAAAACAAAATAAACACAAAAACCACGCATAATTCCAAACAAATGATATTAAATACGTGTTTTGGTCTTGTTTTAGCCGGAAATAAGTGGTGAAAGGATGGGTGTTTTCACGCCTATCAAATCCCCTACACTTAACCATTGCCATGCCCTCATGCAATGCTTAGTGATAAAGCAAATTTACACTTTTCTCATAATCAATCAACCTTGGCCTTATTAACATACTACTAAACAAAAATTAAAGTACTACGAGAAATTAAAACTTTAAAGTAAACAAAAGGATAGAAAGTAGCTACATGGAAATAACTTGCAAAGAGATCTAAGACTTACATTAGGGCTTCGGTGCTGCGGAGATTTATCACCCTCAAGTTTCACATTCCCCAAACTAAGCTTAAAAACGAGATCATTGTTATTATAAGTTAGCATATCGAACACTTACACACATGGCTTAATTAAATGCTTAAACTCCCTTATTCCTAGGTGTATCTCTTATATTTTATTTTTGTCTTAGAATGATCATGAAGATGCATTTTTGGACTTATTTCGATAGTTTATTTAGGCCGAAAGCAAGGTAGGACGATTTGATCAATAGTTAGCTAAAGGACAAAATCTCTTAAAACTGCTTCTCGGGATATCAAAAAGTTCATATCTTGGCATAACTTGGTTCACAATTTGAGACCTTTCTCGGGCCGATATTTGGCAAGTACTTCATACTTCATATCTTGAGAGACGTTCTTGAGATAATGGTCTTCTCATCGTTAACAGAGTTTCTTCACTTGGAGACTTTTGAGGGGTACTCCAACTTTGTTGACCACGACTTCATGATTATTTCTTCAATCTCTAATTGGGATTTTGAGATACAACGATCCGCCTCCTTTTCGAACTTGGATCTATTTATCCTCATACCTTGTTAGGGTCTTTTAGGATAGACTTCTCCATCATCTTTATGGGAGTTGATTGCTTTTCGTCGTGAGTCTTGATCCTTCATATTGATTTTGGAAATAATGCTTTTCACATCACTTTGGATCTTCAGCAATAAAATGGAATCCTCATGCCTTGTTAGGGCCTTTTCGGACTCGCCAATCTTCGTGCCCCGCTTCATAAGTTATGCCTTGGCTATTAACTCTTATCATTACCGAGCAACTTTTAAACGATCTTGGGCTAGAAGCTAAGTAACTTTTCAAATCGTACGACCTTACTTATTGCAGATAAATTATTAGCAAGTGATGGGAGAATAGGCAAATAATTACACCAAGTGAGCTTGTGCAAGAATACCGACTTATAATTGACCCTATCATTTCTCGTTCTCCACAATTTAAAATCTCAAGTAATGAGACTCGTGGATGCTTAGCCTAATAAACCAATTAAGGTCTACATGGTTAAGGATACTAGCTAGAATAAACTTGAATAAGTCTATTCGGGTTGAGTCAAAATAATCGCAACGGGCCTAATATGTCAAAGACTTCTAAACTAGCTACACCATTTTATTAATATTTTTGACTTTATTGCGGGATATATACATATGAAAGCAACGATAAAAATTTAAAAATTAAGACTACATGGCCAAAGTTAATTAAAAATTTGAAAAATGTTGAAAAAGATGATTTTCCGGTTAAATGAAGGCATTTTCATGGAAAAGTCCACTTAAAACTTCGATAGAAGTCCCCCCTACACTTAAGATAAACATTGTCCTCAATGTTTAAGCATGTGGGAAAAATCTCCCCTACACTTAAGACATTGTGCACGTTGGTTAAATCAAGCTAAGGAAGAGACGACTAAAGTGATCAATTTCAAATGTGAGTATGAAGAAAATTGAATCACGATAGTTGAGAGATAGAACCGGATTTCGGGTAACACGGGAGCATGGTTCTTCAAAGGTTCCAAAAGTGCATTCATCCCTGTAATCACAGCACCACACAAATACAAACACCTATAGAGGTCCCCCTACACTTAGGAGGTTAAAACAGAAAAGGATAGATACTTGGGCTGCCTCCCGAGGAGCACTTGTTTTTGATAACCGAGTCACGAGCCTGACTCGACCCAAAATTAGTTCATGGGGAACGTGGTGAGGGATGGAATCATCTCCTGAGAGATGTCCTCACCAAAGTACAACTTCACTCGTTGGCCATTCACTTTAAAATTAGGTCCATTAGGTTGAGCGAGCTCGAGAGTACCATATGGAAAAATTTGGGCAATGGTGAATGGGCCGGACCAACGAGATTTTAGCTTGCCAGAGAAGATTTTCAACCGAGATTTAAAGAGTAAAACTTTGTCTCCAACTTGGAACTCTCGGTTCTTAATCTTGGAGTCGTGAATGAGCTTAGTCTTCTCCTTATAGATCAAAGAATTTTCATAAGCCTCATTACGGAGTTCATTCAGCTCATTGAGTTGGATTTTGCGTAGGTCACCGGCTTTGTTGATATCAAAATTAGCCCACTTCAAGGCCCAGTAAGCCTTGTGCTCCAACTCAACGGGGAGGTGGCACGCTTTCCCGTACACGAGACGATATGGTGTACAACCAATCGGAGTCTTGTATGCGGTACGAAAAGCCCACTGAGCATCATCAAGTTTATCGGCCCATGAGGCACGATGCTCTCCCACGATTCTTTCAAGAATTCGCTTTAATCCTCGGTTAGAGATTTCAGCCTGGCCATTAGTTTGTGGGTGGTAGGCGGTGGAAAGACGATGATTTACACCATACTTAGCCATGACTCTAGCAAATTGGTCATTGTAAAAATGAGTCCCGCGATCACTAATAATGGCACGAGGCACATCGAATCTAGCGAACAGCAATTTCAAAAAGTTACAAATCACCCTTGCGTCATTAGTAGGTAAAGCTTTGGCTTCAACCCACTTTGAAACGTATTCAACGGCTACAAGGATGTATTTGTTTCCTTTAGATGAAGGGAATGGCCCCATAAAGTCGATACCCCAAACATCAAAGATTTCACACTCTTGAATGAAATTATGAGGCATCTCGTCTTTATGTGTGATCTTGCCTTGTTTTTGGCAAGCATCACATTGTTTAACCATCTCGTGAGCATCACGGTAAATGGTGGGCCGTTAAAATCCCGAGTCAAACATTTTTTTGGCGGTGTAGTTGGGACCAAAGTGACCACCGGTGGGTCCTTTATGGCAAGCGTCAAGGATTTCCAAAGCTGCCGGTCCATCAACACATCGGCGAATAATCAAGTCGGCACATTGTTTGAAAAGATACGGGTCATCCCAAAAGTAAGTCTTAATGTCTTTGAAGAACTTTTTCTTTTGTTGGGATGTTAGCCCGTCAACGATAATTCCACCCGCTAAGTAGTTTGTAATGTCCGCAAACCACGGGGTTTCATCAGAAGTCGAGTTGATAGACATTAAGGTCTCCAGGGGAAAAGAATCATTGATTTCTTTGTTCGGATGATCTCCCTGGTAAGGATCCTCAAGTCTACTGAGATGATCCGCAGCTAGGTTTTCAGCTCCTTTTTTATCGCGAATTTCGATTTTAAATTCTTGGAGTAGCAAAACCCAGCGTAGAAGTCTTGGTTTGGAATCTTGTTTAGTCAACAAGTACTTCAACGCGGAATGATCGGTGTAAACGATTGTGTTGGAAAGGACAAGATAGGGGCGGAACTTTTCAAAAGCATAGACAACAGCTAAAAGCTCTTTTTCGGTTGTCGTGTAATGCAATTGAGCCCCCGTCACTGCCTTGCTAACGTAATGGATCGGTTGGAAGTGTTTGTTCACTCTTTGGCCCAGAACCGCTCCAATAGCAAAGTCACTAGCATCGCACATCAACTCAAAGGGAAGCTCCCAATTAGGGGTAACCAAGACGGGTGCCTTAGTTAGCTTATCCTTAAGCAAGTTGAAGGCTTCAAGACACTCTGTGGAAAAGATAAAAGGAGTATCTTTTTCCAAGAGGTGGGTCATCGGGCGAGCGATTTGAGAAAAATCTTTGATGAATCGACGGTAAAAACCCGCATGACCGAGGAAACTTGTCACACCCTTCACGGTTGAAGGTGGAGGCAACTTAGCGATAACATCGACTTTAGCGCGGTCTACTTCAAGACCGGCTTTGGAGATCTTGTGTCCTAGCACGATACCCTCTTTTACCATGAAATGGCATTTTTCCCAATTAAGAACAAGGCGAGTGTCTTCACACCGCTTCAGCATACGTTCTAAATTGGCAAGGCAAGCAGAGAAAGAGTCGCCATAAACCGAGAAATCATCCATGAATACTTCCATAGTGTCTTCCACCATGTCATGGAAGATAGCCATCATACACCTTTGGAACGTCCTAGGAGCATTGCATAAACCAAAAGGCATACGTTTGTGAGCAAATGTTCCATAGGGACAAGTGAATGTGGTCTTTTCTTGGTCTTTGGGATCGATGGGAATTTGAAAATACCCGGAGAAACCGTCTAAAAAGCAGTAATAGTCATTACCCGTAAGACGCTCGAGCATTTGATCCATGAAAGGAAGAGGAAAGTAATCTTTTCTCGTGGCATCATTGAGCTTGCGATAATCGATACAAACTCTCCACCCAGTAACGAGACGAGTGGGAATCAACTCGTTGTGTTCATTGGAAACAACGGTTATTCCGCCCTTCTTGGGTACACAATGGACGGGACTTACCCACGGCGAATCCGAAATAGGGTAAATCAAGCCGGCATCAAGAAGTTTGATAACCTCTTGTTTGATGACGTCATGAATACGAGGATTAACCCTTCTTTGGCTCTGGATTGCGGGTTTAAAGTCATCTTCCATGAGAATCTTGTGAGTACAAAAGTTTGGATCAATTCCGCGGATGTCGGAAATTTTCCAAGCAATTGCCTTCTTATGATCTTTAAGCACGGCGATGAGGCGAGATTTCTCTTCTTCTTTCAAGTCCTTCGCGATGATGACGGGCGACTTCTTCTCATCTTCAAGGAACACATACTCGAGATGGGGCGGCAACTCCTTAAGTTCTAAATCCGGAGGATTTTTGATGGGAGGCGTTTTCAAAGTCGGAGCGTCGATAGCAATAACCGTGGGAGATGGTGGAGAAAGATTGTCTTCTTTAAGAAGGTTCTCAATGAGGCGGAGATCTTCATCCCAATTGGTGGTAGAATCGTCATTAGCTAAGTTCACATCTCCCATGGTGGCTTCCAAATCGTTCCAAAGGAAATCACTTTCTCCAAATAGAGATAGTGATGAATCGATAGAGGAAACGGTCTCAACAGTGGGAAGAGAGGTAGGAATACTTTTGCAAGCATCTTTGAAGTGTTCTTCACAAGCCTCATCAAGAACGTCAATACAATAAACACTCTCGTTAGAATAAGGCTGTTTAGACAACTTTCCCATGTTGAAAACGATTTTATCGTCACCCACTCTCATGATAAGCACACCGGCCTCAACATCGATGAGAGTGTGACCGGTCCTCAGGAATGGACGACCAACAATTAATGGCACACGAGGGTCCATCTCGTAGTCAACGACGACGAAATCGGCAGGAAAAGTGAATTTGTCGACTCCTACAAAGACGTCTTCGGCTATCCCCACTGGATAAGCAACCGTACGGTTGGCTAATTCCAAAGTCATTTTGGTGGGGACTAGCTCAGGGAGAGATAATTGCTTCCAAACACTTAGAGGCATTAGATTAATACTGGCACCTAGATCGGCTAGGGCCATGCAATTCTCTACTCCCGGGAAGTTACAAGGGATTAAGAAACGACCCGGATCACCAAGCTTGGTTGGGAATTTCCTTAAGAGCACTGCAGAGCAATTCTCATTAAGTTGGGTGTTAGCAATATCAAGAAGCTTCTCCTTGTCGCTAAGAAGATCTTTGAACATTTTCGCGTACTTAGGCATGTGAGCGAGGGCCTCAGCGAAGGAGATGTTGAAATTCAGTTGTTTAAACATTTTGAGGAAGTTCGAAACCTGAATATCGTCCTTGCTTTTGAGCTTCTCTTTCCTCAACCTTGAGGGATAAGGTATATCGGAAGAAGAGGAAGGCTTTAGAATAGTAGGATCACTCACATCCTTGGGTGGAGGAGGGGTAGAAGTAAGAGGTGGAGAAATTGGGGAAGTAGAAGGATGAGGAATAGGAGCAGGTGACTCGTTCTCCTTAGTCACAATCACCGGTGGAGGTATAGGAAGCTCGGGTTCCTTGGTACCTTTGCAACTGCGAGTGGTGATTGCTTTCATCTCCCCTCTTGGATTCGCAATGGTGTTACTCGGAAGAGTACCCGAAGAAGAGGGTTGATTACCTTGGAAGAAACTAGCCATCATGTTCTTTAAGTCATTCGTTTGACTATCCAAAGTGTTTCTCATATCAGCTCTCAGATCGTTCCCTTGTTTCACCAGGTCTGCTTTCAAGTTGCGCACTTCCTGTTGGAGATTGTCCACGATCACATCGTTAGTCCTCATTTAGGTTCCAATGTCTTGGTGTAATGCGGTGGGTTGGTTGGGAGGAGCATTGTATGCGGGTGGTTGATAAGCAGGTTGCTGGTAAACTTGGTTGTTTCTTTGAGGTGGATGTTGTTGTTTGTGAGGTGGTATGTATGGTCCACGAGGTTGTTGTTGTTGTTGAGGAGGGCGATTGAGGTTTTGTTGTTGGTTTGGGTTGTTAGGAGTATAACCGGTTGGTGAGAGATAGTTGTTAGAGCGGTAGCTAAGCAGGTTGCGGTCACCTTGAGGACGAGCTTGATAAGCGGGTTGAGGATAGGTACCGTATGCTGCATTCACATTCTCAGAAGGGTAGTCTTGGGTGGCAGTACAAGTGGTGTAAAAGTGAGGACCCCCGCATATCTCACATGGTTGGCTAACAGCATTGACATGAGCGTCGTGAGCGTTTTTAGCGTTGATGTTGTTGGTGTTGCTGGCGGTTTGGGTAGCAAGCGATTCAAGAAGCGCGGTGATTTTGTCAAGTCGCTTATCGCTGTCAATAGTACTAGCACTAGCGACATTGGTCCGAACACTCTTGGTTTGCACACGAGACTTATTCTCAATGATATCCCAAGCGGCATTAGAAGTCTTAACCAAAATATTACCCCCCGAGGCACTGTTTAGTGAATCTTGGTCATTCATGCTTAAACCATTATAAAAAGTGTTAATTTGGTGCACTTTGGTAAAACCATGTTGTGGGCATTTTCTTAAAAGATCTTTAAAACGGTCCCAAGATTCACTAAAAGACTCATCGTATTTTTGTTCAAAATTGATGATTTCATTCCGCAAAGCGGTAGTACGAGAGGGTGGGAAAAAGTAGTTGATAAACTTGGTCTCCAAATCCGTCCACGTAAGAATACTTTGTGGCGGTTCCTTAACAAGCCAATGCCGGGCTTGTCCCTCTAAAGAAAAGGGAAAAAGTTGTAAACGGATTACCTCTTGTGGAACACCATTGAATTTGACCGTATTCGTGAGTTGTAGGAATCTCTTGATGTGGTCATGTGGATCATCAATGGTACGCCCCAAGAATGGTTGAGCAGAGACCATCTGGATAAAGCCGGATTTGAGCTCAAAATTGTTGGCAGCAATCGCGGGTATGACAATTGGATCATTGTTTCCATCTACATGTGCTTGCAGAAGTTCAATCATCGGGCGATTGTCTGGTAGAGGCTCATTGTTGAGAGGGGGATTGTTATTGTTGTTGTTATTATTGTTGTTGAGAGGTGGGTTATTGTTGTTGTTTTGTACACCGGCCATGTCTAAGTCTTCGAGAGGCTCGGGCTCTTGATAAGACGTTGATCGTGTACGCATGCACCTGCAAAAGAACTAAGAAAGCAAGCAAGAAATATTTTTGGTTTTTATGTTTTTTAATTTTTAGGATTTTTGAAAATTTTATACAGTATTTTTTTGTGTTTTTGAAAATTTTATGAAAAAGTAACGTTCACGGTGAACGGATCCCAAAATCCAAGTTCTCACAAAAAATTGGTGATCTTAACGAGAAGAGCCGGCAGCGGCGCCATTTGATACACGTCTTTTGCATGGGTTCTAGATTATGTTCTCGGTATCTCCTCGAATTGATCACGGTCCTAAGTGGAATGATTTGTTCTTGGTTAATAAAAAGGTTTTGGTTTTTTATCTATTTTGAACTAATGACAAATAAGTAAGTGTCGAAGAGTAAAATTAAAGCTTTTAAAAGATTAAACTAGATTGACGAGTCAAAAATAAAATCTTGAAAACGTAAAGAAAAGATTAGAAAAATACCTTGAAAACTTAATTAAACTAACACTTAAAAAACTTTGCTAAAACTTTAAAATTTAAAAACTAAGCTATCGGAATATTGCAAAGCATCGGAATGTAACAAAAACGACCCATCGGAATGTCAAGGTAAAGTCCATCGGAATGTCCATGTTAGTCACCATCGGAATACTCAAAATCAAAGCTGTCGCAATGTGGTCAATCGCAAAGATCACGATCGGAATAGTCTAGATCGGAAAGTCAGATCAGAATGGCATAAATGCTTATGTCGCAATGCACTACTATCGGAAAGTTGCAAACTGAAAATGGGCAGAGTTTCGACTAAAAAGGAACCTTAGTCCCGTCGGAATATGCGATCGCAATAAGCGATCGCAACCCAGATCGGAATAAGGGGGAATTACCAACCGATCGCAAAGTAAAACCCTTAAGGGTTATTGCAATCTAAACCAGAGAGCCCGTCGGAATGTGTAAAAACCCTTGGATTGCGATGGGAGCAATGTTGTTCCGAAATTGGTGGCAACTTAAAATTTCAATAAGCAAAATCCATAAGCTAACTAATCCAAAACTAGAACAACTTAAAAAACTTAAATTCGACAACTTTCAAAAACATAAAATCATAAACTTGATACACGAAACTTTTGAATGACTAAAATCTTGATGAAATCCGAAAACAAATAGGCTCAAACAAGAAATAAGCCAATAAGCATCAAGAGCTTATAGCTTATACGTGAATGAGCTTGAGAAGAAACAAGAAAGATTCAACTTCGATCACGAATTCATCCAATAATCCAAACCGTATGAAATGAAACAATCGGATCAAGGATTTAAGTAATCAAAGAAAGGTGGAATAAGATTAAAGATTAAAAGCTTGAAATTAAACTTGATTAATGAAAAACAATACAAAGGTTTTATCTTGAAAGAGAGAAAGATGAAAACTAATGAGAGAAAGTTGAGAACTTTCTCTCTCTAAAACTAGAGAGAATGAAAAAAACTAAAAAACTAACTAAAGCTAACTCCCTCAAATTTGTGAAGTAGAGTCCTATTTATAGGCGTGTGTTGTGGGCTTTGTGAATGGGCTTTGTTTTGGGCTTCTTTTCTTCTTTCTTCTTTAGTCTTTACGTTTCTTTTAAATAAACGTTTCCGAATTTGGATTTGAGAAGTGTCGGTGAATAATTCCAACTCGTCTTGTAATCTTTTGTTTAATAGACTCGAGTTCTTCGACATATATGAATCTTCCATCTTTGGCTCTATTCTTCGATAAATCTTCAAATAGGCACAATGACTTCAAATCTTTTGCATCTCTTGGACAATAGACTTCGTCTTGAGTCTTTTTCCTTGATAAAACCCGTGCAATCCCATGTTTTCTTCAATATTCATTCGGTTGACTCTGAAACACAATAAACACAAAAACCACGCATAATTCCAAACAAATGATATTAAATACGTGTTTTGGTCTTGTTTTAGCCGGAAATAAGTGGTGAAAGGATGGGTGTTTTCACACCTATCAGCTTCCATTTTGATAAAGTACCTATGTACTGTGACTCAAAGTCGGCCATAGCCATCTCCTGCAACCCGGTACAGCATTCCCGCACGAAGCACATCGATGTCAGATATCACTTCATTAAGGAACAAGTTGAAAAGGGTATTGTTGAATTATACTTTGTTGGAACTGATTACCAATTAGCTGACTTGTTTACAAAAGCTCTTTCGAAAGAGAGGTTTGCGTATCTAGTTAGGCAAATTGGTATGAGATGTTTGACTCCAGCAGAACTGGAGGTTCTGGCAAAGAAGCCTGCTTGATTCATCTATCAAACATCTACCTGTAAATATTAATCAAAAAGAAAAATACAAAATTAAAAAATCTTTGATAATCCAAAAATATACATCTCGATATGTCTTTCAGTATCGATAATATGGACGTACCTAGAAATGTCGCTCAATAACGACACGGGTGTGTACATAAAGCTCGAATGAAAGTTGTAAATATTTTTCAAAACATGTCATTTCTATCTTTTTTTAAAGGAAATTGTCTATTTTGGACAATATTTCCAAAAACGGGTAGAACAATCTATCTTGGGTTGAGCTTGTCACAAAACATTCAACGTTTTGAGCTCAACACAATGGCTTGTAATCACTTTCAGATTGCAACCCGGAATAATATTCACGGGGGAGTGTACGATTTCGTGCTCTTACCCTCAACAAAAGAAGAGAAATCTTCTTACACTTGAGTGGATACGTCAAGACATTCAAAGTCTATGAACTCAAGTTTATGCCTTAGAAAAACCTTTTCGACAAAAAGAATTGATTTTCCAAAAAGCGTTGAACACAATTGTTTCAAGAATTTCTCAATGATATTCAAAATCTTTCAAAAATTGTGTATTCAACAACTCCTATCCTCAAAAGTTTAATGTGGATCATATCCTCGAAATAACAATTCAATTGGATCAATTTTTGAGGGGGAGCGTTTTAAAATTCTTGCTAAGTTTGACACATCTTTCTCCCGAAGATTTTCAAGACTATTTTACAAAATATATTTTAATCAAATTTGGTATCTCTAATATCAAACGATTTTATATATTAGAGATAGGGGAGAAAATGTGATTAAAATGTGATCTAAAGACTCAAACACTCATGGTTACGATCAAATACCCACAACATCTTTAATTCACGACGTTATTGGTGTCAAAAGGGTGGTTAGGTTTAAGTCCTATGATCCAACCAGAACCAGAGGGATCTTCCCAGGGACAATCCAATAGATTATTAGAAGTCCTTAGGAAAGATGGAGTAGAATGTGAATGAAGCTGAATGCCGACTAAGTACTGATGATAGCACTGGAACAATCACAACAAGGTGCTATTAATGATGTCTTGGTAAGAATTAAAGGGGTTGAAGAATGAAAAAGAAATGTAAGGATAAAGGGTCTAAAGAAAGAAGCCCTCCATACAACTTAGGCAGAAACTGGGTCAACTCATCATGAAGACAATCTCATCATGGACCTAGTGATGTGAAGCACAACCCTTTCCTAGCTACTCAAGCTTCTCTTAAAAGAAGTTTGTTTTATTGTCACGGAAATCAACATGTCTTCTATTGACTTTCTCACTCCGAGATAGTTGATATTGAATAGGTGGCATCTGCTCCAGCCTCCGACTACCAAAAGTGCACAAATCGAGTCTAGAGCCAAGAGATCAATCAAATCTCGTTAGGACACACGGATGAAGATCAAGAGAGTCCTATGCTATATCCTTGCGATATTGCTAGAACACTCAGAGTGATACTACTTAGTATTCACAATGATGAGTGGAAATCCTTCCAGTGTTAACATCAAACAGCACTGTGGTAGGTCATATGCAAGATTCTTTATGAATTAAACATATGTAAAACTGAAAAGCAACAGTGGTTTGATTCTGAATTGATTCAAACTCGTTTCAGGTTTCTACACAATATCTTTATGGTCTTGCCAGAACATTCAGAGTGATATTTATTAATATTCACGGTGACGAATGGAAATCCTTCTAGCGTCAACATCAAACAGCGCTACGGTAGGTAACTTGTGAGATTCTTATGAATCAAACTTGTGTTAACTGGAAAGAAACAATCGTAAGATTCTTAATGAATCAAACTTGTTCATGGAATTTGAATTGACGACTTTAATCAAGCGGATATTTATCCAATTGATTCACTCTTTATGTTCGCAGTCTTGCTTTGAGACGGTCGAGTAAAGAAAACGGCTAGTACAGCCGCGAAACCCTATCAAGGAGATTCTTAATTGAATCTACCTAATCACAGGTACGGTATTTAATATCGTATAACGGTCTTCACCGGCCGGAGGTAAAACGCTACCGATTTAGGACGAATGTCAAAGCCATTCAGTCCGTGTCTATGTTTTGTCTCGAGAAGGTGGCGTCACGGTGTACTCAGCAAAGTCAAAGATTCAAAACCACATATTCATGCCCAAAGACTTATTCAACAATTAAAAGTGTGAGCATGTGGATAAAGACACAAGATCGCAAGATGGCAAAGACAAGTCAAGGATGATTTAAAGATCTCAAGATAAAAGACAAAGTCGAAAGACAATGATAAAGGCTCAAAGATCACAACATGAAGGAACAAAACTACTGTTACACGTTCAAGACTCATTTATGACGAAATTCATTAATCTCCATTGGACTCCAAATATCGAAGAGGAATGACCTCACATTGGGGGAGATTGTTAGCCTCAAAATAATGAGTCAAACAAGAATGTTCGGTCATAGGTTTCTATTGTAACATTAATTAGAACGTTGTAATAAGTAGTTTATTAGTCGTGGTTTATGAGCTTGGAGTTAAACTAATTAAAGTCCAAACATCAAGCCCGGCCCAATATATAGTCCATTAAAGCCCGCATGTGGGTGGACTATATATACTATCCTCCTAGCATGTTAGGAGGGTGGGATGATCATTTGTACTCTAATCACTTTCTTAATCTAATATTCTACAAGTTAATCCTCTCCTCCTCTCTACTTTCTCTCACTACTTTCACTCTCTAAAACTCATATCATTTTCCATCTCATATCTTAATCTATCATCATATTATTAGGGACAACAATTATCTTTTAGCATACTTAATAAACGGCTTTAGATATATTGTTGCTCACCCTTTCCATGCTAGATCCTAAGCATTCGATTCTTCGTCTTTAGTATGGGGGTGCTCCACCTTTAGACTCGAAACATTGACGATAATGTTTACTTTTAGTATGGGGGATGAATAGATACTTGCTTTGCTACGCCCTCACGCTTTCCAACTTTCAATATTTTGTTTTGTTTTGGTGCAAATAAGGCTAAAAATGGCCAAATTTTAAAAGTTTTCTTAGTTTTAATAAGTGTTTTTAAGACACGAATGTATATTTTCTAATGGGTAGAATAAGAGCTAATTTTTGACTTGATGGGCATTTGGAGCCCTTTACATTCCTTAACCCGCTCAATTCAAGTTTTTCTAGACTTTTATATAGGGAACTTTAAAACACGAAAGTCTTAGCTCATTCGGGTTAAGAACAAGAACTTTTCGCAAGTTCCTATAATTGATCCTAGAAATTCACTTATCAAGGGAACTATAAAATGCATTCTCTAAACTTGAAAAAGTCCAAGAAAGTGCAAGATCCTATAGGTGGCTTGAAAACCCAAAACTTTGATTTGATATAGTCTTAATGAAAGCTAATCCAAATTTGGCTTAATTTTGACTTGCATGGCTAAGTATTCACGAGTCTCTTTAATTAGAGGTCTTTATATAGTGAAGAACGAGAGATGATAGAGTTAGACAAGTGATCATGCTAAACGTAGAACATGAAAATGTTCTTTCAAAAACTCATATGTTTTTAATTGTGGCTTTTTCTTCCCATAAGATCAATGCATTAGGAATAAAAATAATTGCAATAAGTAAGGTCGTACGATTTGAATGGTTACTTAGCTTCTAGCGTAAGATCGTTTAAAAGTTGCTCGGGGTTGAATAGAGTTCATAGCCAAGGCATAACTTATTGAAGCGGGACGCGAAGATTGGTGAAGATCCAAAAAGACCCTAACAAGGCATGAGGAGCTCTATTTTGTTGCTAAAGATCCAAGATGATGTGAAGTATCATTATTCCAAAATCAATATGAAGGGTCGAGACACACGACGAAAAGCAATTACTCCCCTAAAGATCATGGAGAAAGTCTATCCAAAAAGACCCTTACAAGGTATGAGGATAAATATATCCAAGTCCGAAAAGGAGGCGGATCATTGTATATCAAAGTCCAAAATAAAGATTGAAGAAAAATGATGAAGTCGTGGTCCAAATATGAAGAATCTCTCAAAAACGTCAAGTGAAGAAATTCCAAAATATGAAGAGAAGACCATAACTTCAAGAACGTCTTCTCAATATTTGAAGTATGAAGTACATGCCACATATCGGTCTGAGAAAGGTCTCAAATCGTGAAACGAGTTATGCCAAGATATGAACTTAAGGAGATACACGAGAAGCCGTTTTAAAAGATTTTGTCCTTCGGCTAAGTATCAATTAAATCGTGCTACTTTGCTTTCGGACTAATAAATACTCAAATAAGTCAATATGAATCACTTGTGATCCATGACAAATAGTTAAAAAAATGCTAGCAACCCATTTCCTTTTATAATAACTAGGATTGCGGGGAGAAAAAAATGATAGCAACCCATTTCCTTTTATAATAACGAGGATTGCGGGGAGAAAAAGTATTACACAATTTGGACGTATGATTAGTGTTAGCATTGTGACTTGTACCAACAATGATCTCGTTTTTACACTTAGCATAGAATGTATGACAATCAAGGATGACGAAATTTACTCTATGGGACATTTACTTGTTTCTATTCATTGACCCTAAAAGTCACATTCGTGATGAAAATCATACATTATGTCTTTACACATCTTCGTAGTGTTGTTACAAATCTTTTACTTTTCAATAAAGGTTAATAAAAATGAATTTTGGTGATGCTTAGATACTTTATTCTAGCATTGCGTGAGGGCACGGCAATGGCTTAGTATGGGGGAGTGATGAGATGGCATTTATACATGATCTCATCGTTCTTTTCGGGCTTTAAATGCATTAAAATGTCATAAATTACCATATATATGCTTGTATTTGTTTACTTGTGTGTTTTAGGTATGGATATCGTGAAAAAGACAAAAGATCACAAGAAACAAGGAAAAACGGACACGAGAAACGAAGCCGTACAAAGAACCGGGTCCTAGTTCATGATTTATCCAAGATTAACCCTTGAAGACTTGAAGATGTACAAGATTGATCCTCAAAATATGAAGAAATGACACTTAAAACCCTTGTATATTCATAATTACAAGTTTGGTCCCTTAAGTTTGTCAAAATTACAAAATGGTCCTTCAACTTTGAAGAATTGGCAAGATTAGTCCCTCATCAATTCTAATTTGTCAAATATGGTCCCTCATGAAGTCAAAGATACTATGAAGACCTTTGAGGATCAAGAATGTCCAAAATCAATCCCTCAAATATTCAAACATGGCAAAAATAACCATTGATTACCTTTTGCAAAAGTTTTGTGGCCAATGTGTGAAAATCAGAAGTTTATTAACAAAGGAAAACCAAGTTTGTGGCTCAAAAACGTTTTATACAACCTTTGTTAAAACACAAGGACTACTAATGTCATTTCCCAAACTTCAAATGACACACACACGCGCCAAACACAACTTTTCCTACAAAAATGGATCAAATGGTTTACTATTTACCATGATGAACCCAGTTACCACTCCACTTAAACAAAAGGGTAAAAACCAATTACCCTTACCCACGCTTGATTCACACATGCAGAAACTCATCCCACACCCAAAACCCTCACTCCCACTCACCAAAGGGTCCCACCATTTCATACGTCCACCCATCACATCACAACTTAGCCTACAAGGAATGCCAGGTGTCAAAATCAACATCCCACACTCCTTGCTTGGTTACAAAGCTAAAATGAACAGCCATGATGAATTTGGACAGCTCATACAACAAATGCGTCTAGAAGATTCAAGGGCATTTTAGGGACTTCATATCTAGGGTTTTCTCATTGTAATCTCAGCCTTTGTGGCCTATATAAGGACTCCTCAACTTGTGAGAGAGCCTTGTTCCAATTTTACCTTTTAAACATTGTAATTCCTTTTTGAATTTTATAAAAGTTGGTATTTTGAGAAAATTGTAATTCCTTTTTATGTTTTTGAAAGTTGGTGTTGTTTAAGGGTAATTATGAGTTCCATTATATGTTATAAGTGTGCTTGAATCTTGTGGTTCAAGGACGTTTATGTTTGGTAAGGTTTTCAAGTTTGAAAAAAAGCTTGAAAAGTGGTTTCTGATTTTGCTATTTTACTTGTACTAATCCTTGAACAAAAGCTATAAGCTCTTACAAGCTTGTTGACACCAAGCTTGTGAAGGGATTGGAGCCTTTGGTTGGGCTGTTTGTTCATTGTGTTGAAGAAATAAAGCCCTTGAGTTTCTGCTTTGAAACATCAACCAAGGCAGTCATCCATCTTTCTTGTTGAAGTGCCTTGGTCTTGTTCTAGTTGTTTAACAAGGTCCAAGGAGCATTGTTGGTCCTCCTAGGATGTTGTGGAGGACAAGTATAACCTCTTGTTAAGATTCCTCTAAAAATCACATGTTATGGTCTGTTTTATGTTTTGGTATATGATTTGGTGATCTTGTGTATGTGCTTGGTGTTTTATGGTTGGTATCTGTTAGTTGTCACCTAGTGTTGCTATTTGATCATTATAATCAGTAGGTTGTTTGAAGGATTAAGAATTTTGTTTGAAAAGTGCTTAATAAAGGATTGTTTGGGATTACTGGTTCTTAAGGCCTTGTGGCCTTGTGCCCTTGGTTCTTAGGGTTTGGGAAGTCTAAACAAGTCATAATATACAAGTTTTAGTCATTGGTTAAGTTTCTGAAAGTTTGGAAAAAGGATTTCAAGTTTTACAAAAATCTGATAAAAGGTGTTTTGAAATTGGTCAAACACATCAGATCCAATATCTTCTTTGTTTGTTGGATCTAAGGTCTGAAATCAGGTTTGGGAATAGTTTGGGTGATAAGCTATCTATTGGTTATCTGGTTGTTGAATTTGGTGGCTTATTGAGTGTGCTATAGCTTATCAAAGTTGGTTGAAGTGGTCATTTGCATCAGCAAAGTGACCACCTCATTTGGTGCTTTCATTTGTATTTCTAGTGTAAGGCTTGTTGCTTTGTTGCTTGGATCCTGTTTATGTGCTGCTTGTGAGGATTTTTGGCTATTTGGATTGCTTTGTTGCTAGCTTATGAGCTTACTGGCTTATTAGCTTATTTGTGCCAAAACTCATCACGTCTACCCAACTAGTAGACCTTGATTCACAAGGTTTGTACTCAAGCCTTAACCAGCAGGTTGTAAACAAAGTTTTAACACTTCATTAAGTCTGTCAACGTCCAAAATTGTGCTTGTCAGCGTTTGATTTACTCTTCTCAGCGTTTGACTATTGGTCAAACTAGGTCAAATAGCTTATTGAATCTGTTTTGCTTATTGGTACATGCAACACCTTTATTTTTGTAATAGAACTCATTTTTCTCAGCTTATTAACAAGTCTGGAAGGTTACAAGTCTTTTGGTTAAGCTTTTGCTAGAAAACTAGCTTATTTGGCTTTTTCAGCCAGCTTATTGGTTCATACAGCTTATTCTACTTGGCTTTTTGTGATTTTCTTGATTGATTATTCTTAGTTAAGCTATTTGTGAGCTTTTGCAACAAACCAGAGCTTCTGAAACCCCCTAGAACTCTAACCCGACTATTTTGTTGTTTTGTGGATTTTTGTTTTGCTTATTTCTGGCTTATTGAGTGAGCTTTTTCAAAATTTCTTTTTACAGATCTCTTAGGCATCTCAAAAGAAGGTTGTGTGTTTAAGCAGAGCTTATGGCATTGGCTTATTGCTTAATGGGCTTATTGGCCCAATAAGCATAAGCTGTTTGTTATTTAATCTGTGATAAGCTCATTTTCAGCTTTTGGGCCTTCAGACTTTTGTGCTTAGAATTAAATTTTGAGTCAGATAGGGGTTTTTCAGGTCATTTGGGCTTAGTTTGACTTTTTGGGCTAAAAAGCCCATTAAGGTTGACTAATTTTGGTTTTAGCCTATTTGGGGGCCCATTAGGGGTATTTTGGTAATTTCACTTTCATTTTCTGATTATTTAGGGTAAAATAAACTAGTTTGCAATTTTTTAGAATTTTTTATAATTTTTGGATTTTTAATATTATTTTAATATTATTTTATTATTAAATTTCAAATTTCACATTTTTACACTTTTTATATTTTTCTTAGCTTTAATACATTAAAATAGGATTTTTGCAACTCTTAGATTAATTTTATCATCATTAGATTATTTTTTATAATTATTTTAAGTTTTAATAGTTTTTAAATCATTTTAAATAGTTTTTATTAGTTTAAAAATTTATAAAAATAGTTTTTAATCTTTTTAGGTCATTTTAGAGGTTTACCAATTTAAAAATCTTTATTTGGGCTTTTTGATAATTAATTTTATTTTTAGGGATTTAATTAGCATTTAAAAATTAATATTTAATTAATTAAAAGGTTTGAAAAAAATTTGATCATTGGTAAACTCTTAGTTTATTATTTTGATTTTTGGTAATTTTTGGGAATTTTTAGAATTAATTTTTTATTTTTGTACTTTTTACGGTTTTACGTTTAGTCGTAGTAGTAATTAATTTCACGTCTTCGTCATCCTCTTTTCTCATCCCCTTCTATCCAAAATTAATCTCAAACCAATTACGAATTATTCACACACATATACCTCCTTGGGAAACGAACTTCATTAGGGTCATTTGTACACGATTTTCCTAAACCGTCGTATTTAATACGTTCCCTATTTACCTCCTTTTCCTAAAGGTGTGGTAAAACACTACAATCAATTGCTTCTTTCTCTGCATCGATCCAAGCACGTTTCTCTTTCGAAGTGTTCTCATATGTTTCCTCAATTGTTTGCTCATCGGAACCAGTCGTCGAGTCGGTTGCTGGAATTGCAGGAATGGTGATTGTAGTGAGAGTATAAGGTCCTTCTTTGATGCAACGTCGAAGAACATCACCATTGGGTTTGGTGTCAAGATATCGAAGGAATCGTGATTGCCATTGTGCATATCGACCAGTCACAAGCATTGGTGGTCTCTCTTTATTGCCCGCCACCATGATGTTGTTATTAGTAACACGATATTCAGTAGTAGAATCCATCTCAAGAATAAAGTGAAGTGAAAAAGGATCTTAAGTAGATGATGTTGTGAGAAGATTGTGGTTGAAACTTCAAGAAATGGTGTGAAAACCCTTATCCGGAATAGCAAACACTCTTATCCGGAATCGCAAACACTCTTATCCGGAATCCTTGTACTTGAGCTTATCCGGAATAAATGATTCTTTAGCTTATGCGGAATCTGTTTTTCTAGCCTTATCCAGAATGCTTGTTGGCTGCTATCCGGAATACGTGAAGTTGCTGCCTTATCCGGAATCCGTGAATTTACCCTTATCCGGAATCGACGATTCTTAGCTTATCCGGTATACGAAATTGTGGATCTAATCCGGAATACTAGTTTTTGAGTTTATCCGGAATCCTAATTTAGGAGCTTATCCGGAATCCGTGTAAGAACCCTTATCCGGAATGTGTCTTTTGGTTACTATCCGGAATCGAAGTTTATCTTCTTATCCGGAATACGCGTTCTTCTTCTTATCCGGAGTCTATATTTAACTCTTATCCGGAATTTGAGTATAAAACTAATTCGGAATGATGAAAACTTACGCTTATCCGGAATATTGTGGTGAAGCTTATCCGGAATATACGAAAACCCTTATAACCCGGATAGACAATAATCTCGAACCTTTATAACCCGGATAACTAAAATTACGTACCTTGTAAATTTCCCAATAATCAAACCAAAATTACCAACTTTTTCATGAAAATCAAGAAAATGACAAACACAAATTCCTACCACAACTTTGTAGGCAATTTGTATATAGATTTTGAGCTCGAAAACACAAAACTTTTTGAGACGAGATGATTTGAAGAAGAAAATCACACGAATAAAAAAGAATGATAACCACAAACTAAACACGAATCTACCCCATGGCGATTGATACCAATTGTTGTCCCTAATAATATGATGATAGATTAAAGAAATGAGATGGAAAAGATATGAATTTTAGAGAGAGAAAGTAGTGAGAGAAAGTAGAGAGAGAGATGATTAACTTGTGAAATTAGATTAACAGAAAATTATGAGATCATCCACCCTCCTAACATGCTAGGAGGGTGCTTATATAGTCCACCCACATGCGGGCTCTCTAATGGACTATATTGTTTTAGGCCGGGCTTGAATAAATGCTTAGTACCTTGAAAGAGGCCTTTTAAGCTAACCATCAAGCCTGTAATGTCACGACTAATTTTAACTAACTATTACAACGTTCTAATAAATATTACAATTTAAACCTATGACCGAACATTCTTGTTTGACTCAATATTTTGAGACTAACATATGTAACCCCAATTCGATTAATTATAATTGTGTTATTATTATGATCTTGTTAAATCGCTTCCGCTATGTGTTCTTTGATCTCGTTTAGGGTTTTATATAGTTGTTATGATATTAATAAACCTTCAATATTCGAAAGGGAAAACCATGTTATCTATCCAGAATAATTTGTTGTTCCAATTCTTTAGGGAGTCGAGTTTTGTCTCATAGCATTAGAGTGGACCAGGTCGTTTGGCAAATGAAATCCATCCGTTAATCCCAGAAAGACGATAGAAGGAGCGGAACAAGTTTATGGTGGGGTCTACGTTTTTTAAGCAGTAGTTAATTTCGAAATTGGAAATTTTAGCCGCACCAATGCAGTGTAGCTATGATATATGAATGCTGTAAAAGCTAAGTATATCTACTAGGAAGCGGCTTAGTGGTATCCGATTATTGGCAAACTCAAAAAATCTTGTGTACACACCTACCTTGCCACGGGGAAAGCTCCCTATGTGGGATTGAGGATCTGGTACCTCAGGGTGTAGGTTGCCAGGGATATGGTACCTCGCAACAAATTGGGAGAGCTCCGGTTGTGAAATATGGGATACCATGTCAAAGAGTTGTTGAACCATTTCGCAAATATAAGAGGATATGGTGTAGCATTAATGCTGTAAGAGGGATATGTTCTTATAAAGGTTAAACACTAGTGGGAGATAGAGTTTTAGAAATGAAGAACATACATTGTTAACAACATTCAGTACTTTCCTAAGGCTGCAGGATCGTACGACGGGTGTTGCGTAATTATTTGATCTAACGGTAGAAGTTTGATCGTTCAGAATGACGTGGCCAGTGCTTTTTTCGGTTTCCAATGAGAGTAGGTGCAAGTGGTTTATGACATTGATGATTTTAGGCGGGATTATTCGAAATATTCCTTAGGCAACATTTTGTAGCACTCATCTTGCCATGTCACAAATCAAGGGACTTAGATGTTTATATAGTCTAGTAGCCGCGGCGCACCGTGCGACTACTAGGCTGGGGGGACATGATGACGTAGAGTCCCCAGTCTGGATGGATAGCCCGACCTACGGGTATTATCCTTATCTATTGGGTATGGATCGTGCACATGCGGTGCATAAAGCCTATGAGGCCCAATAAGCCGCTGTCATACACGGTTATTCCTTAACCATGTCCTTGTCGCACTGCGACAGGATTCAAACAGAATATAATTTAACTGGGATTATATTCACCTAAAGTGAGAAGATATACACTATCCTTATTAATACGATAAGGATCCTGTTATACTCGGTGTTTATCTCTTGCTTAGGCCGCAAGAATAAGGAAGCCCAATTAGGGTTTCCTCGGGTATAAAAGGAACCCCAGAGGTTCCACAAAGATACGATATTCTCAATACTCTAACCCTCACATATACTCAACCCGATTACTTACTCTCACGCGGATTCTAATCGTGGGTCACGTGCCCACGGTAAGCCTAACAGTATTTATTAATTAGTGTGCAGGGTCTTCAAACAGGTTCACTTGGTGCAAGAGCTGGAGTCCACAAGACCCCGACTTAAGCCTAATTCAGGTCAAGCGCGGTCATCATCCAACTTTTGTATCAACAGGTACAATTACATTTGATTCCTCACGGATGTTCTTAGTCAAGGCATCTGCACATGGTTCAGATTATATGTACAGTTGTTTTTGGTTAAAGCTTCGGTTGCATTAGCGTAGACGTAGGTGTAAACGTATACTTTTGTGATTATAGCCTTGTTTGGTTATATACCAGTTGCCTGACTAAAATCTTATGGTTCATCACACTTATTATACTTAAACCTATGAACTCGCTAACCTTTGTATTGACGCTTTAGCAATTTTTTCTTAGGTATCGAGACGGATGAGTGACTTGGTTGTGCCATGGGAGATAATAAAAATGTAACTATCAATTGGTGTTTTGAACAATCATTTAGGTCATCGAAAACTCTGATTTAATTTATATTGATGTACTATTTGAACTAGGTTTTCAAATTATATATTTTAAATGAATTAAAACGGCTTATTTAATAGTCGTTCTTTATTACTATGTGGTATGATAGTCATGAAGTCACGCACGCAGTGTGCCCATATACTCTGATAAGTTGGGGGTGTGACAGGACACGTTATGTCAATACCTCATTTATAGAATGGCCACAGAGATGTGATGGGAGTCAATGACTATTGCAAGTTTCTCAGCACTGGACGACGCACATGGCAATCATTACATTTTTTAATAAGCTCGCGTGCATCGCGATGCATATTTGGCCAATAATAGCCGGATCTCAAGGCCTTTGCTACCACATATCGGGGCCTCGCATGCATGATCCTGGATCCTCGTGGAGTTCTCTCATCACATAGTTTGCTTGAATCGGTCCAACACACCTCAACCATGGTTGTAGGAATGATCGCATGTATAACACTCCCCTTCTAACTTCATATTGTTGCGACATTAGAACATGTCGAACCTCCTTTTTGTCATGCGGAAGTGTTTCATCTGTTAGGAATTCCACAATGCGAGTCGACCAAGTAGGTCCCTCTTCTTCCACGACGCTCGCTACCTCTTTTTCCCAGATAGACTTATTCTTCAGGACTTCCACTAGGACTTGTTTGGACAGATGCGCAAAGCTAGTAGATGTAATTTTCCTAAGAGCATTCGCTTTCTTGTTCTCGCCTCTAGGGACTTGTGTTATGGAGAATTTGCAAAGCCGTTAATCTAATATTTCGTTTTTCCATGTAACAGATCATGTTATCCTCTTTAGCCACATATTCTTCAAGTACCTAGTTTGCCACTAAGCGCGAGTGAACATGTGCTTGAAAATTACGAACACCCATCTGCGCTACTATATGTAGTCCGACGATCAACCCTTCATATTCAACCTTATTGTTTGAGGCTGTAAATTAAAACCGTAGGGCATAAGTAAACTCCACTACTTCTGGTCTTGTAAGGATTAGGCTCGTGCCTGATTCGTCCATTTAATAGGATCCATCTATGAACAAGATCCACGACTCCTTAGGGGGGGTTCTTCTTTAGAAGTAACCGGTTCTGATTCCTCTGGCTTTTCTATGATAAAGTCGACCGAAATTTGAACCTTTATCGTTGTTCGTGGCATGTATGTTATATTGTGCTCCCCTAACAACATACTCTACTTCTATAGCCATCTTAACACGTCCGGTTTTGTTATTATCTGCTTGATAGGTCGATCCGTGATCACTTTGATTAGATGCGCCTGGAAGTACCATCACAAGCTTTTCGCAGCATATACCAAAGCGAGGACCAACTTCTTCATCGGGCTACAGTTTAGCTCGGGTCCTTGTAGTGCGCAACTAACAAAATATACTAGCATATTAACCTTGTTTTGATAGGTCATCAAGACTGCACTGATTACGTCATACGTGGAAGATAGATACATGATCAGTTCCTCATTTGGTCGCAGTGCGAACAACATAGGGAGTGTCGTTGGCTTTTTTTGAGTTCATCGAATGCTTCTTCGGCTTCTACGGTCTACCCAAAGTCTCTTTTCTTCATGCACTTCTTGAGTGTTTGGAACAGAGGGAGCGATTTTTCTGTTGACTTAGACAAGAACCGGTTAAGACCCACTAGCTTCCTATTAAGGCTCTAGACCTTTTTAATCATTCTTGTGGATAGGAGATGTATCATGGCTTTTGTCTTATCGGGACATGGCTTAATACCGTTAGGGTCTATCATGTTGTGACAACCCTAGATTTTGGATTTGTCACTTTTGACTGTTTGATGTTGATCATGTGCTTGGTGTGCGTTTATGTGTTATGTGCTCATATTTGAGACTTTATCATGATGTTAGACATTGTTTACGTAGTACATGGTACGTTATATGATGATGTGATGGGGTTGGTTCGTGCTCATTAGTTCACATGAATGTATAAATCATGGTAAATGAGTTCAGAAATGAACTGCAGAAAAGTTCGGGTATCGTTTTGATAAGGTTTCGTGTACGTATCGTATGTTGTATGTATGTATTAAGTATATATAATATGGTTAGGATAAGTTTTATAGTTACTTTCTATATTTAGAAACTTTTAGAAATGAAGGCTAGTTCAAAAATCGCGTAAAAAGTCGAAAAATTAGCAAAAGGGTACCCGGTTTGGTCCCGAAAGTGTATAGGAGTATAAGTAAACATAAAATAGAAGGGGGAGAGTGTAAATATGATAAAACAAAGAGATGAGTCGAATTTGTGGGTCCCATAGCCTTAATTTTAATAATTAAATTAATAAAAATAGGATAATTACCATTTAAAAGTCCTAATTGGGCCTAAACTTGTTCAGAAGGTTACCAAGGCCTATATAAACACTCCTAGACCCCTAAAAACGACTAATAACCCTAAATAAACCTAAAATAAGTCTAAATCTTCCATGGATATCAAGAGAAGTCGAAATTATGATTAGGGTTCATTAATTTTTCTTGTTTCAAGGTAAGTGATCAATTAAACCTTAATAGAATTTATGTTTTTATTAATTAATCATAATTGTATTGTTAATTAACCATCATTGAGATGATTAGGGTTTTATTAATTTTCTGGAAAAATATATTAATTAAGATCCATTAATTATTGTAGGGTTTGTGTTATAAATTTAGGGATAATTAATGATGTTTAGAGGGTTAGTGCATAAAGGCGTAAAATAGTCTGATTTTTAAGGCTGTCTTGTGTCGACTGTTCCGGTCAGTAGGTAGCACCTTTGGTCGAGTTTCTTTATTTTAAAATTAAGTTCATGGAGTTTACTTTTCAAAAATGTAAGGTTGGTCGAAAATGGAGTTAGGGAAGGTCGTCAAATAATTTTTACAAAAACAGTGCGCTGTTTAGGAATAAATTTTGATTTCGGGGATTTGAGTCAAAACCTAACCAAACGGATGAGATAGCCAAATATTTTAGATTTGGAAACTCTTTATAATGTATATAAAAGGACTGGAGGTTTTCAATAAAATTTATGGTGTTTAGGTCGGGGTTTTGGTGTCAAACATTTAGCATGTACGGAAAATCAGTTTTGGTGAAGACGACTTTTGGCGTAGAGACTAAACGAAAGGGTTAAACGTGTAATTAGAAAGTAAAATTGGTTTTTGAATTTCTTAGATCATATAACAACATAACTCCAGTAGGGTAGGAGTCAAGTGTGGTGTTAAGTTCACTTCATGTGATCGTTTAGTGACTAGTAAACCGTACCGGGGAAAAACTAGAATTTTACGTATAGAATAGCTTGTAGTGGGAGAACTAGATAGTGGGGATTGGGGGATTAGATTCATCTCCTTGATTGTTACTTAACTTGGGTGTTAAGACCTGAGCTAAGGGTGTCGTGTATGATTTTATAGGTTTGCAGGAGTGCTAGCTTGTTGTCCTATCAGGTGAGTTCATAGTCCCATTTTTAATAAGTTTTTAAATGTTTTCTTCTAGTATGGGATGGAGATGGCACTTGTGGTGTTCTTAAAATGTTTCGGTACTATGTTTTTATAAATTTTTGGACATAGATGTGTTATTGTGTGACATGCGTGCTTATGTGTTCTCATATGTGCTTTGATACATGTTCTGATATATGAATCTTGATTGTGTTATGATTGGGATTGGTACATAGATGTATGGGCGTCTATGGGACCAGTTATGATGTGTGTGGAGCGTGGGGCACGATCCGTCCTGAGTTCTTGGTTCTGAGTTCTTGGTTCGTGGGGCACGATCCGTCCTGAGTACTTGTGCATCGTCTCTTTGGAGGCAAGATATCTCGACGGGGATATAGTTCATCTTCCACAGGTGGTGTGGGAAAGATCCGGATAGTGTGGTGTGTGTTCTTGTGTGTGTGACGGGATACTTCTTGATTGTTATAGTGTTCTTTGTGAATTGTAGATGTGATCGGTACTTGGTTTATGTTTTGTTGTGGATGCATGTAACATGATTATCACATTATGGTCCATTGCTATAAATTGTTTTCCTTCAACTTATTTGCAGCGGATGTAAAGGTTTCTTATGATGTTCTAGATAACTTAAACCTATGTTCTCACCAACTTTATGTTGGCAGATTTTAGTGTCATTTTCAGGTGAGGTAGTTGTGCAAGATGATGTTAGAAGTGGCTAGAGTATAGAGGCTGCTAGGATTGCATTAGGAGGATTTCCTTTCCTTTTAGATTTTATTTTGTGTTTTGATTAAGTGAACTTTATGGTACCTATATGTTTGATGTTTGTTCATTTGTATGTCTTTGGTAAGAGGTAGGCCTGTTACCTACTTACCTAGACGCTTGCATTGTTGAGATATTGTCACGACAATTGTGTCGCCATTTATGATATTTCAATTTCATTTAGTTCTCTCTATAGACACGCTGTTGTTGTGATGATATCCATACGTCGCGCCCTATATTCCGCCATGGTGGGGTGTGACAGAATGGTATCAGAGCCAATGGTTATAGAGAATTAGGTTGCTTAGTCGCGTAGCCTAATCTATAGCTTAAAGGTCTCTGCATATAGGCGTCATAGGAGTATGTGTGCATTTTATATTAATTGATGTGTTTGGATGTTATTTATTGCGATGTTTTGACTAGTATGAATTGAACCATAGTAAGTTCATACTTAGCTACATTTTATTTTCTTTACGAGTTTTAACTAGTGTGGGTAGAACTATAGTCGTATACGCTAGTCATTGTTGGATTTCGTTTAATTACATTTTCATGTTCTTTATACATTTTGAATTTAGTCTACGCTGGTTCAGCTGGACTACGAGTTTATTTGTTCATGCATTGGCTATGTTATTTTAATACATGTGATTTTGCACCTTATGTTATGTTGTGGATTATGTGCTTATATGAGTTGTAGGATCTATGTGAATATTTGAGTTGGTAGACTGATGTGTTATGTGTAGTATTAATTCTTATAAGTGTCATCATAGGAGGGAGTGCATTAGTGAAAGGGGACTGGTATAAGTATGGTGGCCAACATAGTTATACAAGTACCACGACATCAATGGATTCCTAAGTATGGTTGCATGAAAGAGGGTTAATACATGCTTGTATTGTATATGTTGTATGGATTTGAGTGTATGTACGCCTATGCCTATATATGTGTATATCCCTTCTACTTATCGGTTGTATTCTTAGGATGGTTTTATAGCTCTTCATTCTTTGGGATGTTCAACTTCTGTAGTAGCGCATTTATCGAGTCCTCATTTCACGTATTTGTTTGTACGGTACTTTTGGTGTAGAGGCTATTGAGAGGGTGGAGAATTCTTTTTGGGATCACGGTATCTTTTAGTTTGTATCTTATGTGGTAAAAGAAATGGAATTTGTAAATAGTTAAAATAGTTGTTGGTAGTCGGTGAAATAAGGGTTAAGTGTCGTAAGCGTGTTTGAAATTAGATGGGATATATATATATTTTTTTTAACATATAAGTATGGCTTGTTTATTTTTTTATTTTTTTTTTAAAAAAAAACTAAAATTGGTTTTTATCACCTAAAGCTAATGATATTTAGTTAAATTCTTGTTCTTATTTAATTAAATATGTTAAAATCATGTAATTACTCATATGATGGGTAAGGGTTTCTAGTTTTCTAGAATTAAAATAAATTAGGTCTTGAATTTGGTAATTAATGAGGGGTTTTAGGGTTTCAAATCGTTTTTTTTTTTGTTATAAATCGGAGTAGGCAGAAACTGTCGCTAAATTGTCAGAATTCATCGCTAAACTGTCAGAAACTGTCGCTAATGTCTGGGCAGATTCTAGGTAAAAATCGTTTTGGTTATAACTTATTCGTTTTTAAAGATTTTTGGGTGATTCAAAAGCCTAAAGATATGTACTCGGAGCGTACTTTTCAAATATTTAGAACGTATTGTCAATGGAAGTCAGTAGCTTGGTCGAATTAATTGTACAACTGTCGAGTTCAAGATTAATTTTCGGACAACATGGTTTAAACTCGTGTTTTGGGTATTTTGGGATAGTGGACACTTAGAAGGCTAACATAGGGCTGCTTTGGGATAGGATTTTAGATGTATCCATCATAGAGATTGTTACATTAATGAAGAACGTGGGTTCTGGAGTCAATGTTGACGCGTGATATTGTGTTGTGTGCTTTAGACAATTGATCGTTCGTGAAGAGACTATAGATTTTTTTCGTCAAATGATTACATAAATTACTAATGTGATACCATGGTTTTAGAAAAACTAATATACATTAAGGTACAAAATCCATTCTGGGGTAAAATTTGGTTTTGCACAAGGTTTTAATAGTATGTCACTGGTCGTAATACGTTTCGGTTATCGCTGGGTGCTTCTTGTATCATTGGTCCGTTTTCATGGTTCGTTGGGAGTCGATACATGTTTTATGTTGAGTCTCTTTTGGAGTCTCAGGTTTTGGTTCATATTTTTAAATTCTTTCACGTAAACGTCCATTAGATGTCCATGGACTTGATCATTTATCCGAAGTTGGGGGTCCTAAAATTTGTCTTGAGCTTATATTCATTGAGGGCGTTGTTGTAGTCATACGGATGATCCGGTTACGTTCTTATGAGAGAGATAGCGAGTTGGTTGTGAAATGAAGTTTTTTGAGCTTATGGAGTAAATCTCGGGACGAGATTTCTGTTAGGAGGGGGTGATGTGACAACCCTAGATTTTGGATTTGTCACTTTTGACTGTTTGATGTTGATCATGTGCTTGGTGTGCGTTTATGTGTTATGTGCTCATATTTGAGACTTTATCATGATGTTAGACATTGTTTACGTAGTACATGGTACGTTATATGATGATGTGATGGGGTTGGTTCGTGCTCATTAGTTCACATGAATGTATAAATCATGGTATAAGTTGGAAATGAAACGAAATGAAATGAAATGAGTTCAGAAATGAACTGCAGAAAAGTTCGGGTATCGTTTTGATAAGGTTTCGTCTACGTATCGTATGTTGTATGTATGTATCTATATTATTTAATATAACACAGTTTTTCAAAAGCTATCTAATTAATATTTTCTAAATATAACTTTTCTCCTACTTCTGACACGTGGATTCTCAACAAGCTTAAATGACAGCCCTTTTTTTTAACCGGACAGCCCTCTATGTTTGGCAACGTATTTTTTAATTCATTACTTTTATTCGAATATCAATCATCGCATGTAATAATGAAGGAAAATAAATGTAGCAATAAATTGATTCATTTAGTTAGTCATTAGTTCACACGTAACTAATTGGTTATCACTGTACTAATTTTAGGTAATATTTATGTTTAGAAAGTTAAATTTTTTATTAGTTAAAACAAGAACAATATTAATTTGTACTGTATACAATATTACTAGGTTAGTAAATCAATCATTGATTGAGAAACCTTTTGACACAATTTACAATTTACAAGGCACAGTTTAATTTGGTTTCTCTTTTTTAAGAATTCAATTCAAATAGTTTGAGAAGGTTTTGAAACCATTATATTTCAACTTGATCTATTTAAATAGTCAAACAACACATATAAGTTGTTGAAATATCTCTAAAAAAGGAGTGTAATAACTACACAAATAAAAAAAGGATGTCTGGCCATATTTCAACTTGATTTATTTATTTAAACTAGCATGGTACCCGCGCAATGCAACGACGAGTAATAAGTGACGATTTTTTAGCAATTGATTTAACGCTAAAATGTAAAAAAATTGAATTAAAATAAATAAAATAACTAAAAATGATAAAAAAACAAAAAAATTGTAAATATATGAAAATGGATGTTGGATTAAAGAGAATTTTTTTTAAATATGGTGAAATTAGATTATGAAAAAAATGAGTTAAAAGATATTTCAATTTAAAAATAAAAATGGTTTTTTTAATAAGTTGTTACAAAAGTTTGTTACAAAAGAAATGGATGGTCAAGATTTGAAGTTAGGTTTAGATTAAAAATGATCTAATGGTTAAGTTATTAATATGTTTATCTTAATTTTTTTTTTGGAGTTAAGATGTGTATATGCACTATTTATATAATAGTATAGATAGTATTACTCTAGCAACAAAAATATTGTTAGATATCCTTTTTTTAAATACTTAGTTATTAGAGCATCTACTATGATATGATTTTTTCTAGAAGTTTATAATATTAATTTACAAAATTTTATGTTTATTAACCTACTTCAACTATATATAAACATCTTTTAAATTTATAAACCTCACACATAATTCAAATGAATAAAATTTTAAAGAGGTTCAACATCTTATAAATATTCATGCCACATAAGCTTGAAATGTATGTCCATTATTGTTGACAAGTTTTTAGACCTCTTCATTACTTTATGAACCTATAAATAAATCACCATAATGGATGCACTTACGATCCTTTCTTTTAATAATGCGTCATGGTTTTTAACTATATTTCAAATGTCAAACATCCAAAGCGAAACAACACTCCCTCATTCACGTATATCGATATATGTACAGTTGTGGTAGACTGATACTTCAGAATAACTTCCCTTAAAACATCTCGGTTATGTCCTCTCACTACTCTCACTAGGGCTTTATATAAGGCTCTATACATTCAATTATCAATCATAATATTTCGTGCAACTATGTATCATATCACTCATTTTCTTTTATTTTATCAACAACCATGGGTGATAACGGTTAGCGTGTTCATATATTAGCCTCCCTTTGTGAAATACAATATCATTTGACGTGTCCAAAATCATATTGTAAAGGTTCATCGACGGATTTTTAGATCTTCTAAAGGTACATCAATCTGTTTATACAAGATTTGTATATTTAAATATATTCTTTCTTAAGAATTTTATGTTTTGGTATTTTAAAACCATTAACGTCATCTTGCATACTTATTGTGATTTGAAATGGTTCATAAGAGGGTGTTATGTCAATCATTGTTTGAGCTTTGTTACATGTCGTGTTCAAGTGCGGTTATTATACTTTAATTCAATACTTTGATGCAAGATTATAATGGCAATACCCGCAAAGCTATATCCATTTAGCTTTTGCAGGATAAATCATGTAATGCGAAATTATTGTTGATTTTGAAAGATAAATCAGTAATGCCTTAACTATTGCTCATTCTCAATGAGATTTAAGAATTTGATAAATTGATTCTAAAGCTTGGAGATGAAAAGATTTGGAGAAAAGTTAACATTGACAATGATATGCTCATTAAAGATTAAACTGAACCAGTAGGATTAATAATTGATTTTACTTACCCAAATATTCTAAATAACATTTACAACAACATGTTTTATAGAAACAAGTTATTCTTGCCACTGCGAACAAGGTCATCGAAACTATAAACGATAAAATGTTATCGGTTATTCTAGGCGAACAAGTAAAAAAGGGTACAAGTATAAACGAAGCCGCTTCTCGAGAGAGTTCGTTAATGGTCTAAAATTCCCTGGCGTACCTAACCGCAAACTTAACTTGAAAGTGTATGTTTCAATCACGTTGTTAAGAAACATTGATAAATCAATTGGGTTGTACAACGGAACACAACTTCATGTAGATGGATTGATGAAAAGTGTCATTCACACCACTATAATTAACAAATCCATTTTAGTAAACAAGTACTTATTACAAGGATGAAAATATCACATTCTAATAAACGTTTGTCATTAAAGATAATAAGGATTAAGGAAGCATGCATGTGTCCGTCTTTTTCGCGATGGCAATTAACAAAAGTAAAGAATAATCTCTCGTGCAAGTCGGTTTGTGTTGGTCACAATCGTCTTTCGTGTTAGGATCAAAAAATGTTTGAGGATAGTTACTAATGATGAATATGAATACCTCAGTCGTACTACCTTCAACGTGGTATGTCGCATTCATAAAATAAAGGATTGGTGTTATTTATATATTTTTTTACTTTGCCTATTGTGTTTTATATAACGTATGTTTTATTACTAGAATATGTATACCTAACGTGCCGTTATCTAAATGTTGTTCTCAGTAGCTAATAACTTCATAATATGTAGTGTCATTTACTATTTTTTCAATGTTTTTTTAAGATACCCGTGAATTTCACGGGTCTTTTAGCTAGTTAAGTATATATAATATGGTTAGGATAAGTTTTATAATTACTTTCTATATTTAGAAACTTTTAGAAATGAAGGCTAGTTCAAAAATCGCGTAAAAAGTCGAAAAATTAGCAAAAGGGTACCCGGTTTGGTCCCGAAAGTGTATAGGAGTATAAGTAAACATAAAATAGAAGGGGGAGAGTGTAAATATGATAAAACACAGAGATGAGTCGAATTTGTGGGTCCCATAGCCTTAATTTTAATAATTAAATTAATAAAAATAGGATAATTACCATTTAAAAGTCCTAATTGGGCCTAAACTTGTTTAGAAGGTTACCAAGGCCTATATAAACACCCCTAGACCCCTAAAAACGACTAATAACCCTAAATAAACCTAAAATCGGTCTAAATCTTCCATGGATATCAAGAGAAGTCGAAATTATGATTAGGGTTCACTAATTTTTCTTGTTTCAAGGTAAGTGATCAATTAAACCTTAATATAATTTATGTTTTTATTAATTAATCATAATTGTATTGTTAATTAACCATCATTGAGATGATTAGGGTTTTATTAATTTTCTGGAAAAATATATTAATTAAGATCCATTAATGATTGTAGGGTTTGTGTTATAAATTTAGGGATAATTAATGATGTTTAGAGGGTTAGTGCATAAAGGCGTAAAACAGTCTGATTTTTAAGGCTGTCTTGTGTCGACTGTTCCGGGCAGTAGGTCGCACCTTTGGTCGAGTTTCTTTTTTTTAAAATTAATTTCAGGGAGTCTACTTTTCAAAAATGTAAGGTTGGTCGAAAATGGAGTTCGGGAAGATCGTCAAATAATTTTTACAAAAACAGTGCGTTGTTTAGGAATAAATTTTGATTTCGGGGATTTGAGTCAAAACCTAACCAAACGGATGAGATAGCCAAATATTTTTTATTTGGGAACTCTTTATAATGTATATAAAAGGACTTGAGGTTTTCAATAAAATTTATGGTGTTTAGGTCGGGGTTTTGGTGTCAACCATTTAGCATGTACGGAAAATCAGTTTTGGTGAAGACGACTTTTGGCGTAGAGACTAAACGAAAGGGTTAAACGTGTAATTAGAAAGTAAAATTGGTTTTCGAATTTCTTAGATCATATAACAACATAACTCCAGTAGGGTAGAATTCAAGTGTGGTGTTAAGTTCACTTCATGTGATCGTTTAGTGACTAGTAAACCGTACCGGGGAAAACTGGAATTTTACGTATAGAATAGCTTGTAGTGGGAGAACTAGATAGTGGGGATTGGGGGATTAGATTCATCTCCTTGATTGTTGCTTAACTTGTGTTAAGACCTGAGCTAAGGGTGTCGTGTATGATTTTATAGGTTTGCAGGAGTGCTAGCTTGTTGTGTTATCAGGTGAGTTCATAGTCCCATTTTTACTAAGTTTTTAAATGTTTTCTTCTAGTATGGGATGGAGATGGCACTTGTGGTGTTCTTAAAATATTTCGGTACTATGTTTTTATAAATTTTTGGACATAGATGTGTTATTATGTGACATGCGTGCTTATGTGTTCTCATATGTGCTTTGATACATGTTCTGATATATGAATCTTGATTGTGTTATGATTGGGATTGGTACATAGATGTATGGGCGTCTATGGAACCAGTTGTGATGTGTGTCGAGCGTGGGGCACGATTCGTCCTGAGTTCTTGTTTTTGAGTTCTTGGTTCGTGGGGCACGATCCGTCCTGAGTTCTTGGTTCGTGGGGCATGATCCGTCCTGAGTACTTGTGCATCGTCTCTTCGGAGGTAAGATATCTCGATGGGGATATAGTTCATCTTCCACAGGTGGTGTGGGAAAGATCCGGATAGTATGGTGTGTGTGACGGGATACTTCTTGATTTTTATAGTGTGCTTTGTGAATTGTAGATGTGATCGGTACTTGGTTTATGTTTTGTCGTGGATGCATGTAACATGATTATCACATTATGGTCCATTACTATAAATTGTTTTCCTTCAACTTATTTGCAGCAGATGTAAAGGTTTCTTATGATGTTCTAGATAACTTAAACCTATGTTCTCACCAACTTTATGTTGACATATTTTAATGTCATTTTCAGGTGAGGTAGTTGTGCAAGATGATGTTAGAAGTGGCTAGAGTATAGAGGCTGCTAGGATTGCATTAGGAGGATTTCCTTTCCTCTTAGATTTTATTTTGTGTTTTGATTAAGTAAACTTTATGGTACCTATATGTTTGATGTTTGTTCATTTGTATGTCTTTGGTAAGAGGTAGGCCTGTTACCTACTTACCTAGACGCCTGCATTGTTGAGATATTGTCACGACAATTGTGTCGCCATTTATGATATTTCAATTTCATTTAGTTCTCTCTATATACACGCTGTTGTTGTGATGATATCCATACGTCGCGCCCCATATTCTGCCATGGTGGGGTGTGACACATGTATCCCAAGAACATCCCTTCTGTAGCACCGAATGTTCACTTTTTAGGATTTAGCTTCATGTTGATCTTTCTTAATGTTCGAGAAGTTTCTCAATGTCCCTCATGAGTTTTTCCTCAGTATGGGTTTTTATGACCAAGTCATCGACTTATACTTTCGAGATTCCTTCTTATTTGATTATCGAAAGCCTTGTACACAAGTCGCTGATAAGTATCACCGACGCTTTTTAGGCCAAATGACATCTTCGTGTAATAATAAACACCTTGACTTGTATGGAAAACTATATTTTCCTTATCGTGTTCCGCCATCTAGATCTGGTTGTACCCCTTATAGGCGTCCATGAAACACTTGAAAGGATACCAACATAGGGTTTCTACTTCTATTTAATCTCTAGTAGGGATAACAATCATGCAGACAACCTTTGTTTAGGTATGTAAAGTCCACGCACATCCTCCAGCTACCATTGTGCTTCTTAACCATGACTGGTTAGATAACCAGCCATGATAATAAACTTCTCGCAAAATACATGCCTTTACCAACTTCTAGACCTCCAGTATAGCCTTGCTATGTTATGGGGTTTGGCCTCGCTTCTTTTGCCTTACCGGAGGATATCCCTCATGGATTTTTAACTGATGCTTCGCGATAGACCGCGACACACCCGTCATGTCCGATGGTTTCCAAGCTAAGAAGTCCAAGTTATCTTTTATGAGGACACACAAGTTCTCCCTTCCTTTGTTTGTCAATGTTCTATCTATAGTGATTTCTTGGTCTGGGAATTCTGGGTGGATAGGAATCTTTAAGTTGGTTGGAGGCGCCTTTGGTGATGTTGACATCCCTTTAGGTGCCTATGTTACATCCTTGCACTTTGCGTGTGGTACTATGGTATTGTAGATCGTGACAATACCACCTCAACTGGAAACTTCATCACTCCATGCAACGTGGATGGGACAACTTGAATAGCTAGTATCCCTGGTCTTTCTATAATACCATTATATGGTGAAGGTGACCGGATTATAATGAAATTCATTCAGTCTGTTGTCGAATGTTCAATATCTCCTATTGTGACCAACAACCGTACTTGTCCTAATGGCAATATGAGTTCACCATTGAAACCAGTTAACAACTACATGACCGATATCATCTGGCTTCTGACCTCTTACCGTAGTTGTTTAAAGCAGTGTTCATATAAATGGTCGTGTCTTCATTGTTGTTTTTAATCCAACAAAAGATATTCGAAACTGGTAAAGATGAAAGCAAATACATAAATGAGTACTTTATAAATTATCTTTGATAAATTGGTGGCCTAAAAATTTTTAGTAGTTTGTGGCCTAAAAAACCATAATATTTGTATACTTGTTTACAATATTCTAACATATGTAGTAGGAGTAATACTTTTATGCGTTTTGCTAACAAACAATCTATGGGTGTTTTTTATACCATAATTAAAAGCAATTCCAAATGTAAACTAATTATTTACATAAATGCATGATTTTAACAAATATAATTAAGGTAAGTAAGTTTTAATATGGTATATATTAATATTAAACATCTTAAACGTGATATATTTGAGTTTCATTAATTGTTACTACCTTCGTCTCAAAATTATTGTCCAGTGTTAGTATTTAAGGTCAAAGTTTTAGTATAAAGACATAAAAAGTCAAAAATGAATAATAATTATGAGGCGAAAGGAGTTATTTTTTAATTATATAATGTTTAAAATACACCTCAAAGGTCGTGGTTAGCAAAACCCTACTTTTATTTCAATTAATTAAAAAAAGAAAATACGAGATGATAATATTCTATAAATTGAAAAGTAAAGTAAATTTGCAAGACAAGTCACACATGCTTTAACATTTAACGCGTTTATTATAATAAACTTTTTTTAAGATTTATAATTGTAATATAACATTGATTTGCAGATTTTTTTAGTTCTATAAATCTATCTTTACTATGTATAAATCTTCCAAATATTATAAGTTTCTTACATAACTTAAATAATGCATTAAATTATAAAAAAGTTCAAGATCTCATATAACACTAACATGATATTCGCACAATGCGATGACGTGTATTCGGTGATCATTTTTGAGATAATAAATGTTATTAATATTGCTCCTTAAATTTGTATTTAAATATTAAAGTTGTAAAAAAAACTTTAAAAAAATAAGAAAATTAAAAATGAATTAAAATATATCAAATAAATATTAAATAGAAAGGAATAATTTTTTTAAAAATATAATAAAATTAGATTATATAAAAAACATACTTAGATAAGAAGATATCTTAACTTTAAATATAAATATATTTTTAGTAAGTTGTTATAAAATGAGATGAATGAGTAAATAGGAAAAAGTTCCCCATAGACCCCAACTTTATCATAGACCAAATAGGATAATCCTGGCCCTCCATTTTTATACATTTCAATGGTTGAGATTTTTTAATTTTTTTAACCGAAATTAAAAAAAAACAGTTATCCTTTCCATTTTTATACTTTCCTTTTTTTTACACACATTATCCTCTCTTCTCTACACACACTCTCCCCAACCGCAACCACCCCAACCACCACCGGAACCACCCCAACCACCATCCCAACCACCTCTGTTATAGATCCTATCTATTCGGAATCCTCTAATCGTCTCATTTGTACATATAATCGTAACCCTAACCCTAATTTTTACATCTATATGGATATACGAGATGAGTATGCTGCTGCTAACGCGGCGAAGCTTAAATCATCATCTAACCCGTCTAGAGAAGCTGGTAATGGTCTTTTTTTAATTTTTATGCTTTTAATTTATGCTTATTATGCTTATCTGGTAACTTATCTGGGTTTTATGCTTATTACACTTATCTGGTAACTTATATTTGATTTATTAAAGAGAAATTGTCACACCCCACCATGGCGGAATATGGGGCGCGACGTGTGGATATCATCACAACATGGTGTGTCTATAGAGATAACTATATGAAATAAGAATTGTCATAAAATGATGACACAAAAGTCATGACAATATCTCATCAAATGCAGGAGTCTAGGTAAGTAGGTAACAGTCCTACCTCTTATCCAAGACAAACAAGTAACATAATCAAAACAAACATATGTGTGCCACAGTATCACTTATTAAATGAACAAATAAAAAAAACTAAGAAGGAAACGGGGATATCCTTCTATATGCATTCCTATGCTCTCCGAATCCTAGCCACTTACGTTCTCACGCCTAACCAAAGCATCACCTGAAAGAGACATTAAAACACGTCAACATAAAGTTGGTGAGAGTCATAGGTTCAGACTCCAACGCTAAATCAATTACAAGCTGTGCATAACGAACACAAATACAATAACATATGGACAATGTGCTACAATTATGTATTAACAACTAGCATTCAAGATCAATCATTCCAAACCAAAATCCAAGGCTCCTACCTTGCCAAACAACATGGTACCATAGATGATCACACTATGTACCTATCCCAAGGCCACTATCTTGTCAAACCACAAGGCCACTACCTTGTCAAACCACAATAACTGAGACGGCACGTGTCCCCCGATCCAAATCATACACAATCAAAAATCACATAGCAGTTAATCACATAATGTACACAAGTCCATCTCAAATCATAAACACATTCACAACATCAATTTAGAAAATAACTCAACACAGTGTCTCTTCCATTCCATCTGGAAGTCAAAATCAATATTAAACATGGGACTATGAAACTCACCTGATAGCTTCTTCACAAGTCCTCGCACTAGCAACAAGCTAACAAACCAAAAACACGAAATCAATACACGAACCTATCACTAAGATGGCTCGTCAACCTATGATGGACATATAGTCTATTCCCGTATAATTACCTCATTGTTAAGCTCTAATCACCCCATTACCCTTCCTTAACAAGTCCTTAACTTGGTTAAGTTTAATAGCTATCCCGTTCATAATTTTACACAAAACAGTCCCAGTTTTAGGTCTCAAAACTTTAAGTCAAACGTCCACTTAAACATACCCATGGTTTCTGTAAAAGGAATATTCATACTTTTACATATGTTAGTTAAAACCTCCCACTTTCCCTAACCTTAAAGCTACTGTTAAGGCCCTGATATATGTGTATATATTGCTACCTATCTAGAATTCACTGATTTTAACCGTATAAAAAGTTTGTTACAATTAGGGGGTCTTACCCTAAACCACAATCTTAGACCAAGTGCAGATACTTACTATAATATATAAACCATCTCTCATGTTCGTGAGAAGATCCCAATGCAACCCTAAGTATCCCAAACAACCCAAAACTTAAAAAGAAAACAGGCTGAATTCAAAACTGTTTTGACCTTCGACTGTGGTAACCTATTTTTGACCCACTTCCCTACCTCCAATTTAGTTCTAACTTCTTGCATTGGAAAGCCACTTCAATTACCTTTTCAGGGATACTTGGATCGCATCTTGAATGTTCCTAGAACTCCCGATATGATTAAAACAATTGACTCAAAATTCTGCCCAGTTTTTAAAAACGGGTTTAATCAAATTAACCTCATTAATTAACCCTAATCCCACTAATTACAAACCCTAATTTATGTAATCATTATGAACTCATTAAATACAGATTTTTATTAAAACCCTAACCTAAATCCATTATAAGATGATAATGTAAACATTAAAAACAATTAAATTAAAAAGGGATTACGAAAGTTTACCTTTGATTTATGAAAACCCTAAATATTGATGAAGAACCTTAAAAGTTCTCCATAAACCGTCGACCATTCTTTTTCTACAGGGATTTTATGTTTTTTTTTCTCTTTAAAATCCTTATATAATGTGCTAGTCCAAATATAAAACCCAACTTTCCTTTTTCCTCTTTTTTTCCTTTTTTCATTCTTTTCTTTTTTCCAAACCGACCTAAACCCCCTTTAAATTCGTTTTTTTTCTATTTATTGTTAATATATGTATTAATAATATTACCTTAATTTTCCTTAATTTATTTCAGCTCCTAAAGCCTCCAAAACCTCAAAACCGTAAAACTAGTCAAATTTACGCGTTTTACCGTAAAAGACGTAAAATATACACTTTTAAAAAAATCTCAAATTTTGAAATAAACTTTATAACCAAGTCCTAAATGACTTAAAACCATCCTGAAAAATATCCATATGACTAATTACCTCATCCGAGCCCTCTAAATGCTAAACCGTAAATCCTAAAAAAATACTATTACTATAATACTTATACGTATACGTAAACACCAAAATATCACCATTTCATTTCATAGTCACAACTTGTAAGCTCATGAACATGAAATAACCGTTCCTCGATTTACTTATGAGTACTTCTATACTCATAAACGATAACCACACCAACCTTAATCACTCAAAATAAACACGTAATCACACAAATTAAGTAAGCACACATAAAATAACCTAAAAATAAGACCAAGTGACAAATCCAAAACCTAGGATTGTCACATCACTCCCTCCTAATAGAAATCTCGTCCCGAGATTTACTCCCAAACTCAAACTTACTCTCAGCAACCAAACGAGGATACATATCCTTGATAAAACTTCCACGATCAAACGTGAACTCAGTTTATACCAAAATAATCTCAACCAACAACACATGAGCCTTAACCGTCCGCGAGGAAACTTATTAAAACCATAAAGTTATGTAACCAACCTAACTAAATCTCGCAACTCATCAAACAAGAACTGTCTTGAAAACAAGTTAGGAGCCATCACATAACTTGACGGGTTTAAAACTGTCACCCCCGATTTCAGTCTTACTCATAAATACCATAAATCAAAACTCATAAAAATATAACCACGTATAATAAGGTCTAAAGAACTCTCAAATTCCTTCCCAACTCATCTCTATGTTAACCCTCCAAGTGTTCATTACCGCAAAATACCCAAAACACGAGTTTAACCCATGTTGTCCGAAAATTAACCTTGAACTCAACACTTGTACAATTAATTCGACCAAGCTACTGACTTCCAACTACGAAACTTTCTGAATATTTGAAAAGTATGTTCCGAGTACATAATTTTAGGCTTTTGAATCACCCAAAAACCTTTAAAAACAAATAAGTTATGACCAAAACGATTTTTCTCAAAATCTGCCTAGGCATTAGCGACAGTTTCTGACAGTTAGCGACATATTTTGACAGTTTAGCGACAGTTTCTGCCTACTCCGATTTATTAAAAAAACGATTTTTAAACCCTAAAACCCCCCATTAATTACCAAAACTAGAACCTAATTTATTTTAATTCCAGAAAATTAAAACTCTATTAATTACATGATTTTAACATATTTCACTAAATAAGAACAAAATTTTTAACTTAAGAACAATAACTTTAGGTGATCAAAACAAAAATATTTTTAAAATTAAATAAGCCATGCTTATATGTTAAAGAATTTATATTTCACCTTATTTCAAACACGTTTTCAACACTTTACTCTCATTTTATCGACTACCAACAACTATCTTTTTACTATTTGCAAGTTCAATTTTTTACCATGTAAGACTCAAAACAAAAGATATCGTTATTCCAAAATAAATCTCCACCCTCTCAATAGCTTCTACACCAAAAGTACCGTATAAACAAACACGTGAAATGAGGACTCGATAAATGCGCTACTACAGAAGTTGAACATCCCAAAGAGAAAAGAGCTAGAAAACCATCCTAATAATACAACCGATAAGTATAAAATAATTTTACATACATAGGCATAAGCGTACATACACTCAAATCCATCCAACATATACTATACAAGCATGTATTAACTCTCTTTCATTCAATCATACTTGAAAGTCCAGTGGTGTTGTGGCACATATATAATTATGTAGGCCTCCATAATTATACATGTTCCATTTCACCAATGTACTCCCTCCTATGATGACACTTATAAGAAATTAATACTACACATAACACATAATCCAACAACTCACAAGCACATAACCACACAAGATAAGATCCAAAACCCCATGTATTAAAATAACATAGCCAATGCACGAAACACATAAACTCGTAGTCCAGCTGAACCAGCGTAGACAAAATTCAAAATGTATAAAGAACATGAAAACATAATTAAGCGAAATCCAACAATGACTAGCGTATACGACCATGGTTCCACCCGCACTAATCAAAACTTGTAAAGAAAATATCATGTAGTTAAGTATGAACCATAGTAGTTCATAACCTAACAAATACTGCGAAAATAATATTCAAACACATCAATTACTATAAAATGCACACATACTCCTATGACGCCTATATGCAGGGACCCTTAAGCTATAGACTAGGCTACACAACTAGGCAACCTAATTCTCTATAACCATTGGCTCTAATACCATTCTGTCACACCCCACCATGGCGGAATATGGGGCGCGACGTATGGATATCATCACAACATGGCGTGTCTATAGAGATAACTATATGAAATAAGAATTGTCATAAAATGGTGACACAAAAGTCATGACAATATCTCATCAAATGCAGGAGTCTAGGTAAGTAGGTAACAGTCCTACCTCTTACCCAAGACAAACAAGTAACATAATCAAAACAAACATATGTGTGCCACGGTATCACTTATTAAATGAACAAATAAAAAAAACTAAGAAGGAAACGGGGATATCCTTCTATATGCATTCCTACGCTCTCCAAATCCTAGCCACTTACGTTCTCACGCCTAACCAAAGCATCACCTGAAAGAGACACTAAAACACGTCAACATAAAGTTGGTGAGAGTCATAGGTTTAGACTCCAACGCTAAATCAATTACAAGCTGTGAATAACGAACACAAATACAATAACATATGGACAATGTGCTACAATTATGTATTAACAACTATCATTCAAGATCAATCATTCCAAACCAAAATCCAAGGCTCCTACCTTGCCAAACAACATGGTACCATAGATGATCACACTATGTACCTATCCCAAGGCCACTACCTTGTCAAACCACAAGGCCACTACCTTATCAAACCACAATAACTGAGACGGAACGTGTCCCCCGATCCAAATCATACACAATCAAAACTCACATAGCAGTTAATCACATAATGTACACAAGTCCATCTCAAATCACAAACACATTCACAGCATCAATTTAGAAAATAACTCAACACAGTGTCTCTTCTATTCCATCTGGAAGTCAAAATCAATATTAAACATGGGACTATGAAACTCACCTGATAGCTTCTTCACAAGTCCTCGCACTAGCAACAAGCTAACAAACCAAAAACACGAAATCAATACACGAACCTATCACTAAGATGGCTCGTCAACCTATGATGGACATCTAGTCTATTCCCGTATAATTACCTCATTGTTAAGCTCTAATCACCCCATTACCCTTCCTTAACAAGTCCTTAACTTGGTTAAGTTTAATAGCTATCCCGTTCATAATTTTACACAAAACAGTCCCAGTTTTAGGTCTCAAAACTTTAAGTCAAACGTCCACTTAAACATACCCATGGTTTCTGTAAAAGGAATATTCATACTTTTACATATGTTAGTTAAAACCTCCCACTTTCCCTAACCTTAAAGCTACTGTTAAGGCCCTGATATATGTGTATATATTGCTACCTATCTAGAATTCACTGATTTTAACCGTATAAAAAGTTTGTTACAATTAGGGGGTCTTACCCTAAACCACAATCTTAGACCAAGTGCAGATACTTACTATAATATATAAACCATCTCTCATGTTCGTGAGAAGATCCCAATGCAACCCTAAGTACCCCAAACAACCCAAAACTTAAAAAGAAAACAGGCTGAATTCAAAACTGTTTTGACCTTCGACTGTTGTAACCTATTTTTGACCCACTTCCCTACCTCCAATTTAGTTCTAACTTCTTGCATTGGAAAGCCACTTCAATTACCTTTTCAGGGATACTTGGATCGCATCTTGAATGTTCCTAGAACTCCCGATATGATCAAAACAATTGACTCAAAATTCTGCCCAGTTTTTAAAAACGGGTTTAATCAAATTAACCTCATTAATTAACCCTAATCCCACTAATTACAAACCCTAATTTATGTAATCATTATGAACTCATTAAATACAGATTTTTATTAAAACCCTAACCTAAATCCATTATAAGATGATTATGTAAACATTAAAAACAATTAAATTAAAAAGGGATTACGAAAGTTTACCTTTGATTTATGAAAACCCTAAATATTGATGAAGAACCTTAAAAGTTCTCCATAAACCGTCGACCATTCTTTTTCTCCAGGGATTTTATGTTTTTTTTTCTCTTTAAAATCCTTATATAATGTGCTAGTCCAAATATAAAACCCAACTTTCCTTTTTCCTCTTTTTTTCCTTTTTTCCTTCTTTTCTTTTTTCCAAACCGACCTAAACCCCCTTTAAATTCGTTTTTTTCTATTTATTGTTAATATATGTATTAATAATATTACCTTAATTTTCCTTAATTTATTTCAGCTCCTAAAGCCTCCAAAACCTCAAAACCGTAAAACTAGTCAAATTTACGCGTTTTACCGTAAAAGACGTAAAATATACACTTTTAAAAAAATCTCAAATTTTGAAATAAACTTTATAACCAAGTCCTAAATGACTTAAAACCATCCTGAAAAATATCCATATGACTAATTACCTCATCCGAGCCCTCTAAATGCTAAACCGTAAATCCTAAAAAAATACTATTACTATAATACTTATACGTATACGTAAACACCAAAATATCACCATTTCATTTCATAGTCACAACTTGTAAGCTCATGAACATGAAATAACCGTTCCTCGATTTACTTATGAGTACTTCTATACTCATAAACGATAACCACACCAACCTTAATCACTCAAAATAAACACTTAATCACACAAATTAAGTAAGCACACATAAAATAACCTAAAAGTAAGACCAAGTGACAAATCCAAAACCTAGGGTTGTCACATCACTCCCTCCTAATAGAAATCTCGTCCCGAGATTTACTCCCAAACTCAAACTTACTCTCAGCAACCAAACGAGGATACATATCCTTGATAAAACTTCCACGTTCAAACGTGAACTCAGTTTATACCAAAATAATCTCAACCAACAACACATGAGCCTTAACCGTCCGCGAGGAAACTTATTAAAACCATAAAGTTATGTAACCAACCTAACTAAATCTCGCAACTCATCAAACAAGAACTGTCTTGAAAACAAGTTAGGAGCCATCACATAACTTGACGGGTTTAAAACTGTCACCCCGATTTCAGTCTTACTCATAAATACCATAAATCAAAACTCATAAAAATATAACCACGTATAATAAGGTCTAAAGAACTCTCAAATTCCTTCCCAACTCATCTCTATGTTAACCCTCCAAGTGTTCATTACCGCAAAATACCCAAAACACGAGTTTAACCCATGTTGTCCGAAAATTAACCTTGAACTCAACACTTGTACAATTAATTCGACCAAGCTACTGACTTCCAACTACGAAACTTTCTGAATATTTGAAAAGTATGTTCCGAGTACATAATTTTAGGCTTTTGAATCACCCAAAAACCTTTAAAAACGAATAAGTTATGACCAAAACGATTTTTCTCAAAATCTGCCTAGGCATTAGCGACAGTTTCTGACAGTTAGCGACATATTTTGACAGTTTAGCGACAGTTTCTGCCTACTCCGATTTATTAAAAAAACGATTTTTAAACCCTAAAACCCCCCATTAATTACCAAAACTAGAACCTAATTTATTTTAATTCCAGAAAATTAAAACTCTATTAATTACATGATTTTAACATATTTCACTAAATAAGAACAAAATTTTTAACTTAAGAACAATAACTTTAGGTGATCAAAACAAAAATATTTTTAAAATTAAATAAGCCATGCTTATATGTTAAAGAATTTATATTTCACCTTATTTCAAACACGTTTTCAACACTTTACTCTCATTTTAGCGACTACCAACAACTATCTTTTTACTATTTGCAAGTTCAATTTTTTACCATGTAAGACTCAAAACAAAAGATATCGTTATTCCAAAATAAATCTCCACCCTCTCAATAGCTTCTACACCAAAAGTACCGTATAAACAAACACGTGAAATGAGGACTCGATAAATGCACTACTACAGAAGTTGAACATCCCAAAGAGAAAAGAGCTAGAAAACCATCCTAATAATACAACCGATAAGTATAAAATAATTTTACATACATAGGCATAAGCGTACATACACTCAAATCCATCCAACATATACTATACAAGCATGTATTAACTCTCTTTCATGCAATCATACTTGAAAGTCCAGTGGTGTTGTGGCACATATATAATTATGTAGGCCTCCATAATTATACATGTTCCATTTCACCAATGTACTCCCTCCTATGATGACACTTATAAGAAATTAATACTACACATAACACATAATCCAACAACTCACAAGCACATAAACACACAAGATAAGATCCAAAACCCCATGTATTAAAATAACATAGCCAATGCACGAAACACATAAACTCGTAGTCCAGCTGAACCAGCGTAGACAAAATTCAAAATGTATAAAGAACATGAAAACATAATTAAGCGAAATCCAACAATGACTAGCGTATACGACCATGGTTCCACCCGCACTAATCAAAACTTGTAAAGAAAATATCATGTAGTTAAGTATGAACCATAGTAGTTCATAACCTAACAAATACTGCGAAAATAATATTCAAACACATCAATTACTATAAAATGCACACATACTCCTATGACGCCTATATGCAGGGACCCTTAAGCTATAGACTAGGCTACACAACTAGGCAACCTAATTCTCTATAACCATTGGCTCTAATACCATTCTGTCACACCCCACCATGGCGGAATATGGGGCGCGACGTATGGATATCATCACAACATGGCGTGTCTATAGAGATAACTATATGAAATAAGAATTGTCATAAAATGGTGACACAAAAGTCATGACAATATCTCATCAAATGCAGGAGTCTAGGTAAGTAGGTAACAGTCCTACCTCTTACCCAAGACAAACAAGTAACATAATCAAAACAAACATATGTGTGCCACGGTATCACTTATTAAATGAAAAAATAAAAAAAACTAAGAAGGAAACGGGGATATCCTTCTATATGCATTCCTACGCTCTCCAAATCCTAGCCACTTACGTTCTCACGCCTAACCAAAGCATCACCTGAAAGAGACACTAAAACACGTCAACATAAAGTTGGTGAGAGTCATAGGTTTAGACTCCAACGCTAAATCAATTACAAGCTGTGAATAACGAACACAAATACAATAACATATGGACAATGTGCTACAATTATGTATTAACAACTATCATTCAAGATCAATCATTCCAAACCAAAATCCAAGGCTCCTACCTTGCCAAACAACATGGTACCATAGATGATCACACTATGTACCTATCCCAAGGCCACTACCTTGTCAAACCACAAGGCCACTACCTTATCAAACCACAATAACTGAGACGGAACGTGTCCCCCGATCCAAATCATACACAATCAAAACTCACATAGCAGTTAATCACATAATGTACACAAGTCCATCTCAAATCACAAACACATTCACAGCATCAATTTAGAAAATAACTCAACACAGTGTCTCTTCCATCCCATCTGGAAGTCAAAATCAATATTAAACATGGGACTATGAAACTCACCTGATAGCTTCTTCACAAGTCCTCGCACTAGCAACAAGCTAACAAACCAAAAACACGAAATCAATACACGAACCTATCACTAAGATGGCTCGTCAACCTATGATGGACATCTAGTCTATTCCCGTATAATTACCTCATTGTTAATCTCTAATCACCCCATTACCCTTCCTTAACAAGTCCCTAACTTGGTTAAGTTTAATAGCTATCCCGTTCATAATTTTACACAAAACAGTCCCAGTTTTAGGTCTCAAAACTTTAAGTCAAGCGTCCACTTAAACATACCCATGGTTTCTGTAAAAGGAATATTCATACTTTTACATATGTTAGCTAAAACCTCCCACTTGCCCTAACCTTAAAGCTACTGTTAAGGCCCCGATATATGTGTATATATTGCTACCTATCCAGAATTCACTGATTTTAACCGTATGAAAAGTTTGTTACAATTAGGGGGTCTTACCCTAAACCACAACCTTAGCCCAAGTTCAGATACTTACTATAATATATAAAACATCTCTCATGTTCGTGAGAAGATCCCAATGCAACCCTAAGTACCCCAAACAACCCAAAACTTAAAAAGAAAACAGGCTGAATTCAAAACTGTTTTGACCTCCGACTGTTGTAACCTGTTTTTGACCCACTTCCCGACCTCCAATTTAGTTCTAACTTCTTGCATTGGAAAGCCACTTCAATTACCTTTTCAGGGATACTTGGATCGCATCTTGAATGTTCCTAGAACTCCCGATATGATCAAAACAATTGACTCAAAATTCTGCCCAGTTTTTAAAAACGGGTTTAATCAAATTAACCTAATTAATTAACCCTAATCCCACTAATTATAAACCCTAATTTATGTAACCATTATGAACTCATTAAATACAGATTTTTATTAAAACCCTAACCTAAATCCATCATAAGATGATTATGTAAACATTAAAAACAATTAAATTAAAAAGAGATTACGAAAGTTTACCTTTGATTTATGAAAACCCTAAATATTGATGAAGAACCTTAAAAGTTCTCCATAAACCGTCGACCATTCTTTTTCTCCAGGGATTTTATGTTTTTTTTTGCTCTTTAAAATCCTTATATAATGTAACAAGAATCCTAGTCCAAATATAAAACCCAACTTTCCTTTTTCCTCTTTTTTTTCTTTTTTCCTTCTTTTCTTTTTTCCAAACCGACCTAAACCCCCTTTAAATTCGTTTTTTTTTCGATTTATTATTAATATATGTATTAATAATATTACCTTAATTTTCCTTAATTTATTTCAGCTCCTAAAGCCTCCAAAACCTCAAAACCGTAAAACTAGTCAAATTTACGCGTTTTACCGTAAAAGACGTAAAATATACACTTTTAAAAAAAATCTCAAATTTTGAAATAAACTTTATAACCAAGTCCTAAATGACTTAAAACCATCCCAAAAATATCCATATGACTAATTACCTCATCCGAGCCCTCTAAATGCTAAACCGTAAATCTTAAAAAAATACTATTACTATAATACTTATACGTATACGTAAACACCAAAATATCACCATTTCATTTCATTGTCACAACTTGTAAGCTCATGAACATGAAATAACCGTTCCTCGATTTACTTATGAGTACTTCTATACTCATAAATGATAAGCACACCAACCTTAATCACTCAAAATAAACACGTAATCACACAAATTAAGTAAGCACACATAAAATAACCTAAAAGTAAGACCAAGTGACAAATCCAAAACCTAGGTTTGTCATAGAAATGCTTATTTACACTTATCTGGTAACTTATTATGCTTATATTTGATTGTTTTATTTTGAATCTGATGAATCATGTATGTTTCATAGTGAAACCTACATGATTCTGCATGATTTAGTGTTCATTTGACCTAACTGATATGTTTTGATTGATTGAGAGTTGATTTCTTGGAATCACTAGAAACTTATTTTGAATCTAATGAATCATGTATGTTTCATGGTGAAACATACATGATTATGCATGATTTATTGTTCATTTGACCTAACTGATATGTTTTGATTGATTGAGAGTTGATTTCTTGGCTTTTGATTCAGTTAGACTTGTTAATATTTGGCCTTGCATTGTTTAACTGTCATAGTGAATCATATATGTTTCATCATGAAACATATATGATTCATCATGAATCATATATGTTTCATGGTGAAACATATATGATTCACTATGAATCATATATGTTTCATGGTAAAACATACATGAAAGGGAAATAGCTTTAGCTTTTGTTTTTTAAGATTATGATGGTAGCCATTTGTATTCTGCAAGTGTATTCTGCAAGTGTTTTATTCATGGTGAAACATACATGATTCTGCATGATTTAGTGTTCATTTGACCTAACTGATATGTTTTAATTGATTCTGCGAAGAGTGTTCATTTGACCTAACTGATTCTGCGAAGAGTGTTCATTTGACCTAACTGATATGGTAGCCATTTGTATTCTGCAAGTGTATTCTGCAAGTGTTTTATTCATGGTGTAACATACATGATTCTGCGAAGAGTGTTCATTTGACCTAACTGATATGTGTTGATTGATTGAGAGTTGATTTATTGGCTTTTGATTCAGTTAGACTTGTTAATATTTGGCCTTGCATTGCTTAACTGTCATAGTGAATCATATATGTTTCACCATGAAACATATATGATTCATGATGAATCATATATGTTTCATGATGAAACATATATGATTCACTATGAATCATATATGTTTCATGGTAAAACATACATGAAAGGGAAATAGCTTTAGCTTTTGTTTTTTAAGATTATGATGGTAGCCATTTGTATTCTGCAAGTGTTTTATTCTGAATCCTGACGAATCATGTATCTTTTGCAGTTACTACAACTAAAGCTGGTATAAAAAGTACGCCTCCTAAACCTGAAGCTCCTAAGACAACCTTGCATCCTAAATTTAGAGCTGGTAAAACAATCCTACTTCCTAAATCTGTAGCTCCTAGCACAGATAATCATGAACCGCCTCTTAAACCTAAAGCTGTCAAAACATCCCCGCCCCCTAAAACCACTATGCGAACTAGGCAAGCTGATCCTGAACCACCTCCACCTCCTCCTTTAAACACTGACAACCCCCCATATGCTCAAATAGTTAATATTGTATTTTCTCGAAAAGGTAAAGACGATAAGAAGGGTAGTAAACCTGATGTAGAGGCTAAAGAGGATAAAAAGGGTAGTAAACCTGATGTAGAGGATAAGAAGGGTAGTGAGCCTGATGTAGAGGCTAAAGAGGATAAGAATGACTGTGCTGATGTAGAGGCTAAAGAGCATAAGAATAGTAGTGAGGCGGCTGGTGATGATGGGAGTGGGGAATCTGATGAGCCTGGGAGTGATGAGCCTGGGAGTGAGGAGACTGCTGAAACATATGTGAGTGAGAGTGAAGAAACTGATTATGTGGTAGTTTCAAAGAGTGGGAATAAGGAGCCATCCTCAAGTGATAGTGATTATGTGGCGAAGAGTGAGAGTGAAGAAACTGATGAGATGGTTAACACAGATGAAGAAGAATTGGAAGTTGCAAAGGCGAGTCAGAAAGTGCCTAGTAAACGTGTTGGGAATGTAGCTGCCAAAGAGGGTGTTGTGAAAAAAGCAAAGGTTGAGAAAAAAGAGGGCGTTGTGAAAAAAGCAAAGGTTGAGAAAAAAGAGGGCGTTGTGAAAAAAGAGGTGGATGTGAAAAAAGAGGGTGCTGTGAAAAAACAGGTTGATAGGAAACCCAAGGTGGATATGAAACGGGAGTCAGAATCTACCATGGTTGTTTATGAATCACCATCTAAGTAGCAGAGGGTGAAAAAGAAGAAACCTCTTACTGAGGAACAGGCTAAGAAAGTTGCGTACTCGAATGAGTTTCCGCCTCTTTTTTCTAGAACTGTACCAAAGTCACTTTTGGATGTCATAAAAGATGCTTCTCTTGTTGACATGGAACAGTTTTTGAATGAGATTGGTTTTTCTAACTGGTGGGGTCTTAAGGTTGATCAGTTACCAAATCGTTTAGCGAGGGTTGCTGTGAAAGCTTTTAATAAGTCGACTTATGAATTTAAGCTTGCTACATGCAGCTTTCTAGTCACGCCCGAGAAAATCCATGAAATCCTAGGACTTCCTATTGGTGGAATTTCCTTGTTTGATTTGTCCGAGAGACCTTCAAACGACATTGTTGTTAAGTCATGGCTACAACAGTTTGCGCCAAAGGCTCGGAAAAAAATCACGGCTAAGGACATCAGTGACAAGTTGATGCAGGCGACGGAAGTTGATTTTATGTTTAAACTCAACTTCCTGACACTTTTCGCAACTGTGATAGGTGACGCGGACTTCATGAAAGCAGCACCAAGGCTTAATGTGGTTAACCACATTTATGAAGATACGGATATTTCTAAGGTGGATTGGTGCCGTTTCGTTCACTCTTGTTGTCTTCAAGAAGGTGTATTACCTAACACTCTTGACGGCTTTTACAGAGGTCCCTTGTATTTTCTAGTTGTAAGTCCCCTATCTTTTTTATTAACTTTTATTTGTTTTACATTTTTAACTAATTTTAACATTTTGTAACACTAAACATATATGTTTTTTCTCTATTGTGTGCAGCTCCTTTATCTTGATTCAACGAAGTATGACCGATATACAGTTGTTCGTTCAAGACCAGCCATCAGGGACTGGAGTTCTGCTGACATGCATAAGCGGCAAGAACTTCAGCTTCAAGATCAAGTATTTGGTAAATTACAGCTTCGTGGAGCATGGAGTCCGGATGAGGCACGGCAAACTGAGGTTTCTTTGGTGCCACTGATCTTAAAAAGAAGTTGAAAGCTTCAGGTGTACCACCTAAGGAGAAAAAGGTATGAATCAACATTTTTAAATGTTTATAATATTACATATAATTAACCATTGATCATATTTTGATTCTAACTTTCAGTGTATTTTACATTTATTTGTAGAGTATATGCAAAGTTCATACGGTTCACCATGAATCATATATGTTTCATGGTGAAACATATATGTTTCACCATGAATCATATATGTTTCACCATGAATCATATATGTTTCATGGTGAAACATATATGTTTCATGATGAATCATATATGTTTCATGGTGAAACATATATGTTTCAACATGAATCATATATGTCTCACTATGAAACATATATGATTCATCATGAAACATATATGTTTCACCATGAAACATATATGATTCATGGTGAAACATATATGTTTTACCATGAAACATATATGCAAAGTTCATCATGAATCATATTTGATTCTAACTTTCAGTGTATTTTACATTTATTTGTAGAGTATATGCAAAGTTATTAAAGATAAGCTGTCAAGAGTATCAAAGGAGAAGTCTGAGATAGAAGCTCTCTTGAAAAGGGCTAGCAACGACTTCCCAACTGATGAACAAGTTGATGCTTTGTACCACAGATATATTGGATTGTTTAAAGATACTATGTGGTTGCAAGATAAGTCACCCCATATTGACGATTTTGACGATGAGAAGAGAGATGATGATAAGAAAGACGATAAGAAGAGAGACAAGCCGGCTGATGACCCGGCTGAGAAGAGAGACGAGCCGGCTGGTGATCCGGCTGAGAAGAGAGATGAGGCGGAGAATGTTGCTGATGCTGAAAAAGGAGACAGAGGCAAGGAGACGTCTCATGTTGAGGATGTTGTTGTTGAGAAGGAGGGGTGTGTTGATGAATTAAATGTGGAAACTTATACTCAGTGGATTAATGCGAACATATGGTGGTATGGACCATATGTGGTTGATGTGACTGTCGACTCTTTTGGCCATGAGGTAATTTGTTAACCTTTTATTTTTTATTTTTTATTTTTTTATTTTTTATTTTTTTTAATTATTTATTCATGTTTTTTATGTTATGTTATTATGAATTGTTTAATTAAAAAAAAGGTTCAATGTTTCAGGATGAGTATTGGACTTGGCCTACGGATCTTCCTGGTGCTGCTGTGACTGCTCCACCGCTGCCTGGTGCTGAGCCTGCTGGGACTGCTCCACCGCTGCCTGTTGCTGAGCCTGCTGGGACTCCTACACAACAGACTCCTCCACAACAGACTCCTCCAATGGGTATTAAGAAATTGGTCCAACCAGATTCTCCGATAACTTCTGTTTATCAGTATAAGAGAATCAATGTTGAGTCATTGATTAACAGAGTTGAGTTTATCATGAGAAACATCTTGTTTTCTATGCAAGGCGAAAAATAGTAAGCTCTCTTTGTCATGTCTTTTAGAAATTTTTTGTTAACTGTGTATGAAAAAATACATGATCCATGATGAAACATACATGATGCATGATGAATCATGTATGTTTCATCATGGATCATGTATGTTTCATCCATAACTTTTTGTGTAAATTATTGGATAACACCATTTATTTTCTTATTTTTGTAGTGAAATTGTTTTTCAAACTGTATCTGGATATCCTCTATCAGCCGTACGTGTCAATTTGGAAACTTTGGCACCAAGGATATGGATAGATGCTAGTGTCATAGACTGTTTTGTTGCCATTCTTAATGTTGAGCATGATACCAAACTTCTAGAGACGAAATATCACTATTTTTCTACTGGTTGTATTGTAAGTTGTCATTTGACTATTCTTCGAGTGGTTCTATTAGTTTCATGTTTTCTCTTATGACTTTTTTTTCTTATACAGACACCAGATATGATTAGCAGAGTTCTTGGTGAGGAACCATCATACAAACTGTTTAAGGCAGCAATATTGGCTTAGTTTGAAGGTGATGAAGCTTCCGCGTCTCTCTCACGCGTTGAGTTGGCTTTTTTTCCTATATGCGCTTCAAATCATTTTTATGTGGTTGTTTTCAACCTCAAAATGCCAACTACAATGTTGATTCTTGATAACGCTTCTGGATTTACCTATTCAGCAAAATACAAGGGAGCTTGCGATATTTTGGTAAGTTTATTATGGGGGATTATATATAATTACGGATTATATATAATTACGGATTATGATGGTGAAATATATATGTTTCACCATGAAACATATATGTTTCACCATGAAACATATATGTTTCACCATGAAACATATATGTTTCACCATGAATCATATATGTTTCATGGTGAAACATATATGTTTCACCATGAAACATATATGTTTCACCATGAATCATATATGTTTCATTATGAAACATATATGATTTATCATGAATCATATATGTTTCATTATGAAACATATATGAAACATATATGTTACACATGCATCTTTTTTATTTAATATGTTTTTGTGTTTTTCTCTTTCTCGTTTTGTAGAAAAAGTTCTTTGCAAGGTATTTGGAGGAGCATAATCATCCAAGTCACTCCTAAGTTTCAAAAATGAAAGGCTATGTTCCAAAGTTGAGATGGAGTACTAAAGACAATCATGAAGACTGTGGTGTATTTGCTATGATCCATTTGGAGAACTACACCGGTGACAGTAAGAGGAGCTGGGATGTTGGTCTTTGCGTAGAATCTGCTATGCAAAGAACTTTGTTGAAGCGTATGAGGTTCAAGATAGCTACAAAGATTCTTCTTCATAATTTCAACAAGGAAAGAGCCAAAATGTTCAAGCTTGCCTATGATTTTGAGACAAAGGTTGACAAGGAAGAAAGAATCGCAATCATTGTTCATGCGCTAAACCATAGACATGAGCGTGATCCAGATAAGGCTCATGATATGGTTGAGAAGGCTGATGATATGGCTGACAAAGGAGAGGGTGATATGGCTAAGAAAATTGAAGGGAAATGAAGAATGACTTTATTCTATGATTGTGAATGGTAGAAGGATAGGAAAAAACACTAATATGGGTCTCTTTTGGTAGATCTAGCTGTTGGGCCCCTGATGTATCTAATTGTTAGTAATCATTGTATTTTGAACGTAGTCTAAACAATGTAGTCTGTACAAGGTAGTTTGAATTACATGTTTGTATTTTATATGTGTTCAAATCTTTGATAATTACAAGGTTTATCTGTGTACAAAGAATGATAGATGTGCCTTAATGAATCTTATATGGTTGATGATAAATCATACATGTTTTATCATGAATCATACATGATTCATGAAGACACATGTATGAATAATCACACTTGCTTTTGAAATTTTTAGATTTAGAGTTCTTTTTAACAATTATAATATATCACTCTTGAATGAATCCATCATGATTCATATATGATTCATTATGAATCATATATGTTTCATCATAAAACATATATGTTTCATGATGAATCATATATGTTTCATAATGAAACATATATGATTCATGATGAATCATATATGTTTCATAATGAAACATATATGATTCATGGTGAAACATATATGTTTCACCATGAAACATATATGATTCATGGTGAAACATATATGTTTCATCCCCAAACACTTCCAAACACTTTAAATTAAAATGATAACGCAGAAATAAACATATATGATTCATCCCCAAACACTTCAAATTAAAATGATAATGCAGAAATAATCAAGTATTAATTGAACTAAATATCAAAACAAAATTGATTCAAAGTATAAAACTAAGTGTAAAACGAAGTGTTAATTGAAAACATATTGGTAGTAAATATGACTTGAAAAAACATAGAATGATCAACAAGCTGTGTTTGATGTTTGTTCTGTAGCAGCAACGTTTCCAGCTTCTGTAGCAACAACGTTTCTAGCTTCTGTAGCAGCAACGTTTCTAGGTTCTGCTTGAGCAGCTTCCATAAGCGCCAACTTTGCAATATACTTTGGATTTAATGGACATATGTTCTTGGTATGTTCATTTGTCACTTGTTTGCAACATAAACATTTCCTAGCCTGCTTTTTCTTAGCTTTTATAGCCATTTCTCTTGCACTTTTTATACGTGCTCCTTTAGGTGCTGCTTTACGTTCTCCTTTAAGATCGGCTTTGTTTCGAGCCCCTTCTGGATTTCCTATGATCGGTTTATCAGCAGCCGGCTTTCCAATTGCATATAAATCTAGGATTACATCACTCGTTTTCTGGGAAGGTGGCTTAGGAACTTGAACTTGTATTTCCTTCTTAATTTTTTCCAACGTTTGCACAAATTCTGCCAACTTTGCTTCATCTTTACTCAACCAAAACAAGCATTCATCGACACGTTGTTGGCGTCGTTAGTTAACCTTTCAATGGTTTCGTTCTTTTCTCCGTATCTGTTTGTCTTTCTTCTCAATCCAAGTGGTATTAAATCCCTTCTCCAACGCCTTAGAATGTATTTTTCTGGAATCTTTCCAACATCACGGTTCTTCAAAACACAAAATACGTGTCGGCACAAAAAACCATACTGAGTGAAATGTCTACAAGTACAATTAACTGAACCATCTTCTGGATGACGCAGAACCTGATTATGAAACATTAAAAACAAAATTAATACTTGGGCATTTACCAAAACAATTAGGAAACATGTATGATTTATCATGAAACATGTATGTTTCATCAGGAAACATGTATGATTCATCAGGAAACATGTATGATTCATCATGAAACATATATGATTCATGATGAATCATACATCATTTTGGTAACAGTAACAACAATTAATGATTCATTAACCATGAAACATATATGATTCATAATGAATCATGTATGTTTCTTCATGAATCATATATGTTTCAGGATGAATCATACATGTTTCATGATGAATCATATATGTTTCATCAAGAAACATGTATGATTCAACATGAATCATATATGTTTCATGGTGAATGAATCCTATACTATTTTGGAAACAGCAACAACATTTAATTGATTTCACTCACTAACCTTGTAGGTAGCAACCTTGTCTTCTTCTTGTATAACCATCTCTTTGCCTTCCTCGGTATAAGTTGTCCGGTACTCCCCTGCCCTCGTGTCTTTAACATGAACCGTCTCAACTCCCTCTTCCGTTCTAAGATCTACTATTTGACAAGCCCAAATCGATTCCATTATTTCCTTTTGAACAAGCAGAAATATTGTCCTAGTATATATCTTAGCCGCATGTGTTTCCATCTCTAACCTTGTATAAGGTTTTGAAGCTGCTTCAAATGTTTTGAAGTCTAAAAACTCTTGACTGTGTCTTTGCCTTTCCATGGCAGCTTCATAGCACATCATGAAATTGAGTAATGTTGACCCATGATTCGTGAAACATTTGAAAAATGCATTTTCACTCTCGGATCTCGAAGTGGTTCTCATTAAGCCAAACAAAGGAGAGGTAATAAAGTATGCCGGTAACCACATTTCTCGAAGGCTAAACATCTTCTTCATCCACTTGTGGTCTTGCAATTTGAAGTCTTCGATTAATTTATTCCATCTTTCTTCAAAGTCCTTAGGCTCTATGAACATATTCCACACAAGTTTGTTGAAACGTTCTTTGAAATTTGTCTCTTCATATGTTTTTTTGCATAATTGTAAAAATAATCAAACGAGAATGATTAGATACATGGTTCATCATGAATCATATATGTTTCATCATGAATCATATATGTTTCATCATGAATCATGTATGTTTCATCATGAATCATATATGTTTCATCATGAATCATGTATGTTTCATCATGAAACATATATGATTCATGATAAAACATACAAAATTCTACAAGAAAAATACAGACTTATGGTAAATGAAATTCACCTTTGATGGAACTTTTTGCATGATGTGCCACATGCATAATCTATGTTTAGACTGCGTAAACACTGCTTCAATTGCTCGCTTCATTGCCCCATCTTGATCTGTTACAACCATATCGGGTTGCTTTGGGTGAGCAGTCAAGAATGAAGTTAATAGCCATATATAAGCTTCTGTGTCTTCACATAACAACAATCCTGCGCCGACTGTCACCGACTTTCTGTGATTATCTATGGCGGTGAATGGAACAAAAACCATGTCGTACCTGCAAATTAAGTAAATCATAATCAGATGAGAATGATTAGATACATGGTTCATTAGATACATGTTTCATGATGAATCATATATGTTTCAGAATAAAACATATATGATTCATCATGAAACATATATGATTCATCATGAATCATGTATGTTTCATGATGAAACATACATGATCCATAATGAATCATATATGTTTCATCTTGAAACATATATGTTTCATAGTAAACCATACAGAATTCTACAAGAAAATGTTTTTATTCAACAACTTACTTATTCGTTCTGAATGTTGCGTCAAATGATATTACATCACCAAACTCATTGTAGTTGCATTTATCAACTTCATCTGCCCAAAAAAGTGCAACTAACACGCCGTTTTCAACCTTATACTAAAATGTGAAGTCTGGCGCAAACAACTTCCTATTTTCCATCTTCTCTATCAACATATGTGCATCACTTTCTCCTATAACCTCATTAACGTCTCTAATATGATTCTTAAAATCGTCAGTTGTGCCATGAACATATTGAGAACCCCCTTTCATCGTAGAAAACAAGTGGTGTGCCTTTGTTCCACCAAGTTTCATTGTTGAAGCTTTTATAACAAACATTTTTTCCGCCTGAGTCATCTTTCGTTGTTTCTTTGTAAGATGCTCAAATTCTTTCGGAATCATTCGGTGGTTGTGTCTCGGATGGAATGTAACTACTTCATACTTTCCGGTACGATCATCCAAATCAATCTTAATTCTCGCACGGCAACCCGTTAGTCTATGCCTTGTATTTCTAACTTGCTTATCATTGTGTTGAGGATCCAATGTGTTAATATTTATCTCCTTTGGATTCCCTTCTCGATTACACATGACATACTTTGATTTCACCAAACCACTTTTTGTTTTCTTTTGGCATGTCATCTTAGCTTCAAACCCTACCTTTTCAGCGTAAGTGTTATAAAAATCGACACCTTGCTCTATTGTATCAAAAGTTTGCCGCACAAAAGGTAGGTATTGCGTTTCGACATATGGTTCGCAGTATATCGTTCCTCCAGGGGTCTCGCCTTCTAGGAACAAAGTTGGAGTGCTCCTTGTAACTATAACACCCCCACAAATGCTATGCGCAGCGGAACTACAACATTTGGGTGCTACGTAGTTATCATCACACATAAGCTATATTAAACGACTCAAAGAGACGTAAAAGTTTAAACATAAATTAAAGATTAATTAAATCATCAAAGTCTACAGTTTTCCAATTCCCAAGATGATACAAAACAGAGTTTGCGTTTAGGTCCCCACTGAATCTCAACCCAAAAGTACATTTTCGTTCACATGACATAATATAAAATATTTAAGTGCTAAAAGGGAAGAAAAACAAAGTAGACCGCCAAGCCACAACAACTTCCATCCTCGCATGCTCCGCTGCTATCAATCTTGGTTACCTGAAACACATGCTTAAAACTGTCAACACAAAGGTTGAGCGAATCTATAGGTTTATCAAATCATAAGTTTGAACATAAGTATTAAAAACCAATCATGATCATTCAATAGCATTGTCGCGCAAACAATCTATTATTCAAGGATGAGGCAACTGTGTTTAAGCTCATGACACTAATCCGTTAACTCAATCACCCGCGTAATAATTACCGGCGTGATTCAGATGAAACCAGTGCCCCTACTAAAGGCATCAGTTGCAATTATACCTTATCTCTTATCACAAATTATCCGTCCGCAGGGGGTATCAACGTACTAGCCCTCGTCTCGGATAGGGTAGTCAACCCCATAGTACTATCACTTTGTATAAGCGGCTATTTCCCCCTTCGCAAGGGCAAGACAATAGTTAATAGTTCATGAATTTAGGGCCTTTTGCAACTAGGTACTCAACACAATTTCAAGGCAACATTCGGGTCCAACAATCATTCATGACTTATGTTCATTTCCATTTAAATAGCATGTATCCCCCTCGCGGGTAAAACATTTGAAATAAGTAAAGAGCGAGGCTATAGACTCACCTTGCGTAGTAGTGGTTCTAGCGAAGACGTAACGAGAAATGTCACCGACGACGTGGATGCCCGGGAAAAATCAAACACTTGGCCTAAAAGTCAAAGTACGAAAACCAAATCAATACTCCGCACATTATTGTACTAAACACACGCATATGCAAACGCACTCAACGCTTATGAAAACTCACGCCAAAATCAAACAAGTAGTTGTTACTAGACTTATACCATTTATCAATGTTATTAAAGTTACTATCCATTTTACGGTTCCGCCGATACTTACCAAAAGTATGGGCTGTTTTCCTAGACTTATACCCTTTTATAAAATTGGGTAAAATTCTCAAAAATACCTTAAGACCTGTAGAAAACCATTTTTAATCCCATTAAAAGTTTTCGCTTTTACGACCCGTTACTCAACACATTACTAAACCTACGTTTTTCGGACTGATTTTGCACATTGACCAAGTTGGACTTGTTTGACCCATTTAAAATGTACCATTGACCCATTTGACACCTAAGTCTTATAATAGACTCAAATATGCAGGTTTGAGACCAAAAATCAACCTTTAACCATTTACCAAACTAAACCTATGGTCCCCGGGATTTGACCCAAAACCAAACACAAATTCGGATTGTGTTGGTTCTCATCTCCCGGTACACGTATTTTCAAAATATCATAACTTTTGACTCGTTTAGAGTCGTAAGCTCTACTTTATACCGAAACGAAGCTAAGACAAAGCTCTACAACTACATCCTAACCACAAGACCTGTTTACAAAATAATTTTTATGAAAACACTTCGAACATTCTGCCTAAAATCAACTATCCCAAAATCAATCCTACACTCGTTCCCAACCCATTTTATCGGCACTAGACCTTAACCTAAACACTCCTAACCATACCCAATCATAATAATCAGTCCTAAACTACCTAATTATCAAACCCATCTCAAAACCTAAACACAAATTCAAGCATGCAATATGTTTAAACCATTCAAACACACCCAAAACATCAATCTAGACACAAACCCATGACACATTTCATCAAACACCTTGAACACACCCAACACCCCCCCCCCCCCACACATTTCGTGGCTTTTAGGGGCTGTGGAGAACCAATAACATAACACCCATCTTATTTTATGGATTAATTAGCATTACCCAATCACCAATTACACGAATTTATGATTTAATTACATCGAAACACATTTTTGAAAAACCTTTGATTCTTGGAAAATTTTGTTAATGCATGTTAGATTTAATTGTGTAAGAACACTTACAAATGAAAATAAAAGGGTGGTATAACCTTGGATTTAATCAAAACAAGAAGGAAAAAGATTTTTGGTGGTGGTGTTTGTGTAGGCCGACGGCCAAGAGAGGGTGGGGAGGAAGAGGAGAGAAATTTTAGGAGTGTTTGTTTGTGTGTGCAAATTTCCTTTCTTTTTGTAAAGTTTGAGGGACTTGTTTTGTCATTTTGGTTTTCTTTTGGCCTTAGTGGCAATTACACTTTTAAAGAGCGGGATTATGACTAGTAGTTGGTTTTGAAATTTTACGGGAGTCGGGTTTAGTCTCGGCTACCTCAAAATACCTTTAAATGATTCAAACGCACACAAAACGACTATACATATGGTTCCGACTCGACTTAACACGTAATAAAAATAAAAATCTCGAAAAACTCAAATATCGATCAATCGATAATAAAAGATAAATTTTGGGCATCCGTCGATATCGTAGTCGTCATCGGTTCTTCTTAAATCGTCAAATGTTAAAATTACGACCGTAAATGTTGGTTTCAACTTAAACCGTCAAATCTATAACAAACAAAATTTCTTAAAAATTTCAAAAATATACGTAAAATAGGATTAAATAAATGACGTTGGGCTCGGGATATCACATCCACAAGTGAGCCACAACTTAAGAGAGATGCCCATACTGAACAGCTCTTGAGATAATAACTTAGCATCATACGGCACATTCACGGGTCTTACATCCTCCCCTCCTTAAGGGAGCGACGTCCGGGCGCTCTCCGGTTCTTATACTCGCATTTCGGACTACTAGAAAGATGGGGGTACTTCTTCCTAAAGAGGTCTTCACATTCCGATGTGGACTTCGGTTCACGTCTCGGGTTCCATCACACCTTCACCATGAGGATTTTACCTTGCTTCAATCTCTCAACATCTCGATCCATGATCTCCACTTCAGTTTCTCAAATTCTTCCTACGGTTATCAACACGTCTCTTTTCAAAGCTTCTCGCGGTTAGCAAGTGATTCTTAATCTACACCATCTCTTCCGTAGCCTCTCGAATCATTTCAAGTCCATTCAACTGACTTTTCCTGCTTCATTCTATCCAACTGGTGATCTACCTTTTCATCCCATAATTCTTCAAATTCGACACATGAAGAGTATTGTCATTTCCACGGAGTTCATCCAGCATTTCCAACTAGTAGGCAACTGGTCCAACATACCTTTGGACCCACCTTTCTTATTCTCCAAAACGAATCACGCCCTTCCACGATCTCAACTTCCACCAAAATCAAACACATACGCTCGGAGCATGTCTTCCAACTTTCGAATCGTCCTTTCACTTGTCCATCATCTCATAAAAAAAACAATTACTCACAAAATAAAATCGCACGGGTCACACATAACCCCATCGAAAACGTTCATAATATACAAGACGAAGTAATTATTACTAGTCGTACAAAATCACCTTATCGCAATATTACGTACATACAACCCTAGTTCGTCGAAAACGAATTCATCGATACGCTAATCATTCGACGTATACATAACTCTCTCGAAAACATCACAAACCAATCAAACATAAAAGCCATAATGAAACACATACAACCGCATTACGACATGTTTGCAACATAGCCAAACCATGCCAAGCCAATCCGTTCAATCAAGTTAACCCACGCTTGCTAATCAGCCAAGCCATGATAAAATAAGAATATTTGACATGATCCTCGGATGAGTTCAGTCAAAAGAAAATTGCAAGTTAAAGAAGGTTTACGAGCTTGCTAGCTATGGATGCATATCCAAAAAGAGAGAAAAAAATACAAACATATGCCATCGCAGAGTGCTCACACACGGATCCATACCCAAAATATATATATATATATATTACAAGAACACCATCTTACTTCCGTCTCAAACGTGGTCAAAATCTCAATAAGCATCATCGTTCACAGTTGTAAATATATTACCTGGCACGTGTTCTTCATGATCGGACTTCATTGGACAATGTCGTCTCAAGTTCTCACAACTTACGATCATTCGACCAGATCACTTACCACATAAATACATAAAAGGCAAGCGTTCACCACAAAAACATCAACTATGTTTATCCATCGTTTAACCATCGATAATCAAGGATGGTTGAGTCAAGAAAAGAGGATTCCTCACTTAAATAAATGAAGACGGCAATGGAATTGTCTTCCAACTACCAATGCACAGTTGGTAAACTTCAACAATTTATCATGTGTCGTTGTCATATCGAAAGAACAAGAAAAGAAGCAGATAAAGTACGATACATTCGATGTAGGAGAAGTCTTCTTCATTTCCCTCAGAGTTATTCGAACTCGGATTTCCTCTACTTCGGCAGTCTTCTATTTTTGTTAAAATTTCTTCTTAGTGTCGGTACGAGTCCCTTTGGTATTTCATCAACACCCTAGCGATTCCGATAAATTTCACACGTTACACACGCACATAAAAACATTTTCCAAAATTACTCGGTCACAGTGACTTACTAAGTCAACGCCAAACAAAAAGAAAAGATTTCAAAGAACACAAGAAATTTCAAAAATTTTCTTTAAGAATAAAAGAAATTACGACTACTTGCAAAAATGATCCACCATTTTAAAAAAAGAAACGTTCTCATTCAAACGTTTATCAAAACACTACAAGTTTCAAGATGACCAATTTGTTTGACACGATCGTGCCCTTCCTAAACTATGCATAACTAGCTAGATCATGCATACTTAAGGATCAAGCAACAACAACCAACAAAACAGGACTCTTCCCGAATTATGCATAGTTAGCTAAGCTGTGGATAATTGAGGATCGAGTGACGACACAAACATTATTATTACATACCAAATATGTCTATAAAAGTTTTCGACCCATACTTCAAAATAATTAAATCATTTGAAATGAAATTTGAAATGGGAAAATATTGTTACTATCGTTTTAAGAAACACATCAACCATTTTTCGTCCACTTTGGAAACGTACTTTTGATTTGCCTTTTTATGAGGAAAATAAATAAACAATTAAATAAATAAATCGACACCATTTACATATGGTTCAACGAACCATTTAACACACTCATACATATTTTCAAAATAGACTATTCACAAAATAACGGTAAGGTGGTTCAAGATTAAAGATCATTGCAAGCACAAAAAGTAATAAAATCCAAAACTCAATGAGATCAAACTAGGTAAACAAGCAATATAATTGCCAACTGAAATTAACTATATTAGAAATGAAGATACTTTGAAGATATGACAAGAGTTTTAGAATAATCAACGGCAATCTACGAATACATGGAGTAAAAATTGAATATCAACGCAAGCGTCAAAAATAAAACAACGATCATAATTCCCATCATCTCGAGTTGCATACACATTCCACCAAGGGTATACGAGGAGAGAAGAATAATCACTTGGTCGAATAGAAACAATTTCACTAGGAAGGTCGAGTTCTTTCACCTCTACAATTTGGTAAAGCGGCTTCGCCTCCTCGCTTTTGTTCAATATAAATAAATAACCAATTTAATGAAGATTTATAGCGTCGTTCAACCAGTTACGGAATTGTAGGTTCCATTAACCGAAAGAAGAAAAGTTACGGCGTCCATGAACAGGACAAAAATACATCGGGTAACATACCCTCATTATCAAGTACTAGCGAAATAGTAGTTTTAAAATAGATATAATAATAATGGTTTCATACCATAGACAAAATTAAAATAAACAATCACATGACTACTCAAGTTTAGATATAGACTTGCAAAATCAAAGAAGTGATGTCGTACGATCGAACCATCGTGACTCGAAACATTACATATACATCTTAAGAAAATAATACAAATATGCGTTTGTTGGGTAATCCATTTGCATTTTCTAGTTACTGTTACCTTGTATATTGTAAAATAGAACATTTGCACATTTTTAATTTGTGTTACCCCATTAAAGAATTTCAGACCTTTCACGTTTCAATCTATACAAAGTTTTTATTTCTAGAAAAATTACAGTTGCAAGAAAATTTCTAACATTAGTTGATTCGGTGACTCGGTTATTATAACTGGTAAAATCATTAATTTTGAAAGTCTCGCTACTTGTGTCAGAATGTCATTAATGTTCATATCTTAAGTACCAAAAGCGTACATAGTAAGAATTTTCAAAGTTCTACGTTTTTATTATTACGACTTATATTATCACATATATACACATATCCAACATGACTCAAACTAGTCCAATTAACTCTTAAAATCAACTTTTGACTTTTTATTATACATAAGTCTTCCTTAAAACTGATTTGTATGCTATATTTTATTCACGCGACTCGAGCCAGGCTTCAAAGACGTTTCACGCAGTATTATCTCGGATAAATTACTGATTTTAGTCGAGACTTAAATCTCAAAATAATAACAATATAATATTATAATAATAAATCAGAAATGCTTATTTCAATAATTCTAAAATATAGAAAATTCGAATTTTAAATCCTTAACCCATTATCAAGTGATTTTAAAATTAACACATCTCGTAGCGGAATAAAACAAAAGATTTTTCAAACGATTTTAAACAAGCATCATCGAATTATGCATAGTGATTCTATATAACGACAATTTAAATAAACAAATGATTTCTAATGACGTTCCATCAATGTTTAAAAATTTATTTCAAGCGTTAGAATTTCTCACTTATAGTGTATATTCCGATTTTATCTCAGTTTATTCACTACAACAAGTAACGTGTTCTAGTTTACACCAATGCATACGTAAACATAACCTTATGTTTAAAATAAAACCAATTTTACAAAGTTTTTATCTCCAAAATACATGACCAATTCTTCTACTCATGTTTTATATTACAAGATATGCCAAAAGTTTGCTACATTGACCCAAAAATTAATTCATACTAAATCCAAGTTACATATACTCAATAGTCATATCGTAAATTTTATTATAAACTCCTTTTTAAAATTATATTAAACAAATTCTTAACAAATCCATCACAAGATTCTAGTATTAAATTATTAATATATGAAAACAAGGGTTTTACGAGTAGTATAAATCACTTATTATGATATACCAACCAAGGTTGAAGGAAAAACAATTTCACTTTATCACTTTACTCTCTATAAGAGTTTTACATTTTACAAGACACATCATAAGTCATTTTTATCCAAAAGTTTCATTCGCCATTTATTTAATATGTAAAGCACTTTATGTTTAAATCATTCGATCAACAAAGTTCGATGCTTACTTAACTCGCACAAATGCCGGACCTCGTCATGTAAAATATTAACTTCAAAATAATGAAACAACAAAACAAAATGAAATAAATGGAACGAGAATACGTATGTCAACTAGGTGTTGTTATCGGCCTCGGATGAGTCTCGAAATCGTACTCCACAAAATTAACACAAAAACCAACCAAATTCCAAGTTATCGCGATTGATCACAACGCCAGTCTATTTTAAAACACATCTTAAAATTCAAGTAGAATAGTAAACAATGATTAAATGGCGACACGCCTCAACCACGTTTTATAAAATACACATGTGATTCGTCGCTACGATGTATGCATCGTTGATTATACTTCGTCTATATTATAGTTACACCAACCAATATATCAAACCCATAAGGAATAAAGGAAATAAAGTAATACGTAAGTAAATTACGTTTCAAAAGAAAATGTCCAATATGACACATCACGGTGCGATAACGACAATCAAGATCAATCTAGTCAATATACAATATGTTACGAAGCGTTATTTACGTATCTAGAGTATCAAACGAGGTTCATATTCGGTTATCCGAAAAATAAATTAATTATCAAGATTGATAATTAGCGGTAAGGCCGAATTCTCAGCAAAACCGCATTTTAATGTACGATAATTACTCAAGGACCATTGCTTCACGTGCAATGCCTTTAAATACCATAGTATATACATATTTATACATAAAATCATTCCTACATACACGTAGGATTACAACGCGGTGTTGCCATGTAATGCAATGTAGCCCGTTATGCCAATTACATGCAACATATACGATAATCTTTACAGGAATTTGCAAATTACGATGATAAGTACTCAACGTACAAAACAATATATCTCAATATATATCAAAGTATTTACTTACTAAATACTAGGGAATTCATATCAATTTTGAGGGATACATCTAAAATATAAAGCAATGCTAAAGAATTCTTACCGGAGCCATGCAGGATAGTTGTGTGCTTGGACAATTTCTTACGACACCAAAAGTTATAGTTTATTTTTCAAAATGACCTAGTTCTCTATAACTCATGGCTCTGATTACCAATCTATAACACCCCCACAAATGCTATGCGCAGCGGAACTACAACATTTGGGTGCTACGTAGTTACCATCACACATAAGCTATATTAAACGACTCAAAGAGACGTAAAAGTTTAAACATAAATTAAAGATTGATTAAATCATCAAAGTCTACAGTTTTCCAGTTCCCAAGATGATACAAAACAGAGTTTGCGTTTAGGTCCCCACTGAATCTCAACCCAAAAGTACATTTTCGTTCACATGACATAATATAAAATATTTAAGTGCTAAAAGGGAAGTAAAACAAAGTAGACCGCCAAGCCACAACAACTTCCATCCTCGCATGCTCCGCTGCTATCAATCTTGTTTACCTGAAACACATGCTTAAAACTGTCAACACAAAGGTTGAGCGAATCTATAGGTTTATCAAATCATAAGTTTGAACATAAGTATTAAAAACCAATCATGATCATTCAATAGCATTGTCGCGCAAACAATCTATTATTCAAGGATGAGGCAATTGTGTTTAAGCTCATGACACTAATCCGTTAACTCAATCACCCGCGTAATAATTACCGGCGTGATTCAGATGAAACCAGTGCCCCTACTAAAGGCATCAGTTATAATTATACCTTATCTCTTATCACAAATTATCCGTCCGCAGGGGGTATCAACGTACTAGCCCTCGTCTCGGATAGGGTAGTCAACCCCATAGTACTATCACTTTGTATAAGCGGCTATTTCCCCCTTCGCAAGGGCAAGACAATAGTTAATAGTTCATGAATTTAGGGCCTTTTGCAACTAGGTACTCAACATAATTTCAAGGCAACATTCGGGTCCAACAATCATTCATGACTTATGTTCATTTCCATTTAAATAGCATGTATCCCCCTCGCGGGTAAAACATTTGAAATAAGTAAAGAGCGAGGCTATAGACTCACCTTGCGTAGTAGTAGTGGTTCTAGCGAAGACGTAACGAGAAATGTCACCGACGACGTGGATGCCCGGGAAAAATCAAACACTTGGCCTAAAAGTCAAAGTACGAAAACCAAATCAATAATCCGCGTACATTATTGTACTAAACACACGCATATGCAAACGCACTCAACGCTTATGAAAACTCACGCCAAAATCAAACAAGTAGTTGTTACTAGACTTATACCATTTATCAATGTTATTAAAGTTACTATCCATTTTACGGTTCCGCCGATACTTACCAAAAGTATGGGCTGTTTTCCTAGACTTATACCCTTTTATAAAATTGGGTAAAATTCTCAAAAATACCTTAAGACCTGTAGAAAACCCATTTTTAATCCCATTAAAAGTTTTCGCTTTTACGACCCGTTACTCAACACATTACTAAACCTACGTTTTTCGGACTGATTTTGCACATTGACCAAGTTGGACATGTTTGACCCATTTAAAATGTACCATTGACCCATTTGACACCTAAGTCTTATAATAGACTCAAATATGCAGGTTTGAGACCAAAAATCAACCTTTAACCATTTACCAAACTAAACCTATGGTCCCCGGGATTTGACCTAAAACCAAACACAAATTCGGATTGTGTTGGTTCTCATCTCCCGGTACACGTATTTTCAAAATATCATAACTTTTGACTCGTTTGGAGTCGTAAGCTCTACTTTATACCGAAACGAAGCTAAGACAAAGCTCTACAACTACATCCTAACCACAAGACCTGTTTACAAAATAATTTTTATGAAAACACTTCGAACATTCTGCCTAAAATCAACTATCCCAAAATCAATCCTACACTCGTTCCCAACCCATTTTATCGGCACTAGACCTCAACCTAAACACTCCTAACCATACCAAATCATAATAATCAGTCCTAAGCTACCTAATTATCAAACCCATCTCAAAACCTAAACACAAATTCAAGCATGCAATATGTTTAAACCATTCAAACACACCCAAAACATCAATCTAGACACAAACCCATGACACATTTCATCAAACACCTTGAACACACCCAACACCCCCCCCCCCCCCCCCCCACATTTCGTGGCTTTTAGGGGCTGTGGAGAACCAATAACATAACACCCATCTTATTTTATGGATTAATTAGCATTACCCAATCACCAATTACACGAATTTATGATTTAATTACATCAAAACACATTTTTGAAAAACCTTTGATTCTTGGAAAATTTTGTTAATGCATGTTAGATTTAATTGTGTAAGAACACTTACAAATTAAAATAAAAGGGTTGTCTAACCTTGGATTTAATCAAAACAAGAAGGAAAAAGATTTTTGGTGGTGGTGTTTGTGTAGGCCGACGGCCAAGAGAGGGTGGGGAGGAAGAGGAGAGAAATTTTAGGAGTGTTTGTTTGTGTGTGCAAATTTCCTTTCTTTTTGTAAAGTTTGAGGGACTTGTTTTGTCATTTTGGTTTTCTTTTGGCCTTAGTGGCAATTACACTTTTAAAGAGCGGGATTATGACTAGTAGTTGGTTTTGAAATTTTACGGGAGTCGGGTTTAGTCCCGGCTACCTCAAAATACCTTTAAATGATTCAAACGCACACAAAACGACTATACATATGGTTCCGACTCGACTTAACACGTAATAAAAATAAAAATCTCGAAAAACTCAAATATCGATCAATCGATAATAAAAGATAAATTTTGGGCATCCGTCGATATCGTAGTCGTCATCGGTTCTTCTTAAATCGTCAAATGTTAAAATTACGACCGTAAACGTTGGTTTCAACTTAAACCGTCAAATCTATAACAAACAAAATTTCTTAAAAATTTCAAAAATATACGTAAAATAGGATTAAATAAATGACGTTGGGCTCGGGATATCACATCCACAAGTGAGTCACAACTTAAGAGAGATGCTCATACTAAACAGCTTTTGAGACAATAACTTAGCATCATACGGCACATTCACGGGTCTTACAGTAACTGTTAAACAATAACATTTAGGTTTTGTTTTAGTAAATTATTTTTACAGTGAATCATGTATGTTTCATGTTAAATCATATATGTTTCATCATGAAACATATATGATTCATGATGAAACATACATGATTCATCCAACTTGTTTTTGAAGTTTTTACCAATTACAGTGTTTTAAAGAATAACTATTTTAATAGAATCATAGAATCATATATGATTCATTTTGGATCAATCGTTTGTATATTGAATGAAACATATATGTTTCATGATGAATCATATATGTTTCATAATGAAACATATATGTTTCATGATGAAACATACATGATTCATTCAATATACAAACAATTGATTCAAAATGAAACATATATGATTCATTTTGGATCAATTGTTAGTATATTGAATGAAACATATATGTTTCATGATGAATCATATATGTTTCATTATGAAACATATATGTTTCATGATGAAACATATATGATTCAACATGAAACATATATGATTCAACATGAAACATACATGATTCACTGTAAAAATAAACCTTAATTATATATGTTTGTATGTTGAATGAAACATATATGATTCATCATGAATCATATATGATTCATCATGAATCACTTGTTTTGTATATTGAATGAATCATATATGATTTACCTGGAGTTTGAATGATATTGGCTTCAACATTTAACTCTTCAATTTGATTTTGAGTCATAGGGTTTTCATCTTCTTCGTATTGAACTATACTTGAATCTGCATCAATCGCATCGTCATCAGCCATATTTGTGGTAGTTGTGATTAGGGAAGGTAGTTGTGGAGGTTGAGGTCGCTGGAAAAAATGGAATGGAGGTTGTTGTGGTGGTTAACGTCGCCGGAAAAATTAAGGTTTATAGATCTGTGATTAAGGAGATTTGTGATTAGGGAGTTGTGGTGGTTGAGGTCGCTGGAAAAAACGGTTATAGAGGTTGTTGTGGTGTTTAAAGTCGCCGGAAAAAACAGTTAAGAAGGAGGTGGTGGTCGCCGGTTGAGCTCAGGAGGTGGTGGTCGCCGGTAACTGAAAAAACGGAAGAACCGTTGAGCTCAGAGAGAGCTGTGTGCTTTTTTTAAGAAAAAAATGAATTTTTAATTTCTAAAATTCTATTTATATTTTTAATTAGTAAAAAGTGGTGTAATCTTGACCATTGAATGCAAAATAAATGGATGGTCCAGATTATCTCATTTGGTCTATAGTATATATTGTGTCTAAGGCTAGGCACAACGCTGCCTGAAAATCTCGGTCGTGAGTCGGTCGCGACCGAGTCGCCCCGTTGCGGCGATTCGGTCGCCGGAGTCGATCGAGGGTAAAACGACCCTATACACGACTGGTTTGTGTTTGTGTTTGTGTTTGTGTATGTGTGTTTGTGGGCATGTCTGTGTGTTTATAAATTTTTTTTTTTTTTTTAAATTTAACATGTTTTAATCTTGTTTTAATTATATAAACTTTATAAAAAAATTCCAAATTTTAATATATTGAGCTTTGTTTAATTCCTCACAACATATATTTATTTGACAATTTTTTGAGTTAGTTTTAGCTAATGCATTATACCCTCTTTACTTCTAATGTTTCGTAATATTTTTTAGTTTATGTAATTTTTTTTTAGTGTAACATGTGTTTTATGAAATAAAATGTTTTTTTTTTTGGAATAAAATGTTATTTTTATTGAATATAAAATGTTATTTTTACTGAATATAAAAAAAATAAAAATTGAACTAGGTCGCACTAGATCGTCGGGTTGTGGCAAATATGTCACACTAGGTCGCCGGAGGAAAAAACTAGATCGTGACCCTTTAGCGTTGTGCCTTCATCAATGGCTACTGAAGAACCAAACTCATCAAACAAACCCAAACATAAACCCTCTTCTTCTTCACCAACACCAAACCCTTTGACTTTTTGGTTTTACTTCACTATCTCAGTCTCACTCATAACCTTATTATTCATCGCAATCACATCATTAACAACCAGTAATGACCCCAAAACATGGTTTCTTACACTTCCCACTAATCTTAGAACCCATTACTCTAATGGCAGAATCATTAAAGTCCAAGCTAACCCTCTTAGTTCTCCAATTGAGCTGTTTACTATCGAAAATGGGCCAATGGGTTCTTCTCAAAATGTGCTTTTTGTACATGGCTTTGGTTGTAGCTCTTATGTTTTTAGTAATGTCATTAAGGATTTAGGTGAAAAGGGTGTTCGGGCAGTTGCGATAGACCTGCCCGGTTTTGGGTTCTCGGATAAGTACGAAACCGTGTCGGAAATGAAAGTGTTGGGGGGTTTTGGGAAGTTGGTGGAGTTGTATAAGGAAATTAAGGAAAAGGGTGTGTTTTGGGGGTTTGATCAGTTGGTTGAACAAGGTTATGTCAATTATGATTATGCGGAAAATGAGGTTCGTTTGTCGAAAGTTGAGAGTTTGAGAGTGATTGAATTAGGTCCTGATGAGATGGGGAGGGTTTTGAGGGATGTCATTGAGACGTTAGGATTGCAAAACGTGGATTTGGTTTTTCATGATTCGGCGTTTAACTTGGGAGCTAATTGGGTGGTGAAAAATTTGAGGTTTATAAGAAGTGTAACGCTTATTGATAGTGCGCCGAATCAGAGTGCTTTTCCTTTATGGGTTTTAAAATTTCCAGTGGTCAGGGAGTATGTATTGGGTCTGGGGTTTGTGTTTGGGAAGGTTATTGAAAGCTGTTGTACGAAATCAAGTGGTGGGTTGAATGCCGAGAGTCATAGACTTCTTTTGAAGGGTAGAGATGGAAGGAAATCGTTTATTGGAATGGGGAATAAGATGAACTCTACTTTTGATATTGAAGAATGGAGTAAACTTGATGGTGTTAAAAAATTACCAATGCAAGTGATTTGGTCTAGCGGTTGGTCTAAGGAGTGGATTGAACAGGGGCATGAAGTGGCTAATATGCTTCCTCAGGCGAATTTTGTCACACATTCTGGTGGTCGCTGGCCGCAGGTACACGTCAAATATATAATTTATTCAAATACTCTACTTCATTTTAGTTTTGTGATCAGGACAATTGTTAAATGTGCATGCTTTGAATCTGGTTTGTTTAATAACTGTCCAAATTCTAGTTCATTTACCACTTTCTTACTATATCCTACAATTCACTGGACTTTAGAAATTCTGGTGCTAAATCATGTCGTAATTATTTAAGAAGTTTGTGTTATATATTTGAATTATGTCATGTTGGTTCAAGACGTCTAACTAGTACTATTTTCAGATTAAACTCTACATGAGATTAATTGATTTTTTTTTCATTTATAATCTCTTCATCTCAACTACAAAAAGAATTTAGCATGGTTGGGTAATTTGAACATGATGGAATCTTAGGGCGCGTTTGGTAGAGAGAATTTTAGAGACTGGAAATGAAGTGGAGAATAGAACTTAGAGAACTGGAATTGATAGAGAATTATGTTAATTTCTAGCGTTTGGTAACGACAGAAAAATTGACCCCTGAAAAAACCAAAAATAAACACTTTTGTTTGATACGTATAATTAAAGGAAGAAAAATGAATGTTGATTATAATTTATACCATCATTTCATTACAACTGATAATTCAATAAAAGTACCACAACAAAAGTAATCAAGAAACAGTTGTGACTAGCTGCTTCTGATGTTGCATATGAACAATCTAGTTTGTGGCTTTCCTCGAACAATGTTCCAATAATCATACTAAATAAATCCTTCGACACAAAAAGCTTCATAAACAAACTCAATCTGCCGTGAACCACAATTACAACTTACTCTACAAAAACAAAATCCCATTCAAGATCAGAAACATATTCGAACAGCGGGTGGACATCTTTTTTAGGCATTTTAACAAACACTTGTTGTGCGAACTAGATTTGAGGAAACTTCATTGTTGTAAGTCTAAAGTTAGTTTAATTCTTACCACTGATCTCAATATATGATAATGATAACCAGATTATAAAGAAAAGTTTTAGTTCACGCTTACAAATATTATGCTCATGCTGGAAAAAATTAGGTTACAAACAAAAAAGAGCAAGATCAATTAAGAGGAGGACAGGGACTCACTTTTATCAGTAGTGGAAATCAAATGGGAGGAGGTTACAAACAAAAACAAAAACAGAGCAAGATCTTTTTAGCATTGGAAAGAATTCATTTTCCATCCGAAATGTAGTGGAAATCAAAATACAAAGGACTGATATCTTGAGACTTGAAAATCTCCGCCTTTCTTTTTCTCTTGTCTACCAAACATGGGAAATAAAATGATTTCCATTTCTTTTGGGTTAATTCTCGGTACCAAACATTTTAAGGTTGTGTTTAGTTGGTGACTGGCGAGAAATGGGGCATATAAAATAAATGTTTAACAGAAAACAAATGAAAAAGTAGTGAACTTGTTTAGTCGCAAATTTTTAGAAAGTTTTTCTAAGAAGGTGAAAAGTTCAGGTTTCAATTTGTAACAACTATAAAATTGAAGAGAACTATTTTAAGAAGGTGAAAACTTCTCAACATTTTTCCTTGCATTTTTTTTACAAATCCCTTTACATATTTCATTTTTGTAAAAATTATCATCTAAAAACGTTTTCTGAATTTTCAACACCTTTTTAGAGATAAAAATTCCTTCCTTTTGAAAAAAAAAATGATGATAGAAAAAAGTTTCAACCACTAGACACACACTAACCTATTGCATCTGCCTAGTCTCCTTCTACAAACTCTACATCCAGTCGACTGATGGAAATGATTTCTGCAATTTCGGCTTCTAGATTGATCCTCGATTATAACAACAGAATCAAGTTCTCCAAAACTGCTAATTCTGAAAGCTTAAATATATGTAGATTATCAAGGCTATTATCTTTTACTTTTACAAGCTATATTGGTGAATTTCTTCGACACTTCCCATTTGATTCAGAAATATTCGCTACTGATAATGAATAACTGAAGACGTTGTACTTTTGAATGGAGCCCATATGGCTAAAAGTTAGTAAATGATAGATTTTGCAAAGATGCAGGAGGGTTAGCATACTTGAAATAAGGGGGTGTTTGGGTTAGCTGGACCTAGTAACTTAAGCATGTTTAAAGAGCTTGATGTCCTTAAAGATGCTAACGCATTTACTTTTAAGAAATAGCTTTAGCCAAACACGTTAAAAGAAGCTATTAGCTGTGAATATGCAATAAGCTATTAAGATCCCCAAATAAGCTTACCGAAACACCCACTTGATTAGATAAATTATTAGAAAGCTTAAGAAGTTACGAACCTATCTATTTCTTGGTGATTTGTATCATTCATGTATCGTGGGCCATGGCAGCCTGTTTTTAGAATCATGTGTATATATTATGGTTTTATGATAGATTACCATACTGCAAAAAACTGTTCATTAATTAGTTTTGGTTAATGTTCTGTACTTTTATTTATGTAGGAGGATACAGCTGATGAGTTAGCCGAAAGTATCCACAACTTTGTGTCCCAATTACCGGAGCCTATGAAAGTTGCCAAGAAAAAAGAGCCTGTCCCAGATCGTATTCAGGAAATGCTTAATGAAGCAACATCTAATGTTCATAACCATGGTTTTGGTAGTCATGACCATAGACATGGCCATAGTCACGAAGTTGGATACCCAAGTGGGTATGGCCTTGACCATGATTTTAGTTAAGCAATGGAACAACCAAGTGCGCGATTGTTGTGGGTGCTTTTTTTGGTTTGGTTTGGTTTGGTTGATGTTGTTTTAAAAGAACTTCTAACCCTATAAGCTTAGTGTTTACAAATCTTCTTGTGAAACTTTGTAGGAATGACTAATTCAGTTTCGTTAGTCATGCTCACATGGTTAGTAGTAATTGCCCAGGATGTTCTTAAATTTCTCCAAGCCTATCTAACACACTTTCAAATAGTTGCAAAACTTGTTAGCATTTTATAGTTTACAATTTTTACCAAGGTTGATCATGAACATTAGGTGTTTAAAGCCCAGGTTCTTACAATTGCAGTCGCAGAGTCTATTGTGTATGGCCAAACGTTGTTATCAGTGAACTGGGTTTACAGTGTGAAATGCAGATAAGACCTGTCAAATGCTCAATATGTTATGTCACCAAGGAACGGTTATCGGTACTTAAGACTGGGGAGTGGTGCAAAAAAGCCACCCGTGGGATACATGTGGCAAAAAACCACGCGTGGGTTGCTATGAACCCAACTATCCCACCTCAAAAACCCACGCGTGGGTTGTGGTTCCCAGGGAAAAAAAAGTCGCTACAGGTGGGTTTCTCACCATTCACACTACCCCAAATCTTTCTTTTTCATCCCCATTTTATTTCTATATAATCCTCATTTTCACTTCTTCTTTTTTTCATATCTCTCATTTCATCTTTCTCTCAATCAAAAAAATAATCTTTCCTAAATTCTAAATTTTTAGCATGGAAAACATTGATGAATATACATTTATGTACCTCGATCTAATGATCTAAGATAAAGAAACTTTGATGAATAGCCCTCGTGTCCGGTTGCTAGCAAAAGCGATGGCTTTTTTTCGAAATAGACGACAAAGAGTGTCTAGAAACCCGGTTAATCGAGATCGTTATGGTGCCCATGATCGTTTACTTGCCGCGTTTTTCACTGACAACCCGATCTACGACGAACGTGCATTCCGAAAGACATATCGAATGGATCGATCACTTTTCAACGATATAGTTACGGCTGTAACTGCACATGATCCTTACTTTAATTCAAATATCGACTGTTATGGGATATCTGGTACGAAGCACAGAAGAAATTCATGCTGTTATGGGATACATCAGATCATCTCAAGTGCATCAAAACCTTCGATCCGATTTAATCCAGCACTTTGCTAATAATGCCTAATATTTTTAATGTTTGTATTTACCCGCGTGTATCGTTTTTTAATTTTGATGGAATAAAAGTATGTATTTTATAAATAAATTAAATAAAAGTGATAGTGGAAAGATGAGGTGGAGGTGAGGTGGTGGTGGGTTTTTTTTTTTCCTTAAGAGCATCCACAATGAGTAACTTTTCCAAAAGCTTTGCACTATTTCAAAAAGTCATTTAAGAACTTTTTTGCATTGCAAGAATAGGTTTTTACAAGACTTTTTATGAATGACTTGTAGTTTTACAAGTGTTTGACAAAATTTGTAACAAGTCATTGCCATCAAATAAGCTAACCATTAATTGTGATATAAAAAAGTTATTGAAAAAAGCATACATTAAATGCACCAAGTTTTGAATGACTTGATTGCATTGTGGATGCTCTAAGAACCTTGAAAGGTGAGTTTTGAATTGGTTAGTGAGAGGAAAGAGAAAGCTGAGGTGAAACTGACGTGGCGGTGAGATTTTTAGTTGCCACTCCCCTAGCCTAAGAGAGGTAGGTGTCATGACACACCAACCCCTCAAAATTTTGCTCAGTCACCTGCCAACTCAGCGCCACATCATACCAACACAACTAACAAAAATACCCTTTTCACTCACAACACACTCAACCCCCTTCATTTGGGCCCCACCACAATATTTTATTTTTCTTTTTTTCATTTTTATACAAATTAAAATTTATTTCACTCAAATAAAACATTAAAAATATGGAAATAAAAATTACAAATACGGATTAAAAAAAATTACGATACGAAAAAAAAATTAAAAAACACAACAATTAATATAAACTACTAATTTTGGGGTTGACGATGCTCCCAAATATGGTTAATAAGACAACGTTGAAACCTTAAATGTGCCGGCTTATCACGAAGTTCTTTATGTTGTCTTTGACGTATTGCACAACGCTCGACCCATGTCCTTAATATATTTGGCTGTGGACAAACCTACATTTCTGCAGCTTCAGATATCGCACCCCCCCTGATTTTTCAAAATCATGTTGTGTAATATGATGCAGGTGTACATGATTCTACGTAACTTGTTCGCAGTAAAGTGACGCGCTGGCTGAGCAATAATACGCCATCTCCCTTGTAAGACACCAAATTCCCTTTCAATATCCTTTTGGGCACCTTCTTGACGGCATTTAAAAAAAAGCTGTTTTTTCCATCGCGTGCAATACTAAATGATTTCACAAAAGCTGACCATTGTGGGTAAATACCGTCTGCAAGGTAGTACCCTCTATGAAAAGTTTGCCCGTTAACAACATACGCGGCATCGGGTTCATTACCATCCAAAAGAACAACAAATAAGGGTGAATGATTGAGAACGGTAATATCATTGTTTGAACCTGCAACCCCGAAAAATGCATGTCAAATTCACAAATCGTATGATGCAGTAGCCTCTAGTATTTTGGTTGGGTATTTTTTATCCCTCTACCAAATTGGCCGTGCCATGATCTTGGACAATTAATCCATTCTCAGTGCATACAATCTATACTACCAAGCATCCCGGGAAACCCATGAATCGTATTATGAGCGACATATAGCTTTTGAATGTTAGCTGGTTTGGGTTTTCTTAAAAATTCGGCTTGAAACAAATCCATTACGCACATCAAAAAGTAATCAAGACAATCGCGTACACAATGTGCACCCATTTGCAAGTATTCATCTAATGAATCTGGCAGTGTACCGAACGCCAATTGGCGTATGGCAGATGTGCATTTCATAATTACACTAAAACTTTTTAAACACGTTGCATCAATGCGGCTAGTAAAAAAATAAAAGTGTTTGGGTAGAGGATGATTTGTTTGATTGTAATTTTCAATACCTTGAACAATATCTAAGAAAAGAGAACGTCGCATTCGATACCGCTTCTGGAAATACTCATCGTGATACTTTGGATACGGGCCGAAGTAATCTTCCAGCAAACGTGCTTCGGTGATTTCACGTTGAGAGTTAATGTATGTACGCTTTCGTATTACCTCAGCTTCTTCTTCTGCTTCTTCTTGTTCAAGTTGGGTTATGTAATCTAAATCGTCTATATCTTGTTCACCGGACCATTCGTTTTCCATTTTTTATATAAGGTTTGTTGTTTGAAAGAGAGATTTTAGTTGTGTGTGTGTTAAAAATAAGAATATTAGGATTATATATAAGAAAAATTTTTTTATTAATATAAAGGTTACCGTTAATATCCCAACGGCTATATTCCCACTTTCTTCTCGTCGTCAAGATTTCGCGAAACCGAAATCCTCTCGGCGAAGAGAAGGGGTCGGTGTGGCGACGAGGCTCGACGAGCCACGGCGAGCCTGCCACGTAGGCACGGCGAGCCTGGCTCGTCACTACACCTTCCTCCCTAAAAGTGTTTGTCCCCAAGTATACTTCCATCAGCAAAGTGCCATATACAGTACTTTTCTTTCTAATGATGGTGTTAGAGATATGATTAAAAAGGCATTTGATGTGGTCATCCTTAATGGCGAATAAGATCGATGATGAGGATTACTGAAGATTGCAATTTATAGGTGAGGAGGCTCAAAAGATAACATTGAAAAAAATCTTGATGATTGAAAAAAATCTGATTTTGGTTTACATCTACAGTTCGTGTGTGCTCCTTTTCGCCTGCTGAAGCATTTTTGTGTGTTGCCTTTGCGACAGCAAGTGCTGATGTAAATTATTTGCTGATGTATTATTATTGTTGTTCTCTTTGTATTGTTATGTTATGTTGTTTGGCCTTTTTGTGCAGGGTATGTTATGTTTTTTTTGGGGTTCTGTCAATATGTTTGCTTTCCGTTTGATCCAATGTGGCAGCAACTAGTATCATTCAAACTCAGCGGTGACATTCTATGGTAGAATCTTTTGTTAATGTATTTTTGCACATATCCTAATTACGTTGTTTATGGCTGCTTAAATGATACTGTCAGGTTGATTGCCATTGCCAAAAAGCGGGGTCTAATGAATGAGTTTTGGCTAATGTTTGTTACCGTAACCATTGGGCAAATAAATAATCCCTAAATAATGGAAGTGGCTTAAAATTGTAGGCTCCTTATATCTCGAGCCTTCTATTTGGTAGCATCTTTGACAAACTTTAATTACGTAAAATTGGGTATGGATCATTACACAGACAGCGCATAAAGCTCATAAGACTTAGTAAGCCATTGTCGCACGCGATTTATTCTTTAATCGTATCATTGTCATACTGCGATAGAATCAGACAGAATATAATCTGAATAGGATTATATTCGCCAAAGTAAAAGAGATATACACTCTCTTTATTTATGCGATAAGGATCAAACTATATTTAGTCATTATCTCTTGCTTAGGCCGCAAGAATAGGAAACCTCAGTCAGGACTCTCCCGGGTAAAAAAAGAACCCCAGAGGTTCCACAAAAAACGATATTCACAATACTCTAAACCTAATTCGGTGTCTGTTAATTAGTGTGCAGGATCTTCAAACAAGTTCACTTGGTGCAAGAGTCGGAGTCCACAAGACCCCGAATTAAGCCTAATTCGGGTCAAGCGCGGTCCATCCAACTTTTGTATCAACAAGTTGGTGCCATCCTTGGAACCATACAGTAAACTCTAAACATGACTAAAGGCGGTGCAAATCCGACTCAACGGAAAGGCGGAGCCAAGAAAACACAAGGCTCCGAGCCAACTAACAACTCAGGACGAGGAAGTGGAGGAAGAGCACCACAGGTGCCGACTCCCCCACTCATCACCCCTAATTCACTAGCTATCGGAGAAGCATCCCCCTCAAGGGAAGCACCCTAGCGCAATCCAAAGTGAGGCGCCACCAAACTCAAGAACGGAGTTAATACTGCAAACCGGGGCAGGACACTCCCCTGACCTAGACCTAGACATGAATGATTATGTCGCGAGAAATTTCGAGGCTCTAATCCCACTCATGTTAGCATGGATGAGAGTGAATCCAGCGAATGACTTAAGGGTCAACTTAGATTTCGATAGGGAACTCCGAGCCTTAAGAGGGTCGAACTCTAATAAGGAATCTCGTCGGGAAATGAGAAAGCAAAGGAGAGAAGAAAAGAAAAAGGGGCAAGACACCCCAACAACCCCAAAACACACAATTTACTCCCACGCACCGACTATCGAGGACGCCTCGTCCTCGAAGGAATCCCAAGACTCAAGGGAAAAGAATGTCTTCATCACACCTACCAACAACAATCAATGCGCTAGCGTAAAGGATAGACTAGACCCTTACCCAAGGGGCGTTGACCCACTAGCACAACCGTATAAACGACGGTGTAGCGTCCTCAGACGACTCGGGCAACAGGAGGGAAGTTCTTCCCCGGAATCATATGAACAAGGACAACGAGGAAAGGACAAAAGCGCCAGGAGGCCCCAGTAGAGAAAATCCCCGATCGACAGCTCATCGGATTCCGACTCTAACGACCACCATCCTCGCCGTCGCAGGTCAACTTCTTCCTCCTCCTCAGATTCCTCTGACTACGACAGGAAACGTCGCAAAACATCGCGACAACCGAAAGTGCGAAGCGATGAGGAGTGGTCCATCCCGTGGCGCCGCGAGAAAGGAAACGCGTTTTCAAAACGCATCACCACTTATAGGGACGAGAAAAGGAGACGCATGTCGTCTAACGTCAAGACCTATTATGGCACGACTGATCTCGATGACCACCTAAAAGTATTCGAGTCCCAAGCAGGAATAGATCAATGGCCGGAAGCTGTGTGGTGCCACATGTTTAATTCCACGCTAATTGGGAACGCGTGAAACTGGTTCGGCAGATTCCCATGAAGGAGCACCAATGGATTTGAAGAATTACAAGGAGCATTCAGGAGAAACTATGTCCAACAAAAGAAGTGTGGCAAAAGCCCTGTTTCACTCGCAAGGGTCAAACAAAAACATAACGAATCTCTGGAAGATTTCGTAGAGCGCTTCAAATGGTGACAATAGTTTCTTGGGAGATTTTCCAAACCTCCCTCGGATCAATCATACCATATTTAATATGGGAACAAACAGGCTTATTGCTGAAGAAAGAAGGTACGATACAAGTATGGGATTGGACCGTTTTACTAATATGTATACTGGAGTGAATCCACAACAAAAAGATGTGTATGAAAAAATTATGCAAGTTGTGAACGCGAAAAATGGAGATTTTGTTTTTGTATATGGTAGAGGAGGTACAGGAAAAACATACTTGTGGAATACAATTTAAAAAACTTGTTCGGTTTCCGATTACCATATTCCTTTACCTATTTTTGGGCCGGTTTTTCAGGTCGAACCAATTCCGACCTGATACTCAACCATGTTCAAATTATATATGACAATAAAATGAATTGTTTTGAGGATATAAAAATCCAAAAAAGATCTCTTGCATTGCTATTTTTAAATTTGTTAAAATAAATTTCTACTTTATATTCTAACAATAAGAAAAGATAAAAAAAATGATATTTGATTGAAAGAAACTATAATTAAATTAAATTTATTTTATGAATTGATTACTAGTTTTAATACTCGTGCACGCACGAAATTTGAATATAATTGATAAATTAAATAATAATTTTGTTATTGCGATTTTATGTATATGATAGCTGTAGTTTTTACAACTTTGTTTAGGAAAACAAAGGTAATTAGGGTAAGTACACAAGTGATTTAGGAAAACCACAAGTTATGACCAAAAGTGGGGATCGTTCTCAAGGAGGCTTGGTGTGTGTGTTAAGAGATGATTAATGATGTGATTATGATTATGAGAAATGAAAATAGAAGAGAGATTAGAAGAGAATGACGGTTACGATGACAGATTAAACTAAGACGATAAGTCGTACACGAAAAACCGTAAAAAGTAGCAAAATTAAAAATTTACCCTAAAAATTCCTAGAAAATTGCAATAAATCCTAAATAATGCAATTAGAGTTTATAAAAAATCAAAAATCACCCAAACCTTTATTTAATTAAATAGTAATTTTTAATGCTAATTAAAGCCCAACAAATTTATTTAATTAACAAAAAGCCCAAAATGAGATTTTTTCAAATGTAAACCTCGAAAATGACTTAACTTAATTTAAAACTAATTTTGAAAATTTTAAAACTAATAAAAACTATTTAAAACAATTAAAAACTATTTAAATTTAAAATAATTATAAAAATTAATCTAAGGACAATAAAAATATTCTAAAAATTGTAAAATTCCTAACTTAATGTATTTAACATAAGAAATATATAAAAACTTGAAAAATATAAATTTTAATTTTTAGTAATAAAATAATAATAAAATAATATTAAAAATCCAAAATTTATAGAAAATTCTAAAAAGTTGCAAACTAGCTTATTTTAACCTAATAAACACAGAAATGAAGTTGAAATTACCTAAATACCCCTAACGGGCCTAGAATGGGCCAAAAGTCCAAACAGTTAGCTTAATGGGCTTTTTAAGGCCCAATAAGAAAAATGTTGTCCAAATAAGCCCAAAAACTCCTATCTGACTCAAAATTTGATTTTAAAGAAAAAACTATGAAGGCCCAAAAGCTGAAAATGTGTTTAAGCTAGCTTATTTCAAAGCAGCTTATTCTTAATGGGCTTTTTGGCCCATTAAGCTATAAGCTGATGCCATAAGCTCAAATTAGACACACAAGATTCTTTTGAGTTACTTAAGAGTTCTGTAAAAAGAAATTTGAAATAAGCAAATAAGCACTTAATTAAAAGTCAAACTTATGAGTTTTCTAGCAAAAAGTCAAAGTCAAGGTCTGACAAGCTCCAGTTCAATCAAATGGGTCAAATGATGAAGATCTATCACAAAAATTAAGTTGTTACACGTTTAAATAAGCCAATATGGCTTATTAATAAGCTGACTAAAAAATTACACTAGCAGGGGCTAGTTTTGGGTGTTGAGCAGTGTGAACTTTTCCCACTGCTTGACTTAATTGACTTTGAAAGTCCCAAAATACAACTATTGTTGAAACTAAGTCACGAAAAACAATAACATACAATAGATATACTTTTCAAACGAGTAATCCTTTATTAACTATTATCAACAAAGTATTACAAAGTGTTATGAATACACCTGTTGAATAACAACAAGAAATGAACCCTAGAACAAGTAAACTTGATTCGAGACTCAAGTTTACAAGAGAACCAACGAGTCGCTGATGGACAGCTGAGACCTCAGTGGTTCCAGTGGGAGAAAGAACTTAGATTAAGATTCCAAGCACAAGGGTTGAATCTTAACTTCTTTCTCATCCCTATTTATAGTGGTACGAGGTTGTATCCTTAGTGGGGTAGTTTATACGTGTCATCTTCTGAGTGGAAGAGTACAACGTATTAAATGCATGTCCAAATCGAGACATGCCTTTAACTACTTTAGGTGAACATTTCTGCCAACTATTCACCTTTGTCCCACTAGGTCGTACTAGGCATTGACTTGAATCTCTTGTTTTGTCCCGCTCAAAACACTTGTAAGATTCTCCCGCCTAAACTATAAAAGGTTGGATAAGCTTTGCTTAATCCAAGTCTCTAGGGTTCTTAAGTGATCTCTGAGTGTTGTCAACTCAGAGATCCTTGAACACCAGTTCATTCCTTTGACATCCCAGCTATCCATAATTGCTGGTGAGTATGACTTCAGATTGTCTTCGACTTCTCTGACGTTGTCTTTGACTTGAATGATCCTGGTGTGCCAGCTGAGGCTTTGCCTTCCACTGGTCTAGTTTCTGTCGCTGGTCTTCTCAGCGACCTTTCAACACTTAGTCTAATTTAAACAAATCTAGACAGGGTCATAGTTAAAACTTTCATTGGCCCAACAATCTCCCCATATTTGTTTATAAATTATACTAAGTCTAAAATTATTGTAAGTGAGTACACAGCTTCTTCTTACACATAATTTAACAAACATACCTCAAAGTTTTATTAAACAGAATGAACCTAGTCTATTACAAGAACACCCTGGGGTGTAAACATAAACAAAAATAAATAGGTTCTTCAGCGATCAAGGCCTTGATCATAGAGTCTCTGGGCTTCGACTTTGTCACTCCTAGAGTTAATGACAAGTTCAATTTCAAAATCGAACTCATCAGCTTCTTTGCAATTCCTTAGGATGCCTTGCTTGAGTCTGATTAGCTGAATGGTTGAAGCCAGAGGTAGCTCATTCAACCGCTGAAAAGCATAATCACAGTTGCCATTTATAAAGACCATACCTGCCTCAGGTTCTGTGTATACTTGGCCTTCTATGGGTTTGGTGATTTCTTTAGGAAGGACCAAGTTCCTTTGCATCCTATCAACCACTATGTCTTCAGTGACCAGCCTTTCTATCAGAGGCCCCATTGGGGTTTTCCTTTTCCTTTGCAACTGAGGAGGTGGTTGAGAAGAAAGCTGAGGAGGCAGGGGTGCCTTCAGCTTCTTTGCTGTGTCTCTTACCCAATTAAGCTTTGCTTGTATGTTTTTCATCATTTGGGCAGCACCAGGCCCAGTCTTCTTTTGGGCAAGAGCCAGCAACTCCAACCACTCAGAGAGGCTCAGATCTCTGAGTTTAAAGTCACTGGAGACTTTGTAGTTCTGTATATCATTTTCCCTATAAATAGTCATTACCACCTTTTTGTCTTTGTCAGTGAAACAAGTATACTTGGTGATACGACCGGGTTCAGCTCTCTGGTTGACAAGTCTTTGATATTCCTTCAAGAGGTTGTTCCTCTTGTCCTCCAGTTCCTTGAGCTTGACAAGTTGAGCTTTCTTAGCAGTGGGAGAGAGCTTGTCCAAGGCTTCTTTGCTTCTCAGTTCAGCGGCCCTGATGTTTGCCAGTCTTTGATGTTCAATGATCTGGGCTTTTGCTTGCTCTGGGGTGAGTGGTGGTTCATCAGCGCTCTTAAATTTGTTGAGTTCAGAGTTTTTGGAGGGTCTTGCTGTGGATCCACCTTCAGCTTGAAGGGAGTGTAAGGTTATCTCAGGTTGCTCAACAGCAATTCCTTTTCCCTTATCTTTCGCAGATTCAGCAGCGGATTTGAAAGATCTCAATGGTTTGGGTGTTGGAATTTCAGTTGTGGATTCATCTTCTTCAGAGGAGGAGACAGAATTCTCCCCCTCAGGCATAGCCCCAGCAGGTGCTGTGCCTGAACCTGCCTTATTGAAACGAAGGAACTCATTGTGAACAAATATGCAAATTTCCTTAAGTTCACCTTGGAGAAGTTCCTGAAGAAGACGCCTTGAGGGTTCAGCAGCCTGAGCTATAGCTGCAACATTTGCCTGCACCGCTGAGGTGAGAACAGAGGGTATATACTGCTGAAGACTCTGGTTGAGTAGAGTAGGGAGTTGTGCCTTCAGAGCATCGTTCAGCAGTTGAGGAAGCATAGCTGTCATAGAGGATTCCACTGATGAAGTTAGTGAAGTCTCTAGATTGGTGGTGAGCTCCTCAGCAGCATGAGGTTTGGATTTCAGAGAGGAGATCATCATTGGTGGTTTTGGGCTTTGTGGTGCTGATATCCCCTCTCTTTTGCCATAAAGCCTTAGCAGCCAATTCCTGTACATTTTTCATTCTGGGAACTTGTGCTGACTTGCGGGATTGTAAATACTCCAAGTGTTGCTTGGACCCTAGTTCCAAAATGTTTGGCAAGGTGGGGAATGGAATGGGTGTAGGTGAGCAAGATCTCTGTTCCCATAGCCTTCTGGCAACCAATTCCTGAACATTTGGTAGTGATGGAACAGAGGCAGTCTTCAGCTCAATGGAAGATAGATTGTAATCATCAGTGCTCATTTCCTCAAAGTCAGAGGTGAAGGTGCCTTCCTCTACAACAAAGACTTCATCATCAGGCAATGATTCAATGTTTGAGAGGGCATCAATATCAATGGTGGCCACTTCAGCGGTTTCGTCATCAGCAATCGAGTAATCATCATTGTTAAGTTGCTCCTGATGAAGATTGTGAGCCTGTGATAAGAGTTATTAGTTGACCAGTTGTGAAATAATAATGCAGTTATAGATCGCCAGTCGCTGCCCCTAGGAAAGCTGGGTGTGATTATCCAACCCCCCCTAAGGATTTCTCCTTGGGACTCTTTTAATGTGAGATAGATGTGTTGAAGGATCGCCATTCGCTGCCCCTAGGAAAGCTGGGTGTGATTATCCAGCCCCCACTAAGGATTTCTCCTTGGGACTCTTTTAATGTGAAATAGATATGTTGAAGGATCGCCATTCGCTGCCCCTAGGATAGCTGGGTGTGATTATCCAGCTCCCCCGTAAGGATTACTCCTTGGGACTCTTTTTATGTGAAGGTTATGAGGTGAATGGTCGCTGTTCGCTGCCCCTAGGATAGCTGGGTGTGATTATCCAGCTCCCCCTGAAGGATTTCTCCTTGGGACTCTTTTATTGTGAAACATGATATGGGAATGGTCGCCTTTCTCTGCCCCTGGGATAGCTGGGTGTGATTATCCAGCTCCCCCTGAGGGATTACTCCCTGGAACTCTTTTGATTGTGAATTAATATGAGGGTGATGGTCGCCTTTTATCGCTGCCCCTAGAAAGACTGAGGGTGATGATTCAGTCTTTCCAAAAGAATAAATTCTTTGGGACTCTTTTAATAATGAGGGGGACCCAGAGTCAGTGAGAAGTGCAGAGACTCTGGGTCGGGACTTATATGTGCTCATGTTGTTGTTTGCCAAGAGCACAGTCTAGAGGTTGAAGGATCATCGGGGTGCGTTAGGAGCAAAAGTGAATCATTTCCTAGTGAAGACAGAGTGTACAGAGAGTCCTAAAAGATCTAGGTGCTGACAAAGACACGCTAAGAGTTGAGGCAAACTCTAAAATACATCACTCTCTCCTAAAGACAATGAGAGTGAATGTATGTGGACCTCTGAGAGGAAAAATAAAGGACAGACTAATACCTGAGTGATATCAGCGTGGAGAGGGATCTTAGTCGTCTTCTCTGACATGGAGACACTAGACACTAGTTGTTTGTCAGCAATGGGCTCTTCTACCACATCCACCAGAGAAGGGGATGGGTTCTTCTTTGTCTTTGTCTTCTTTGAAGGATTAACAGAAGGGGTTTCAGAGGAAAGGGGGATGTCTTTCCTCTTCTTCTTCTTTTCCTTAAGCACCTTGGGCTGAGAAGTAGATTGCACAGAGGTCTTGGACAGAGACTTATCAATCGTGCTTTCAGCATTCACCTCAAGTTGAGGGATCAAGGGCTCATCATCCTCAACAAGTAGCCCAGCAACTCTCATCATATGCCTGGTAAAGGGTACTTCATTATCTATGGGAGTCTTCAGAGAAGCTGCGGTGATGTGATGAGAGGGAAAGGAGTGTAAAGCATCATTGGTGTAGGATTCACCAAGAATATCTTCTAAGACAAGAGTGAGATATCTGGTGTAGCATATGGTGGCCCCACGAGTCTTCTTTCCTTTGTTTTCCAACTTAGCGATGAGATCGGTGTACAGTATGTGAGCGATTCCAATATCCAAACCCCAGATTAAGCTGTATGCAATGGCTAGCTGGGAGCCATTGAGTTGGTCATGTGATCCAGTGTTTCCTCCCAGACACTTTACGATGTACAGCATCAGCGTTCTCCATGTGGGAGAGAAGTAATTCACCTTGATGAGAGATTTGCTTTGGAAGCCAGCAGCGGTGAAAGGTTGTTCATGATCATCATGAGGTTGAAGGGTGGCCAGAGCTTTTCTCACAGTGGCACTGGTGGGCAAAGCTGACATGTTATTGTTGTAAGGGAGTCCAATGGCTTTAGCAAAGGTTGGGAAATCAAAGGTGAGAGGTTGAGGATGGGTGGAAAGGTTGAAGGTAATGTGTGAAGAGGTTTGGTCAACTTCAGCGCTATACCAGAACTCGAGAAGGTATTGGGAGTAGCAGGTGGAGGGTTCCTTGGTGATAGCTTCGTGGATGGTGGAGTTCTTTAGGAAGTTGAAAAGTGGATGGTAGAGGGGATTGTTGTGTTCAAGAAGGGTTACACAGTTATTGAGTGCAATCTTTCCATCAGAGACCTCGAAATCAACGTTTGTAGCGGCTTGTACGACGAAGGTTTGGTTTGGTGAAGTAGACGCCATTGTTGAGAGATTGAAGGTGGTGAGAGGATTAAAGAAGATGAAAGGGAATGTGTGTGTTAGGAAATTTTTTAAAATGACAAACTGATTTTGGGTCAAGGGTTTTGAAAGGTTGAGCTGTTTTCCAAAATTTGAGCATTAAATGCAAAAGTTAAGCTTTTCAGAAAAACGTGGGTCCCCTTGACCTTTCATGGGATACTTGTCCCCTTGGAAAGCGGGAAAGTTGGTAGCATTAAGAGACAATCATTTGAATTTAATATAAGAATATACACATTCCCATTGAAATGTAACTACCTCGTTACATTCAATTCCCTTAAATGCCCAGAGACAGCGGTCATCATCAGATTTATTTGCCAATATTGAGCATTCCCAGCTCAGCGACAAGCCTAGTAAAACTTCACTCAGCCAGCGGCTTAGTGAAAATGTCAGCGAGCTGGTACTCAGTGGGTATGAAATGTAGCTCAATATCACCTTTTAGAATATGGTCTCTGATAAAGTGATACCTGATGTCAATATGCTTGGTTCTGGAATGAAGTACTGGATTATTGGAGATGGCTATGGCACTGGTGTTGTCACAGAATATGGGAACCTGCTCATAATTAATTCCATAGTCAGCCAGCTGACTTTTCATCCAGAGAACTTGTGCACAGCAACCAGCGGCCGCAACATATTCAGCCTCAGCTGATGACATGGCCACAGAGTTTTGCTTCTTAGCACTCCAGCATACCAACTTTCCTCCAAGGATTTGACAGCTACCAGAGGTGCTCTTTCTGTCAAGGCAGCAGCCTGCGTAATCTGAGTCGGAGTAGGCTTTAAGGTCGAAGCCTGAACCATTTGGGTACCAGAGACCCAATGAGGGAGATCCTTTTAAGTACCTGGAAATTCTTTTGACAGCTATAAGGTGGGATTCCTTGGGGTTAGCTTGGTACCTAGCACAGAGACAGGTGGAGAATTGTATGTCTGGTCTACTTGCTGTGAGATACATCAGTGACCCAATCATGCCTCTATATAAGGTCTCATTAATAGAGACCCCTGAGTCATCAGCTCCCAAGTTGTTGGGAGGAAGCATGGGGCATTTCACTGATGCACAATCAGACATATCATACTTCTTGAGCAAATCTCTAACATATTTTTCTTGACAAATAGAGATTCCTTTGGAATTTTGTTTGATTTGAAAACCCAAGAAAAAGGTTAGTTCCCCCATCATGCTCATTTCATACTTTTTGGTCATTAGTTTGGCAAATTGTTTGCTCAAGATAACATTGGTTGAACCAAAATTTATGTCATCCACATAAATCTGTACTAAAATGACGTCACCCTTGGACCTATAGGTGAACAAGGTTTGGTCAATGGTACCTCTGACAAATTTATTTTCAAGAAGGAATTTTGAGAGAGTTTCATACCAGGCTCTGGGCGCTTGTTTCAGCCCATAGAGAGTTTTGTGAAGTCTGCAGACATGATTGGGGTAGTCACTGTTTTCAAACCCTGGGGGTTGACTTACATATACTTCCTCTACAAGTTTCCCATTAAGAAAGGCACTCTTCACATCCATCTGATAAACGATGAAACTCATATAAGCTGCAAAGGCTAGGAAGATTCTGATGGCTTCCAATCTGGCCACTGGTGCGAAGGTTTCATCATAATCAGTTCCTTCAGATTGGTTATAACCCAGCACCACGAGCCTAGCCTTGTTTTTCATTATCATACCAGCTTCATCCCTTTTATTTCTGTAGACCCATTTTGTTCCAACCACTTGCTTATCAGCTGGAGCTTTAACCAGAGTCCACACCTTGTTTCTCTTGATCTGATTGAGTTCATCTTGCATGGCAACAACCCAACCTTCATCAAGCAGAGCAGCAGCCACGTTCTTAGGTTCATCCTCAGAGAGAAAATTTGCAAACATGCATTCATTTGCAGAGGCGGTTTCCAGAGTTCTTAATTTTCCTCTGGTGGTGACTCCCTCATAGGGTTCTCCAAGAATATTAACTAGAAGAATATCTTGGTTCCTACTCCATTTGGATTGTGGAGCAGGAGTCTCTGTGGGATCAGGAGTCACTTCAAGTTCAGGGAGTGATGGAGGTTCATCACATGTAATCTCTTCGTCCATGATCTCTTCATCTGATTGAATATTTAAAGTGACTGGATCAGCATTTTCTTCAGAGATTTGAGTAAGAGATTCAACACCAACAGTCTCTGGAATGATGTCAGAGATGGAGTGAGGATCAAAAGCTTGAACATATAGAAGATCCTTGTGACGACTTTGAGATGATTCCTTGGGATTTGAGAAGTCATCTTTAGGATAAGATTTAACTTCATTGAAGTCAATGTCACAATCCTCTGAGTTGGTGTGTGTGATGACAGCGTCAGCTTCATTAAAGGTGACATGAATGGACTCTTCTAATTCTTGCCTGCGAATATTGAATACTCTGAAAGATCTGGAGGTAGGAGAGTATCCAAGGAAGAATCCATCATCTGATTTTTCATCAAATTTACCCAGGTGATCTTTGTAATTGTGAATGAAAACAGGGCAACCAAAGACATGGAAGTAGCTTACATCAGGGGCTCTCTTCCTATACACTTCATAAGCGGTCTTACCATGTCTCTTCACAATAATGGATCTGTTTTGTGTGTAGCATGCTGTGTACATAGCTTCACCCCAGAATTGTTTAGGAAGTCTAGATTCGCTGAGCATCGTTCTGGCAGCTTCAATGAGTGTTATGTTTCTTCTTTCAGCGACACCGTTTTATTCAGGGGTTCCTGGGTTTGAGAAGTTCTGTGATATACCCTTTTCATCACAAAAGGCTTCCATGGCATGGTTTTTGAATTCTGTGCCATTGTCGCTTCTGATAGCCTTTACCCTGTAATCATTGAGGTTTTCTATTTCTCTGATGAAGGACATGATTCTTTCAGCAGCATCACTCTTTCTCTTAAGAAAGAATACCCATGTGTATCTGGAGAATTCATCTACAATGACCAGGGTATATTTGTTGTGATTGAGGGATTGAGGTTTAACTGGTCCAAACAAGTCCATGTGAAGAAGATGAAGGCACTTGTTAATGGAGAATGATTGTTTTGTTTTGAATGAAGCCCTGTGATGCTTCCCTTTCTCGCAGGCTGAGCAGGGTCTGTCCTTGTTGAAGGTCGGAGAGGGAAGTCCAGCTACCAAGTCATTCTTAGCCAGTTTGTTGATGTTTTTGAAGTTGAGATGGGAGAGTCTCTTATGCCAGAGCCAGTTTTCGCTATCAGATGCTTTGGCAAAGAGACAGGTGTTCTCTCCTTCAGGGGATGATGTCATGTCAATGACATAAACATCCCTTCTTCTGGGTGCAATTAGAACGACATCATCGTTCTGATTGAAGATAGTTCCTTGGGTCTTAGAGAACAGAACCTTGAACCCAGCATCGCAGAGTTGACTGATGCTGATTAGGTTGTGCTTCAAACCATTTACATAAGCGACCCTTGTGAAGGTTAATCCATTGCAATCCACTGAGCCATATCCTTCAGTGGCCCCTGAGGAGTCATCCCAAAGACTACTTTTGGACCAGGCTCCTTCTTATATCTATGCAGATATTGTTTAATTCCTGTCATGTGTCTGGAGCACCCGCTATCCAAATACCAAACAGATTTCTTTAGGTATGCCTGCATAGATATAACAAACCAGATTAGTTTCTATGATGAACCCACTTTCCAGTGGGTCCATGCTGTCGCTGACTGGCGACATTGGGTCTTCTGGGCCTTTCTCCCCCTCTTTGGTTGCAATCCCTGGTTTCATGACGCATGCTGCCATAGATGTCACAACCAGGGTAATGTTCACACTCATCAGAGTGGTGGTCATAAAAGCCACAATATTTGCAGGGAGGATTAGGCCTGTATCCCTGAGAACTTTCTTTGGATTTTGGTTGCTCAGGTCTTCTAGAGAGCCTGTGAGGGGTTTTAGATCTAAGTTGTGTTCGAGTTCTTTGAACAGCGATGATCTCCTCATGCTCTCTAGAAGAGTGTTCAGTGGACTCACATGTGATACACTTGGGTCTCTTGGAACAATCATCTGAGGAATGATTTTTGAACCCACAGTGTTTGCAAGGCCTGAATAGCGTTCTCCCCTTTGAGTTGCTGGAGCTTTCACCAAGGGAGTTAACAGAAGGACTGTTATCCTTGGGGTTGATTTTTTCTTTCAACCCTTTTACCTCTTCCATCAGGGTGAGGAGAAGTTTCTTGGTGGGTGATAACTCTTCGGGGGAAGAAGTGGGTATGTCAGTGTTCTTGGCCACATAAACCTTCTTGTGTGCTTTATCAGCAACTTTGGAAGTGAGGTTCCCAGAGGTTTTGAGAACTGGTTTGGGCCAAGCAAGGAATCTGATGGGTTAGCACCAGCGAGTTTGGGAGTAGCTGATGCGTCAGATTCTTTGTCAGAGTCCTTCTCAACCACAGAAGTGGAGAGAGGAGAAGAGACTTCTGATGGGACAAATTTAACACTGGGCACAGGAATGTGATTTTTGAACCTACCCTTACCCCCTATTGCCTGAACCACATTTCCTGGAATGGTTTCAGCAACTATTTCTTCCACAGTGGACTGGGCAAGGTTCCATTTTTCAATGGTTTTTCTCAACTCAGAGTTTTCATCAGCTAAAGATTCATTTTCAATGGACAACTTGCTGACCTCATTTTGAAGTTGATTAGCGATGTTCACAAAAGGTTTGAGATTAGCTAATTCAGATTGACAAAGACTCAACTCGTTTTTGAGATTTTGAAACTTATTTAACAGATTTTTTCTTTGTTCTTCTACAAAATGGAGGTCAACTAAAGTGTAATCGCTGACATGGTCTCTGTCAGGACCCTCAGGCATGGAAAGTAATCTTTGTACCTTTTTCATAGTGATGTCAACCCATTGACCTGATCTAGCTTCACTTTTACCAACCGCTGGTTCTTCATCAGCAACAGCCATGAAGGCTCTGACGGTGGTGGTTCCTTCATCCTCAGAGGTGAGGGGTTCATCATCCCAGTCAAAAGAAGCAGCTATTAGACCTTTTTCAGTCTTTTTGTTATCCTTCTTCTTGGCTGCATCATCAGCTTTCTGATTGAGTTTAATCAGCTCAGCTTTCAAGGCCTTGTATTTTACCTTGTAGTCCTTTTTACTCTCAGAGTCACTGAGAGAGGATTGCTTGAAAGGTGAGGAAGAAAACTTCTTTTTGCTGAGGGTTTTGCTGGATGATGGAAAGCTGGGAGAAGATGTCTTGTTTGACCAGCAGTCCTTTTGGAAATGACCAGTCTTTCCACAAGTGTAACATGACACTTTGGATTTTTCAATCTTGGCAGCACCAACTCTACCAGATCTTTTGTAGTATCTCTTCTGATCAGCTAAGAGGGCTCTGTCATGGAATTCAGCATGTAATTCATCAAGGAATTCTTGACTACTTCTTGTGTCTTCTTCCACGTCAGAGTCACTATCCTGAAAAGAGTGGTTAGCAACAAGAGCTTTTGACCCAGATATAGGAGAAGTAAACCTATCAGTCTCTGATTTGTAAATAGAGTCAATCAGTCCTTCTTCATAATTGTATCTACCAAACAGCTGAGCAAGAGTATCATTTTTATGGCATTATTTGCTCTCAGGGTTTGGTTGAGACTAAGCCATTTCCTAGGCAAGCTGTTTACAAACGTGGCATTAACCTCAGCCTTGGGTAGTACAATACCATTGTTACCTAAATCATTCAGCAAGATCTTGAGTCTAGTGTAAGTTTGAGAAACAGTTTCAGTTTCCAAGGCTTTGAAAGCGTTAAACTTAAGTCTTAATGCTTGGATTTTGGTCTCTTTAGTCTCTTCTGGTCCTTCATACCCTAGAACCAACTCAGTCCACATTTCTTGTGCGGTATTGCACTTAATGATGGACTTCATAATGTTCTTTGGTAGGCAAGAGACTATTATACTTTTAAGTCTCTTGTCCTGGTTAGCCAGACGTCTATCAACGGGAGACCATTGCTTAACAGGTTTCTTAATGGGTCTCTCTGGTGTAGAGGAAATAGCCAGTGGTACATAAGGACCATTTTCTAAGATTTCAAACAAGAAGGGTTCTAGACCATCTAAGTATATAAGAAATTCACTTTTCCAACTTGAGAAATCTTCTTCATCAAACGCTGGAACATTAGACACATGTGACCCTTCACGATTATCAAGAAGTTGTGGAAGATCATCCTCATTTACACCAGTGCTTACAACAGGTGTAGGCATGGTAGTAGATGTGGTGGCTGGAGCGTTTGTTGAAGTATTTGCTTGGTTAGATTGACCAAACGGTGGTGCGATGGGTGGCATAGTTTCAGTCATATTTGGATCTTGATTTTAAAAACTAGAACGGTTTTTTGGAAAAGTTTTATAAATCAAACCGCTCTGATACCAATTGAAAGTCCCAAAATACAACTATTGTTGAAACTAAGTCACGAAAAACAATAACATACAATAGATATAGTTTTCAAACGAGTAATCCTTTATTAACTATTATCAACAAAGTATTACAAAGTGTTATGAATACACCTGTTGAATAACAACAAGAAATGAACCCTAGAACAAGTAAACTTGATTCGAGACTCAAGTTTACAAGAGAACCAACGAGTCGCTGATGGACAGCTGAGACCTCAGTGGTTCCAGTGGGAGAAAGAACTTAGATTAAGATTCCAAGCACAAGGGTTGAATCTTAACTTCTTTCTCATCCCTATTTATAGTGGTACGAGGTTGTATCCTTAGTGGGGGTAGTTGATACGTGTCATCTTCTGAGTGGAAGAGTACAACGTATTAAATGCATGTCCAAATCGAGACATGCCTTTAACTACTTTAAGTGAACAGTTCTGCCAACTGTTCACCTTTGTCCCACTAGGTCGTACTAGGCATTGACTTGAATCTCTTGTTTTGTCCCGCTCAAAACACTTGTAAGATTCTCCCGCCTAAACTATAAAAGGTTGGATAAGCTTTGCTTAATCCAAGTCTCTAGGGTTCTTAAGTGATCTCTGAGTGTTGTCAACTCAGAGATCCTTGAACACCAGTTCATTCCTTTGACATCCTAGCTATCCATAATTGCTGGTGAGTCTGACTTCAGATTGTCTTCGACTTCTCTGACGTTGTCTTTGACTTGAATGATCCTGGTGTGCCGGCTGAGGCTTTGCCTTCCACTGGTCTAGTTTCTGTCGCTGGTCTTCTCAGTGACCTTTCAACACTTAGTCTAATTTAAACAAATATAGACAGGGCCATAGTTAAAACTTTCATTGGCCCAACAGACTTTTTGTCTTATATGACTTTTTGTGGATTCAAGTTTCACAAAGGCGACCTAAATGATCAGTTAATCATAAGGAGTCAATAACAATCACAAAAACACAATCACAATCAGCCAATTAGTACAGTTAATTCAAAACATCACCAGATCTAGCCCAGACATGAACAATAAGCAATTATGAACTTATAAGCTATTTAAGCAAATTTCAGCCAACCAAATTGCACCAAAAGCATACACAAGCTATGATAAACTCAAATGAACAATTTTAAACAGGTTTCATGCAATGGTACAAGGCCTAAATCAATATTTAAGCACAATAAGGTTATTGATGAACACTATCAAGCAGATTTTTACTTTTGCTGATATACTTGACCAACAAGCCAAATTCAAACACTCAAATCTATCACATAGGTTGTATTAACAATGATTTAACCACTTTTAGCCCTAAGCATGCATATACTCTAGATATTTCCAAAATCTTAGGTCAAAATCAGTCAAATCCAATGAGATATAGCACAATGTTTGATTCAAGGGTTTAAAGCCAATGACTTGCAGGTTTTAGTTCTCAACCAAGTAAATAACAGATAACAAGCATAAACAACAACTTTCAACAACACAATAGCAACTTATGATCTTAAACAGATAATCCCAAACACCCATTATCTTTTTCAATTCAACTTTGTATAAGTGTATTTCAAGACTACCCAAGCCCAATCAAACACATAAACAGATGTAATATACAGTATTGAACAAGATTAGACCATAAATTCCACAAGAACACAAGCAACACACAAAATCACCGAAAATCAAGATTTTAAGCAGATTTTATGTAGAATGGTGCAAACCTCATGGATGTACATCCACACCCACGAATTTTGAGCTTATGTGCTAGCAAGAACAAGCACAAGCTTCCACAAACAAGCCTGCTAAGATGGAACAAAGTTAGAAGCACAAATATCAAAAACAAAAAAGTGAAAAATCCTTGATTAATGCAACCTTAGTTCCCCACACTTGATTATCCCCAAGTTATAAGCTTCACAACACCTTGATATCACAATATCAGGATGCTATGATCAGCTTATAGCCCAAAAATTCCAAGGTTTGAACAAGACTTAGCAAAATATCAAGATTTAAGGAAAATATGCAAACTTTTGCACACTCCTTTGAAAACAGGTTTTAAGATTCAAGATTTGTAAACAAACAACAATAATAAGCAGATATAATGATTGGCACTTGAGTTTTCTTCACCAAATTCAAACACATTTCATTAATTGAATATATGATTTACAGAATTGTGAACTTAGGAAAATTCAAGAGCAAAGAAAAAATGTAGTATCCTAAGGCCTTTAAATAGGCTTACAAGTGAACTAGGAAAGCTGAAAAACGTGAAACCCTAGCTAATGAAGTTCCAGTTATGCCCTTGAGGGTTTGAATACTTTGAAGATCATGTGACTTGTTCTTGGCGTTTTGTTGTAGCTAGCAAGGTGTAATTGCATCCAAAGGCTTGTAACAAGCTTAAAAAGTAAGCTTCAATGTGGATGGTTGGATTGTTGTCCAAGTTTTGTCAGTTTGCACAAGAGTGTAGCAGGGGAATCTCATGTGGGGTTGATGGGTGATGTGGCAAGTTATTTGTGAGTTGGGTTATGATTAAAAGTGGCTTAATCATAAATCTGGAGCATATTAGGGTTTAATTCTTGGTGAATATGAAATGCCCAATTTGTGTTCTTGGTGAATAGTTGGTGTGTTTGATCCGGTTTAGGATTTAAAAACTTGTTAAGCACCATTATTTAACTTAAATAATTAAGTTAGTTAAACCGGTCATGAGTGGAGTGTGACATGGCAAGTGGGAGGCTTGTGATTGGTTAAAACTTAGTAGTGGGGCACGTGTCATGTGGAGAGTGGTTAAGGTAACTTCTCTTGTCTGCCCAACTCAGCCCCTCATCTTCTTAATTCCTTTCACTTGCAAATAAATAAACCAAATCCAGATTTCCTTTGTAATTGAAGTTTTGGTTTTCATACTTTTGCCCCAAATACTTTTCCAAAGTATTTTCAGGGGTATTTCTTGCTAATTCTTGATTCTTGAAGGGTTGTTTTGGCATTTTCTTCATTGATAATGGTCTTGACTTGTCTTGTTGACTTCTTGGAGGACTGATTTTGACAAATCATGATTTATGAGGGACCATTTTTGCCATTTCTTCAAAGTCAAGGGTCCTTTTGGTAATTTGACATTTTTAAAGGACCAAACTTGTAATTTCTTGTAACTTGAAGTCCTTCATGGTATGTTTGACTTTGAGGAGGACTAATATTGACAATTTAGGTTTGTTGAGGGACTAAAATTTCCAATTCTTCAAAGTGGAGGGCCCTTTTTGCAATATTGACAAACTTTAGGGACCAGTCTTATAATTATGAAGATACAAGGGTTTAAAGTGTCAATTATTCAATATTGGAGGACCCTTCTTGCATAATCTTCAAATCTTCAAGGGTTTGTCTTGGAAAATTCTTTATTAGGGCTTGGTTCATTGTGCGGCTTCGTTTCCCGTGTTCGTTTTTGTATGATTCTTGTGATCTTTTGTCATTTTCTCAATATCCGTACCTAAAATACACAAGCATATATTTGGCCATTTTTATGATATTTTATGCATTTAAAGCCCTTTTTGGACGATGAGACTATGTATAAAAGCAGTCTCATCACTCCCCCATACTAAACCATTGTCGTGCCCTCACGCAATGCTAGAATAAAGTGTCGTAGCACCTCCAAAATTCATTTTTATTCACTTTTATTGAATGATAAACTAGCTACACTACTACTATTACTACTACTTGCGTTTTAGACATAATGTATGATTTTCATCGCAAAATGGGACGTTTAGGTTCATAGAACAAGAACACGTGAATGCTTCGTTAGAAATAATTTCGTCGTCCTCGATTTTCACCCCAATTCCATACCAAGCGTGCAACAAGATCATTGTCATTATAAGTTAGTAATGCTAACACTACTCATATGCCCTAATCAGGTACTTATCCTCCCATTTTCCTAAGTTTTATCTCTTATATTTTATTCTGTCTTGAATGTTTCACGAGGATACATTGTTTGACTTATGCGATGATAGAGATTTAGGTCTAAAAATAGAGTCCTAACGGTGTAACCAAGACCATCAAATTAATAACCCCTCCTAATAGACAACGATGTCAAAAAATTAAGTCAACAAGAAGGATCGATAAACACGGTTCTATAACGGTTTTGAACATGAGACTTATTACCAAGACTTTTATATGCCCCCTAACGGAAGGGCCTTATTATCATAGGTTTACCTCCATCTTTTATTCAACTTCGCCATGAAGCTTTTATTATGACTTCGGTCTTGCCTTGTCTTTTATTATCCTCCTCATCGGTGGTTTTATTGGCCAAAGATGTATATCCTCACGCTAAGGCGAATTTTGGATCTTTAAAGCTTCAAAGATTAAGGCTTGATTCACTTTCAATTTTTGCATAGATTTTTCGGCCTTGTGAGTTTCAAATTATTTGCTTGATTTAGGTGAGCACTTGAAATCTTATTATTGGGTGAAGCTTTCGATTATTCGGGTTGCCAATACTTCAAAACCGTGACGCTGGCGATACCTTAATGTCTTCCCGATTTAATTACATGGAAGCTACTAGAAAAGACTAGAAACCAACAATCAAGTCTAAACCGCTAAGTCAATATTTATTAAGCAAAAAAAAATTACAAGCGAAGGGAGAATAAGCAAACAACGAGAACACATGAGTTTTTGAAAGAATACGAGTACTCTACGTTTAGCATAGTAACTTATAATTAACTCTATCATTTCTCGTCCTCATTTAAGAGACTAAGCCTAATGTGAAGTTAAGGAATCGAAGCTAAGTGTTCAACACACACGGTCGAGTAAAAAATTACTCTTATTCTCGCCATCGGAAAACCTACATTCGTGTCTTCAAACACTTATAAAACATGAGAAAAATTTTAAAATTTGGCCATTTTTAGCCTTATTTTGCAACAAAATGATAAACAAAAAGATAAAATTTGGAAAGCGTGAAGGTTTGGCAAGGCAAGTATCTATTCACCCCCCCCCCATACTAAAGTTAAACATTGTCCTCAATGTTTCGAGTCTAGGGGTGCAAACACCCCCATACTAGAGACGTAGTCGAATGCCTAATCTAGCATGGAAAGGGTGTAACCATTAAATTTAAAGCCGTTTATGAAGTGTGCTAAAAAGCTAAGGTTAGAACATCAAAGGATATATCATGGATATTAAGAAAGTCTTCAAAGCAAACGATCGAGTGCTCCCATAAAACGAACACGAGAGGCTCCAATCGTGAAGATAATGATCATCTAAAATCCACAATTCACAAACAACCACGGAACAAAGGTTGGAAGGGCACAAATCCCCACACATGACTACATTAGAAAGCGATAATATGTACATAGGATAAGCATGGGACTCCCCCACGAGGCACCTCGTTTTTGATTACCGAGTCATGAGCTCGACTCGATCCCCTCAATACTAATTATCATTGGGGAAGGTGATTTGGTCGAGGTAGTTCAAGGATGGAATTTCCCCGCCAAAGTAGTGCTTCAACCTATGTCCGTTCACCTTGAAATTGAGGCCATCATCTTGAGCTAGCTCGATGGTCCCATATGGAAAAACTTGAGTCACAGTGAATGGACCGGACCAACGGGATTTCAACTTACCGGAAAAGATTTTCAAGCGAGAGTTAAAAAGCAAAACTTGATCCCCAATGTTAAAAACCCGGTTTTTAATTTTTGAATCATGCAACTTTTTAGTCTTTTCTTTATAAATCAATGAATTTTCATAAGCAATATCCCTTAATTCATCCAATTCATTTAATTGCATTTTTCGGTGTTTTCCCGTGGTCTCCATGTCATCATTACAATGATTTAGGGCCCAATAAGCCTTGTGTTCTAATTCAATTGGCAAGTGAAAATTTTTCCCATACACAAGCTTATAAGGAGTGCACCCAATGGGCGTCTTATGAGCGGTCCTAAAGGCCCATAATCGTCCAACTTATCCGACCAAGATTGTCGGTTTTCCCCAATCGATCTCTCCAAGATCCTCTTCAAAGCTCGGTTTGAAACCTCGACTTGCCCACTCGTTTGTGGGTGATAAGCCGTAGAAAGACGATGCGTAACCCCATATTTCCTTAGGACCCTTTCGAATTGGTCGTTACAAAAATGAGTTCCACGATCGCTTATGATCGCACGAGAGGTTCCAAACCGAGGAAAACAAGCTTTTCAAAAACTTGACTACCACACGAGCATCATTGGTGGGAAAAGCCTTAGCTTCCACCCACTTAGATAGGTAGTCAACGGCGACAAGGATGTACTTATTAACACGAGATGATGGGAACGACCCCATAAAGTCAATGCCCCAAACGTCAAAGATCTCACACACTTGGATGATATTTTGTGGCATTTCATCTTTTTGTGAGGCTTTTTCTTGTCGTTGGCATGAGTCACATGACTTCACAAGTTCATGTGCATCTCGGTAAATAGTAGGCCAAAAGAAACCGGCATCAAAGACCTTCTTAGCCGTGAGATTAGCACCGTGGTGACCGCCCGTGGGTCCCTCGTGACAAGCTCTAAGGATGTTAGAAGCTTCGGTACCAAAGACACAACGTCGAGTGATTTGATCCGCACAAGTTCAAAACAAGTAAGGGTCGTTCCAAAAATAGAACTTGACGTCACGAAAGAATTTTCATTTTTCTTGCGTCGTCATACCCTTGATGATGAAGTTGCCCGCATGGTAATTTGCGATGTCTGCAAACCATGGGGTGGAAGAATCAAGCTTAGAATTCACTACACCAAGTGTCTCGAGCGGAAATGTTTCGGTGATTTCCTTGGGCTCGTAAACACTTTGGTGAGGATCTTCCAAACGAGAAAGATGATCGGCCGCTAGATTCTCGGCTCTTTTTTTGTCAATGATTTTGTGATCAAATTATTGAAGGAGGAGAATCCAACGAAGTAATCTCGGCTTAGCATCTTGTTTAGCCATAAGATACTTGATAGCCGAATGATCCGTATACACTATGCATTTCGTCAAGACGAGATAATGTCGGAATTTCTCAAATGCATTCACCACGGCAAGGAATTCCTTCTCCGTTGTAGTGTATTTTAGTTGAGCCTCGGTCATCGTCTTGCTAGCATAGTGAATAGGCAAGAAGTGTTTTTCATGACGTTGCCCCAATACGGCCCCAATAGCATAGTCACTAGCATCACACATGAGCTCAAAGGGGAGGTTCCAATTGGGAGCAACAAGAATGGGAGCTTCGGTAAGTTTCCTCTTAAGGATTTCAAAGGCTCGTAGACAATCTTTGTCAAAGACAAAAACGTGCATCTTTTTCAAGGAGATGTGTAATAGGTCGAGAGATCTTTGAAAAATCCTTGATGAATCGACGATAAAAGCCCGCGTGGCCTAGGAAACTCCTAACTCCCTTAACGGTTTTGGGATGAGGTAATTTGGCGATGACGTCTACCTTAGCTTGATCAACCTCAATCCTCGCTTTCGAAACCTTGTGCCCTAAGACGATTCCACTTTTAACCATAAAATGACATTTTTCCCAATTAAGCACAAGGTTGGTTTCCTCACAACGCTTCAACATTCTCTCGAGATTCGACAAACACGAAGTGAACGAACTACCAAACACGGAAAAGTCATCCATGAAGACTTCCATCGTCTTCTCGATCATATCATGAAAAATAGCCATCATGCACCTTTGAAAGGTTCCCGGTGCGTTGCAAAGTCTGAATGGCATTCTACGATAGGCAAAGGTTCCATATGGACACGTAAACGTAGTTTTTTCTTGATCACGAGGATCGATGGGGATTTGGAAGTAACCGGAAAAACCATCTAAAAAGCAATAGAAATCATTTCCCGCAAGACGCTCCAACATTTGGTCCATGAAGGGCAAGGGAAAATGGTCTTTACGAGTGGCTTCATTCAACTTACGATAGTTAATGCACACTCTCCATCCGGTCACGAGTCTAGTGGGAATTAACTCGTTGGCATCGTTTGGCACAACGGTCATTCCTCCCTTCTTATGGACACAATGAATAGGACTCACCCAAGGGCTATCGGAAATAGGGTAAATCATTCCCGCGTCAAGGAGTTTTAGGACCTCCTTTTTGATGACGTCGTGAATTTTGGGGTTCACCCTCCATTGACATTGGATTGCGGGCTTGTAATCCTCCTCCATTAAGATTTTGTGGGTACAAAATTTGGGATCGATCCCCTTAATGTTGGATAACTTCCACGCAATTGCCCCTTTGTGATCCTTTAGAACATCGGCAAGTGCGGTTTTTTCATCATCCGAAAGTTCTTCCGCAATAATAACCGGCAACTTGTCGCCCTCCTCCAAAAAGACATATTCGAGATGAGGAGGTAAATCTTTCAACTCGAGGATAGGTGGTTCCTCAATTGAAGATTTGGGCTCGATACTCATAACCTCCTCGGGTGGAGAAAATGGGAAATCGTTAAGAAAATCCTTGATAATCGAGAAGTCCTCATCATTGTCGAGGTCTTCGTCACAAGTACGTAGAACATCGGATTCTTCCAACGTAAAACCACCACCTTCAAATGGAGTGAAGGTTGGTGTCGAATTATCAAGAATGGGATCTAACATAGTGGGATTGCCACTATTTTCATCATCACCAAAACCTAAAACTTCTTGTGAAAATTCCTCGCAAACAACGTCGATTATATCAACGAGGTTTATGGTTGCAACAGAATAAACATGAGAAATCTAAGAATTTTGAGTTGCGTTTATAACAAGTTCCTCGTCGTTGAAACGTAAGGTGATCTTTCTAGCATGAACATCAATCAAAGCCATAGACGTATCTAAAAATGAACGTCCTAAAATGAGAGGAACTTGAGGATCCGTGGTAATATCGACAACGATAAAGTCTACCGGATAATAGAACTTTCCCACTTTCACAAAAACGTCTTCCACCAATCCACATGTGGGAATCGTGGAATGGTCGGCCAACTCGATAGACATTAGTGAAGGAGTAAGATTAGGAAGATTGAGCGACTTGATGATTGCAAGTGGCATCAAGTTAATACTAGCACCAAGATCGGCCAAGGCATAGCATTCTTCCATATCTTGGATTTCACAAGGAATCAAGAATTTATTGGGATCACCGACTTTTTGAGGTATGCGGTTAAGATAAACTGATGAACAACTAGAGAATTGTTGCAATTTTTCCTTGTTGTTCAACATACTCTTAAAGTTAGCGGCAAATCGAGGCATCATGACCAAAGCATCGACGAAACTCACATTAAAATGAACGTCACGAAACATTTTCATAAAAATCTCAAATTGGTAATTATCGCGCTCTTGACGTTTCTCCTTCCTAAGTCTCGATGGATAGGGCAAAGGTGGTGTGGGTTGAGGCATAGGCATAACCTTTGGAATCTCGGGTTCCATATGTGGTAATGGGTCAACCGTAGGTGTGGCATGAGCGGTACTTCGTGGGATTTGGACATGCTCCTTTTCGACCACCACCTCGGGTTCTTCCTCAATTTTGCATCCTCCGTAGGAGCAATTGGTTGAGGAGTCGGTTCCTTAAGTGTCTTACCACTACGTGTGGTAATCACTTTCATCTCTCCCTTAGGGTTCGATATGGTGTTGCTAGGAAGACTACTCGAAGACGGTTTGCACATAATAGCCTCAAACATAGATGAAATTTAATCCTAAAACATGGATTGCCTCTTCTCGGCCTTAATCATTTCTTGCTTAATTTCATGTTGCCCTTGTTCCATTTTTTGTTGGTTTTGTTGTAACCTAGTTACATTCCCTTCCATTTTGTTTGTATGGATTTTAAGCTCATTTGCTAACTCATTTTTCAACTCCTTCTTCAAGTCTTCTTAAACTCGGATCTTAGGCTAATGATTTCTCTTTGAATGTTGCCAAACCTAGCATCGTTTCCATTAGCGTATTCAACAAATTCATTTGGAAGATCTTTCAAAGTTTGCAAACCTTTTTTGTTGTTTTGAAAATCACTTTGATTTTTGTTTGAAACTTGATTATTAGCCCCTTGATTCCCATAGTTTCCTTTGTAGTTGTTTTTAAAACCAACGTGATTGTTTCGATAGTTGTTGTTAGCATTTTGATTAGGAGCAAAACCCGGTGGAGTCAATTGATTAGAGCGGGTAACTTGACCGTTTTGGTTGTAAGTTCCCGTGGCCGCGTAGGAACTCGAAGTGTTACCACCGTTGGTAATGCACTCGGAGAAATCATGACCTCCACCATAATACATACATGAAACCTCAACCGCTTTAGCCGTAGCGGGAGCACTTTGTTCTCCAACTTTGAATTCAATTAAAACTCCTTTAAGCTTATCAAAGATTTTGTTTTCCAAGTTCGCCTCAATTTGGCAAGCATCGATGGTATTAGACAAAGAAGGTAAAGTCGAAGAAGAAGCCTTACGAACACTCGACGTGCTACGAGGACTATACACCTTAGATCTATTCTCAATTATCACCAAAGCTTCCTCAACCGTTTTACACAAAAAATTACCACCCGCGGCGGCATTTAGATAATCCCTTTCATGATCATTAAGCCCATTGTAAAACGTGTCAATTTGATGCAAGTCGGAAAAACCGTGATGAGGACACTCATGTAACATTTCCTTTTTCTATTCCAAGCCGTTGAAAAACTCTCATTAAATTCTTTTGAAAATTTTGAAATCTCGTTTTTCAAAGGCGTAGTCTTAGAGGGCGGAAAAAATTGGTTCACAAAGTTAGAAACGAGATCCTTCCACGTCAATATAGAATTGGGTGGCTCTTTATCTAACTAAATTTTAGCGGGCCCCGCTAAGGAATACGGAAAAAGCATCATCTTAATCGAGTCATTAGCAACATCCTTAAATTTGCAAGTGGCGGTAAGACGATTGAATTGGCGGATATGGTTGTGCGGGTTGTCCTTTTCATCACCATGGAATTTGTTGTTTTGGATCATCGACAACAAACCCGTTTTCACTTCAAAATTCTTCGCAAGGATAGCGGGAATCACAATAGCCTCTCCATAACCCTCGGTGGGTGCTTGAAGTAACTCCATCATAGTTCGATTCGCCATGGTTGGTTCTTCTCTTACGATAGGTTCGTCAATAGGAGACTCCTCACTAGAAAGATTAGGAGTAGGTGTTGACTCATTTCGGTTTCTACGTTTACGTGCACGTCTTGCTTGGTTGCGGGTTTGCATAAACGTCACGTACAACGAGGGGATGAGCAAAGAAGATTCTTTTTGGTGTTTTGTATTTTTCCAATTTTTTTTTGGTTTTTGATTGTTTTTACTTTTTTTGGATTTTTGTGATTGTATTAAGTAGACCAAAATCTACAAATCTCCTCCTTAATCAGATCTCTTGATTAAAGAAGCCTAAAGGAATGAAAACGATCACGTGAAGTGAACGCCTTCGATGACTTTAGAACGTTAGTGGAACACCAAAACGTTCAAGAGGGTTTAATCAAATGAAACCAAGAAAGTATATATGATACTTAGTAATACTTTGGGCGGCAAAACCCTCGATTAGCTTTCAATCTCAAAATACTCACAAGCAAGCGGGGAAACGAGGTGGCGTGAAGCACTTAAGAGCCTTTTTCCTAAGGGTATATTTTATAATACCCGCCTTATACCCACCTTATAGTTTGTATTTTTCAAAATCGAGCTTCACGAAAGTATTTATCTATTTTTGCCTTTTCTTTCTTGTTTGAGATTCGAATACAATGATTGGGTAATGACCTCCCAAGTCAAGGTTGTGTTTTCATACTTTTGGAGTACTTGTGAATTTATTGTTCTACGTATACAATATATTAATAATATTCACACAAAAAACGAAAAACCGATAATACGTATTAGTAGAGTGCTACTAACACAAATACTATTATGGATATATATAAAAAAAACAATTTCCAAATCAAAACACAACACGCCTCCCCGGCAACGGCGCCAAAATGATAGCTGTAGTTTTTGCAACTTTGTTTAGGAAAACAAAGGTAATTAGGGTAAGTACACAAGTGATTTAGGAAAACCACAAGTTATGACCCAAAGTGGGGATCGTTCTCAAGGAGGCTTGGTGTGTGTGTTAAGAGATGATTAATGATGTAATTATGATTACGAGAAATGAAAATAGGAGAGAGATTAGAAGAGAATGACGGTTACGATGACGGATTAAACTAAGACGATAAGTCGTACACGTAAAACCGTAAAAAGTAGCAAAATAAAAAATTTACCCTAAAAATTCTTAGAAAATTGCAATAAATCCTAAATAATGCAATTAGAGTTTACAAAAAATCAAAAATCACCCAAACCTTTATTTAATTAAATAGTAACTTTTTAATGCTAATTAAAGCCCAAAAAATCAATTTAATTAAAAAAAGCCCAAAATGAGATTTTTTCAATTGTAAACCTCTAAAATGACTTAACTTAATTTAAAACTGTTTTAAAAATTTTAAAACTAATAAAAACTATTTAAAAACAATTAAAAACTATTTAAATTTAAAATAATTATAAAAATTAATCTAAGGATAATAAAGTTATTCTAAAAATTGTAAAATTCCTAACTTAATGTATTTAACCTAAGAAAAATATAATAACTTGAAAAATCTAGATTTCAATTTTTAGTAATAAAATAATAATAAAATAATATTAAAAATCCAAAATTTATAAAAAATTATAAAAAGTTGCAAACTAGCTTATTTTAACCTAATAAACACAGAAATGAAGTTGTAATTACCTAAATACCCCTAATGGGCCTAGAATGGGCCAAAAGTCCAAACAGTTAGCTTAATGGGCTTTTTAAGGCCCAATAAGAAAAATATTGTCCAAATAAGCCCAAAAACTCCTATCTGACTCAAAATTTGATTTTAAAGACAAAACTCTAAAGGCCCAAAACCTGAAAATGTGTTTAAGCTAGCTTATTTCAAAGCAGCTTATTCTTAATGGGCTTTTTGGCCCGTTAAGCTATAAGTTGATGCCATAATCTCAAATTAGACACACAAGCTTTATTTGAGTTACTTAAGAGTTCTGTAAAAAGAAATTTGAAATAAGCACAAGGAATAAGCCTGAAAAAGCAATAAGCTATCTTAACAAAACGACAAAATAGTCGTTTTCGAGTTCTAGGCCACCCTAAGAGCTGATTCAAGTTTCAAAAGCTTTTAAATGACTTAACTAAGCTTAATCAACAAAAAGTTTTTCAATAAGCACACTCAATAAGCTGAAATAAGCAAATAAGCACTTAATTAAAAGTCAAACTTATGAGTTTTCTAGCAAAAAGTCAAAGTCAAGGTCTGACAAGCTCCAGTTCAATCAAATGGGTCAAATGATGAAGATCTATCACAAAAATTAAGTTGTTGCACGTTTAAATAAGCCAATATGGCTTATTAATAAGCTGACTGAAAAATTACACTAGCAGGAGCTAGTTTTGGGTGTTGAGCAGTGGGAACTTTTTCCACTGCTTGACTTAACTGACTTTTTGTCTTATATGACTTTTTGTGGATTCAAGTTTCACAAAGGCACCCAAATGATCAGTTAATCATAAGGATTCAATAACAATCACAAAAACACAATCACAATCAGCCAATTAGTACATTTAATTCAAAACATCACCAAATCTAGCCCAAACATGAACAATAAGCAGTTATGAACTTATAAGCTGTTTAAGCAAATTTCAGCCAACCAAATTGCACCAAAAGCATACACAAGCTATGATAAACTCAAATGAACAAGTTTAAACAGGTTTCATGCAATGGTACAAGGCCTAAATCAATATTTAAGCACAATAAGGTTACTGATGAACACTATCAAGCAGATTTACTTTTGCTGATATACTTGACCAACAAGCCAAATTCAAACACTTAAATCTATCACATAGGTTGTTTTAACAATGATTTAACAACTTTTAGCCTTAAGCATGCATATACTCTAGATATTTCCAAAATCTTAGGTCAAAATCAGTCAAATCCAATGAGATATAGCACAATATTTGATTCAAGGGTTTAAAGCCAATAACTTGCAGGTTTTAGTTCTCAACCAAGTAAATAACAGATAACAAGCATGAACAACAACTTTCAACAACACAATAGCAACTTATGATCTAAAACAAATAATCCCAAACACCCCTTATCTTTTCATAACAACTTTAAACAAGTATAAGTATATTTCAAGATTACCCAAGCCCAATCAAACACATAAACATATGTAATATGCAATATTGAATAAGATTAGACCATAAATTCCACAAGAACACAAGCAACACACAAAATCACCAAAAATCAAGATTTTAAGCAGATTTTAGGTATAATGGTGCAAACCTCATGGATGTACATCCACACCCACGAATTTTGAGCTTATGTGCTAGCAAGAACAAGCACAAGCTTCCAAAAACAAGCCTGCTAAGATGGAACAAAGTTAGAAGCACAAATATCAAAAACAGAAAAGTGAAAAATCCTTGATTAATGCAACCTTAGTTCCCCACACTTGATTATCCCCAAGTTATAAGCTTCACAACACCTTGATATCACAATATTAGGATGCTATGATCAGCTTATAGCCCAAAAATTCCAAGGTTTGAACAAGACTTAGCAAAATATCAAGATTTAAGGAAAATATGCAAACTTTTGCACACTCCTTTGAAAACAGGTTGTAGGATTCAAGATTAGTAAACAAACAACAATAATAAGCAGATATAATGATTGGCACTTGAGTTTTCTTCACCAAATTCAAACACATTTCATTAATTGAATATATGATTTACAGAATTGTGAACTTAGGAAAATTCAAGAGCAAAGAAAAATGTAGTATCCTAAGGCCTTTAAATAGGCTTACAAGTGAACTAGGAAAGCTAAAAAAACGTGAAACCCTAGCTAATGAAGTTCCAGTTATGCCCTTGAGGGTTTGAATACTTTAAAGATCATGTGACTTGTTCTTGGCGTTTTGTTGTAGCTGGCAAGGTGTAATTGCATCCAAGGGCTTGTAACAAGCTTAAAAAGTAAGCTTCAATGTGGATAGTTGGATTGTTGTCTAAGTTTTGGCAGTTTGCACAAGAGTGTAGCAGGGGAATCTCATGTGGGGTTGATGGGTGATGTGGCAAGTTATTTGTGAGTTGGGTTATGATTAAAAGTGGCTTAATCATAAATCTGGAGCATATTAGGGTTTAATTCTTGGTGAATATGAAATGCCCAATTTGTGTTCTTGGTGAATAGTTGGTGTGTTTGATCCGGTTTAGAATTTAAAAACTTGTTAAGCGCCATTATTTAACTTAAATAATTAAGTTAGTTAAGCCGGTCATGAGTGGAGTGTGACATGGCAAGTGGGAGGCTTGTGATTGGTTAAAACTTGGTAGTGGGGGACTTGTCATGTGGAGAGTGGTTAAGGTAACTTCCCTTGTCTGCCCAATTCAGCCCCTCATCTTCTTAATTCCTTTCACTTGCAAATAAATAAACCAAATCGAGATTCCCTTTGTAATTGAAGTTTTGGTTTTCACACTTTTGTCCTAAATACTTTTCCAAAGTATTTTTAGGGGTATTTCTTGCCAATTCTTGATTCTTGAAGGGCTGTTTTGGCATTTTCTTCATTGATAATGGTCTTGAATTGTCTTGTTGACTTCTTGGAGGACTGATTTTGACAAATCATGATTTATGAGGGACCATTTTTGCCATTTCTTCAAAGTCAAGGGTCCTTTTAGTAATTTGACATTTTTAAAGGACCAAACTTGTAATTTATTGTAAATTAAAGTCCTTCATGGTATGTTTGACTTTGAGGAGGACTAATATTGACAATTTAGTTTTCTTGAGGGACTAAAATTGCCAATTCTTCAAAGTAGAGGGCCCTTTTTGCAATATTGACAAACTTTAGGGACCAATCTGGTAATTATGAAGATACAAGGGTTTAAAGTGTCAATTCTTCAATATTGGAGGACCCTTCTTGCATAATCTTCAAATCTTCAAGGGTTTGTCTTGGAAAATTATTCATTAGGGCTTGGTTCATTGTGCGGCTTCGTTTCCCGTGTTCGTTTTTGTATGATTCTTGTGATCTTTTGTCATTTTCTCAATATCCGTACCTAAAATACACAAGCAACAAACACAAGCATATATTTGGCCATTTTTATGATATTTTATGCATTTAAAGCCCTTTTTGGACGATGAGACTATGTATAAAAGCAGTCTCATCAGTATATTATATATATTTTTTAAAACATCTGATGTTTATATGGTTGATTATGTTTATATGGTTGAAAAAATATATGTTGTTGTAATATATAGAATCCCGTATATTTATTTTCATCTCACATCGATTTCTGAGGTCCTACACTCATTTTGATATTTATAATTTACGTATATAAAATTGCTTGACTTTGTTTAGTGTCAAAATAAAAATAAACAATAATTTATGTTTTATTTTGAATATTTATAATCATGTGATTTGTTGATTTTTTAATTACCATAGATGTATTTTTAAAATAAAAGGTCTAGAAAGTATAAAGTTTAAATGGGTATTTTGTTTATTTTAAAATTAAGCCATTTAATTGGTCCAATTAACTTTTCAACGATCTCTATTTTCTATTAAAAATCTAAAAGAACCAATTTTTAAACAAGGGCTAAGAGCAACCACAATGGTAGCTTGACAAAAGACTTTTCACTATTTTCTCAAGTCTTTTGAATAACTTTCCTCATTATGATTAAAGCTTAGTGAAAGACTTTGAAAGTAAAGCTTGGTAAATATCAAGTGTTTGACACAAAATATAATAAGTCATTCTTATTTAATAAAGATGTCAAAAAGCTTTTAAAAAGCTTTTTTGTATTGGAAGAGGTTTGTAAGAATAATATTTTGAAAGATATAATTTATGAAAAATCTAATTGCAACTAAGGGGAAAAGTCATTATAGCTTGTGTGCCTAACGTGTTCAATTGCTACTTGTAGCTACAAGGCATCCACGTGTTTTAATCATTTCTAGACTTTCTCATCAAAATTCACGAGATCAAAGTTATGTTAGAGTGCTGGGAGCCGTTGGCACCAGAAGGTGGTGTCAAAGGCGCCACGTAGGATTCTGGGCCTTTGGCACCAGAATCCTGTTGGCACCACATTTCTGAGGTAACCGTTGGCACCAGAATTTCTGGTGCCAACGGAATTAATTTTTTTTTTTTTCACAAAAATTAATTTAAAATAAAACTTTTGTACCACGGAGACGGTTTCGCCTTTCAAGAGTAGAATCGGGGTTCTTCCACTTGTGCTTGTCCTTCAAAAAATTCAAAGCCGACTTGTGCTTAAATGCTACACCCCCCGTGGCTCGTTTGTACGCTAGCTCAACCCGTGCCATAAAACCCTCATCATTCTCCCCACTCATCATTTGCATCTCGTCATAAAGACTATTCCACTTCTTAACCGCCCGATTCAACGTACTCCATTTTCCCGTTAACATGTTTTTAGTGCGTTTTGAGAATTTTTTTGATTTCGCCACATCATTGTATACTTGATCAACCCGCCACCAAAAAGTATCCTTTGTTTGACTCACACCAACCCTAGCCTCCTCCGAAATCTCTATGAAGCATTCGGCTAAAAGCAACTCCTCGTCATCGGTCCACAAATGCCGAGTCGCATCATCTTCATCGTCGTCCTCCACCTCAACCACCTCTTTCGCCTTCCTAGTAGTCTTAGCCTTACTAGACTTAGTCTTAACCTTACGACGACCTTTCTTTGATGTTGGTGTCGGGATTTCTTCTTCGTCTACGTCTTCGTCGATTAGGTGATGGGATTGTTGGTCGGATTGTGCTGTAGGTTGTGGTTGTGATTGAGTTTGTGGTTGTGAACCCATTTGTGATTGTTGAAATTGTTGAGACTTCGCCCATTGTTCTTGTTGGTATTTCATGTAAGCTTCATTTTGTTGTGGTGGGAAAAACGGAGAATAGAAGTGTTGGGGTTGAGAAGACGAACCCGGATTCGAAGATGAACCGGGATTGTAGTTTTGGAATTGATTGGAGGGATCGTTAAGCATGTTGTTTGTCCAATTAGGATCCATTTTTTTTAAAGAAATTAGGATAGGAAGTAATAGATTGGATTAGAAAAAATGGATGAAATGAGGTATAATATATAGTGATTTGTAGAATTATTTTTGAAAAAAAAAATAAAAATTTTTAAACCCAACGGCTAGTTTTTTTAAATTTTTTTTTTTTTTTTTTAATAAGCCTAGCCAACGGCTATTTTTTTAAAAAATTTAAATTTTTTTTTTCAAAAACACCCCTCCACCAACGGCTAGAAACTAAAAAAAGAAAAAAAAAAAAAAAAAAAAAAAAAAAAAGGGTGTTGGCGCTGACTGTTGGGGTTGGCGCGAGGTCCGTTGGCGCGAGCCACGGTACCGTGCGCCAACGGAGGGCTGGCGTCAAAGGCTTAACAGCCAGCCTTGGCACCACCACTCCCCCACTCTTAGAGAGCAGACATAACGATCAATTAGCTGTATGAATATAATACTTAGCGGTTAAATTGTTTGTAATCATTTTTATTCAAAATGCTAGTATTTAGATTTTTTTTTTTTGAACGAAGCTAGTATTTAGATTTAGCTGTTAACATTTTGGCTCTCAAATTACCTGTATATCTCTTTTTTATTTATTAATTTTTGTTTTCATACAATAGTTACAAGTTTTTTACAAAATCAAATATGGATCATATCCTGTGTATTACTGTATGATTTGAAGTAGCCACAATAGGTATTCAGTTTTACCAGTTTCTTAGACGATCTGTATTTAACTAGAATAAATTTGACTATAAACTAATGAGTATACAACATTTCCGTCATGCTTCACGTGTAACACTTTAGTCCTTATATAAACACATAAACAAGTCAAACAACACATGGACAAGATACCTAACACGCACGAATCCTATTGTTTAAACAAACGTGCTTATAACTCACCCACATTGATTGGATTATATTATTAAATAATTAGTCTGGTTTTTCATTTTGTTTCATAAACGATCCATCACCACCTGTCCACCAACAAAGATCCGATCAAGAGTGTCAAGATAGCAATTTTATTATGAATCGTTTTTTTTTACAAAATGTAAGATCTGATCAGGATCATAAAATCTAATTGCATGTTTAAAAGTTTTATTTTTGTAACAACTCATATTCAAATATAAACTTATAATAAATTTATGAAGAAAAAGAATAGCTATGAAAATTATATATTATAAAAACTAATACATGTTATTTTTATAAAACATTTATATCAATCGTATGGTAAAATTACGTTTGTTTTATTGTTTTACTTTAACATTTCACATTTATTAATAGTCTACTCCGTATTAGGTTATTTATTTTGTGGAATTTGTGGAATTTATTTAAAGAAAGTTAGATCAAACTAGATCAAAATCTTATGATCTTTTGGTAAAATGGAGATTTTACTTAAAATCTTAAGATACTACGAAAAGTTAACTCGTTATCTTATTGAGGTCATAAAATCAAAAGATAAAACAATTAAATTGCGATCTTAACAGGTATCGTATGAAACTAAACAACATCCCAAAAAGTCATAAACAACAACCGAAAATTAAATCCACATGCCACCTAATGAGCCTATATTTTAATGCGTCAAAAATTACCTTTTCTTGTAAAAAATAGTTACACATTTAAGTAAGATTCTAAAGAGCGTAAGGCGTGGCGTGGTGGTAAGGCCAAGTCTCATGCTTTTGCGGCTAAGGCGAACCTTTTACGTTTTTAAGACGTGACTTAATGCAGCACAAAAATGTGATTTTATTTTTATATTTATATAGTTTTTATAGAAACAAGAGTAAAATAAACGTTGTAGACTTGTAGTACATAATGTATAAGTTTAAACCGCTATTTTTACATGTAATTTCCGTTACTTAAAATTTTTTAAAAAAGATTGGAGTTGAATTAAAAAAACTCGTCACGCCTCACGCCTTTGCCCGTCATATCGCGCATTTTCACGCCTTTCTCATGCCACGCCTGAAACCCACGCCATGATGTATATCGTAACGACGAAGCCACACCTCACGCATTGACGACGCCTTTACGCCGTCATAACGCGACTTTTAGAACCTTGCATTTAAGAGTATATTATCGTTTTTCTTTTCTACACATTATCAAAGTAGTACTAGTAGTTGAATAGCCCGTGACAAAATTTTATTTTATTTTCTGAAGACGGCATGTTGATACCGGCCTAGCTATAAAGGCTATATATAATCCTATATGGTTGCTACATGCAAGTAGGATTTTCGTTTGAGTATGACAAGTTTCCATTTAAAACCTATATTGCCTGCTGATGACGTAGTCTTCAGCCGGGTCATGAATTCGGTCTACGGGTATTACTCACATCCGGTCCATCACATATAAGTTGGATTAGTATTATTTGAGTTTATTGGCTTCGAATGAACAGTGATCGCATAGGTCATGTGCGACCCACGGCTCAGCACAGCTGACACAGGGTTAGACAGAATTACAACCAAATTGGGATTGTGATTTACCCTAAAGTATAGGATATACACTCACTATCATTAGAAGATAACAATCAAGCTAATTATGGTGATTATCTTATACTTGGGGCCGAAACATCAGTGAAAGCCCACTAGGGTTTCACCGCCTATATAAGGAACCCCAAGGGCTCCACAAAGGTATCATATTCTTCTCTCTCACAACTCATCCGATTATAACCCTAAACCGAGTACTTACTCTCACGCCAGAGTCTAGTCGTGGGATACGTTCCCACGGTAAGCCTAACAGCGTGTTATCTTTAGGGTGTAGGATCCCAACCAGAAGTTCACTTGGTGCAGGAGCCGGAGTCCAAGCACCCGAATTAAGCCTAATTAGGGTTAAGCTAGGATCATCCAACTTTTGTATCAACAAGTCGACGCTATCCGTGGGACCCTACACTAAACTCAAACTCTACTAATGACGAAGGGAAACCCCTATCAGGGGATCCAAAAGAACGCCCATCCGGGGAATCGAAAGTCAGGGGGAGATGTTCCTGTCACCCCTACTCCATCTCTCACGGGGCAGGCCGGAGGCCTTAACCTCCGAAACACAGGGCTATAGTCCCCTGGGGTACGGGCACGTCCCTACACACCCCACCGCCCACCCTCACTCTGAATAGTCCCGAGACAGGGTCTGCCCCACCTGCTCCTAATAAGAAAGAGCAAAGACCACCGGTCGTAGAGGTGGACCATGAGCTTACTTCGCTCGATGATGAAGATGTTGAGGGAATACTCACACAAAACCTCGACAGAATCATCCCAGCCATCACAGCAAGAATTCTCCCGGCTATCACAACAAGATTGAACCTTCAATCCAGACTCAGCTTTGGAAGTGCGGCGCAGGATACTCCTCTAAAAACTCGAAAGAGACACAGAAGGCACCAGGATGAGGAACAACCTCCACTGGAGGAACAACCCCAACCGCGGAATGTCTTCGAACGCATAGGGGATCGAATCATGCAAGAGTTGCAAGGGACGCGTGAAAAGTCGGAGCATTCTGATAGATCTATGGGACGCGCTACAAAAGAGACTCCACAAAAGGATAACCGCCGCACTAGCTGTGGAAGAGAATAGATTCGGGAGCAAAGAAAGCTACCACCTCTTCTCATAAGAGTGGTTACTATAGCGAATCAAGAGGTAGAGGGGAACCGCCTACGATGACCCTTCAGGGTCTTACTCGGATGACCATCACCCAAGACGCCGCCGCACACGCCGTTCCTCCTCGGAACAATCAGACGAAGAGGGAGAACGCTACGGACGTTCCCGTTATCATACGAATGATGAAGAGGATCTCTCCCTACCATGGTGTAGTGAAAGAGAAGATGCCTTCACACTCCGCATACGGGACTACTCTGAGGACAAAAAGCGTCGCATACCGGTGTGCATCAATACCTATGATGGATCGGGTGATCCGGACGATAATCTTAAAGTTTTACCGTACAAGCAAAAATTGAAGGATGGTCGATGCCTATATGGTGCCAAATGTTCAATTAAACCCTAATTGGCAATGCCCGCGACTGGTTTGAAAAATTTCCCTACCGGAGCATTAACAGCTTCGATGAGCTACGCGCATCATTTAGAAGAAATTATACTCAGCGAAAGAAGTATATAGAGACGCGGTCTCATTGGCAACGGTAAAACAAACGCCCGGGGAATCCACGGAGGACTTCACAGAACGTTTCGAAGACGAATGCACGCGGATAAGGGCGTGCCCAGAAGTCCTCAAGATCTCCAACTATGTGCATGGCATAACAGACAAGGAACTAATCTGACGCCTCAACGATAGACAACCTGAAAAGTTTGACGACCTCATGAAAAGGGTTCGAAATTTCCTGGAAGGGGAAACCGTTGTATCTGCGGCTTATCCCTCAAGGGGGAACCAAAGCTATAGGTCGAATGACTAGTCAAAGAGGCAGTCCAGCAATCAAGGTAGTAACAGGAGCTCGGACTATAAGAATTAAGCGAAAGGAGGACGGTGAAACGACAAGTTCACGCCACTAAAGATGACATATAAAGATATCCTGCTGACGGAAGGGGCAAACTTTCCAAGACCGCCCCCAATGACAACTCCGGTTGACCGCCGTCAGGGAAATCGCTTTTGTGAATTTCACTATGATAAGGGTCACGGCACGGATGAGTGCATTCAGCTCAAGAAGCACGTTGAGTCACTGATTAAGTCAGGAAAACTCAAGCATCTGGTCAATGACTGGAAGGATGGGAAGGATTACAAAAAGAACGACAAAAAAGATTTCCAGAAAGACAAGCCTACAACCATATTCATGGTTCATTCATGGCAGCGCAGGACGAAACAGAAAATTAGTTAGAAATTTTTCCGTACCAAGGAAATCTCATTCCCTCTTATCACGGCGACCAACGTGGCGGACGCACCTCTTACGATTGAGGTAAACATTGAAAGCCACAACGTTCGTCGCATGTATGTTGATGTAGGATCATCCGTGGAGATACTCTACGAACATTGTTTCATACAACTGAAACCAGAAATCAAAAGCCAACTAATGTCGGCCACGTCGCCGCTGATTGGTTTTAGCGGAGATACTATTTGGCCACTAGGGCGGTTACAGCTGTTAGTAACCATTGGGGATAAGGAACATTCAACTACAGCATGGATGAACTTTATGGTTATACGTTCTCATTCCCCATATAATGGTATCATCGGAAGGCCAGGAATACTCGCCATACGGGCAGTCCCGTCTACGGCACACGGAATGCTGAAATTCCTAGTCCAAGGTGGAATTGTTACCATCTTTAACTCGATAGTACCACTATCTGAATGTAATGTCGTCGCAACACCAATACAACCAACCCCAAGGAAGGATGGGTCACCCCCAACGAATTGGAAGGTGGCCATCCACCCTGATTACCCAAAACAAGAAGTTGCTATCGGAGGAACTCTCTTCGATAAGGGAAGGAACGTTATGTGCTCCCTCCAAAAGGCAAACCTTGATGTGTTCGCATGGGAACCAAAGCACATGACAAGCGTACCACGCTTGGTCGCAGAGCACAAGATTTAGATCCGACCGGGGTACCCTCCGGTAAGACAAAAGAAGCGCGGCCAAGCTCTGGAGCGCAACCAAGTTATACTAAGTGAAGTAAAAAACTGGTTGAGGCAGGAATCATGCGAGAAGTTTATTACCATGAATGGTTTTCCAATCCGGTCATGGTCAATAAACATGACGTCAGCTGGCGCATGTGTGTGGATTTCACTGACTTGAACAAAGCTTGTCCGCAAGACTGTTACCCATTGTCGGAAATCGACTGGAAAGTGGAATCCCTATGCGGGTACCCATTTAAATGCTTCTTGGACGCATATAAAGGGTATCACCAGATCCAGATGTCAGAGGAAGACGAGGAAAAGACGGCGTTCCATACCAGTCATGGTGTATATTGTTATACGAAAATGCCGTTTTGACTAAAAAATGCAGGGGCAACATATCAACGGCTCGCGGACAAGGCGTCCGACTCACAGATTGGACGCAATCTTGAAGTCTATATTGATGACTTGGTGATAAAGAGCCATACGATTGACGAGCTCCTCCGTGATGTCAAGGAAACATTTGATACTTTGAGGAAGATTAACATGAAGTTGAACCCCCAAAAAATGCATGTTTGGGGCAACAGAAGGAATGTTCTTAGGATACATGATAGACCCACACGACATCAAGCCGTGTCCTGAAAAAACTGAGGCCTTATACAGTTACCATCTCCTCGTACACTAAATGAGGTTCAATCACTCAATGGAAAGTTGGCCGGGCTTAACAGGTTCCTCTCGAAGTCCGCAGAGAAATCACTTCCTCTATTCAAGACACTCAAGAAGTGCTTGAAGAAAGGGGATTTCCGCTGGACAAGAGAGGCGGAGGAAGCTTTTGGGCAGCTCAAGCAGCGTCTGGCGGCCCTCCCAATGCTTGTTGGCCCACGACCTAAGGAGGAACTAATCATGTATTTATCCGCTACGCATGGAGCAATAAGCGTCGTCCTAATAACTGACCAGGACGCATTCCAGACTCCAGTCTACTTCATAAGCAGAACATTGCAGGGACCGGAACTGAATTATTCCTCGATGGAAAAGCTAGTCCTATCATTGGTCTTTGCGGCAAAAAGGTTGCGCCGCTACTTTCAGGCGCACCCAATTGTGGTCATCACAGACCAACCAATAAAACAAATCATTTCTAGACAGGACGTGGCAGGAAGACTGCAGAAGTGGAGCGTCCTTCTTGGGGAATATAATATCTCCTATAGACCAAGAACAGCCGTAAAAGGTCAAATTTTGGTAGATTTCATTGTGGAGAAACCCGAAAAGGACGCACCTATGGCCCCACCAGAAGAAATTCCAAAAGAACCATGGGTTCTATTCACCGATGGATCTTCTTGCACAGATGGGTCAGGAGCAGGCCTCATACTCACAAATTCGGAGGGCATGGAATTCACTTACTCTTTGCGTTTTGAGTTCACAACCACAAACAATGAGGCGGAGTATGAAGCACAGATAGTAGGTTTAAAAATCACGGCGAGAATGAGGGTGCGCAACCTTGAGGCCTACGTGGACTCGCGGCTGGTTGCGAATCATATACTTGGAGAATATGTAGCCAAGGAGGATAACATGATCCAATATTTGGAAAAGGTTAAGTCACCCATCGCTGGCTTCACGAAGTTTTCTATAAAGCAAGTACCAAGGGGTGAGAATAAGAAGGCCGACGCCCTTAGCAAAATCGCTTCCACAAGCTTCGCCCGCCTTTCCAAGCAGGTGTTAGTAGAAATACTTAAGGATAAATCCATTACTGGGGATGAGGTCACAACAATAGTCGATGAGGAGGGAACTATGTGGATGACCCCAATCATTAGCTATTTGAGGGACGAGACCCTTCTTGACGATGAGACAAAGGCACGCCACATCCGCAGGAAGTCACACCAGTTCGAATTATGCGATAACATCCTATATAAACGCTCATTCGTACATCCTTGGCTACGATGTGTTGGACCACCACAAGCTAGCTATGTGATTAGTGAGATTTACGAAGGGTCGTGTGGCGTGCACGCTGGCCCTAGGTCGGTAGTAGCGAGAGCTTTGCACACAGCGTATTATTGGCCGACTATGCATCAAGATGCATGCAACTTAATCCTCAAATATAGCAATTGTCAGGTACATAGACCAGTATGCGCCATCCACAACAAGAGCTTACGCCTATCACAAGCCCATGGCCATTTTACAAATGGGGTATCGACATCTCCGGGCCTTTTCTCGTGGCAGCAGGAGGTGTTAAGTTCTTGATAGTAGATATGGACTACTTTACTCGCTGGATTGAGGCAAAAGCAGTCGCAACAATCACAGGCAAACAGGTAAAGAAGTTTGTGTGGGAAAATATTGAATGTCGTTTTGGCTCGCCAGGAGAGATTATCTCGGACAACGGGAAACAGTTTGCGGAAAATCCGTTCAAAGATTGGTGTGCGGCGATGAATATCACACGGCGCTTCGCATCCGTCAAACATCCACAGACCAACGGTCTAGTTGAACGACCCAATAGAAGTTTGGGCGAAGGAATCAAGGCTCGCTTGGACGACAGCAGCGCTAAATGGGTAGATGAGTTACCACATGTCTTATGGGCACATAGAACAATGATAAAGACTGCTAATGGAGATACTCCGTTCGCATTAGCGTATGGTACGGAGGCAGTCATACCAACTGAGATTGGAATCCCAACAATCCGTACGGCGGAGGTTAATGTCGTCACGAACGATGAGGAACTCAGGGTAAATCTAGACTTGATAGAAGAAAAGAGGGAGATAGCAGTCATAAATGAAGCTAAAGCTAAGGCACGGATGAAATCATATTATGACTCCAAAGTTAAGGGTGTTTTTTTTCGACCGGGGGATTTTGTCTATCGGGCGAATGAAGCAAGCCGCGCGGAGAACACTTGAAAATTAGGCCCAAAGTGGGAAGGACCGTATGAGGTCACGGAAGCCTTGGGGCTAGGTGCGTACAACTTACGAGATATGGAAGGCCGTGACCTGGATCGTACATGGAAAATTTGCAACCTCAAAAGATGTTATCTCTAAAGGGCTACAGCCTCTGCATGGACACTTCGCTATAAACAGCCTCGATAAAGTTCCATGTAACTTTTCTTTTATGTTTTCTAGGTTCTATTTCTCTTAGGATTTTATTCATTCTTTCAAAAAAACATACCCGTGATAGTAAAACGCTGTGGTGCCTAGCTAGCTCCGCGGCTTGTTCTTGTGCAAAATTATGTCTTTTTATACTTAGGATTATTTTTGCTTGTATGCTTGGTATTGTTTCTCATTTATATGCATTTATCAGTCGTACATGTACTATACGTTCCTATGTGGAGCAAGAGGCTTGAGTGAACCTACTAATTTAACTTAGTCGTGTAAGAGGGATGCAACCCCACCGACACGGACCAAGAGTCCTTTCTAGACACCTTATTCACAAGACGTTGTAATAAGTTTCCGCATACCGCCCTTACATAAGGTCGGACATGACAAAAACACACAGTGCACGTCTAGTAATTATAGACTTGTTTTTTTTAAGCCGTGATAAGTCATGCATGGATATTCAATACATTTATCTAAATAAAAAGACAAGTTTCAAATACACACATCAAAATACCGTGAACATTCACGGCCTAAGTTGTTACAATACAAACTGTTTCACAAAACATCAAGTGTTTAAGTGCCGTGGACATCCACGGACGAATATTACAAAGAACAAGTTATTGCTTATTACAAGCAACGACAAATTAATGGGGTAGCATGGACTCCCTAAGCTCTTTCCTATGTTGCGCCAAAGACTCGATTGTAGATCCTTCTGGCGTGGCAAATATCCCTGCCAGAGACGTCGCACCATGCATGGTCGGTGCTGTCACAGGCATTCCATCAGGCCGTGGAAGATGGGTGGATCCAGTAGTTGGGGTACGACATGTAGCGCGACACCTTTTCTTCCTCAAGGCCTGATCCGTGTTAGCCTCGATTCTACGCATAAATGCTTCATGACCATGTCAATGGGTGCGTCCTTCAGTGCCTCAATCTTATCGAGCAATGGGTACTCAACTTGGTCTAAGGCAGCCATGGATGCATCCATCTTCTTTTCAGCGTCGGGCTTGTGGTAGACGTGGTCCTTAATGTCCTTGCCTTGGCTTATCCATTTTGCTCCAGCCAGAAGACCCTCGTGCCTACCACGGTATATCCCGTCGGACACCCAACGAAAGGTTGGGCCAACTCAAGGTAATCTGTTATCTTGCTCACGGCCAACCTCAGGCCGGATCCTATCAGCCACCTACGACCTGCAATGGCTGTGAGCATGTGTGGATATAACTCTTCGTCGAAATCCACAGCCATTGCATCCAATCGTGTATCCATTCCCTTCAGACGATCCTATACGACCTTCTCGTGCTCAACTCTATACTCCACAAAGGCTGAGGCCAGCTGCGCCTCACCTTTCACGACTGCACGCAGATCGTCACGCTCTTGGGAAATGGTCGCCACATCCTTGGTCAGTGATTGGGTGGTGGTCTCTGCGCCTGTCACCTGTTTTTTTTATATAATGATTGTGGTTATTAAGCAATAGTGGCATATACAAATTGATAGTAGATATATAAGACAAGGTGGCGTAGGGTTGGGCGTACCTTCGCTCGTAGCGATTAGGCCTCGGCCTCCAGCTCAGCTATCCCGTTTTCAAGAACGGTGGTATGCATCGCCTGCTCCTTCACAGTTGCCTCAGCCACGGTTAAATCAGCTCGCATGGAGGATATTGTTTGTTCATGATCGTCCACCATCTTCTCCCGACGAGCAATTTTCTTGTCAGCACTCCTTGTGTGGCTCGATGCGCTCTCAAAACGGTTACGCATGGTTGCGCCCACCGTCATCTGGTGTGCGGTCGCAACGTTGAATTGTCCCAAGAGAGAGGCACGAGTCAGCTCGTTCAAGTCTTGCGCTAGGCTGGGCGGAGTCAGGTGATCTATAAACCCATTGCATTCTTCTTCGGACTCCAGCCTTGTGAACTCGAATAAATTCCATTGAGGGGCGAGGCGTAGAGCTGACCCATCTGATTGCGACTCTGTGAAGGATGGCGGAGGGGTCAGTGGGATAGCTTGCATCACAGGTGGGCTTGTTTGCTTGTGCCTTCCTCATGCGGCACAGCCGTAGGATCCACCCTGTTAATAAAAAAATGATAAAGGAGCAGAGAGGAACACTTACGTTGAAGCTATCGTGGGCTCCGGGATGATAGGGGTCACGGTGGTGACAGCAGTAGCTTTCCACACAATCTTCTACGCTTGGCTACTGGTCACGGTAGGGGGAGGAAGTGGGTTGATTTCTGGGACGGTTGTGCTGCTACCTTCCTTGTATTGAGGGTGGTCCTTGCACAACCTCTTGACAGGTGCATTGGACGCACCCACTTCTTCCTCTGTTGCCTTCACAACTCTCATCTTGAGCTTGCCCCTTTTTGTGGCGGGTTTTGGTTGTGTGGTGGAGTCCGGTTGGTTCCCTGCTTCTTCTTCCTCGGATTCAAGCATTCGGTCGACTTCCTCAGACAATTGGTCATGATTTTCATCTTGGTTCTCTGGGTGAGGAGTCGTGGTGTTTTTTGCCGTGCCCTCACCACCTTCCAGCAAGAGGTTGTCGCCATCTTTGTTCAGGAAATCCAATGGAGACTTCTCTATCCCTTCTTCACCCATATCCGAGTAGGACTCTGGCACATCTTCTAGGGGCACGGTCATATGTTGGGTCGCAGCAAGTAGCGGTGGCTCGTCTTGGCGTAGTGTTCGGGAGCCTTTGACGACCTTTTTAGGGTCTCCTTGGCGTAGCAAACCAAATAGCCTCATCTTTGTGGATAAATGCATACAAATGTGTTAGTTACATATAAAGCATGTTCATAATGTATACAAATGTGTTCGTTAAATATACCCACCCTGTCTACGGTCGTTCAAGAAGCACAAATATCTTTCCTCCCTGCCCAAGTAGTTACGGCTAATCCCTACCAAGCATAGGAAATTTTCCGGCAGGTCCTTATGGAAGTTAGTACGATTGGTATCTAAAGTTCTAACGTCCCGACTACTATACTCGCTTGTGGAGGGTGGGTAATCGTGTCGCACCCTGGTTTTAAGAACAAAAGGCGTGGGGAAGACCTTGGCATCAACAAAAAAGTACCGATCATACTAATTCTTATGCGAGTCTAGGGGCTTCCTATAACACATTGGGGTGCTCGCGGACCGTTTTTTGAATGACAGCCACCCATTTACCATTTAGGGGGCGTAAAAGACCCTAAATAAACTCACGGTGAGGGCTACCTCACAGGTATGACATGTGATCTCAAATTGATTGATCTTACACGCCCCTATGCAATGTAGTTGGGTTATGTGAAAATCAAAATAGGTTAGGATGTCTACAAGGAACCTAGATAATGGGATACGGTAGTTGGCCGAGTCAAATAAACGTGTATATACACCTAATTTCCCCGCCGGAGCATCCGTGATAGCTTCACCATCACCCGGATAGGTGGGGTGTACGCTTTCAGGAATGTAATAGTCAGACAGGAAATCCATAAATTTCTCCGTAGACATCACATTGAGTACGGTCGTGATTGTAGGGTTGTCTTTCACCATGATTTATAAATATATGGAGAAGGGCGAGGTGATCTAACCTGGTACGACGGATTTCCGTGGAAAGAAAGTAGAGGAATTAAGGAAAGTGAAACAATGGTGGTAGAAGGTATCAACTGTGTGTCTGCACAGTCACACACACAGGCTTTTTATAGGGTTGCCTCAGTTTACGAGGTGGTTTGGATGATTTCCACGTGTAATCCACTACGCCTATCCAACGGATGGGATAAATGACACAGTTGAATCGTCAAAGGGACCCACGGGTCACCTCATAACAGTTTTTGTGTGGCTCAAGGGTGGGCCCACGTGGTACACTTTTGTAGATACACATTCGAACAGTCGCCTCGGCCTTGCCTATCATTAATGCATTCATTAATGTTGTCCTGGTCCACCTTTTTTGTGTGCGGCTGTTTTTTTGTAAAAGAGAGCATAATGGACATAGGGTAGTCTAGAGGTTCCGCCTACGGCTGTAACAACTAGACTGGGGGTCATGATGACGTATAGTCCCCAGCCGGGTCATGAACCCGGCCCACAGGTACTACCCGCATCCGACCCATCACTGATGGGTTAGATTCGTGTTATTTGATATTATGGGCTTCGAATGAATAGTGGCCGCATAGGTCATGTGCGGCCCGCGGACCGGCACAGCCGGCACTGGGTTAAACAGAATCACAACTCAATTCGGATTGTGATTTACCCTAAAGTATAGGATATACACTAACCATAATTAGAAGATAGCAATCAAGCTAATTATGGTGATTATCCTATACTTGGGGTCGAAGCATCGGTGAAAGACCACTAGGGTTTCACCGCTTATATAAGGAACCCCAAGGGTTCCACAAAGGTATCATATTCTTCTCTCTCACAACTCATCGGATTATTAACCCTAAACTGATTACTTACTCTCACGCTGGAGTCTAATCGTGGGATACGTTCCCACGGTAAGCCTAACAACGTGTTATCTTTAGTGTGCAGGATCCCAACCAGAAGTTCACTTGGTGCAGGAGCCGGAGCCCAAGCACCCAAATTAAGCCTAATGCGGGTTAAGCTAGGATCATCCAACTTTTGCATCAACACCTACACATACAATTCCAATGAATTTACATATACTTTCCACTCTTTTTCGACCTTAATCTTTGAATATGTATATGTGTATATGATAGAGAGTTTTAGGTAAGGTTATACATGGAAAAAGTATTCTCAAATTGAAACCAATTTAATAGGTTAAGTTCTCCAATCACAATAGAGTCATAGAGATAAATACATGTGAGCTCTCTGCATTTTACTAAAAGAATTTTTTAAAAGATTTGTCTAAATTTTGATTAGCCAACATGATTGATAAGAGTGCTTTTATACATAGTCTCATCGTCCAAGATGGGCATAAAATGCATAAAATATCATGAAATATGCCAAATATATGCTTGTGTTTGTTCCATGTGTATTTTAGGTACGGATATTGAGAAAATGGCAAAAGATCACAAGAAACAAGCAAAAACGAACACGGGAAACGAAGCCTCACAATGAACCAAGCCCTAGAGTTAATTTTCGAAGAATAACCCTTAAAGAATTGAAGATTGTACAAGAAGGGTCCTCCAATATTGAAGAATTGACACTTTAAACCCTTGTATTCATAATTACAAGTTTGGTCCTTAAAGTTTGTCAAATTGCAAAAAGGACCCTCCACTTTGAAGAGTCTTGACTTGTATAATTGACTTCTTGGAGGACTAAAAATGACTAAAGAATGAAGATATGTCCAAAACAACCCTTGAAGAATCATCAAATGGCAAGAAATACCCCTGAAATTACTTTACAAAACTTTTTGGGGCAAAAGTCTAAAAACTGAAAGTTTATTTACAAACAGAAATCAATTTTAGCTTATTAAACATAGAATGAAAGAAGTATGGAAGATAAGGGGTGTATTCTGCCTAGACAAGAAAGATACCTTAACCAGTGGTGGCATACCACGTGCCCCACTAACACCTCTCATCCAATCACACCACACCATTCAGCCATGTCACACCCCACTCACAACCGGCTTAACTAACTTAATTAATTAAGTTAAAATGTGGCAGTTAACAACAATTCAAATCCTAAACCAGATTAAACCACTCACTATTCATCATATGAACACATTTGGGGATTTGTTAATTACTTGTAATTAAACCCTATAAACCTCCAGATTTATGATTAACCTATCCCTAATCATAACCCAACTCCTAAATATGATGTCACATCACCACACAAGTCACATGAATAGCCCCATGCACACGTTTTTTTGGGGATAATGCCAAAACCATGCAGAGAATCTACATACCAAAATGAAGCTTACATTTTAAGCTTCATAGGAGCCCTTGATCACAATTCCATCACTTTCCAGCTTCACAAGACGCCAAGATTCCATCACATGAGTTCAAAATTTTCAAACTTCAAAGGGGCATTTCAGGAACTTCACCAACTACTGTTTTAGTTTTTTAGTTCATGAAGACCATGCACACCCTCTATATAAAGGGTATATGGTCTTACATTTAATTTTGCTCTTGGTTTTTCTTTGGTCAACATTTTGTAAATCCTTATTCAAATTTAATGAAAAGTGTTTGAATTGTTTGACGAATTCCAAGTGCCACTCTCTTTCTATTGTTGTTATTGTTATATGTTGGTGAATTTGAAGTATCAAAACCTGTTTTCAAAGCTTGTGCAAGAAATTTCCAAGTTTTCTAAAAACTGATATTTTGCTAAGTCTGTGGAAACCATTATTTACGGATCGATTAAGCTTACTAGGATATGCATCTCGTTCATATGATAAACATAGCGGAATTGAACAAGACACATGAACAAGGTGTTTACTTCCAACGATTACTTTATTTCAAACGATTACTTGCACTAAACGATTACAAGTAACCTCTAGGCGTGTATACATTAAATCCCACGCCTAGAACACGAAGACACTTTAGGTTTACATTGTGAATAATTGAATGATTAAACCTATGCAGGGTGTGTGTTTATATACTACACATAACCCTCTTTACAAGAAATCTAATTACACTAGAAGTCCCTCCATCTTTTGCTAATAAGTCCTCCTTGTTGTATGAAAGGGCTCCATATTCTTGTAAATCTTGATAATTGCATATAAGTCCTTCTTGTTTCATTATTGTTGATTTGTCTAATCAAATTAATTCCCAACAATCTTCCCCTATTTGATGATGACAAAACCAATCTTCAAATCTTGATCTTTCACGAATGAAACAAGCTTCCCCTTAAAGTAAGATTTCTTGTAAAACATATCACCACATAAAATTAAGTTGCATACCTTGATTTTTGAATCTTATTCCCCTTTTTGTCACATCCAATAGGGGTCTTCTAAAGATAAACAACTAATAAACTCTTCCCCTTGAGTGGTGCATGTAAATGAATCACGAACCCTGTAGACTCTAATTGTAGATTACGAATGAAGAAAAACGAATATAACCTATTTGTTGAAGAAGTGGAATCTCCCAAGCTTGTACCTTATATCTTGCACTATCCATGTGACGTCGAACTTATACTGAGACTGAAAGTATAAGCAGACCTCGATCTCTTTGTCAAAATCCTCATCCTTTGTGAGACACTGAGCACGATAATGTAACCCCTTAAAGTGATAGCAAGGTATCTAGTTGCTAAATTTGACAAGTCTTCGTCACCAAACATTTAAACGAACAAGCAAGTTATCTCAAAAGAGAGGCAAGAATCTTTTGAGATATGATAAAATACAAACCCGCGAAAAGCAACTCCAACACCAAAGAAGCAATAATCAATCGTCTTCATCAAAACCTCCAATTTGCAATGAAAATCATCTAAGTACAATATCATCCTCTTCTTTTATGCAACTGCTGCCTCTGTCGGCGTTCTGCTTCTAATCCAAGTCGGTACGTAACCGCAAGGTTAGCCTTGTCACATAATCAAATAAAACTTTATTGTATCAAAACACAATCTTCAAACACGAGCCATAAAATTTTAAACAGACAGTTCTGTCCGAGATCCTTGGTCATCCAATATATTTCTGTATGTATTGTCCTATATCCCTTGTCAGCGCTTAAAAGTAAAACCAATATATCGGACAACACGTTGTCAGCGTCTCAATTACAACGTGTCAGCGTCTTCCTTGTCAGCGTGTACTTTATTCTTGTCAACGGCTCGGCTCAACCACTGACACCATCTGTGGCTACGAATGCTAAAAATACTCCAGTGTACCACTCTTCCTTTGTCTTCGTCTTCAATTACCACATCAATATACTGGATCCCATATAAATAGCAAAATATACGTCCAAAAATATACCTTCCAACGCGTAAAGTACCATTGTACTTATTTTAACATCAACGTTCTAGCTGCTGGGACCACAAACTGTGCCTTTGACTTTTTCAAACGAGCCTTGTAAGCTTCACTTCCAATATTATGCCCATTTGACCAGAATATATGCTTTCGTTTCTTGCCTTTCGATCTCACATGACTAATTAGGAACAACCAATGCTGCAACGTTACTGTCATTATGAACCCATGTGAACACAAAAACAATTGTATCTCTTGTTGAAGTTAAGATCACGTGATATTTACTTTTCACAAACACTGCAGCAATATCAAAACCCTACGCATGATACTTTTGCTTTTTCCATTGTTGCGTTCACACAAGATAATCAAAACTACACTTTTGTGTCCAATCGCTGTCACTACAGTTCTCAACCTCACGTCACTTTCAACAAATCAAATCATGACAAAACTGCACATTCTTTGTTGGCCTTTGGCTCCATACGCATATAAAGCAAAACATCTCCAAGCACGTACAAGAATACCAACACAGCGAATATCAACGGGACCACTAAACATCTCTTTCTTCAAAGTAACCACGTACTGATGTACGTGATGTTTTGCAATCATCCTCACATCTCTTTCAATTTGTATCCTTCCTTGGCAGCTAGTGCATCCATACACTACCTTTACTAACCTACGACAAAGCAATACAAAGATGGACCACATGAACAAATAATACTCCATTTATAATGAATCACGTGATACCTATTCCATTTAATATTCAAAGACCATAGCTGCCATGACCATGTTTCAACATTTCATAGCTTGTCGTGACATCACAATCTGCTTCTTTGTTTCACACTTTGGCGTTTTTCTTGTTGCGTCTTTTATGAACCAATGCCAACCCACATCTTTATCAGCAGCCGATTATAGAACGTGACCAATAAATTGATAATCAAACAAATGCTTGAAATAGATAATACCATTCTGGAGCATATCTTCACACATTCAATATAATTATTTAAGGATCCCTTTTTAAATAAAAAGAAATCCCTAAAACATAGCAATAATAGCCGCATCTCAGAAAAATAACAGATAACGAGATCCATTCCATATTAGTGATGACACACACTTTCATAATTTGATCGTATCAACCAGAATGATATTGTTCCCATAATATTATCTAATAGCACAAAGCAACAGGAAACAATATCTTACCAAAACATTGGCATCCACCATACCACGTACCAAAACGATCCAAAAACCAATTTGCCTGCTGTTACAATCCTCATGTCCCAGCCGATGTACTTCTTTGAGCAGTCCATTGCTGAATGCAATGTTTTAAAACCCGGGTCTTAGATCGACCTGGTCGAGTCGCCGGGTCCGGGTCAACCCGGGTCGACCCGGGTTAACCCGGTTTTCTAAAAAAATATATTTTTTTTACATTTTTTATAATTAACAAAATTATACTTATAAAAACCATAAAAACTTACGTATATTGAAAATATAAATTTTTTACCAACCAATATAATATTTAAAAATAAAATTTCGTCGCAAATACGTAAAATAAAATTTTTTTTTCAAAAAAATCCCGAAAAATTCGAAACCCGGCCGGGTCTTGAGAGCCGGGTTGACCCGGGTTTCGAAAATATGAAACCCGGGTCAATATGACCCGTTTTTTCGGCCGGAACCGGGTCAACCCGGGTCTGAAAACATTGGCTGAATGAACTTAAACAGCCACATCACCAGACTTTTAAATAATAACATAATGAATCACAAACCTTTTGTATCACAGCAGCCTTCAAACGAGCCTAGTAATGTCATCAAACATAACTAGGAGGGTCTAGTCATGAAGATCCCAATGCTATAGCAGTTTCAAAACGTTTGATTATTTAAACAAACCTGCTATTGTTCATAGATCACGAACACAAGCGACCTTCTGCTTCTTCTTTGAACAACCTAGGGTTTGTAGAACAACCGATTTAGGGTTTATTCATAAAACCATAGGGTTTTAATATAGATCGTATGTGTTTAATCACATACTACGAATCAGCTTCAATAAACTCTAACTGTCTTGAATCAGGAACAAAGAATTCGAAACCCTAAAAGATCTAGGGTTTATTCAGGCGACACCCCTTTAGCGATAATTTATTTGTCACTAAACTGTCGCAGATGTGATAACTCCTTCCTGCCATTCTTTTTGCGACAGCAGATCTGTTGCAAATCTGTCACAGATCTGACAGACCGTCGCTAAACCGTCACTATAACTGTCACGAATTATGGACATCAACTTCATAGCAACACAAACACGAACATAAACATCTTGTAGATCCTAGATCGAGAGCCACCTGCTCTGATACCAATTGTGGAAACCATTATTTACGGATCGATTAAGCTTACTAGGATATGCATCTCATTCATATGATAAACATAGCGGAATTGAACAAGACACATGAACAAGGTGTTTACTTCCAACGATTACTTTATTTCAAACGATTACTTGCACTAAACGATTACAAGTAACCTCTAGGCGTGTATACATTAAATCCCACGCCTAGAACACGAAGACACTTTAGGTTTACATTGTGAATAATTGAATGATTAAACCTATGCAGGGTGTGTGTTCATATACTACACATAACCCTCTTTACAAGAAATCTAATTACACTAGAGGTCCCTCCATCTTTTGCTAATAAGTCCTCCTTGTTGTATGAAAGGGCTCCATATTCTTGTAAATATTGATAATTGCATATAAGTCCTTCTTGTTTCATTATTGTTGATTTGTCTCATCAAATTAATTCCCAACAAAGTCTTTGGTACATCCTTGGAATTTTTGGATTACAAGTGATCATAGCACACTGATAAGAAGATTATCAAGGTGTTATGAGCTTGTGGTTTGGAGATAATCAAGGAGTGGGTACAAAGTTTACATTAATCAGCTTTTCTTTTTCATTTTTCTATTTTATATATTGCTTGTTCTAACCTTGTTACTCTTAGCAGCTTTGTGGAATCTTGTGCCTTGTTAAGCTAGGCACATAAGCTCAAAAATTCGTGAGTGTGGATGTACATTCATGAGGTTTGAGCCTTCTTACCCAAAATCTGTTAAAAATACTTGTTTTAAGTGATTTGGTATTCTGTTGTTGTATGTGTTGTTCTTGGTGCTTGAATCTTGTTGATTATGCATGAGAATGATGTTATGATGCATATCTAGGCTTGGCTTGACCTGAAATACACATTTGCTTTGTTAAATTTTGATTTAAAAAGTTTAAGGGGTGTTTGGGTTTACCTGTTTATGCTTTGAATGCTAATTTGAGTCAGGGTTTAAGGTTGTTAATCTGTTATTTACTTGGTTGTGTGCTATTATCTGCAAGTTTTCAGCTTTTAAACATCAAATCCTATATTGTGCTATAACTTGTTTGATTTTGACTGTTTTGACCTAAAATTTTGGAAACACTTAGAGTGTATGCATGTTTAGGGATAACAAGTGTTAAATCAAAGTTTGTGTAACCTGTGTAAGAGATTTGAGTGTGTGAAATTGGATTTGTGGTCAAGTACATCGACAAAGTTCGTATTCTGCTTGTTCATTGTTCATCAGTAACTTTTATTAGCTTGAATCTTTGTCTAATCCTTGAATCAGTGTATGAAACTAGTTGATTTATGTTCATTTGAATTTATCTAAGCTGTTGTGTGCATTCGGTTCAATTTGGCTGGATTAATCTTGCTAAATCTGCTTATCTTGTTCATAATTGCTTATGTTCATGTCTGTATCATATCTGGGCATGTTTTGATTAAACTGTATCAATTGGCTGTTAGGATTTGTGTTTATTTGATTGTGATTGACTCCTTATAACACACTGGCTATAAGGGTGCCTTTGTGTGTTCTGAATCTAACAAAAATCCACAAAAGACAAAAAGTCAAGATAGTCAAGCAGTGGCAACTTTACCCACTTCTGGACACCCAAAACTAGCCACTGCTAGTATTAATTTTCAATCAGCTTATTCATAAGCCATTTTAGCTTATTCAGACTTGCAACAACTTTGTTCTTGTAATCAATCTTCCTTATTTGACCCATTTGACTGCTCTGGAGCTTTTTAGGGTTTGACTTTTAGGTTTGACTAGAAAACCAACTAAGTTGACTTTTACATAAAGTGCTTATTGCTTATTCCAGCTTATTCATTGTGCTTTTTGGAAATCTTTTTGATTATTAAGCTTAGTTTTGTCATTTGAAACATTTTGCTACTTGAATCAGCCCTTGAAGTGGTCTAGAACTCATAAACGACTATTTTGTCGTTTTTTGTAGAGAGCTTTTGCTTATTTCAGGCTTATTTCTTGGGGATTTTCAATTTTTTTTACAGATCTATTTAGTATCCCAAAAGAATCTTGTGTGTCAAATTAGAGCTTATGGCATTAGCTTTTGGTTTAATGGGCCAAAAAGCCCATTAAGAATAAGTTGTTGACTATTAAGCTGTGATAAGCTCACTTTCAGCTTTGGGGCATTTAGACTTTTGTTCTTAAAATCAAATTTTGAGTCAGATAGGTGATTTTGGGCTTATTTGGACAACTTTTTGCTTATTGGGCCAAAAAGCCCAATTAGGTGGACTGTTTTTCATTTCAGCCCATTTGGAGGCCCACTAGGGGTAGTTTGGTCATTTCAAGTTCATTTATGTTTAAAGTAGGTTAAAATAAACTAGTTTGCAACTTTTTAGAATTTTTTTAAATTTTGAATTTTTAATATTAAGTTAGGAATTTTAAAACTTTTAGATTAATTTTGTTGTCATTTAATTAAATTTTAGAATTATTTTAATATTTTTGTAGTTTTTAATCATTTTTAAATAGTTTTAATTATTTTTAAATTTTTCAAAAATAGTTTTTAATTTAGTTAAGTCATTTTAGAGGTTTGCAAAGTGAAAAATCTCATTTTGGGTTTTTTGTTAATTAAATTGATTTTTTGGGCTTTAATTAGCATATTATTTAATTAAATAAAAGGTTTGAGTGAATTTTGATTTTTTGTAAACTCTAATTACATTTTTTAGGATTTATTGCAATTTTCTAGGAATTTTTAGGCTAATTTTTAAATTTCGTCATATTTTACGGTTTTACGTGCACGACTTTTCGTCTTAGTGTAATTTTATTCATAATCGTCATCCTTTTCTCTTTTCTTTTCTCATAATCATAATCACAAACATTTAATCATTTCTTACACAACACACTAACCTCCTTGAGAACGAACTCTCCTTTGGGTCATTTGTGCACGGTTTTCCTAAACCGGCGTACTTACCACTAATTACCTCTTTTGATTTTCCCTAAAGTCAAAGGTGTGTAAAAACTCCAACATCAATGATCAATCAAATTACCTTTAACTTGAGAGGATTTTGATCTGTTATACATAGCGTGAGACATGACATGGCGATATAATAAATCTTTTAACTTTTGTGCAAAGCATAGCGATACGACTTTTTTAAAGCGCGACGTAAAACGAAAAATATACATATATTATAACTTGTTATGTTTATATCATATCTTGAATATATTGAATTTTTACAAAAAGTCTTGTATATAAGAAATAAAGTAAAAAAAAAACTGTATTTGCATATAATATTTTATTTCATATATAAAAAAAACTTATTTTACTTAACTTGTCGCGTTATATCATATTTTTTCGTTTCTCCTCACATCAAATCTTAAGCTTACACCTTGACTTATTGCATGGCGTGAAGATCAACCTTACGCCATTGCGATGCATTTACGAAATCTTTACGAGCCTCTTTTAGAACCTTGATCTTAGACATCTACAAATTACAATGTTGAGACGATTTTCTTTCTTTTTTCTAATAGGCAAAACTGGAAAAAAAAAATATACATATGTCTATAAACTATTATGTTTATATCCATATACGGACTTTCATAGGGATCCCGGAGGGGCTACAGCCCTCCTAAAATTCAGTGTTCATAGTGTAATTATACTAAAACTTAGGGGTATTTAGGAAAAATTGTATTTGACCCTCTTAAAAAATATTGTCGGCCTTCCTATTAAGCTTGTTCAAGTTCCGTCTTTAATTATATCATATTTTTAATATATTGAAATATTACAAAAAATGTTGCACATTAGAAATAAAGTAAAAAAACTATATTTACATATAATATTTTATTTTCCATATAAAAAACCTATTTTACTCAACTTATCGCGCTATATCACATTTTCCCGTTTCTCCTCTCACATCAAGTCTTAAGCTCACGTCTTGGCTTATCGCGTGGCGTGAAGGTTAAGCCTCACGTCTTTGTGATGCATTTGCGAAATTTTTACGAGCCTTTTAGAACCTTTCTCTTAGGCATCTACATATTACAATGTTGAGACAATTTTCTTTCTTTTTTCTAATAGGCAAAGTTGGATGCTCATTTGTTTTTTAAATATTAAAAAAGATAAGGTAAGGTAACATTAAATACTGTTTTTTACGTGTTATATGTTTTGATAATGTCTAAAACGGTGTATGAGGGCGGTTGAGACGTAGACAACTACACCCTATATATAATAGAGAGGTTGATTCTGGTTCTACTAAAGGTAAAAAAAGACTTTTAACCTTACAAGGAGTAAGGATTAAACCACTCACATTTGTCTGTAGAAGCAAGGGTGATAACCAATTCATCTAACCTTACTATGTTATTTTCTAAATGTGAAGATGCATTAATTTATCTCTTGGTTTTGACTTGATTAATGTAACACACTAAAGTCAAAATCTAACAGTCGTCATTTACTCGATAAATTAAAGAGGATAGCCAAGCTTCTACTCCAACTCAAGCTACACAAGCTCAGGCTATTAAGCTTATACAAAATAAGGAGCCTTCATAAAATGCTTATATTAATGCCAGCTTAGCTTATTATAACAAGATGTAAACAATGTATTTGTGTTTTATTTTGTCTAGATGCATAGTTAGCAAGTTAGCAAGTTAGCTATAGTTTAGGGTAGTTAGTATAAACAACCATCTCTTTCATTCATTGTAACTAACAATTTCACAATTCAGTTATAAAGACAAAATCCGTCTCAACCATTACCACTCACTTCTGCCATCAAGAACAAACTTCAACCACCAGAATAACCTCTAACCATCGTAACAAAACGCCATCAACAAACCCCAACCACCGTAGCAAACCTTCATCCGCCATTTTTACTGATCAAATTTGTCAAATCAACCTGATTTCTAATCTTCTTCACATAACAAACACAGTCACATCATCAATCTCAATCTCATCATATCAAAACCCTAAACCCCAAATTTACATCACTATTCACAATTTTTCAACTAACCCTACATAATCATCATTATTCACTCTTAATAACACATACTACTCAATTGATCATCTACAATGGTTACATCTACTGATACAAGCACAAATCAAAACTTATCACCTGATGACATCAATTCAATTAATCATCCCTTATATTGTTACTCAGAAGATCATCCCATCATGACTCTTATATCCAAGAAGCGTACAGGATAAGAGAACTATAGCTCATGGAATAGGTCTATGATGATATCATTGAGTGCGAGGAACAAGATTAACCTAGTCAATGGAGAGTTTACATAACCAAAGGTCACATCACCAGTCAGATCATAGTGGGAGAGGGCCAATGATATGGTTATTTATTGGATACTTAACACTGTTTTAAAGCGAATTAGTAACTATATTGTAGAAACTAGAAGGGGGGAGGGGGTTGAATAGTTTTCTTATTAAAATTATGTTTGTTATTTGATATGGTTATCAATTGAAAACTTGTTTAATGATAATTAGTCCCATTTACAATGTTTCAAAACATTTACTATATCAAGTGATCTTGATTATGATTGATTAAATATTAAGATACTGATAAGTAAAGGGAGTAAGAAGAGAAACAACCTAAAGGAAGACATCAAAGATTTATAGTGGTTCAACAACAAAGCTCTTTCTTTATTCCCACTCTACTCCTAGAATACTCGAGATTTTCACTATATCCACAAGCTCCCTTCTTAACGGAGAAGACCTTACACTGTCGCTTACACCAATTACCGGCACTAAACTAAATGTTGAGTTCTAATCTTAGCTAGAATCAATCTACACTCATCGCTCATTTCCATTTTGTTGGGAATAAAATTAGTACTAGTTTTATATTGTACTACCAGTGTTAAGATTGTTTAATGCTGGTAGTGATATTATTAGTACTGGTAGTGTTTGGGTGCATTTATCAAGAATAAATATGGTCAAACCGTAGTGCTAGTTGTGATGATTAGTGCTGGTAAGTGGATAAAGACTGAAGACGCGTGTTATACGACTAGAAGATATTCTTGTTGAGGATAAATGTTAATGACGTGTTATTGATAAGTGTGGAAACACTCATCAGTTATAACCCAAAAACCACTTAAAACACAACCAAATTGTAAATTATCAGAATTACGTGGGTATTTTGTGTTTATGTGTTTTCAGGTAAAAATATACATAATGGAGCAAACATGCGTTTTCAAGGGATTTATCTGAGAAAAGACGAAGAAAATGACAAATGATGCTTCAAGAACCTTATTTGCCAAACTTTTAAAGATCAAGGGCTTAAGTTGTAATTTTAACAAAGAAAAAGGCTGTAAATGAGATTGGCTTAAAAAACCTTTTAACTCTTATATTACTTTTGATAAGAGATATAAATGGAAGGACTAAAAAGAAACAATGAAGAAAGATAATTGACTTATATCGTCTTCATCAAACGAACGAAGAGAGAGAAGAAATAGAAGATATCAAAAACAGTCGGTTCATACTTTTCTTCACCAAAACCATTCGAGACGATTTCAAGGAGATCGAGGAAGATCCATGAGAAGATTATAGAACAGAAAATGATCCTCATCACTCCGGCAACACAACCATACAACTTAATCTGATCAAGATCAAGCAATGAAGAAACGCCCAAATTCTTTGATGAACCCTAATCTGAAGCCTGTCATGTAGAGATTTCTGGTTGGTCAGACCACGTCACCTCAACCTCTCAACGTCTATAAATACCAAGACCCATCTCATATCAGTTCGGTTAGCGTAGGTGTGATTCACACACAGTTATAGTAGGTATAGTTTAGGTATAGATTAGCTTAAATGTTTCACTTAGCTTTCTGTCTTCAATTCATTCTTAAGTAAAATTCATGAGTACTAAATTCAGTTTAGTTTTTGTTGTAAAAAACTTTGTTATCCTCCATTAATAAGATTCTTATGATTTCTTAAGCTCTATTTTTATTCAGTTTTACATAAGCTTCTAACAACCTTTATGTTCTTGCTGAGTTCCTTTAAGATTGATTAATCAGTTTGAGTTGGTTATAAATTCGATAGAGTTGTTATAACAGTCACCATTAATGAAAAGCTTCTTCATTCTCAGTTTTTGATCTTTTCTTGTTTCCTAAAACCTTTTCTTTCTTACTGTTATAGAAGCTCTTAAAAAGCTTATGAATGGTGGCTGAGATAAGTAAAGTATTAAGATCTCACACAGTTAGGAAAATTAGTTAGTAAGATTAGTTTGTAATTCTTAAATCATTTTTGTTAAAGTTTCAGCTTATTTAGCTTTCTGTTACAAGTTAGTTTGAATCGGTTAGGAAGTTTTTTGGTTATGATCTCAATTTTTAGAAATTTACATCAAAAACTTGTTTTCTTTATAGTATTGCTTATCCTAGCAAACTCTTAAACTTTCATGAACTTTTACTTTGGTATATTCTTTGTTAAACAGTAACTCAATTTTTAGCTTTTAAGTTTCAGCAAGAAACCAGGTCTTCAATTTTAGATTCTCTGTGTGGGGTGCTTGTTTGTTGATGTGTTACAGGTTTCTTGCGATGATGCTGGATGACGATGGTTGTAGTGTAAGTCAATAAAGAAAAGTAATCATCAGTTAGTAGATGGAGGTGTGAAAGAAAAGTAAGCTCAGCGCTTAACTTCGACGACAAAGGATGCCTTAACTTGAATAGGTCAAGCGCATGTTATTTTTCTGCGAATTTTAGAACTGCTAGCTATGTGTTTGTAATGTAAAGTTGTTTGACCTGCATATTGTTATGTGTGATCTGTTTTTGAATGTGTTTTATTGAATGCTCTGATAGGTGTGAAAACACCCATCCTTTTTACCACTTAATTACAATAATAACCGAGCCAAAACGTGTATTTTATGTCATTTATGTCGGAATTATGCGTGGTTTGTGTTTTTGTTGTGATTTAGGACGAGAAGGTGAAAAGTGGAGAGAACACGGCTTTCACGGGCTTTTATTGAAGAAAAAGACAAAAGACGAAGTCGAAAGATCAAAAGTGGAAAAAGAACGGAAGTCCAAGACCAATTCCGAAGATTTATCGAAGAAAAAGTCCAAAGACGAAAGTTTAATAAAGTCGAAGAACTCAGGTCTAATTTATGAAGAAAATTACAAGACGAGTTCAAAGAAATCCCGAGACGAAGTCTTAAAAGTCGAAGAATTTAAGAAGACTGAAAGACTGAGGACCAAGAAAGAAAATAAAGAGGAAACCACCAACCACTCCCTTCTCCTATAAATACCACCCTCACTTGTTGTGAGAGGGTTGGTTAGTTTTAGGATTAGATTAGGAGTAGTGTAGTTTCTCTCTCTAGATTTATGCTTTCTCTCTCTAGATTAATTTGTGTTTAAGCTTTTGTTATTGAATCCTTTCTTTTTGATTAAGCTTTTAATTTATCATCTTCTTCCTTTCTTGCTTAATTTCTGCTTTTGATTTGATCTTGTGTTCTTGAGTTTTCTTAATTTCAATTAAGTGGGTTTTGATTGATTTGGTTATGTTTGTTAGTTTTAATGATTTGTGTTGATTGATTATTGTTAGTTTATGCTTATTGGTTGTTTTGGTTTAATCTTTTGTTTGATTTTGATTAATTTGAGGATAGAAACGTGTTTACTGTATCTCCCTGTTCTTCGGGGGAGTAGTTTCTGTATCTTATCATTCCCAGGAAACTTCCGGATCAAGAGGGTTTATTCGGAACTTTAAAAGTTCCGAGTCAAGCTTCATCCGGAAGTGTTCCGGATCAACAAAGTTCCGAGTGAAGCAAGCTTCATCCGGAAGTCACAAAGTTCCGAGTGAAGCAAGCTTCATCCGGAAGTCAAAAAGTTCCGAGTGAAGCAAGCTTCATCCGGAAATCACAAAGTTCCGAGTGAAGCAAGCTTCATCCGGAAGTCAAAAAGTTCCGAGTGAAGCAAGGTTCATCCGGAAGTTTTAAAGTTCCGGATGAAACTTCCGAACGAAGTTCCGTATGAACTTCCGAATGAAGTTCCGGATCAAGCCAGTTCATTCGGAAGTTTTAAACTTCCGAATCAAGGTTTCTGTCAGTTTTTTTTGTTTGTTTTTTCTTTTTAAGTTTTTGTCTTTTATTTTCAAGTTTTATTTTTCCCGCCTTTTTCTTTATTTGAATTTTTATTTGCTTTCCTTTTAGTTTTGAAATTAAAAGGCACTAAAGTAAATAACGCAAAATTAAATCTATCTAAGGCAAACTTAAAACGCAACTAAAACTTAAACTAAGGCAAGTCTAAAATAAAGCTAAGACAAATAATTTTAAAGTGCAGTTAAATAAAAAGGCGGGAAAAATAAAGATTGAGAATGAAAGACAGAAAATTAAAAAAGAACACTAAGAAGAACCTGACAAAAATACTTGATTCGGAAGTTTTAAGTTCCGAATGAACCTAGCTCTTGAGTCAGAACTCCTTGATACGGAAGTCTTGATCCGGAACTTTCGTTCGGAAGACTTCCGGATGAATAAGCTTGAGTCGGAACTTGGTTCGGAAGTTTCCTCTGATTCGGAACTTATCCTTCGTTCGGAACTTCGTTCGGAAGTTTTAGCTTGACTCGGAACTTTTCGTTCGGAACTTTTAGAGTTCCGAATGAGAGTGCTGACCCGGAACTTTTCCTTCGTCCGGAACTTGTGGTGTTGATCCGGAACTTCTAGACTTTCGGATGAAGCCCCTTGGTTCGGAACTTTGGAGTTCCGAATGAACAACTCTTGATCCGGAACTTTTGAGGTTCCGAATGAAAGAACTCTTCTCTTGATTCGGAAGTTTTCCTGGGAATGATCAAACACAGAAACAACTCCCCGAAGAACAAGGGATGACAGAAACAATAGATCTAACACAGATTCAACCAAATCAAACACACGATTTAATCAAACTAATAACGAATCAACAATTAATCATAAACAAACAATCAATATCAAGAAATCTAACAACTTTAACCACAATAATCAAAAACCCACTTGATCAAAATAAAAGCATGAACATGAACACAAACATAAACATAAAAATCAAAGATTTAGAAAGGTAGATGAGAGATTAACAAGATAAAGTAAAGATTGACAAAGATTAAATGAAAACTCACTTGAAATTAAATGAATTTAAGGTGCAAGACAAGGTATTTAAATTGGACAAGAAATTAAATGACATGTATTTAAATGTGCAAGGTAATGAAAATGGAAGAACTAGTGTCACTCTAGCCAACAAAGAAAATGATTAACAACTAATGACTATTTATAGGGGAGGATTAAGGAAGCTTCCTCCCCTCCTTCATTTCTTCTTAATTGTGAGATTAAGTCCCTCCTTCTTTTAATCTTCATTAATTGCATCATTAGTCCTTTTCTTCTAATCTTCTTTAAACTTGGACTTAAAGGACTTTTGGCTTCGGGATTTCTTTGAACTCGTCTTTAAATTCTTCAATAAAATAGACTTGAATTCTTCGGCTTTTGATAAACTTCCATCTTTTGACTTTTTCTTCGATAAATCTTCAGAATTGGTCTTGGACTTCCATTCTTGTTGCACTCTTGACTTCTTGACTTCGTCTTTCATCTTTTTCTTCAATAAAAGTCCGTAAATGCCCGTGAATGTCCGTGTTTTCTCCACTTTTCACCTTTTCGTCCTAAATCACAACAAAAACACAAACCACGCATAATTCCGACATAAAAGACATAAAATACACGTTTTGGTCCGGTTATTATTGTAATTAAGTGGTAGAAAAGATGTGTGTTTACACACATATCAAATCCCCTACACTTGACCATTGCAATGTCCTCATGCAATGTATTAGTTACAAAGCAAGATTACACTTTTCATCATAATTAATCCACGTTGGCCTTTATTAAAGAAATAGAAAATTAAAAACATACAAAATAAAGAAATCAAAAGCATACCTTGGATTTTGGAAATGTCATGAATAATCATCATCCTCAAGTTTTCACTTTCTCCAAACCAAGCTTAAAAACGAGATCATTGTTATTATAAGTTAGTAAACTAACATGAACTCATGTGGGCCAATTATTCACTTAGACTCCCTTATTCCTAGGGGTATCTCTTATATTTTATTATTGTCTTGAATGATCACGAGGATGAATTTTTTGACTTATTTAGATAGTTATTAAGTCTGAAAATAAAGTGAACGATTTAATCAATAGTTAGCTAAAGGACAAAATCTTTTAAAACTGCTTCTCGGGACCTCATAAAGTTCATATCTTGGCATAACTCGCTTCACGATTTGAGACCTTTCTCGGACCGATATTTGGCAGCGACTTCATACTTCAAACCTTGAGAGACGTTCATGAAATAATGGTCTTCTCTTCATAATGGAATTTCTTCACTTGAAGTTTTGAGAGATTCATACTTGGACCACGACTTCTTCATTTTTCTCCAATCTTTATTTTGGATTTTGATATACAACGATCCGCCTCCTTTTATGACTTGGATCTATTTATCCTCATACCTTGTTAGGGTCTTTTTGGATACACTTCTCCATGACTTTTGGGAGTTTTTGCTTTTCGTCGTGTGTCTCGATCCTTCATATTGATTTTCGATAAATGATTCTTCACATCACTTTGGATCTTTAGCAACAAAATATAGCCCTCATGCCTTGTTAGTGCCTTTTCGGACTCGCCAATCTTCGCATCCCGCTTCAATAAGTTATGCCTTGGCTATGAACTCTAATCCATACTGAGCAACTTTTAAACGATCTTGGGCTAGAAGCTAAGTAACTTTTCAAATCGTACAACCTTATTTATTAGCAGATAATTATTAGCAAGCGATGGGAGAATATGCTCATAATTAACTCACATAAATTCACGAAAGAATACCGAACTTATAATTGGCTCTATCATCTCTCGTTCTCCACAGTTTAAAATCTCAAGTAATGAGACTCGTGGATACTTAGCCTATTAAATCAAAGTTTTGGGTTTTTGAGTCGCCTATAGGATCTTGCAAATTCTTAGACTTTTTCAAGTTTAGTAATCGCATTTTAAAGTTCCCTTGATAAACGACTCTCTAGGATCAATTATAGGAACTTGCGAAAAGTTCTTGTTCTTAACCTATGAGAGTTAAGACTTTCGCGTTTTATAGCTCCCTATATAAAAGCCTAGCAAAACTTGACTTAAACACGTTAAGGATACTAGCTAGAGTAACTTAGATAAGTAAACTCGGGTTGAGTCAAAAGATTCACAACGTTTAAAAATTAAAACCACTTTATAAACATTTATTCTAGCAAAGGAAGAAAATAACTATACAAAGATAAAAACTAATAGGCCAAAATAGATCAAAAATTTTGAAAAATGTCGAGAAATTGATTTTCCGGTTAAAATGAGGACAAATACAAGGAAAAGACCACTTAACTTCGATAGAAGTCCCCCTACAGTTAAGATAAACATTGTCCTCAATGTTTAAGCATGTGGGAGTAAACTCCCCTACACTTAGGACATTGTGCACTTTGTTTAAATCTCGCTAAGGAAAAGACAACTAAAGAGATTCCTATTTTAATATTGAGAAAATATATAAAATAGTGAATCAAAAAGAGTTTAGGATAGAACCGGGAAGAAGTAGAACACGGAATCACGGGTCGTCAAGAATCATCAAGAGTGGATCGTTGAAGCTCGAGTCCCTGATTAAGAAGTGAGGAGAGGAAAGCAAACCAACGTGTCTCCCCTACACTTATGATAAAGAAAGCGAAAAGATAGATGCATGGGTTGCCTCCCAAGAAGCGCTTGATTTTTGTTAACCGAGTCGTGAGCCTGACTCGACCTTGATCATCAACGGAAGAAGTATGAAACATATCCACCAGGATCAAAGACATAGTTTTCGTCCATCAATAAGCACAAGCTTAAGGCGAACAAGGCAAGCCAAAGAAGAAGTGGCAAGGTTCCCTTAAGCAAAGATGGAGCACGGTGGAAGCAAGTATGGTGAGGTGCAAGCATGTCTTCAAAATTTCCAAAGATTTTTCCTTTTATTTCATCAGGTGGATACTGAGATGGCTGCAGAATGTCAATACTGGGGTCGAACACCTTTTCCTTTAAGGGAAAATAGCACTCAGGCTCAGCAGAGTGTGAAGAAGATCCGCAAAGAAGCACAACCTCGTCCTCAGAAGGGGGACAAAGAGGTGTCAAATCATATGTGCAACGGATATTGGTGTCAACCGGTTTCTTCTCCTTTGACAGAATGTTCTTCAAATCCAAAGTAGGATCAAGACGATAATCTTCAAAGTCATAAGGAGGAGCATCACTCTCATGAGGGAAGTAAGTGTTGAGAAATTCAGAGAAATCTTACTCAAATGAGTAATCGTCCAAAGTAGGATCGAGTGATGGCAGAGGATCTTCATCATGTGAAGAATCGCTCGAAAGAGTATCAGCCTCATCAAAATCATCGAAAGTGGGCAGCTCGGGATACTCAGAAGTACAATCAAAATCATCCGAATCTGAGCTAGAATAATCATCATAAGCATCAAAGACCGGTGGAGAAGCATAAATGGGAGAAGCGTCCAAAGTGGAGCGAGAATCATCCACATCATCTTCAAAGAGTGGATTATCGATGGAAGAATCGAATAGAGGATTGTCATAGACGGTAAAGTCATCGAGCACATTAATCATATTCACTGATTCTCGTCCAAAAGATTTGCCTGTAAGCTTCCCCATTTTAAAAACTTTTGAATCATCCCCGACTCGTAAGATTAACTCACCTTCGGCCACATCCACTAAAGCTCGTCCGGTTCTCAAGAATGGCCGACCAAGTATTAAAGGAATACGAGGGTCCATTTCATAATCAACTACGACAAAATCGACCGGGAAAGTAAATGTGCCAACTTTGATGAACACGTCTTCGGCTATACCAACGGGGTAAGCGAGAGTGCGGTTTGCAAGTTCAAGAGTCATCTTTGTTGGAGTGAGGTCGGGTAATGATAGTGTTTTCCAAACACTCAGTGGCATCAAATTAATACTAGCCCCGAGATCAGCAAGGGTAGTAAATTCTTCAGTTTTGTTGAACACGCAAGGCAACACAAAACGACCGGGATCTCCAAGTTTTTCCGGAAGTTCTTTAAGAATAACTGCAGAGCAGTTTTCATTTAAGCGTGTGTTGGCGAGTTCAATCAGCTTCTCCTTCTTGTTAAGCAATTCCTTGAATGCTTTGACAAATTTCGGCATGTGGACAAGTGCTTCAACAAGGCTAATGTTGATGGTCATTTGAGATAGCATATTCACATATTTCGATACTTGTCAGTCATTCTTGGTTAGCTCGTTGGTCTTGCCTATGCGAGAAGGGTATGGGATATTGGGTTTATAGGTGGAAGGTGAAGGTGTAGTCGGTAAAGGTTGAGATGTTGAAGGGTCCTTCCGAGATACAGCGTCATGACGAGGCGGAGACGGTAATGGTGCACTAATACTAGGTGTAGGAGGAGTAGGGATACATGGTGGTGGAGGAGGTGTAGATGATGGGGGTGGGATTGGTGGTCCTACGATGGTGACTCCACTACGAGTAGTAATAGCACTCACATTTGCTCGCGGATTAGTGACGGTGTTTGAAGGTAGAGAACTTGAAGTAGAAGGTTGAGCTGTGGGCAAGAAACTAGCCAATAGATTCTTTAATTCAGTCGTTTGAGTGCTGAAGGAGGATTGAATATTATCACGAACCTCGGTTCTAATCTCATTTCCTTACTTCGTGATATCTCCTCTAAGATTGATAATTTGGCTTTGCAGATTCTTGATTTGCTCACCTTGGGTTCTCATTGTGGCTTCAACATCGGGATTAATGGGTGGGGTTTGTTGAGCGGGTGGGTGATAAGGATTAGAAGCTCTTGGTGGGATTTGGTTGCTTCTATTATAGTTGTTGGCGGGGTTTTGGTTTTGAGGAGAAAAACCGGGTGAAAGGTAATTGTTGGACCGATAACTCAGCAGATTTCTATCCCCTTGTTGTCGAGCTTGGTAATTTTCCGGTGAATAATTACCGTAAGCCGCATACACATTTTCCGGATTTCCTTGTGTAGAAGGACAATCGGTGTATGAGTGAGGACCGCCACATGTTTCACAAGGATTAGAAACCGCTTTAACTTGTTGTTGTTGTTGGTTTGAAGCGAGAAGCGTAATACTTTTGCTCATTTCGGTCATCATGCGGGTAAGTTCGGTCATCTCAGGGTTTGCTGAGGTGGAGGAAACATTGACTCTCGGGTTGTTCCTTGAAGAAGCAGAGGAATCCCAGTTTTTGTGGTGAGTAGTCATGTTCTCAATAAGCTCTCTACACTCCTCGGGTCTCCTTTTCATGAATGTGCCACCGGCGGCTGCATTTATCGTATCACGATCTCGAAAAGTCAAACCGTTGTAGAAAGTATCTATTAAGGTTACAGGGAGCATGTTGTGGTTTGGACATCTATCGATCAAGACATTATATCGCTCCCAAGCATCAAAAAGAGATTCATCAGGGTCTTGCATGAAACCGCTGATTTGATTGCGAAGGCTTGTGACCATGGATGGTGGAAAGTAGCGCGACAAAAAGCGTTGAGTCATGTCATCCCAAGTGTGAATAGAATTCTTCGGGAGACGATCAAACCATTTCTCGGCATGATGTAATAAGGTATGTGGAAAGAGTTGTAGGCGAAGTTCATCCATTGTGGCACCAGCCAACTTCATGCTTTGGGTGATTGTAATGAACTTGTCGAGGTGTTTGTTGGCATCGTCATCAGGCAATCCACGGAATGGGTTAGTTTGTACTTGCTGAATCATGTGGTGCTTCAACGAAAACTCAGGAGCGTTGATTTGCATCGGCGCAATCGGTCCTCCTCGTCCAAACATGGTTGGTTGACAAAGTTCCTCCATGGTCCGAAGATCGGGCTGTGGAAGAACATTGTTGTTATTATTAGGGTGCGGTGGATTATTGTTGTTTACACCTGACATAACTAAATCTTCTTGAGGCTCGGGCTCTTGATAATTAGAAGATCTAGTACGCATGCACCTAAAAATGCAAAAGAAAAAGAAACCAAACACAAAGAAAATATATATACACAATAAAGATAAAATCTTTTTGGATTTTAGAAATTTTTAATTTTTATGTATTTTTATCAATTTTTTAATTTTTATGGTTTTTTTTTTTTTGAATTTTTTATGCAAGAAAAATAACGCTCACAAGTGAACGGATCCCAAAAAGCAACGCGTCTCTCACAGAAAACCGTTAATCTTTACGAAAAGAGCCGGCAGCGGCGCCATTTTAATGTTTAAGATTTTGCTAGGTTCAATTATTGTTCTCGGTATCTTCTCGAATTGATCTCTGGCTAATTGTGCGACTCAGTTATTCTTGGTGAATCAAATAAAATAGTTGTCGTTGTCTAAAACTAATTTAAAATGAAAACTTGAAACAAATAAAAAATAAAGTAAAGACAGTAAAAAGAAACAATGAAAGATAAAATCTTGGCAAAAAGTAAATTGCGAGAAAATTAAAAGGTAAATAAAGTAAATGATGCAAATCAAAACTTAAACTAAAAGGAAAGCAAATAAAAATTCAAATAAAGAAAAAGGCGGGAAAAATAAAACTTGAAAATAAAAGACAAAAACTTAAAAAGAAAAAACAAACAAAAAAAACTGACAGAAACCTTGATTCGGAAGTTTAAAACTTCCGAATGAACTGGCTTGATCCGGAACTTCTAATGTTCCGAATGAAACAATCTTGAGTCGGAACTCCATGATTCGGAACTTCATTCGGAAGTTCATCCGGAACTTCGTTCGGAAGTTTCATCCGGAACTTTAAAACTTCCGGATGAACCTTGCTTCACTCGGAACTTTTTGACTTCCGGATGAAGCTTGCTTCACTCGGAACTTTGTGACTTCCGGATGAAGCTTGCTTCACTCGGAACTTTTTGACTTCCGGATGAAGCTTGCTTCACTCGGAACTTTGTGACTTCCGGATGAAGCTTGCTTCACTCGGAACTTTGTTGATCCGGAACACTTCCGGATGAAGCTTGACTCGGAACTTTTAAAGTTCCGAATAAACCCTCTTGATCCGGAAGTTTCCTGGGAATGATAAGATACAGAAACAACTCCCCCGAAGAACAGGGAGATATAGTAAACACGATTCTATCCTCAAATTAATCAAAATCAAACAAAAGATTAAACCAAAACAACCAATAAGCATAAACTAACAATAATCAATCAACACAAATCATTAAAACTAACAAACATAACCAAATCAATCAAAACCCACTTAATTGAAATTAAGAAAACTCAAGAACACAACATCAAATCAAAAGCAGAAATTAAGCAAGAAAGGAAGAAGATGATAAATTAAAAGCTTAATCAAAAAGAAAGGATTCAATAACAAAAGCTTAAACACAAATTAATCTAGAGAGAGAAAGCATAAATCTAGAGAGAGAAACTACACTACTCCTAATCTAATCCTAAAACTAACCAACCCTCTCACAACAAGTGAGGGTGGTATTTATAGGAGAAGGGAGTGGTTGGTGGTTTCCTCTTTATTTCTTTCTTGGTCCTCAGTCTTTCAGTCTTCTTAAATTCTTCGACTTTTAAGAATTCGTCTCGGGATTTCTTTGAACTCGTCTTGTAATTTTCTTCATAAATTAGACCTGAGTTCTTCGACTTTATTAAACTTTCGTCTTTGGACTTTTTCTTCGATAAATCTTCGGAATTGGTCTTGGACTTCCGTTCTTTTTCCACTTTTGATCTTTCGACTTCGTCTTTTGTCTTTTTCTTCAATAAAAGCCCGTGAAAGCCGTGTTCTCTCCACTTTTCACCTTCTCGTCCTAAATCACAACAAAAACACAAACCACGCATAATTCCGACATAAATGACATAAAATACACGTTTTGGCTCGGTTATTATTGTAATTAAGTGGTAAAAAGGATGGGTGTTTTCACACCTATCAAATCCCCTACACTTAACCATTGCAATGTCCTCATGCAATGTATTAGTTACAAAGCACGTTTTACATTTTCCATCATAATCAACCTACCTTGGCCTTTAAACAACTAAGGAAAAATAAAAAAGATAGAAAATAACAAGATGCAACAAGGAAGAAACTTGTAAAGAAATCTAAGACTTACATTAGGGCTTGTGTGTCATGAATGTTCATCACCCTTAAGTTTCACGTTCCCCATGCCAAGCTTGAAAACAAGATCATTGTTAGTACAAGTTAGCATAACAAACATTTACTCATGTGGTTCAATTAATCACTTAAACTCCCTTATTCCTACGAGTATCTCTTATATTTTATTTTTGTCTTAGAATGATCATGAGGATGCATTTTTTGGACTTATTTCGATAGTTTATTTAGGCTGAAAGCAAAGTAGGACGATTTGATCAATAGTTAGCTAAAGGACAAAATCTCTTAAAACTGCTTCTCGGGATATCAAAAAGTTCATATCTTGGCATAACTTGGTTCACGATTTGAGACCTTTCTCGGGCCGATATTTGGCATGTACTTCATACTTCATATCTTCGAGAGACGTTTTTGAGATAATGGTCTTCTCTTCGTTATAGAGTTTCTTCACTTGGAGAATTTTGAGGGGTACTCCAGCTTTGTTGACCACGACTTCATGATTATTTCTTCAATCTCTAATTGGGATTTTGAGATACAACGATCCGCCTCCTTTTCGGACTTGGATCTATTTATCCTCATACCTTGTTAGGGTCTTTTCGGATAGACTTCTCCATGATCTTTATGGGAGTTGATTGCTTTTCGTCGTGAGTCTTGATCCTTCATATTGATTTTGGGAATAATGCTTTTCACATCACTTTGGATCTTCAGCAATAAAATGGAATCCTCATGCCTTGTTAGGGATTTTTCGGACTCGCCAATCTTCGCGCCCCGCTTCATAAGTTATGCCTTGGCTATGAACTCTTATCATTACCGAGCAACTTTTAAACGATCTTGGGCTAGAAGCTAAGTAACTTTTCAAATCGTACGACCTTACTTATTGCAGATAATTTAATAGCAAGTGATGGGAGAAAAAGATCATAATTAACTCACATAAGTTAGTGAGAGAATACCAAACTTGTAACTAGGGATGAGCATTTGGACCCGAATCCCGAAACCGAACCGAAACCTTACCGGAACCGTACCGATTCCCGGTACCCGAATCCCGTTCGGTACGGTACCGGTACCACGAAATAAGGTGAAAAAAAATTCGGTACCACTAATTCGGTACGGGACCGGTACCAAATCGGGAAATTCCCAAAAAAAAGGGGAAAATCCCGATTTCCCGGTACCGGTACCGATATCTGAATCCCGTTCGGTACGGTACCGGTACCATTAATTTATGCTCGGGAAAAATTCGGTACCACTAATTCGGTACCGGTTCGGTACGGTACCGGTACCGTGCTCATCCCTACTTGTAACCAACTCTATCATTTCTCGTTCTCCACAATTTAAAATCTCAAGGAATGAGACTCGTGGATGCTTAGCCTAATAAACCAATTAAGGTCTACATGGTTAAGGATACTAGCTAGAGTGAACTTGGATAAGTAAACTCGGGTTGAGTCAAAATATTCGCAACGGGCCTAATATATCTAAGATATCTAAACTTGCTAAAACCATTTTATTAAAATGCTAGAAAGTAACAAAAATAAAGGAGACTACAACTAGGCCAAAATAGATTAAAAATTTTGAAAGATGTCGAAAAATTGATTTTCCGGTTAAAATGAGGGCAAATACAAGGAAAAGACCACTTAACTTCGATAGAAGTCCCCCCTACACTTAAGATAAACATTGTCCTCAATGTTTAAGCATGTGGTAGTAAAATCCCCTACACTTAGGACATTGTGCACGTTGTTTAAATCTCGCTAAGGAAGAGACAACTAAAGAGATTCCTATTTTAATATTGAGAAATATAAAATAATGAATCGAAAAGAGTTTAGGATAGAACCGGGAAGAAGGGAACACGGAGTCACGGTTCGTCAAAAGTCATCAAGAGTGTGTCTTTGAAGCTCTAATCCCTGCACATGATAAGAAAGAAAGCAAGAAAAACCACGGGGCTCCCCCTACACTTATGGTGAAAATAGATAGATAATTGGGTTGCCTCCCAAAAAGCGCTTGTTTTTGTTGACCGAGTCACGAGCCTGACTCGTACCCGAATTAAATGGTCCATGGGGAAGCCTCGAATGTGATACCGGGATCAAAGACCTTGTCCTCGTTCCCGGAGGACATCAACAAAGGAGAGGCGGGGGAATAAGTCTTGAAAGGGAGAAAGGTCCTTTCAACATACGTATAGTATGTGAATTCAAGATCCACGGGAGGTGGGTTGGGTATAGTAAGCACATTGTCATCCCCCAAAGACAATGGATGCTGAGTAAACGACAAAGCCGTATTGTTATCAATCATAGCATAATCAATGTCACCTCCCGGGTCAAAGCACTCATCCTCCGTGATAGTGGCTAAAAGGGAGGATGGAAGGTGCTCGGGAGGGGGACTTGGGTCAATACTTTCCTGCAGCAAATTATCAAAAATAATGTCCCCCTCCGTGTCAGAGTCATCAATACCTGGAGGGATAGAGTGGATATCGATTTCTTCCAGCAATGGGTCATTATCTTCAACGGGAGTAATAGATGGAGGTAAAGACTTGGAAAGAGAAGGAGAAGTCAACGCTTCTATTTGAGCAATAAGAAGGTGCACTTTCCGTAATCCATCGCGAAGAATCACGTCTTCCACCTAATCCACAAGATCATGTTCATCGGTGAACTGCTCGTAAACCAGAGAGAATAAATCGTCATCGTCTGCATCTCCCGGTGGAGATTGAGAAATTTCAAAAGTGAAATTCTCATAGCAGAGAGAAGAATCGACATCACTAGGATCGATCTCGTCCGTAAGAACAACGTCGTCCTCAGGCTCCATAGCAGGTAAGTCACAAACCTCATCATCCAATACTTTGTCGAGACCAACATCATTAAGCTCATTCAACGAATCAAGATTATTAGACGCAGTAGGAACATCGAGAGTAGGAGCAGCAACTTCAGAAGATGTGTTGAAAGTGCATACAGCATCGTCGGCATCATCATCATAATAGTATTGATGCACAAGAGGAGGGGTATAATCACTAAGATTAGATACTTGCTCTTGTTGCAGTCGCTTTTCCTCCGCCCATGCTTCTTTTGTAAGAACAACGGCTTCTTGAAGTTGCAGAATGATGGAGTGTAGTTCGTCATTCAAAGTAGTGCGTTGTGGGTCAAGATTAATTTGCTGAGAGGATTGATGATTGAGGGTGTGATGTGGGGGCTCAAAGTGTTGAAAACCTGAATTATAGCAAGGTTGTGGCTCATAGTTGTTCATCGGTTGAGAATAATTAGAAACCGGGTTTGGTTCATAATAATCTAGTGGTTGACAATAATAGGTATCGTGAGGACCCCCACAGTTGTTGCAAACCGGGTATGGAGAAAAATCAAGTGCGTCTTGTGGATAGCTATTATCATTGTCATAATTGTACCCCGGTTCTTGCCCGTGACCATACGGGTATCGAACCGGGCACGAAACATGCCAATGAGAATCGCTTCCACAATAGATGCACGGGGGAACAAGAGGTGGGTTCAAAAAGAGTGAATTAGTCGAGTTGCACAAGGGACAAAATCCGAATTGTGTGTAGTCGATGTTGTTTCCGCACCGCTCACATGTACACCATTGACAAGAGTTGTTCCCAGATAATTGTTTCCCACACCGGACGCAATGGACATAAAAATCCATAAAGAAAGATAGATAAGCAAGAAGAATATTTTTGGTGCAAAACTTTGAAAAAGAAATGCTTTTTATGATTTTTCAAATGTTTTTGGATTTTTTAAAATATTTGGACACGAAAAATAACGTTCACAAGTGAACGGGTCCCAAAAGCCAACGCGTCTCTCACAAAAAACCTTCGATCTTCACGAAAAGAGCCGGCAGCGGCGCCATTTTAATACAAGATTTTGCTAGGTTCAATTATTGTTCTCGGTATCTTCTCGAATTGATCTCTGGCTAATTGTGCGACTCAGTTGTTCTTAGTGAATCAAATAAAAGATTTGTCGTTGTCTAAAACTAATTTAAAATGAAAACTTGAAACAAATAAAAAATAAAGTAAAGACAGTAAAAAGAAACAATGAAAGATAAAATCTTGGCGAAAAGTAAATTGCGAGAAAATTAAAAGGTAAATAAAATAAATGATGCAAATCAAAACTTAAACTAAAAGGAAAGCAAATAAAAATTCAAATAATGAAAAAGGCGGGAAAAATAAAACTTGAAAATAAAAGACAAAAACTCAAAAAGAAAAAACAAACAAAAAAAACTGACAGAAACCTTGATTCGGAAGTTTAAAACTTCCGAATGAACTGGCTTGATCCGGAACTTCTAATGTTCCGAATGAAACAATCTTGAGTCGGAACTCCATGATTCGGAACTTCATTCGGAAGTTCATCCGGAACTTTGTTCGGAAGTTTCATCCGGAACTTTAAAACTTCCGGATGAACCTTGCTTCACTCGGAACTTTTTGACTTCCGGATGAAGCTTGCTTCACTCGGAACTTTTTGACTTCCGGATGAAGCTTGCTTCACTCGGAACTTTGTGACTTCCGGATGAAGCTTGCTTCACTCGGAACTTTGTTGATCCGGAACACTTCCGGATGAAGCTTGACTCGGAACTTTTAAAGTTCCGAATAAACCCTCTTGATCCGGAAGTTTCCTGGGAATGATAAGATACATAAACAACTCCCCCGAAGAACAGGGAGATACAGTAAACACGATTCTATCCTCAAATTAATCAAAATCAAACAAAAGATTAAACCAAAACAACCAATAAGCATAAACTAACAATAATCAATCAACACAAATCATTAAAACTAACAAACATAACCAAATCAATCAAAACTCACTTAATTGAAATTAAGAAAACTCAAGAACACAACATCAAATCAAAAGCAGAAATTAAGCAAGAAAGGAAGAAGATGATAAATTAAAAGCTTAATCAAAAAGAAAGGATTCAATAACAAAAGCTTAAACACAAATTAATCTAGAGAGAGAAAGCATAAATCTAGAGAGAGAAACTACACTACTCCTAATCTAATCCTAAAACTAACCAACCCTCTCACAACAAGTGAGGGTGGTATTTATAGGAGAAGGGAGTGGTTGGTGGTTTCCTCTTTATTTCTTTCTTGGTCCTCAGTCTTTCAGTCTTCTTAAATTCTTCGACTTTTAAGACTTCGTCTCGGGATTTCTTTGAACTCGTCTTGTAATTTTCTTCATAAATTAGACATGAGTTCTTCGAATTTATTAAACTTTCGTCTTTGGACTTTTTCTTCGATAAATCTTCGGAATTGGTCTTGGACTTCCGTTCTTTTTTCACTTTTGATCTTTCGACTTCGTCTTTTGTCTTTTTCTTCAATAAAAGCCCGTGAAAGCCGTGTTCTCTCCACTTTTCACCTTCTCGTCCTAAATCACAACAAAAACACAAACCACGCATAATTCTGACATAAATGACATAAAATACACGTTTTGGCTCGGTTATTATTGTAATTAAGTGGTAAAAAGGATGGGTGTTTTCACACCTATCATGCTCAATACTGCCTTTTTCTTTCTACATATGTCTTCTCAGTGTTTTCGAATTTCTACAGTTTAGATCCTAAGTAGTGTTTGGCGATCTGTGTTAGAAGCCTTTAATTTGTTCTTAATCCGCTTCCTTTGTATAAAGTAGTGTTATGTAGAATTTTATGGTAAGTCTTGATAATGTAGAGTTGAGCCCTGCATAGTTGGATTTGTAGAAATTTAAGAGTAGGATTTATAGCTCACTAGGATCGAACTCAGGAAAAGCGTAATCTGTAGGAGTAAGGGTAATTACATATGGAGTCACTATAGAAAAGTTAGTTTAAGTGAAATACGTTGTCATTGTGGTTAAGTTTAGATTTTATAATCAGCCTAGGAGGGATTGAGTCTCGATATGAGCATCTATTCAATAGATTTTGATTTTCCCATTATTGAGTCATATCACTAGAAGCCTTTGAGTTAGGGAATGAATGCACTAGTTTGTAGAGTTTAGTTTTCTAAGAGTTGACTCGTCATAGTCTTGTAACAAATTTTGGAGATCTTTTGTATATGGAAAATAAAGTAAAAATATGGTAAACAGTAGGAATCGTATTCAAAATCTGTTTTATGAGGAAAATAGATGAATTTTAGTGAATGTACACGTTTGACCCCTACACCTGTACATCTCTCTTTCTGTTACAGTCCTTTGTTAGTTGTTTAGTTAAATTCATTACATTTTTAGTCCCTGCTAGTTAAGTTGTTAATCTGCTAGTGGACTTGTTGGGCTGAATTCTTATTGGGCCAGTTTAGTTTAACAAATTGGAGAAAAAAAATCAATAATACATTTTATTGTCAAGTGTTAGTTTTATAAATTACATTTTGCAAATTATATTTTTAATTTTGAATTTTGATAGAATTAGTTGTATATGTTGTATATTGTAATTTTTGCTTTTATAGAATAAATTCGTATTCTATAATTTTTGCAAGTAATGTGGTAATTGCTAAATGTTTTTAGCTTAGTACGTATATGTAGATAGATATTATTTTACATTTTTACTTGCTCTTTGTTAAATAGAAATAGATTCCAAACAAGCCATTATTACCAAAAATAATTAAGTCAAACTTGAAATTGTTAAATCAATTTGAATCGATATCGAGAAAAAATGAACTTAACAAGACAATCTTAAATGGCGATGCTGCCGGTTCTTTTCGTGAAGATTGTCGATTTCTAGTGATACGTATTGGATTTTGGGATCCGTTCACTTTGTGAACGTTATTTTTTGTTATAAATCAAAAATATAAAAAAAATCAAAAAGATAAAAATATAAAAAAAAATAAAAAAACCATAAAAATCAATTCTTTCCTAAGAATTGAACCAAAAAAAAAAAAAACCAAAAAGTAAATTTTTTTCCTAAATGATTACACCAAAAATATATTGTATATATTGGTTCCACTCGTTTTTCCGTCCATATTATATTTTCTTAAAAAATCAAATAAATACAAAAATATTTTTGATATATTATTAATATAAATACGTATACGTAGATACGAACCACCAATAAACCTACTACCATAAGTATTGCATTGCAATACACCGTTTGTGGCGGTGTTTCGGTGCCACTTACGTGTATCGATCAAAGTTAAATAAGGCACAACAGATAAATACTGCAATCTACTTGAACTAAAGAAAGAGGCCACTGTGTGGGGGGTATAAGGCGAGTGTATTTCACATTCTAAAGAAGCAGGCTCTTAAGTGCTACGCGCCGCCTCGTTTCTACGCTTCCTTGTGGGTCTTTCAAAGGTGATAGTAGTGAGTGGTGTGCCACCAAATTAGTATTACATATCTATATATTTTCTTGTGGATATTAATTATCGAACCTCGAGAGAGATAATCTCTTCTCTCTCAAAAGTCGACCGAGAGCTCCTCTCTCACTCCTCGAGTTTATTTACACGTGTACTCGCACACGTGTAACCATACCACATTTGGTGTATTATTTCCTTCCCCAAGGAAGCTTTAGACGTCATTCACTTGTATATACATTCAGCCACCTTGCTAGACATGGATACTCGTTCCATGTTGGAGATTTTGCAACAACGATCCGCCAACGCTAATTATTCGCCTTGTTCGAATTGTGGTGGTCCACATGATACTTATTTATGTTATCAAAAAAATGACTATTATGGGGAGGGTTATGCTTATAATGGAACCGAGAACCCTAATTTTCAACATAACTTTCAAATGGGCTACACTTGTAATGACTATGTGGGATATTCCGGTTTTTCATCACAAAATCCACCATCATTTCATGATCAAACCTTTAATGTGCCATACCAAAACCAAGGATTTTCCAATAATGAAGGTTTTCAAAATGATGATAATTTTCAAGGCTATAATCAAGAAACCTTTCATAATCAAGGATTTTCAAATAATGAAGGCTTTCAAAATGATGAAAATTTTCAATGCTATAATCAAGATACTTTTCAAAATCAAGGATTTCACATTTTGAGGGCTTTCAAAATGAGGGGAATTTTCAAGGTTATAATCAAGATACATTTCATAATCATGACTCTTTTCAAACCTATAATCCACCTAATTATGGAAATTCACCTCCACCCTATTCTTCAACTTATTCATGTGAGTTTTGTGGAAAAGATCCCCATTATGGTTATGATTGTCGACCGAGGGATACGCCGTCCTATGCCCCTAATATTTTCAATGAGTTTTATTCTTTACTTGAGCAAGCACGAAAGAACACCGATAAACTCATTGAATATTATCGTATAAAAAACATGAGCCTTGAGGAAATAAAAAAGGAGAATGTGCGGATAGTGGAAGAGATAGAATCTCTTCGTGATGAGGCAATGATGAAAATATCTAATCAAGAGGAAATTTGTGAAGCGTTGAACATTAAATATCATCAACTTCAGCAAGATTTATATACTTTGCTCTTAGAGATGGATAAAAAAGAAGAAGATGAATGCATAGAAGATGAATATCTTGCTACTCGTAGGCCTTATCCATTCATTTATGACGATGATGACGCACCTTCGATTTGCATGACACTTAATGATGACACATCTTCATCACCTTTACCTCACAAGGAACCCAACAACTCTTTAACCATGGGGGGCGAGCTTCTTAGCACTAATACAAACACCGATTCGGATGAACCGCTTCTAGTGTTGAGAACCTTATCCCAATCCAAAGAGAGCTTGAGGGTTTTTCCGATGAACCATCTGACGAGTTTTGTATTGATACCTCGTTTTCTCATGATCACATTGAGATTTTATCACATGATGACATTCATGCTACTACTAGTGATTTTGGTGATTTCTATCTTGATGATTTGTTCAAAGAAAAGGATAATGAGATTGAGGAAGAGTTTTTGCAAGACTTGCCACAAATAGAGGACGATGATTGTGATTCTAGTGAAGCATCTTATGATATATCATCCGATGACTTTTCATGTCAAGATGACCTTCTTAATTTGGATGAAGATGTTGATCCTATAGAAGAAGTGGAAGATGTTCATATTTGTGAGGTTTTATCAAACGTTTATCTTCTTATATCCTCGATTGAAGCATTGAATGAAATTCATCATAATGAGTCCATAAAAGAATAACCTTTCATTGATATTTCTTCACCGGTTTTTGAGGTTGCACCTATTGATTTTTATGATCATATCATCCCTTTGAGTGACTCTCTAATTAGTACACCATCATTTGAGCCTTCTATTCCCACCCTTCCACCCTTGAAGTTGGTTGTTAATGACGAAGATCATATACTCTAAGAGATTGATCCCCTTTAACCTAAGGCACCTTTAGAACCCAAAACCTTTGATTTGGACTCTCTTATGGAGATTGAAGCCACCATAGAGGCTAATATTGCTATTAATATTGAGGTCGATGATAGTGCTTCTAATTGGGAAGAGGAGATTCGTCTTAGTGAGAACTTGCTTTTTGGGAACATAGAGCCTACACTTTTTCCACAAGACACTATTACTCTTGATCCTCTTTTCACTATGCCTTCTATGGAAGATTCCCCACCTTTTGATGATGACGAGGAGCACCACATGGATATACTTGTTATGAATGTTTTGATTCCTACACCTTCATTGTCTCATGATGCTTTGATATCTAAGGGGGAATCTCAAATGGTTGATACGAGCTCATCTTCTTATTTTCCCATGAAGGGAAAGGTTTTTGATCATGGGATCCGTATATTTGGGAAATATTGGCATTCATCTACTCCACTTACGAGTGTGACTTTGATTGATATGGGCTTCTCGTATGAGCTTACTTTGTTGATGCTACCTACTTTGGAGTTGTTCGAGTGTGGAGATGGAAACTATGTATTTGATCCTGGTGTGATTTCTATATGAGAGATTTCGTATGTTGGATAAACTTGAGACACGTTGGACCGTTCCATTTATCGAGACGGATATTGTAAATCTTATAGTAAATGGCAACGTGCTAAGTTTGAGTGTATCATGTGAGATGTGCTTCAAAGTGGATATCCTTTATTCTCCATGATTGTTTCCCCAAGGTAAAACCTAATTCGGGGCCGAGTCAAGCTAGAGACTTAGGGTTAAAAAAATAAAGCATTGAATAACTAGGTTAGAAAACGTAGAGTAGATCTAAATAGGTTAAGTTTAATAAGAGGGTGTTATAGTAGAGTTGAAGTGGAGGGGTGGCTTTTCTTCGTCTTTTGGTGTTTGTTTCAAGGGTTGCTCTCTCTCATTTTACTCGTGGAGCTTTTGGAGGAGGCCCGTGTATCCGGTTCACTTCGATTAGTTTTTTCTATTGTGATATTCAAACCTTGTTAAAATGAATTCACTCTGACACTCCAAACGAGGTATAATTTTCTCACTCTTCCCAATAATTACAAGTACTTCTGACACTCCTTCCGTCTCAGAATTATTATTCACGGACCAAAAACACTTAGTTTAATAAAAAAATCAATTTTTTAGTTTTCTCTCTCTTACTTTTTACACAATGAAAACTTTACCCTCAACTAATTAATTTACATTGTTTGTAATAATATTTTCAAATGAGGGTATTATGGTAAACTTAATTTACATTCTTTATTTATTTTTGAAAATGGACAATTAATTTTGGATGTCCGGGAAAACAATAATGTAGACTATAATTTTGAAACGGAGAGAGTAACAGAAAACGTTGGGTACATATATGAAATATGAGTTGAGATCAATGTATACCCTCCTTTTAGCATAGACAACATCAACCAATCACATTCACTCAAACCAACTTATCACATTTTTCTTAAAAATAAAATATATCTCACAAACGATAAATCGTCAAGTGAAAAAAAATATATCCTTACAACAAGAATTAAATCATCTTTCTAACGAGGGGCACATGTATATACTTTTGACGAACTTTTTTTCCTGAGAAAATCATATATGATTCTTATCACGGATCATATATGATTTTCCAAAATCATATATGATTTGCCAAAATCATATATGATTAGTGATACGAATCATATATGATTTTCTCAGAAAAAAATTTGTCGAAAGTATATACATGTGCCCCTCGTTAGAAAGATGATTTAATTTCCGTCACGATGGTATGTTTCGCTTTGCGTAACGATTAATGGTTTATGAGATATTTAATTTTTAAAAAATGAATTCTTTTTGTTAAATAGAAAATAGATGGTTGTGATTGATTGATTTTGTCTATACTAAAAAAAGTATATATTGAAGTTTTTCCTTTTGTATTATTCATAACTTTTTTATTTTTGGCTTTATCATGCATTGTTTCATAAATATGTAAATATGCATATAAAGATTTTATTAATATAAAGTATACTTTCTATCAGTTTAATAAAGTATTATGTACGTTTAAACAATAATTAATATTTTGACTTATGTCGGGTAGTGGGCGAAGAGATTTCTTTTTCTTTGACTAGTTTTTTTAAAAACTGAATCCACATCTTAATGTTAGACTTTAGTAAGAGTATGTTATTATTAGTTTTATTAGTGTTAAATGAATCAAATTTGATTTTTAGTTATGATTTATGTTTGTTTTATTTTGTACATATATTTATTAATTAGTTTGATTAAAACTGATAAATCCGTGTACAAATTCGAGCTTTTCAAATTAACCTTAAACTTTCATTAAACCTTAGGGTAAAAGCTATATAATATTATCGTACTTATCAAAACGTACCGATTTTAAACACTTACAATTTAATCAATGTACATTACTAATGAACTTATAAATTGATTATAAACTTTATCGATATAACCCTGAAATGACTGTATTACCTTTGTCTTTATTGACATAATTAGATATATTGCCACTGATAATCACATCCGTGGAACTAAGGTATATTATTGTCTCGTTTCATTCATATTGGTTTTTCATTATATATAAGAGGAATGCTATATCCACTTACAACTCACTTAAAAACTTTCACACCCTTATGTGACATTGAACTTGAACTAATCACAATCCATCATATTTTTTTTTCCACTACTAATGTTTATTTGACACATAAGGATGTGGATTTATTTTGTATAAAATGAGTGTGGGATCTAGCATTTCTCTATATATAAAGTCCTACATAACAATGGGTTCAAGAAGAGAATCTTTGGTGTGCGAAAATTTTCATTATTTTTTGTAACATCAATTCTCAGGATTGGCCAATTAAATATTGGTAAGACACACATATGCATTTTCGTAAAATGAAATTAAAAGAAATTATTTTTTATGTAAAACGCACGATCTCCATGCATGAAAGTTGCAACAAATTTCAATCTGAAGTTCTACTTATGATGGAATTTAGTATGCTTTTTTAATCTGTTTTGTCTAATGCTTTTTTAATCTGTTTTGTCTCTCAATGATGAACAAACAACCAAAGAAGTCGTAACTCACAACAAGTATTATGCTATGCAAAACATATTTTTCTCAACTGTCAAATTAGTATAAGTTTGTTAACCGTCCAAAAATCATTTATAACCAATGCACAACATAGTATTTGTTATCTTTGACATTTTCATTGGTTGTATTTGACTTTTTACAGCAACCTAACAATCAATCTTGTGTAAAAGATATATTAAAATTTGCAAGAATGCTTGTTTCTGTTTCTATCAATTTTTATTTTATTTTAGTGGTAATCATGCTAGCAATGGCTTTGGCTGCAAAACTGAGAGGAATTCCTGCATATATAGTTATACCAAAAAGTCAAACAGTAGCCACTAGTAATCAGACGATGCTCTTTAACTAGATCGAATTTAGAAAATCTTTTATTTGGTAGTAATGTTAAACTAATTCGTGTTTGTTTGATACTAGATTTATTTTGGATTTGAGTTGTTTTTATGTAATATAAAATGTTAAAAAAGACAAGGTAACACAGTCATTTCAGGGTAATATTGGTAAGTTTATACTGATTAATTTAAAAGTTCATTAGTAATGTCGAGCGATTAAATTATAAATGTTTAAAGTTGGTATATTTTGATAAGTACGATGGTATTGTATAATTTTTAACCACACTCAAGCTTAAATAGTTAAAACTTAACAACCTATCGAACCAAACCTAAACCTACTATGTTTTGTCAAAACCAAATTTAAATCCTATTAAACTCGAGCTCGACTTAATTCGATTTTACCCTTATACATATATGCATCAATGCACAAAGATAAACCTGGCATTTTTAACAGTATAAAACAAAATTGATTTAAGTTAAAATAAATAATTTTTTGCAAATTTCTGAAATAACAAAAAAAACAAAGTAGAGAAATAAGTGATATGGTTGATCGAACAACCATATATGAAAATTAATTATTGAAATAGATTTGGTTTTTGTCTTGACTTTGTAACTTCTTGGATAGGTAGCCTCTC